>CAJQTU010000027.1:3382523-4610023 GCA_906901685.1 Desoria tigrina | reverse complement strand
TATGTTGATAAAAGAAAGTAATTACGAGAGGTCACTCGGGCTCAATAATTGTGAGGTTGAAGTTGTATTAACACATGTGGCTTTTGATGCTGGAGACGGAATTGTATTAACTGGGATTGGAGATGATGAATAAACTGAATTTAGTTTAAACAAAAGACGTGCATGAGTAGAATTTAAATAAAAATGAAAATTAATCTCCTCACATGTCTGTTCTTTTTTAAATTCAATATTATCATCTTGTCTAGTACCTTAACTAAATACCCGACTTCCTTTTAAAAAATTATTATGTCAAAAATCCCTACTCAATTACCTTTTAAAAACCTGACAGGCAGGGCTATCACATTAGCTGAAGCTACCATACCAAGTCACTTACATCGCACCTACATAATTTCACGTCTGGTCTAACATTTGAAAATGTAGTCGGTATACGGGCAGAGGGGGGTTGATTGTAGCATTAGGGATTGAAGGAGAGTTAGGTTGGCTTTTGAAATCGCAAGCTCTTACCAATCTTCTCCTTTCATCCAATTGATTTGTCATCCTCGTTGCTGTTGTAAAGTGTAAGAGGAGAGGAGACTGAAATTTAAAAAATTGGAATGTGAAGAGTACATCGGAAATATTATACAATGCTAAATTATTAATTGTAAATTGACTTACATATTGTTTGGGGTTGATGGTGATGGTTGGCGTGCATTGTAACACTGGAAATGATAGCTCTGCTTCGGTATGATAACTCTGTGCTGCTACCTCGATTTATTTTAATGTATTCTTAGTAATTAGCGATTCTGAACTGGATTAATAACTGGAATCGGAAATTAAAATTGTAATTAAGAGAAAATTTGGGTTTGGCGGTCATTTATTGCTGCATTTAGTCTCTTTTCATGCCTACAACCAGTTTAAACCTTAAACTCCTCTAATCCTTAAACCATAAAGTTAGTGAATTGACCCGGATTAAGGAGTTAACCCGGTTTAAGCCGGATCAACTAAAACCCGGTTAACTTTACAAGTTAAACTATTTATAGTGAATTCCATCCCTGATTTTTATACGGTCGAACACACAACTAATATGAACCACAAAACTGCAAGAAATATCTGCGGTAGTTCGTCCTGGTCATTTTAAAAAAAATCATGAACTAAAAAAATCACGAAAATTGACTTTTTCAAAAATTAGTAAAACATCGATTTGTGGTCCGATTTTCAAAATCTTTCGAGTTTTGCAATGCTAAAGAGTTGTTCTTTATAGAAATCTAAAGATCTGAATTTTCGTAAAAAATCGAAAAAAAAAACTTTTTTTCTTTAACGTTCCAGGGGTTCAATATTTTTCAAAAATTAAAAAAAATTGAAATATTTTTAAAAATTCAAATCTTTTTATTTTCATAAAAAAACAACCTTTAGCATTGCAAAACTCGAAAGATTTTGAAAATCGGACCACAAATCGATGTTTTATTAATTTTTGAAAAAGTCAATTTTCGTGATTTTTTTAGTTCAGGATTTTTTTAAAATGACCAGGACGAACTACCGCAGATATTTCTTGCAGTTTTGTGGTTCATATTAGTTGTGTGTTCGACCGTAAAAAAATCAGACGATTCGGGCTCTGACCTTTGGGTTATGTCCCTTGTTAGGTCATCCGCTAGAGTTATTTGAGGAAAGAGAAAGTATGACCAAGTTAAATATGACATTTACGACAAACTAAAATGGTTCATGCCAGAAGATATGTATTTTTTACCAATCACAATGTTTTATCTATCAGATCTTATCTATCTATCAGAGGGTGAGAACCCCAGTCTTTTTGGGGAAATTGAGATGAGTTTTAAATGAACCTCTCAGTTTTATCGTTCTGTCACCGGGCAGTTTTATCGTCCCGACACCATTGTCACCTGACACCTTCGTCGCCTGTCACGTTTCTCATCTGTCAGTTTTGCCGTCCTGATACCTTTATGACCTGTCGCTGTCACTTTTCTTACCTGACATCTTAGTCGTCCTGTGACCTTTATGACCCATCACCTTTCTCACCTAACACCTTTACGACATGTCACCTTTCTCACCTGACACCTTTGCGACATGTCACCTTTCTCACCTGACATTTTAGTCGTCCTGTCACCTTTCTCACCTGTCACCTTTTTCGCCTGTCACGTTTCTCACCTGTCGGTTTTGCCTTTCTGTCAGTTTTGTAGTCCTGACACCTTTCTCAGCTGTCACTTTTGCCGTCCTGTCACCTTTGTCAACTTTATGACCTGTCACCTTTTTCGTCTGACACTTTTGTGTCCTAGTCACCTTTGTCGCCTGACACCTTTCTCACCTGTCACCTGATACTTTTATGACCTATCACCTTTGTCGCCTGTCACCTGACACATTTATGATGTCACCTTTCTCACCAGTAACCTTTGTCGCCTGTCAACTTTATTACCTGTCACCTTTGTCGCCTCACACCTTTCTCACCTGTCACTTAAATGACCTGTCACCTTCCTCACCTGACACCTTTGTGACCGGTCACATTTGTCACATGTCAGTTTTGTCGTCCTGTCACCTTTCTCATCTCACACCTTTATGACATGTCAGTTTTGTCGTTCTGTCACCTTTCTCCCCTGACACCTTTGTCGCCTGTCAACTTGATTACCTTACACATTTGTCACCTTTCTCACCTATCCGTTTTGTCGTTCTGTCACCTTTCTCGCCTGTCAACTTTATTACCTGTCACCTCTGCCGCCTGACCCCTTTCTCACCTGTCACTTTAATGACCTGTCACCTTACTCACCTCACACCTTTATGACATGTCAGTTTTGTCGTTCTGTCACCTTTCTCTCCTATCAGTTTTGACTTTGCCTTCCTGTCACCTTTCTCACCTATCAGTTTTGACTTTGCCTTCCTGTCACCTTTATGACCTGTCAGTTTTTCCGTCCTGTCACTTTTCTCGCCTGTCGCCTTTATGACCGGTCACCTTTGTCGCCTGTCACCTTTATGACCTTTAATTTTTGTCGTCTTGTCACCTTTGTCGCCTGACACCTTTCTCACCTGTCACTTTAATGACCTGTCACCTTTCTCCCCTCTCACCTTTGTCGCCTGTCACCTTTATGACCTGTCAATTTTGTCGTTCTGTCACTTGACCTTTGTGACCTGTCAGTTTTGTCGTCCTGACAACTTTGTCGCCTTTATGACCTGCCACCTTTGTCACCTTTATCACCTGTCACCTTTGTCGCCTCTTACCTTTATGACGTGTCACCTCTGTTGCCTCTCGCTTTTATGACCTGACAACTTGGTCGCCTGTCAGCTTTGTCGTCTTGTCACCTTTGTCCTCTGTCATTTTTGTCGTTTTTGTCGTTCTGTCATGTTTCTCACTTGACACATTTGTCACCTGTCACCTTTATGACCTGTCACCTTTCTCACCTATCAGTTTTTCCGTCCTGTCACTTTTCTCGCCTGTCACCTTAATGATAGGTCACCTTTGTCACTTGACACATTTCTCACCTGTTCGTGTTGTCATCCTGACACTTAGGTTGTCAAATTGGAAGTTACCCTGATTGATACGAATATATTTTTGTGCTGCCGCAACCTTTTTTGTGCTGGATTTACACTTTTTTTTGTGCTGCCGCAACCTTTTTTTTGTACTAGATTTACACTTTTTTTTGTGCTGCCGCAACCTTTTTTTTGTGCTAGATTTACACTTTTTTTTGTGCTGCCGCAACCTTTTTTTTGTGCTAGATTTACACTTTTTTTTGTGCTGAGCCAGCACAAAAAAAAAATTGTGCTGGATTTACACTTTTTTTTTTGCTGCCGCAACCTTTTTTTTGTGCTAGATTTACACTTTTTTTGTGCTGAGCCAGCACAAAAAAAAATTGTGCTGGATTTACACTTTTTTTTGTGCTAGATTTACACTTTTTTTTGTGCTGGGCCAGCACAAAAAAAAAATTGTGCTAGGTTTATGCGGGTTTTATTTATTATATTAGCACATAATATATTATTTCTATGAATTTGGGTTATGTTTTGATATAATTTTCAGAAAAATTCCCCGTGGGACTATTGATTGGTATGTCTATAAGGGGCAAACTGAATATTTGGTTTGAGAGTTAAAATATGATTGTTTTTTTGCGCCAGCTGTGATGTGTCCGTAAGTGTGTTTTGCGATTGCATTTACCTAACTTGTTAGAAGTGAATGATTTTGCGATCATAATTATTGTTGGAGGTAAAATTTGAAAGAATGCCCATTCAGTTCAGCGAAAATTATTTAGCGAAAGTGAGGAAGCAAGGCAGGAGATGTGAAGATGTGATTGTGCTCCGATTAAAATTCAAAATTGAATCAACGATTAGATTAAAAAGCTCAACAAATTATCGCTCGATTCTTTTTGAATACTAAATCTGCATTCTTTAAAGTGGAAGTGTGTGTGCATTTATTGCAATAATTTGCAATCAATGCAATCCATATATACAGTATAAACAGGTTGCAGGTATACAGTAAGAGTCCCGTGATGTGATAAGCCCAGCTTCAAGCTTTGAGCTTGAAAGAACTGTCACGCTCCGTAATTTTGACCTCAACACTACTCAACAGTCAATAAAGGTCAGAAATTGTCGAAATCGTCATTACTTTAAAAAATATACAAGTTGCTCTACTCTACGTAACCTGAGGCACGGTTCCTTTTCATGGAAAGGTTGTGCCACGTCAAGTTTGAAGTTAGGCAGGTCACGGTGACCACTTTTTTAGGCTCCAACACAGTACATGTTTGTTTCTTCCTATACTATTCCTAGGTCTACTATATCATATATTAAATCCAATTCTATGGTTTCTTCAAAGTCAGGTCACAAGGTTAGGTTACTCGTATTATCATGTGTGATGATAGACATGGAGTTTGATTTTGAACAACGTAAGCAGCAGTTTGAAAATATGAAGGACTGTTGTACTGATTTAATGGGTTTTTGAGGGGGTTTAATTGATGGGGGCAGGGCAGGGGTGTGACCGATTTGACACAAGTCCAAGTCCCCAATGCTCCTGTATTTAGCATTGGAATACAGAGGAGCTCTCATATGCGATCCGTGAGCCACTAGCGTCGTAATGGTGGAAGCTCACCGGTACATGTATATTAGAGGAAACCATTATATTCGCGCCACTTTCCAACCAAATCTGGGGCGAAGTGCAAATTTCATGGCAGTTCATTTCAGCCATGTCCAGGTTTTAGTCTACGACGCTAGTGGCGTCAGCATCGCATGTGAGAGTTCTGCCTGGAAATCCCGAGTGGGCCTTCTACTAGCTCTATTATATTATCCATTTCTATGCACAAGCACAAGTCCGAACTTAAGTAATAAAATATCTTTAATTTTATCTTAAAACAGCTTTAAGTGCGGAGTTGCGGAGTACTGCAAAGTGAGTGTGCAGTCTGCAGAGTTCGACTGCCCAGTCCAGTGACAAAACAATTTAATTTGTATTGTAACAGCCAACAGTTCCTGTTTGTTTCGTGATAAAGAAAACGGATTAGAATGGCTAAAAGGAAAACCTCAAAAGAAGTGCTTACTCGGGACATGAAAAAAATAAAGCAACGACACAAATCTACTCCGATTCCTGGTCTCGATTTTAAATTCAAAATCAAGCGAAAAGAGTTAATTACCAACAAGAATCTTTCCGACAAGGTCGAGTGCCCCTTTCCAGGTTGTGGGAAAACGTTAAAGCGAGGTTCAATTGATTCTCATGTATCCAGACAACATAAGGGGATGGGGAACGTTGAATGCCCGAGCTGTAAGCGAGTTATGCAAGCATCCGTTTTAAAAAAGCACCATGAACAGTGTAAAGCCGACAAGAAGGACGGAACTGTCAACAAAATGGTTACTAGGTAACTATTTTTAGCTTATATTCTTCAATCCGTGACATACATATATATGTGTCGAGTCTAACTATGATTACCTTAGAGTATATAATATAACTAGAGGAGACAATCCAATGTGTTTCCACGGTGTTGGTTTGTGTGTCTTTTTCTTCTCCGATCTTTGATTTTTTGCTTTCATTCTTTTGTTTTAATTGGTTTATAGATTCGATAGCTCAATTTACCTTCCGAAATTCCAAAAGAGCAGAATAATATACTTACAACATGGTAAATATTTAAGTTGCTTCTAATGGACTGGAGAATCATGTCGAAAATTTATTCCGGTTTTGAATTGCTCTCTATTTCTATTACCTTAGGTCGAGTTAGCTTTGAATCAAAGCGCAAAGAGAGTACCGTTTTGATATGAAACCAAATAAAACATCCGTTATAATCTTAGAGTATATAATATAACTAGAGGAGACAATCCCATATAAACGTGTAGATTTTCTTGTGATTATGAATTTAATCGTAGAGTTTCCGGGGTACCGTAGAAACATAAAAATTTGTCCAATGTGCATGCATTTTTAGCCCGAGTATGCAGGATTGCTTGACAACCGGCGTCTTGAGACAATCTTCAGACGCCGGTTGTCAAGCAATCCTGCGAGTAGGGGCTTGTGTAATTATGCTGTCCCTCCGTCCGTGACAAGATAGCGGCCAAACGGCTGGACCGATCGACTTGAAATTCGGGACACTTGTGTATTTTGAAAATGCGAAGGCTAAGTTCGAAGGTGTGAAAAATCGGTCGATCGGTTGACCCGTGGGGGTCATGCAAAGTAGTGCATACCAAAGGAATAGGTTTAAAATACAGACAAATTGAAGCATCCTGACTCCTGAGCCCTGGATTCATGGATACATCGTGATCCTGGGCTTAACTAAGGAGGCGCTCGCCCGAATCAAGGGTAAGCTCCTCTTCTATGGTACTCGTACTATTATGGTGAGGGAGTGGCGGGATGTAGATGAAGGGGTGAAGGGCACCAAGGCACCAACTGGTGTATCAAGTGGCGACACAGGGGATCCTGAGGAGGAGCCCAGTGTCGTAGCGGGTACTTCCGGGGAGGTGAGTGGAGCCGGCACCAAGTCTGGATTGGATGATACTGAGGAACCGAAGCAGGATTAATTTAATTACACTATTATGTAATTAATGAGCACAATAAATTTAAATAAGTCTATTAATCCGGTTTTCAGTATTTCTTCAGTTCAGATTAATCTTCATCACTCTAAAGCTGCATCATCCTCACTATTAAAACTAATTCAAGGCAAAAGCGGTATATGTCTAGTCCAGGAGCCCTGGGTATTTAAGGGGAAAATAAGGGGGCTCAGTGGGAGTGGCAATATATACAGCTATGGGGGAGGACTTCGGGGTTCAAGAGCATGTGTAATGGTAAGCAAAGACATTAGGGCATGGCCTCTGGTACAATTCTGTACTAGGGATTTAGTGGCGGTACTTGTATCACTTGGTCATCGCACGGTGGTATTTGCCTCAGTGTATATGGCCGGGGATATGATATGTCCGCCACTAAACATGGATAAACTGGTAGAGTATTGCAAGATAGGGAGCATTTCACTCATCTTGGGGGGTGATGCTAATGCTCATCATACTCTATGGGGAAGCTCGGATATTAATTCGAGAGGGGAGGATCTTTTGGAGTTCATGAGTATACATGAGCTTCATTGTATTAACAGGGGACATAAACCGACCTTCATTACTGCCACTAGACGAGAGAGGCTAGACATCACGATGGTGTCAAGCGATCTCCTTCCGGTGGTGAATGGATGGGAGGTTTTAGACGAAGAGTCTATGTCCGATCATAAATATATTAAGTTTGGGTTGAGACTGGGTAAACCTGACTCAATCTACTATAGGGACAGAAGGAAGACTTGCTGGGATAAATATCTCGGTGAGTTATCCAACTGTCTTAAGGTCGTTAAGACTGAACCTCTTACATCAACTGATGAAATAGAGGATACAGTCTGCTCGATATCTAAGATGTTAAGGGATGCCCAGCATAAGGCGTGTCCACTTAAGAGAGTGAGATCTAATGGCAGGACAGTCTCTTGGTGGTCTCCTGAACTTACTCAACTGAGAAAGTCTGCACGGAGGTACTACCGATTGACAACTCCTGGCGTTAGGGATCAAAGCTGGGAGGACTATTGTGAAGCAAGGGGTCTGTTCAAACGGGCACTTCGCAAAGCAAAACGGAACTCCTGGACGAAATACTGTGATACGATTGAGAAGTATTCGGATGCTTCTCGATTGTATCACATGCTTAAGGATGATCCGAATATCCGTCTCGGTCCCTTGGAACGAGATGACGGATCATATACAATGGGGATTGAGGAATCTCTGGAACTTCTATTGGAGAAGCATTTCCCGAGAGATCCTCAATTAATAAGGGGTAGCACTCATAGTAGTCACGAGCCATGGGACTGCCGTGAGGTAGACTCAGTGGTTAATGAAAAGGTGGTTAAGAGAGCCATAAAGACGTTTAGTCCCTACAAAGCTGGTGGCATGGACGGAATCTTTCCAAATATGCTTCAGCAGGGACCGTCTTTACTCTTAACACATATTACGCGAGTTATTAGGGGCTGTCTACTCCTCGGGTATACACCTGAGGAATGGAAGGCCATGAGAGTTGTTTTTATTCCAAAACCGGGGAAGGACAGCTATGAGAGGGCCTCCTCGTGGAGACCAATTTCACTGACTTCCTTTTGGCTAAAAACAATGGAAAGGGTTGTTGATTGGCACATTAGAACTCCTGACCTGTTGGGAGGACTAAAAGCCAATCGACAATTTGCCTATATGGCAGGCGTCTCTACTGAGGCTTCCTTGCATCAGGTAATTGCAAGACTGGAGCGTACCTTGAAGTCCGGAGAGGTTGGGGTCTTGACCGTCTTGGACGTAGAGGGGGCTTTTAGTCGTGCTAGGTTTACGACCATAGTGAATGGTTTAAATAGGAATCTGGTTGACAATATGTCTACCAGATGGATTAGTAGTATGTTGACAGGTAGATCAGTCACGACCTCTCTTCAGGAGGTTTCCAGGTCCCGTGTAGTGGAGAGAGGCTGTCCGCAAGGCGGTGTACTTTCTCCGCTACTATGGAACCTGGTAGTGGATGAGATACTTGGCATACTTAAAAGGGAACTGCCTCATGTATATTCCGGTGGGTTTGCCGATGATCTGGCCCTGTTGACCACAGGCCCTGATTCGGGAACTGTTATCGGACATATGCAGGGGGCAGTTGACAGGGTTGTAGGGTGGTGTGACAGAGTAAATCTTTCTGTTGATCAGAAAGCTTCTGTTATGCTTATTACACGGCGGAAGAAATTCAGCCGGGTAAAAATTAGGCTCAATGGGATTGCATTAGAGTATAGTAATGTAGTTAGGTACTTGGGGATTCATATAGACCGCGGCCTTACCTGGGTTCCGCACTGTGAGCTAAGGGCACGTCGGGGTATGACGGCACTAGCTCAGTGCAGGCGGGCGATAGGCCAGAGGTGGGGTTTAAATCCAAAAATGTGTCATTGGCTGTATACTGCTGTTGTTCGACCGGGGATCATTTATGGTTCTCTTGTTTGGATAACAGCTACAACCAATGACAAGGCTATGAAAAGACTTGAGAGGACGCAACGGATTGCGCTCTTGAGTATTTTTGGGGTTATGGGGTCCACGCCAACAATGGCGATGGAAACTTTAATTGGTATCCGGCCAATCCGGGTATATATACAGGAGGTTGCGGTACACACGATGTGTCGTCTTCAGAGAAGGGGTCAATGGCTAGCATGGGGGATGATGGGGGTTCTTAGGACCCGGACTCACATCCAAACCTGTGAAGCCATTGGAAGGAAGATTCCGGAAACGGGACTTCCTTGTGACTTTAGAAGGGAATATCTTCCTGAGACCAAGGGTTTCAGGATTATTATTCGTACAAGGGAACAATGGTCTGAGATAGGCTATCCGGAGGAGGATGATCTTGTGGTGAGCTATCATACTGATGGCTCTAAACTAGATGGTCTTGCCGGAGCAGCTTATTGCGGACCAAACTCAATTACGGAGGGCAAATTCCCTCTTGGGGAATACGCCTCTGTTTTTCAAGCAGAGATCATGGGAATCATGAAGGCAATAGCCGGAATTGATGAACATGACTCTGGGGGAACAGAAGGGGTCAACATCTATGTTGACTGTATGGGTGCCTTGCAGGCCCTCGACAGTGACACGCAAGTCGTGGAGCTGGTAAGGGAATGTTATGAGGCACTAAACAGGCTGGGAGAAAGGAGAGTGGTTACACTCTACTGGATTCCTGCACACAATGGGTACGTGGGTAATGAAAGGGTGGATAAGTTGGCCAAGGAAGCAACGAAAGTTGCATTTATTGGTCCTCTGCCCATCATCCCACTGTCCGAAACGGCAGTTAGGTCTGCAGTAAGGGAGTGGTCTCTACTAGAGCACACTTGTCAATGGAAACGGTCTGCTACTTGCAGCCAGACCAAAAGGGTTGTTGAGTTACCCTCCGGGGAGACTTGGCGATATTTAAGGTCGTTGAGGAGACCGGCACTACGCCTGTTGACTCAAATTATTACAGGTCACAACACGCTAAACAAACACTTGTTTGTTATGAAGGTGAGTCCCTCTCCCATCTGCATGAAATGTGGACAAGGGGAGGAGACTAGCCTTCATTTTATAGCGGAATGTGATGGATATGCCAGTATTAGGCAAAGCATTCTGGGATCAGGTCGCCTGACTCCAGATAGCATTAGGAACATCCCCCTACCTGACTTACTTGAATTTATCAAGAAGTCGGGACGATTTTTAAATGATCACAGGGGGGATGCAAGATCAGCACATTAACCAAGCGGCGTGTTATAGGTGAGACTGCAATGGGCCATTCGTGGCCTGCGCGGCATGGTAGCTATCATTGTTGATATGTGATCCACACCTCAAAACATACATACATACATCCTGACTCCTGACTCGTGCTATAAAAGGCTGCACACTGTAGATTTTTAATTCTTGATTTAGTTTCTACGGTACCCCGGAAACTCTAGGATTGAATCGATAATCACAAAAAAATCTCACTTTGTCTCCTCTAGTTATATTATATACTCTAAGATGATTACCGACGCCTAATCCGAGATAGTTTATGTAGCGTATTAAAATAAAAATGCCCAGGAACCGGAGTGTGTGTGTTTTCGCCCTGTTTTAATTAAAGAGAGCGAGAAAAGAAAAATTATGATAGTCTATTTGCAAAATGACAGCCCTTAACTCGTTAAATCATAAATAGTGCCTATTTTTGGTGGTGATAGAAATTATACAAGCATTTCCGGCGGAAGGAGTGGACAAAGAGTGTCAATCCCAATCCCGATATCCACGTAACCTCAAACTCGAAAGGTTTGATTATTTGATGGCTTAGATAATTGTCGGATTCATGAGGTTTAGCACGGAATTAGGGAATTATAATAAATTAATTAGTATTAACGAGCATGTGTCATGACAATGCAAGACGTGAATTTTTCGGGAAGCTCGACATTTTTTGGCTCAAAATCCCCGTAGAAACGAGTGAAATTGTTTGTTTTCCCGTAGACCAAAATGGAATTTCGAAATCAAAATTGGGGCACAACCTCCTGAGGAAAAGACACCCAGGAAACCAAGAGTATATGAACCTTGGTCATCACCTATTGGGACAAGCGTTGTAATGGTCATCTTGATGACAATAGCGTATTGTAAATTTAAGCTATAAAGCAAATGAACCATAATAATACCAGGATTGCTTGACAACCAATTTATCCGGCGTCCCAGGGGGTTGCGCGGATTTGAAGGTTTTTTTTAGAAAAAATCAATTGAGGGGCAAAATCGAGGTTTTGCCCCTCAATTTTACTATCGGTTGTAAAATAGAAAATTTATGAATGAATCTCAAATCGATTTTATGAATGAAAGGTTGTTGGGGAAGGCAATTGTACAACTGTACAAGTAACCAAGGCACAAAGATTGGCAATATGGCATATTGGCATCATTCGTTGCAAATTCATTGCGAATTTGATGCGAATCTCTATGCTAACTTTGCCATTTTCATGCGAATCTGTTGGTCTAATTTGTATACGAATTTCATGCCAAGTTCTTGCTATTTCATTCAATTTCACCTCGGTTTCCTAGATACGACTGAAGAAGTAATTATGAAAGCCAAAATCCTGAAAGTTGCAATTTTTTAAAAAACCTTCAAATCCGCGCAACCCCTTCAAACGCCGGTTGTCAAGCAATCCTGCATAATGATTGCTCCCCATGATTTGCTCCCCTAGAAATTTGCACTTTACTTTACCTCTGCTGAACAACGAAATCAAAACGGACAGCGGCGGACTGATAAAAGTAGTTGCAGATTGAACTTTCGTGTGAAATGTAGTTGCATATCAGTGTAATTTTACAAGTCTTTAACTTTTAAATGAGATTACCATGTAGTGTCCCCTCCTTCATGTAGATATCTCTGGTTTTAGATAGTAGAATGGATTTTTTTTTACAATTTTTACAAAATCGCACTACTAAATATAAAAAATTTCGTTTTCGTTACGGGCGATTTTTTTTAAATTTTTGATAAGTTGTAGCCAATAACATTATCGAAAATTTTTGTATTTGACTTCTTATATAGTCTCATCTCCTTCATGTAGATATTTCCATATTTAGATGGTAAAATGGAATCGCAAAATTTTTAAAGCTTCCTATCCAATTTTATATATCTAGTATAAACTTACTTGAAAGGAAAATCGTACCAACTATTAAAAAAATAACGATAGGAATAAGTATTTTGAACAATTTGGACTCTTATCATGAATGGATCACAAACTACATAATACTTAAAAAAGAGTAAATGGAATCGCAAAATATACTCTGAGCCTAATGCAATATCATACCATACTCTTTCTTTACATATACTAGTGGTTTAAACGACTATGATAAGAACTTCCTCCTCTTAATCGATATGTCAAAAACACTAAACAACTTTTCGTTCTACCACGTTGAAATGATGGAAATTGTTCGTAAGGTCAAGGTTTAAAGTCACAGTTACAGTAACTTTCCATTTTAAAAATTCTGTCACAATAAAGGTTAGGTTAGGTTACTCATCCATAGTAATAAAATAAATCTGAATTACTGAATTGTTTTGAATTTGAAAGTCACACAATTTTATCAGTATGAATGAGTAACCTTTTCCGACAGAACTTCCATGAATTATATTATAAATAAAAACCTTTCCAAGCAGCTATTACTGGCCCGTTGCATTAAAGTACCGAAACAATTTGGCCAGCAGTCACCAGTGCCATTCCTTGCTGTCTAACTTATTTATCCACTTCTTCTTTTAGCCTATATTTTAGAAATTCAATGTGGTCTGATTACTAAGGACGATTTTTGTTACTAGTGGGGACTTTTAAGTGAAACACCCTGTATACTCTAAGAAATAGATAATACCCTCAAATCTCAAATCGTATCCATAACGAAGATTTTCAATTTTCCAAACTAAGTCCAAACTGATGGCAATTATCGAATCCCCAATTTTGTAACGTAGGTATAAATTACAAACAAATTGGAAATGACCCCTACGGGTCAATCAATGGACCAATTTCACCTATCTTCGAACTTAGCCTTTGGTTTTGGCCTAACCCCAGGTGTATCAAATTTGGAGGATCTAAGTTAACGCTAACGGCAGTTATCGAGTTTACAGACGGACAGACAGACAGACAACGGCCAAGGCAACTAAAAGACTAGTTTCCCTAACAGGTAACAGGTAGCCTGACTTGAAGGATTTTCAAAAAATAAACATCTTTTTTCAAAACTGGAGGACACTTGTCCTCCAGTAGTACAAGTAAAGCATGAAATATTCAAAATTGAAAATATGAATATTTTTTTCAAAATCTCTCCAAGTCAGGCTACCTGTTAAGGAAACTAGTCTTTTAGTTGCCTTGGACAACGGCATCCATATAAGCCCTGCATAGCAACGGGCTAAAACTACTCATACTTTTTAAGGCTCCAGAGTATTTATCGCTATGGGAAAATGGGTGTCATAGGGGGTACTTAAAACCCTAATGCCTTTTGAACCTTAACAGCTATAATTTTTTAATAAAATATAGTGCATAGATGTTTTAATGCCAAATAGTATAAAGCCATAGTCAATGCTCAATAGGGTACGGTTAATCCGGAATTTACATTTTACCCGAACGTGTTTTTAGAGTTTCCGACAGCCCCCGGGCCCGATAGCGTGAACGGAAAATATCGACACCGGGTTTATTGGAAAGATAATTTTATTGCCGAGGGCCCAATAGGGGGTCAAAAGTGTATTTTTCTGAAAGGATCCTCCTCAAAAACGCAATTTAAGCTAAACATATCCAATATTGTTTCAGTTTTTCATTTTTTGTACGATATCCTTAATAGATAGATCAATTTTGACCCCCTATGGGCCCTCGGCAATAAAATTATCTTTCCAATAAACCCGGTGTCGATATTTTACGTTAACCCTATCGGGCCCGGGGGCTGTCGGAAACTCTAAAAAATGTGATTTCCAACCCGGGTTGCCATGCACTGTAAAACCTAATTCCTGGAACTTGAGTTAACGAGCCATACATATATTCCGAGCTCCTTTCATCCATCAATGCGAAAGGACACATGAAAACCAGACAAGCAATCTCAAGACTTGTATTTAGATTTAGGATTCGCTGTTTTGTAATTTGTTCTAAATGTTATTTTAATGCTATTATGTTTCTGTCTTGTGTTTTGACTTAAATACATTTAAATTTCTTGTCATTCTTGGTAATTTAAATTAGGTTATTCTTGGTTTGTTTCATCATTTTCGATAGGATTGACAGATTTTTAAATCTCTTCCTTCTCATTCACTTGTACCATACCTCAAATCAGGGTCATGAAAATAATTATAGTAGTCATTAATAGTAAAATAATGAATAATAGTATTCATTCATTGGCTTCATTGCATCAGTCGGGGAATTCATTCTTATATTGTGCTCAAGGCCCTAAACCCATAGTTACCTGATTATAACAAGGTTGGATCGTTTGCCTTTAAAATTTTCTCTTCAAAAAGTTGGGGACTTATTATAATTGGCATAGGGAACCCCCTAGCAACTTCCGAATATCACTTTTTCCAAAAAATCCTACTGGTCACCCATACCGATTTTTGGCAAACCAAGCTGTTGAGCTGGGCCTAAGACCTTTGTCTAAATTTTAAATCTACTTTCGCATTTTTCGATGGGGGCAATGCGGAGTTATTAATGTAATAACAAGTCCCCAACTTTTTGAAGAGAAAATTTTAAAGGCAAACGATCCAACCTTGTTATAATCAGGTAACTATGGGTTTAGGGCCTTGATTGTGCTGACGATGAGAATTCGATCTCCGATCTGGGACGCTTTTATGTCAAGATTGCTTGACAACGGGCGCTGGAACAAGCGTTGTCAAGGTCATCTTGCTTTTATGTCGAATTATAATAGCAATTTGCGGTTGCTAAGTGGAGGCTCAGGATTTCGAAACTTTGACGCCCAAAAACTACTCTGGAGCCTTAAATTTAAATTGTAAATCAAACTTTGAACAGCTGCTAATATTGTTAAATGTAGTGACTAATATTTATTGTTTGACTTTCTTTTTAATGAAGGTATCTTCACTTAAACAGAGCCACAATTCACAAGCGGATTCTTGATGGATATCAACATGCGAAGGCAGTACTACATGCATCCAACCCATCCGCAAATACTTCAGATGATTATCTGCCTCTAACTTCGTATGTGCTTGGATATTTTTGAGTGGATTAGCTAATAGCCTTGCAGTTTGTAATTGATGTTTAAGATTACGATTTTGTTTTTAAAGTTCGTCGAGTCGAGAGAGTGACGTCCCAAACGATGTTTCAGATGATAATCTTGAGAGACCCGATAGCATTTCCAGAGCTGATAATGAATCCGACAAATACGGTAACCGCGCAGACGTCGACACGGATTTCGGAGCAACGGATGACTTGGTAGGCGGAATATGGAGTGACAATGATGACTATATGAATGATGAATCTCAAACAATGTAATCAAATTATTAACCGTATAATTAGTTCTATTAGTACATGTTTCTCTTAACAGTTACATAAAACTTACAAAAATTCAATATTTAGGGTTGCAGCAACAGACACGGACGGGACAAGGTCAAATTTACATACCGTTTCTGAGCCCATGACGGTAGGTACGTCAAATTTTGGATTTGTTGAAAATGGACCCAGTGGTTTTGCAACTGGTCCTGAAATCATGGAGCAAGAAATCGCCGAAGCTGATGTTCGTCTCAAAAAAGTCGATTCCACGAAAAAAGAGTTCAAAATCCAATTAAAGGAAATAAAAACCCAACTGGATTCTTGCAAAAGTCAACTATGCATCATGCATACAAAATTGGAATCGCAAGAGAATGATTTTTTGAAGACGGTTGAATCGTTGAACTTAAAACATGCTTCTGTTTTAAAAGCTAAGGATGCGTATATATCAGACATAGTAACTCATTTAGAAATATCCAACAACCGGGAAGAAGGCTTGACGTTAGAGTTGAATAAAACGAAAGAAGAACTTTCGACTTTTCAACAGCAAGTTGTCGTGCTTAACGGGATGATCCAATCACAAAAGCAAGAATTTGTCAGCAAGCAAGATAGCTTATCCCATCGTATACAAACAGCAAATTCATCTCACAACCTTATCATCATAGAAAAAGTCCGGAAACTGAAAGACTTGGTTACGAAATTACAAAAAGCCCATGATAACGAACAAAGGATAAGATCAGAAGCACAAGCTAAACATGAGAAAAATATAAAACAATTTGATGATATACTCCGCCAGGCAACGTTTGACCTAGATTACCTTTCACAGCGCTCTAAATGATTCAAGGTTTCTTTCCGAATGCACGGGTAAATGTTTGTCAAGAAATTTTATATCAATATCATTTGAGTCTAACTTGAATAAATACATCCTCCCCATTAGGAGAAAAGTTGTAATTGTAATAGATTTAACTTACATCACAATGTTTCAGAACAGTCAGAAGAGTGCGAATTTAAATGGATTCTATCAATATTACAATTACAAACACATGTTAACAAATAAAAAATAAAATAGAAATGAGTCCGGTTTCGTTCATAGCCTATTCTAGGTCCTTCGGCAAATAGTCCATTCCCGATATCATTTGGGCAGATCTGAAAAGTAACAGCCAGTAATGCGATACGATTCCGATTCGAAATATCATCTCCAGCTCCATCCGTCCTCCATTACTGCGTATGTGAACCATTATATAACCATCTGGAACATTTAAATCGTGATATTATAAGGGTGTTATTTTTGAAACATTAGGGGCTTCTGGTCGGGTTATCAAACCTAAATTACAAACTCCTCACTGCACATTACGACCAAAAATGACAATTTGTACCTTAATGCACCCAAAACTAGCAATATTCATGGTTCCAGTGTACCCTGCACTGTTTTTTATCATTAAACGGGTTTTCAATAATGGGTGTAATTTCGGTGATATAAAGATAAACCACCGTAATGAAAACCAAGTCTACTTCACCACAAGAGGGACACTCGCAGTGTCTATATCGTCACGCTTGACTGACAGCGTGCAGATCTTATATTTTATAGGTCTGGTTTTCAACTTCTCATGGGGACTTATTTTGACTATTACAGGTTCTCTTGTTTTTAATTTACATGTAATAAAATAATTGCACATTATTATACCTGGAACAATGTTGCACTTGGAGAGGAGATCGTCATTATTCAGGCGTTTAGCCCTATAGTGCAGGTTAACCTTCTCCCATCCTTCCCCTTTCCATTTCGCCAATTCCTGTTTAAGACGAAAAACGGTCCAGTTTGGCTGAGTATTTATTCGAGTTGTAGTCCCATCCAAAGACCGAATTCTAACAGGTATAGATAGTTTGTCGTCTGACATTTTGATTCTGAAAAATGAATAGATGAATTTTGATGTTCTGAAAAACTCGCTTTTAGCATTTAGTGTCTTTTGTATATGCTTAAATTGGTGCTGTATCTTTCTGGAGCGAAATAAAGATAGTAAATCAGAAAGAAATACTGAAATACCTGGTCCCTGGAACTGCTTTTTTTTAACTGTAAAATTGATAAACTCTCAATTTAAAATAAAAATTTACAATTAAGAGCACTGAGGCATCGAGAGATTGAAAGAATTGTTCGTGTGAACAAAATAATAACTCACATAAGCCGACGACAGCGCAAAATCTCATTTAAACTACAATTTGCCAAAGCTCTGAATGGATAGAGGAATAATTAGCAGAAGAAATATGGGTGATGATATGATGGTCTCATTGGTGGATGAAATATATGATTTCGTCTTTGTGACATCCTCTGTCTTGGTCAGATTGGCGACAAAGTTTTGCCGTCCAACCTCTTGGCTAAGTACAAGTTGGTTTTGCATACATGTTAGTAGTAGAAACTCATGTAAGCATATTAAGCGAATCCTCTTTAAAATGGTGCTTATATAAGTGCTTTGTTGCCAATTCTAATTCTAATGATGATTTTTCGGAAATGCAAATAATATGACTCATAGTCATGCAGTTTGGAAGTTCTTAAACAACTGAAATGTAGTATTTATAAAGAAACCGTTGCAAACGCACATTATAAAAGGGTGAAACCATGCAAAAACGTCGTCAAATGCCATTTAACCAAGTTGTCCGTAACAGGAGAGTCGTTTTCTACAAGATTCTCAAATTTCCCCAACCATAGAGGAAATTAAGCAGCATTGAATAGCAAACGAGCAATAGAGCCCATAAACGGTTAGCAAGATAGAGCACTGACGGACGCGGACGAGCGGTCGACACATAAAATATGAAGTTGCCCCAGACAGAGTAAATTGACAAATTTCGCTGCAAAATGCATGATAATATTGTTTCAAAGATTTCAAACGACAAATGGACAAAATTTAATCTGCCCCCTCTAAATATTAATTTGCCCCCTAATACGGATGAACCTGCCCCCTATCAGGCTGAACCTGCCCCCACCTCGGGATGAATATGCCCCCTCTCGGGCTGAACCTGCCCCCACCGAGGATCAGCATGCTCACATTAAAATCAAATTTCCCAACTACTGTTAAACACTATATGTGATAGTTTAGATAGTTTACACACGAGTTGTATTGGATTGTTAAATTTTCTTTAATATTAACGAGTATTTCGAGTATTTATTGATGGGGGCAATTTCATCCTCGTTGGGGACATATTCATCCCAAGGTGGGGGCAGGTTCAGCCTAAGAGGAGGCACGTTAAGTGGGGACAAGTTCATCCGAATTAGGGGGTAAATTCATATTTAGAGGGGGCACATTAATCCTAACCCTTTAATAATACACCCGTTGATATACCCATGACAGTCCCTAAAATTTTGACCTTTGACCAACATGGCCCATAAACGGTCTTGACCACCGCCTGCTGGTCCTAAATGATTACCAGAAAGAATGACCCAGTCGTTCGCCAGTGTATAGACTTTGCAGACTGGCAGACCGACAAATTGACGAACGGACACCATGTCTTCGCATAATGTATCTACGATATATACTATGCCTCTACTAATTTTCCTTGGACAAGGTGTAAGGTGTTAGTAATTAAAACCTTGCAAAATTCCTATCCCTCAATAGACCCGCAGAGAGTGAGAATTTCCGATCCAGCCCCTAGAGAAAAAGATGATGAAAATAGCTTGCATGAAAATAAAAACTGGGGCAAAGTGATTTGACATCATTAGTCTCCTCTCGTCTCGTATCACATCGAAACGCTGTATTTGCAATTTGCATGCATATTTTGTAATCATTGCAAAGACTGATCGGTGATGGGCCTGAATTGGGTCTCCATTATTAAACACATCAAATGCATATTAGTTTTATGACTTGATTCTTGATAACGAATTTCGGTTACTTATTTCGGTTATATCAAAATAAATTAACACCATATAACAACTTAGAACTTACAACGGTTGTTTTCATGTAATTTGAACCATGGTTCAATGCAGAAATGCCTATAATTAACCATATTCTCTGTTGACGTCTAGAAGGCGAACTTGAGTCGTCCCAAGGCGGAGACAATGAAAGTTCATGATAGTTTTCCATAGCTTATAAAAAGGCGTCCATTCCCGGTGCACTTACAATATTGAACTGCAAGAGTCAGATTGCAGGTAAACTCAATATAATCGGAGATGAACCCGGATTGCGACTCCATTATTTAGCACATTAAATTTTTATTACGTGAGTTGATAAGAAATTTTGAACCCGTTGCATTACTCGCAAACTAACTAACAAATAAGAATAGCTTATACGACAACACATCTGCAGATATTGATTTATTCTTGTAATTTTAACCGTGGCTCATATATGCAGATATGCCCATCCGTAAGTATCCTCCGTAGAAGTCTGGAACTTGAGTCGTCACAAGGCTGAGACAATGAAAGTTCATGATCTTGCTCCATACATTCTAAGAAGGTGTCCATTCCGGGTGCACTTTTAATATTGAACTGCAAGTCAGACATGAAATATTTTCATATACAAACAGCACAATTCATATAATAAATTTAACATTTAAAGAGCATACCGAAGACATTGAGTCGAAAAATAACCATTCCGGCGACCCCCGATTTTCGGACCTTGACTTAACGAAGGCCACGTAATGCGCAGATCTTATACAAATGACAGAGTTCAAATCCATCCACTTTCGGCTCCTCAGTTTAGCTGGTTCCGAATGTTGCGAATTTTTTTCATGCAATTCCCGAAGGAAACTTTCATTACTGGAGCAGGATTCACAGACAATGAATTCATGCCCTTGTTCCAGGCAATGGACACATTCCCAAATTCCCAATTGTTCGCAAGATCCGGATGAACACGTTCCTAAATCCATTCAGGTTTTCAAAAATTGTGATTCAAGCAAGAACAACATTTACGAATAATACAGGGTGTCCTACGTAAAGGTTTACAGCTTTTATTCATCCGAATAAAGGACACCCTGTATATCTCTTATAAGCTATAGGTACTGTAAATAGTAAATGTCACTTTACCTCCGCCTTGATCGTCATCTGAAATTGAAATCAAGTCAGTAAGGTCCAATGAACGGTTCGGAATCACCGCTTCAAAATGAACCAGATTCCCATCACTCCGTGGTAAAGCCAAGAATAAGGCTGGATAGGGAACAGAGGTGAATTTAAGGTCCCCCCAAATCTGCAAGCTGTTTTTCAGACATTCTTGAACGGTAATTGAGAGCCTTCCAGTGTACATTTTTTGAGAAATTGTGAGAAGATGCATGAATTCTTTAGACTCGCCGTAAGAAATGAAACCTTCTGCTTGAAGCACTTCATCCAAGATCAGATATAGCAGTTCTTCGGCATCTTTAAATTCATTTAAAAAATTTATTTTGCATAGAATAATCCCAATTATTTTGCAAAAAACCTGTTTTTCAATGACATCACCACTGAAACTGATTTATAGGAACATAGAAATATATTGCCAATACTGTATAATAATGAATCGTTTTTTAAGTCCATTTACAATTTTTACTGTCCCCCAACCTCTATTGAAACATTCGTATTTCAAATTTCGATATCGACCCCCAAAATAACAGGTTTGGTCTTGGTGATTTCGACAGTACCCGTTCCACCTAAATAATTCCCCACTATCGAAGCCCTTAGGAATCAAATTCTCAGTTACCCATCATTTCCCCTCTAACTCTGGAATTTACAGTTGCTAAACAGTTCCTCAGTTTCTGTACTTTCCCAGCAGGGCAGAATTGGTTGATTCGAAGAGGATCGGCTACATTAGTTTTCAGATGTTTTCGTAGTTGTTTTGCCAGATCGGAGTCTTTGGGATTCGGGTTGAATAAAACCTGATCGAATAGATCGGTTCTATAAAACCAGGAAAATAGGAGAGCGTCCATGTAACAGGAGTTATTTCGTCCTTGAATTCCTCGGCCGTATGGGTTTTCTTTAATTTTCTTGCCTTGAAAACAAAATTACGGATTGACTGATGATTGCTTCGGGATGTAATTTAAAACTTTTATTTCGTTCTTTAAGTTCGTTACTCTTACCGACCGACAACTGCTCGGGGATTGTCACCACATCCTGGTGATTAAGATCTTCTACTGAAGAATTTATAATTTTAATAAGAAGCATAGTAAAACAAAGCAATTTTTGTACGTTTCGATTAAGTAAAAACAAAGCCACAAACCATCGTTATAAAAATCGATTTCTCCCGTTTCTTCGCTTTCGTCGACATTATTTAGAACCGAGTATAATTTCACAGGACCTGCAAAAGTTTAGCTTCAATTACTGTTAATGGAATTAAATGGCTAATAATCCTAAGATTGCAAATTATGTGCATATTTGTCATGAAATTGACTTTTAATTCTTTGGAATTTCAGCATTCTAATATAACTGAACGTTTGTGTCGCGGAGAAAGCTAGTTTTTGAATAAAGCTAGATTACTTGAATTTTTTGAACTTTTACAAATTTTAATCGTTGAGGCAAATGACATTCAATTTAAGTTCATTTACGCTTCATGAATTTAAAGTCGGCTATAATTAATTTTAATACAGAATAGGTCGATTAAAAACAAGTCAAATAAAAATTGCTTCTATTACATTACATTACATACCATTTTCCGTGTTGACAACTTGCAGTTTACCATTTCCAGATGTTTTTGATTTTGATTTCCGTTTAGATCGCTTAGACTGTGCTGCAATGTATTACGATTAGCGCCGAGTTAGACAAATTTTAGTTTAACAAAGATCAATTTCAAAAACTTAATTAATTAATTCTTAATTTTTTGCTTAATTTGTACTTTTTGTGGTCGGGGTCTGATAGGACATGTCAGTATCCAGGTGGTCTGATGGAAGTGGTTTTGGAGGTTCCTCGGTACTGACCAACGGATCTTCAACACTATTCTTGTCATCATCGTTGCCTTTCAATTTCATGACTTGAGACTGGCCTGTTGAACCATGTAAACTCACATTTGATCTTGATCTCATGCCATGAGTTTCATCGATAGTTTCGAATACAGTTGTACTCAATTTAGACCCTGTGGAGTGCATTTTAGTTTTGAAGTTACAGTATGATGGGGACTTATTACGGAGGGTGTTTATTTAAGATATAACCCACCTTTGTTAACCTCATAGGACGGCTCAATCCCATTCCACATCGGAGAATTGTCGGGAGTGGATACCCAACCCGACAGGAATGATTTCAAGTACTCCTTCTCAGGGATGAAGTCGCTAAAACTATATTTTTTTACTTCGTCTGTCTTTGATTCAGAATCCTGTTAATTTTTAAGAATCGTAAAATTAACCTTTAAACAACACTAACTACGATCTGCTTTCTTATAACAGCTTGCTTGTATTCATCTAATGTTTTCGTTTTAAAACAATAAAATATTATTGTTAAAATAGCATAACAGAAGGTTTCGTACCAGCCTCAGTTTTATCAACAAAATCTGTTCTTGATTTAAAGTGCTTGGACCCTGAAAGTATTCCACAAACATGCCAAGACAAAGACCCCGTTTTGCTGAATCGGTTTTGCAAACAAATCGTGTCTCTATTCCACAGACTCGGATTTGATTTCTTGATCTTTCGATCTCCACAATTGCCAAGTCGTGGGGTATTTCCCCTATGAAATCTTCAAGGGCGGAGTAGTCATTTTCCTTGTTGTTAAATCGTTTGTAAGGACCTATATGCAATAAGATCATGATTACAGGACTCCGATTAAAATATGCAATTTTGTAGGAACATCGACGGCGTTTTTTGCAGTGTTTGTGAACGTCACCAAGTTTTTAACAGCACCCAGTTAGACTTTCAGCTTTAAAATATGCCATAAAACAATAAAGTTTCTTCTGCCCTTTTTTGAGATTAACTAAAAGGGAGGTGTCTTAAGCCGGACACCTTGTATCATTTTGTACCATTTTGTAGGGAAAATTAGGAATTTGCAAAATCTTAAAACCTCGACAACTTGAAGAAAAATATGGTTCAAATAGGGAAAAATAGCATTTTTTTGGAAGTGGAATCTATTGCAATCCTGTATCCAACTAGTAGAACTCCAAGCAAAGCCTAATCGGCCCTAAAACGTTATATTTTACGCGAAAGTAACAAAACCACCTTTTAAACAGCTATTGCTAATTTCAAAAAGCACTTACTGACGCTTGACGTATTGGGTTCGTTGAACAAGTAGTGCAGCATTTCTTCCGAAGTCCAGTCCCTCGTTGTTTTACATGGCCAATTCCCCATTTCTTGCATGAGAACCGTTCGCAATTAATCAGTAATTCGTTTGTGTACAATAACTGGATTTCTCTTACTTAAGTATTAGTAAGTATGGAACTTTAATTAATTAAACGCGAGGTAATAATAGATAAAGAATCGGGCACCTTTTTATATTCCTTTAAAACGTTCAGTTTTAGAAGGCTTGCTCAGAGGATAGCTTAGCTGGCTGGCGGAGAAAGCTAAAGCTAAATGGAATCGTAAATTAAATGCAATGCAATCCTGCTCATGCTATGCTTTCATATAAGTGAAGCTAAAGCCAACATTTGGCAAATGTGCATATTTTGTTTGATTCGTCATGCTTAGATATTTGAGACGTCCGACTCCGAGGGGCAACGCAAAATAATCTTCGCAATTAACCCTCTACGCAACATAAATATTATTCAGCTACATGGTAATGGTCCAATCAGAACTTGGCCCTGCTACTAATTGTTCTCCTGTAATCTTTGCCGTTTTGAGATTTGTAAAATCCTAATTTTGACACACGTTCAGATTTTAAATTGGGATTTTGGGATTATTCTAAGCAGAGAATATTCCTCCGGTTCGGAGTTTCGGAGCCAGCTATCAGAGAGTAAGAGGTAACCTGATTCTTGATTTTTGTTTTTATATAGCTTAACTACACAATTACACATGAAAGCAGTGGTGTTTATTATTTTTGGTCAGTATATAAGCATGTATAAGTATACGTTTTTCTAACAAAATCTGATTGGTGATTGGGGTGAGGGAAGCATTATTTTAGTATTTAATTAATTTAAGAACTAACTCGTGATTTGTGATGCTAGATAAAAGGTCATCAATAGAGGATGTCGGCTACAGCCATGAGGCGTCTTCAAACCGAACTAAAGCAAATGGAAAACGATCCTCCCCCGGGGGTCAGTGTGAGTCTAATTGATGACAACCTGTTCGAATGGAAGGCTATCATCAACGGTCCAGAGGACACGCCCTTCCAAGGGGGGACCTTTAACCTCAGGATCAAATTCCCCCCGGATTACCCGGCCACGGCCCCCAAGGTTTGTAAACTCTCCAGGGCAATGATTTTTGCCGTTTCCGTCTGTCTGTCTGTCCGTACGCACCTCTCTCCAACGGTTGAATATTTATAAATATTAAATAATATTTTTTTAAATTCATGATCGTGTAGGTCAAGTCAAAGGTCAATTTTTTTAAAGATCAACCCAAGCATTACATCGTTGGAAAGGCAGTCAAGTGCTATTCAGCATGACTTTACGCTATGGTTGGGGAAATGTGAGATTCTTGTAGAAAACGACTCTCATGTAACGGAAAACGATGTTAAATGCTATTGACGTCTTTTTCGTGTGGTTTCATCCTTTGTTGATGTGCGTTTGCAAGGGTTTATTACAGGGTGAAACCCTTGAGTGTTTATACAGTGTTCGTTTATCTGTCTGCACTCTCGAACGGTTTAAGATTTTCATAATTTTTTTTCAAAATGTTTTAAAGATGATATGGTAAAAATCAATGATAAATCACTTTTATAATAGGTCTGGTTCTACTCCCGGATGTTCCATCCCAACGTTTATCCGGACGGAAAGATTTGCCTTGACATTTTGCAGGAACCTACGAAGTGGTCATCCACATGGGATGTATTCGGCATTCTCTGTGGCATTCAGGCCATGTTGGGTGACCCTAACCCCCAGTCTCCCGCAAACGGTGAGGCAAACGGACTCTTTATAAGAAATGTCAAAGAATATGAGAGGAGGGTCCGGGAACTTGTTGCAAATTCCGCAAATTCCGGCGTCAACAATGATCAGAATTTGAACCAAAACCCATCCATTCTAGATGATCAGTATGAGGCGTCCGTAGCGCTGGCTCTCCAGTTGACTTATGAGGGCCAATAATAAAAGTATAAAAAACTACACAATCAATCAATTCAAATCCTATACTATATCAGTATCAGTCCTGTTTTGGCAACTTATTAAATGAACTCTGTATTTAAAATAGCAAGCTTAATTAATCTAATATGACATCAATTGCAAATTTATTGCCAAACTCTTAGATCCAATTGGGATAACTTATATTTTATGATCATATTGTATATATATAGTATCCTTGTGATGTAACGACCACTAAATAAGCTAATAATATATGGTAATAATATAAAATAAGAGATTTGAATTACTTAATAGAATGATAAATAGTTCTAACCACTTGTTCAATGACGTTCTGCTCAACATTCTTATTTAACGTATACACAAAGATGCTATTTCATAAATGCAATATCATTCATATACATCACTATTTCTAAGAAACTAATGCTTTTCATATTCTCATCAATCCAAGATTCATAAACTATGATTCTGGTATACTAAACTAAACGATGAATTTGGCAATAGTTTATCCTAAAAGTTGAAAGTACCGTATTTATAAAATTAAATCCCCCCGGATTAGTGTTGAATTTTGAGGTTTGAAATCGAACAATAACTAACTCTTGTCTTGTGAGTTTTATTTTAGTGAATTTTATAAATAAGTTTAAACTAAACCTCAAGAGTCAAGAGCATTGTGCATAAGATATTTATGGCCAACTGTAGGTTCAGTTCACCCGTACAAATGATGTGTGTGACGTCAGATCGAATTGAAACGCATCTTAAAATTACGTATCAAAAACGCGTCTTACCAACAATCAATACCAACTACCAACCAACCATCATTGATAATGTTGCGTTATGCATTAATCGCTCTTGCTCTTGCTTGAAATTTAAATCCCAAGTACATAAGTGTTTGAAACTAATTAAATTCAAACTAATAATATTACTTAAAAAGTTTTAGTTTAAAACTAAAATTTTAAAAATCTTTGTCCTTCGTTTCCAATCCCCGTAAAATCAAATGGCTAGTTGTATGGGTTGTCAATTAAAACTTGAGGACATTGATGGAGCTGTTCCATTGCAAAATTGCAGCCACATCGTCTGTTTGTAAGTAAAGATAACTCTGATTATCTTATTTCATATTTAAAAATAACTAATTACTTTAATGAGATAAATTCATCTTGCTGGCAAATGACATGATATGATTGTGGTATTGTGGAACTATTATTATACAGCGGATGTTTGGGTGATCTGGTTAAAAAAACAAGACGATGCAACGTTAGTTGTCCATCTAATGCTGGGAAGCTTAAAACAACCTGTCATGGTTTCTTGGACAGAAATGACATCAAGTGGGTTAGTTGTAGTTTGATTTTGTTTGAATTTGAACTATATAAATCCTCCTCGCAATAAATCCCCATACAAAATGTGAGGAACTCGTAGATAGTTTATAACATCCCCACCCCAAATTAAGCCTCTCCTCTTGTATCTAGGAGGTTTCAAACCTAATATATCACCGGAATAAGTCCCCACCCCGAAATATCCTTGATTGATTTATATGATTTTTCAAATCATCCTTTTGAATGATCATTTTAAAATCGTGCAGGGTGTTTCGGTTGAGGTTTACGAAGAATACTGTCTCCGATTCGGAAACTCGGATTCATCGGAAGTGAATGATGGGCAGCGACCCTCGACGAGTAGGGGTCCCTCGGCTTACATCCATGGCAGGAACGAAGGTGACGGTGGGGGCGGCATCCCAGTGTGGGAAATAGTTGGATCCGTCACCGATTTGACCGAATCGGAGAGAGAGAGTGGGTGGGGTCAAATGGCAACTCACATCGACGAACTGGTCAACAATGAGGGGATGTCATCTGAACAGGCGATGCGGCATGTCGACATTATGCCGATTTGGTTGACTCAGCTCTCAATATCCTGTGCCATTTGCCTGGAAGATGTTTCTCCGCGGGATGGGATCATCATCAAGGACTGCTTTCACATGTTTTGCAGGTTTAGTTTTAAAATATCCAAACTGGCCATTTTTGTTCGAAGAATTAGTCAGTTTCAGACGAATTCTACATGACAAGTAGAATAACTCGAAAAATATACATTTTACTGCAAAATCGGGTCAATTTTCAGAAACTGTCTTGTTCGATGGATCGAATCCTCCCAGGAGCCCGAGGTACGATGCCCCTACATTGACAAAGAGACTTCCTGTACGTCCTTCCTCAAGCCGAATGAGATAAAGTCAGTACGTATAAGTTACAATAAAATTATTTCAGTTCTCAAATAAGGATCCTCCATACTTTGTAATTAGCTATTGTAAATTGTAATTACCAACCCCCGGAATAACTGCCCCATACCACATACCATTCTATCAAACAGATCAAACAATAATTCCCCAGGGGACTCAATTCCCCAACCAGATATTTATAATTATAAGCATCTGCGTAGTCAATACAACGGTCAATTTCCTGATTTCAGCTCGTTTCAATCGAGGAATATGATCGGCATTACATTGACCTGTCGTTACAAGAGGGTGAGAAGGCCCTACCCAACGCTTTCCACTGCCTGACCCCGAATTGTAGTGGTTTCTCCACCTACAACGACGGGGAGGATCTCAAGAGGTTAATGCTTTTTGAATGTCCAAAATGTTCTGCTCGGAACTGCGTAGCCTGCAAAGCGATTCATGTGCAAGGTTGTGTCGAATACTGGCAAGGGATCGTAGACGAGGAAAGGCGACTTCGACAGATTGGGAGGACTCAGGGACCTGATGCGCGAAATCGACTTGTTCAGAGAGAAAACGAACAAATCAGTGTGAACATGATAAATGTAAGTTATTACGAGTTTTTTAAGTAGATCGATATGCTATGATATAATCCAAATATCAGAATAAACCGTTCAAATGCATCAAAAAAGGCTGAAACCACGCGAAACAAGATGTCCAGTGAAATTCTGACAGGTTGGAAACGTTATACGTTAAACGTTATTAAACTATTAACGTTATTATATTAAACGTTTGAATATAATGTTTTATTAGATAATCTTAAGATACCCCAACTATAGACTAGAATTCTTTACATCGTTGAACAGAAATTGATAGTACCGTTCCAACGTTCCAACGAGAAAAAATCGTGATCTTTGACCATAGACTAGACCCTTGAGGCCCTTGACCTCTTTTACTTTTACAAGGCTATATAATAATATCCGCAAGAGAAAAAATATCTTTAAAATATTCGAACGTTTGAGCGTAAAGACGAGACGGACGATGATAAATCCACCAAAGCAAAGGGTTAATTTCACCCTTTAATAATTTTTATTACTAAATGTAAGGCATTCTAATTTCTAAGGGTTAAGGTCGAATTTCATAGATCCGTCGAAATTGCATTTCACTAGATTAATTTCCGAATTTCATTTTACAAATTTTACATCCCTATTCATGATTCGGGAATAAATTCTCCCTCATTTATGTCGTAAGCTTTATAAAATTAAATAATATTTTGCTTGGGTTGCTTTTTCAGGATCAGCTTGGTCGACGGGTTTTCATTCGTTGTCCAAGGTGCAATATCCCCTGCTATAAGTTTACGGGATGTAATCACGTCACTTGTACTTCCTGTAAATATGAATTCAATTGGACTGGCCAAGAACCTGGGACGACGTTCCGATAAATTCCCTCTTTATATAGCAACCTTAATCAACTTAATCTGATCTACGACCCTGCCAGTCGTCCTGTTATTACATACTGTAAACTAATCAATTTATGTTTTGTTTGTACCAGAAAATGCAGTCAAAGATTAACTATAAATAAACTATGCTTTGTGATTAATTAAGTGCAATTAATACATGCTTTTAAACAAGGGACCCAGACAATAATATTTTTTTTTGCATATTGAGACTTGATTTACTAAACCATTACCGAATTGCATCCATGGGTCGGCTGAATTGTATTTTAGAGTCACTTACTTGTCCCTATAATACGTCTGACTGAAACTCTGACTAGCTGAATTGAATGATTTACTAACTAGCAAGCATCCAGCATATTTGACCTACAATTTTGTATGTATTCACAATACGCAACGCAAATGTCGTATTACTTTAGCAAGGAGTACTTCGTTGTACTTGTGAGCATATCTCAAATTCGTATTGGATCGCTACTGGAATCTGGATGATTCACGATATAGTACGCAGCTTACGAGTTACGAAGTTGCTAGACACATACTGATTAAACTGACAGGTGACATTTGTTGCTACTATCGTGTTCTTGAGTTATCTACTTACTACAGTTTAATTCTAGTTTTCAAATTGACAATTAAGTACTCACTTTAATCCAGTCGATTTACATGTGAACCGGTGTAGAAATATGGCTTCCGCAATGAGCCAGTGGAGGTGGACTCATCCGGACACTTGGATCGGGGAATCAGTGATTTGGGCCAAGCCGGATGGAGGCTGGGAACTTCGGGTGATTGAAAAAATCTACTTTGACGACAGTCCTTATCCGAACGTCAGATTTCAGGTAATACTGTTTGTATTTCTTCATTTGAATACAAGTACAGACATATCTTCATATGTTGTAATGATAGCAGGACTGCTTAAATATTTAACTGCATGACATTTAATTAAAATTTAGACATTTCTACTTTAAGGGTTATAATATTATTTAATGCAGGAATCCCTATCCCGACCACAACCACAGGGTTTTATTAAGAAATTGAAGTCCTTATTCAATAATAAGTCCTTCAAGGGAACCAGGTTGGACAAGATATACCCACTCATTGATCTGGAACGGGGGCACTGTTGGGATCTATCAAGATCTTATAAAACAATTGGAGAACAGTTCAATCATGGACGAGACGTTTATGCCGAAGTGCTTATTGCTGATCTTGCCACAGGTGACCAAGTGATCTGGTTCCCAGGGGGAAGGGTTCGTAACCTCGGGGTCCTTAATGTAGGGAAAGTCATTAGAATCGGAACCCGTTCTGATGTTCATCATAATCGAATATTCATGGCTGAGGTGGAATTTGTAAGGATTTTAAACAACATTGTTTTAGCAGCCTCAAATTGCTTTTGGTTTAATTCGTACCTACAAGGGAAGTTCTCAAAGTGTCATATCCAGAATCTGAGACACTATGATTTTTGGATTCCTAATTTATTTCCATGTTCACGATTTGTTATGTCTTTAACCAGGTCAATATCGATTTAGGCAACTAATTTTGTTGTTTAAATTTTTGGTGTTTTAGCAATTCTTGGCATGACACTTTGGGTACTTCCCTTGTTAGTAACATATTTTCGAAACATCCGTACAACTGGTCATCCTGAATTTGCATATTTTTTTGGTAGTGGCAATTAGTATGGATGGATGAGGCTTTTAAAATTTGTGTATTTATGTTTCTGGGTTTATAGTGGTGGAAAAAAATGGGTTAATTGTAATTTGCAAATACAAATTCTTATTCCACTAGGAGGACTTTGAAATAGATGACTTTCAACCGAACAAATACAGAAACAATAGTAACGGAAATTTGCGATGCTGGGACTTTGTCAATGTTTCAGAATTGTGGAAGTTAGGCGAAGGAATTGAAGTCCTTTTAAATGAATATTCAACGGGTAATTGCCTTTAAACGTTTCTAAATATTATTCAGTAAGTAAGGCCCTGAAACAAGTAAAAATGACAAATATACTAATTATTTATATACTCTAGGGCTTGAAGCGGCTGGACTCTCGAAACAGGCAGCAACTTCAGGAGAGTTTACTAATAAACCAGAGCCACTACAACCGGGCTTCGTATCTAAAAGGATCGAAATATTCGAATCCGAAGGTAAGGATAAAAATAAGAAGATAAACTATCTAATTAGCTTTGAATCAGGAAAAAACAGAGCTAGAATTAAAACAAACACAAACCATTAAAATATTCATTTTAGCCGAACCAGAGAGTAAAAACAAACATTTCACCCCAAACCCCTTCGACCCCTTTGACCTATAAGGTACCGGTCGCACGGACAGTCAGGCAGACACCATTGCATAAAACAGAGTATCTCCGTTACTTGATAACCCGTGGTTTTTAACCCGAAATGTATAAAAAAAGAATTCATGTAAATCTTTATAATTTAACTATTTCTACACCTATATCAATTGTATTAAAAACGATTCAGGCAAACGGGCGCGTACAGAGAGGAATCCGGAATTTACTTTTAAGGACACAATGCCGAATATTCTCCAAAGCAAAGGTTACATTCCCTGGTTTTCAGAAACACCCAAGTCAAACCCTCGTCCTGGAACTTCAAAAATGAACGTTTGGGACCACATTAAAAACTATTCCGAGTCCATCGAGGGCTGGACTTCAATGAACGACTCTAAATCATCAGTCCGTCAAAGAAATCAAAGTACAAATGCATCAGACGAAGGTCGGAGATCAGAGGTCTATTATCCCAACCCCAACAAGCACGAGTTTGAACAGTCAAAGCCCAAATTCAGAGGAATGGATACGATCCCTGTTCCAAATCGGAATTTTGAATACGATGAAAAATTGAGCGAGAAATATAAGCCTTCTTCAAGCTCCGTCAGTGGGGATTATAGAGATCGGAATTTTAATTTACTTCTAACCTCGGATGGAAATCGTGGAACTTATGGAATTCAGGGGAATCGAAATTCTTGTTATCTGGATGCCTCTATTTTTGCACTCTTCAGCTTTTCCCGAACATTTGACGCTCTTCTAGCAATTGAGACGCCCGATTGGACGAAAAGTCAAAAGGACAGGTCCGAACCACCCACTTCCATTCGTAACATTTTGACGGAAATTGTCTCCGAGCTTCGTGGGAATTTTTACGTTCCGTTGACATCTATAAGGAAGTTGCGAGCTGCTCTTGCTCTAAATGATCCCAGGTTTCTTTCCGAATGCATGGGTAAATGCTTGTCAAGAAATTTGATGAAATTCTCTTATTTAATCGTCAAAACGAACTAAACAGTCTGCTTTGCTAAATTACTTGAAATATTTCCCTATCGATATCTGAACTGTAGATGCCGAGGAGTTCCTACTCACAATGTTCAAACACCTGGATGTCCCTGATTTCTTTCAATTCGACAACGGAGCTGCAGATCAAATCCACCAACTCGTTGTCCCGGTTGAACAGGGAACGGTTTTAATTAAAGAGGTTAAAACGCTAATTAAGGACAGTTTTTGGTACAGTGAAGTGGAGTTAACGGATAAACCCCATCCTGCTCTCATTTTAAAACTTCCGTTCTGTGATGGGATGCCGTTGTTTGGGTCCAAGTACGTTGTACCCAACCTTCGTATTCGTTTACTGGACTTGGGAATTAAAAATCGAGGTGACTGGGTTGTTAAGTTGTTTAATTTGTGTTTTAAATGCAGAATATCGCTGTTTGTTAAATATACGATGTGTTTGATGGATTACAGAAGAAACAGAAGCCATGGACTTGATGGCAATCATTTGTCTTCGATCCAGTCACTACGTTTGCTATGCTAAAACTCGTGAGGGTGAGATGGCTCCTTGGGTCTATTTTGACTCGAATCCTGTACAAGAGCGACCTCAGGTACATAAATGTCATTTTCATATGAAAAAATAAATTCAAACTTTACTTGAAATTAAAACTTAAAGAAGGAAACTAATTCAGGTGCAACTCCTTCTTGGCCTGGGTTTGGATCTATTGAAAGCTCAAGAACATCCTAGGATTTTTGAGACGAACAAAAACCCTGAAATTCGTTTTGAATATCCCGAGCATATGAGACTTATCAGTTCCTTCGCTTACATTTGCATCTATGTCCCTTGTTAGTTTGTTTCTAAAAATATTAAAAGGACTACTAACAACAACCAATGGAAATGGGAATTTTTATTTTATTACCGTAAGATCCTCTGTTAAGTTATTTTAGCGTGTTTAAATATATTAACTACACCTAAAATGTCCTTTGAGTTTAACATGAATAAATTATATCCGCCCCATTCCAAAGAAAGTTGTAATTTGTAATTTATTAAACCAGCATTTCATAGACTTAACTTACATTAAAATGCTTCAGAACAGTCAGAAGAGTGCGACTTAAAATTGATTTTATCGCTACTGCTACAAAACCCACATGTTAAAAAATAAATTAAAAATTCAGTCGGGTTTTGTCAACAGTCTATTCTAGGACCTGTATCAACAATTCGATTCCTGAGATCATCTGACCGCAGATCTTCAAAATCAATAAGGAAGAACGATTCCCAATATTCCCATTCGAAATATCAACTCCGGTCGTCCTCCATTACTGCGTATGTTGACCATGATGAAACCATCTAGAACATTCAAATTGTAACATTATTAGGGTTTTTTTCTCTTGTTTGTCCCCATCATTAGTAAATATGCCTCACATTACGACCATGAAAATAATTTACTTTACACCTTAAAGCTTAATGAATTTATAAGGCATATGTATGGTATGAAATCGTCAAAAAGTCGGACTAAATCATATATTTAATAGTCAACAGTAGAATTTCATGAAAAACTGAACTGCCTCAAATTGTTGAAACGTAAAAAACTAAAGCATCATTAGTACATTCTGGTCATTCGATATAATTGAGATAACCCCACCGTACCATCAACCTTGAAAGAGTCTTTGAGGGTTTAAGAATAAGATCTCTTTTTTAAAAGGTATGCGACTTCTCCGGGCATCATGGCACATGGGGACTTATTTTGATGATTAAAAATTAGAGGTTCTTATTTTTAACTTACATGTAATACAATAATTTCACCTTACCTGGAGCAATGTCATACTTGGAGAGGAGGTCCTCGTCATTGAGCCGCTTAGCCCGGTAGTGCATGTTCACCTTGTCCCATCCATGGCCTTTCCATTTCGCCACTTCCTCTTTAAGTCGTCCAACGGTCCAGTACGCCTCCGTTGCAACTTTAATTAGTTTCCCGTCCAAAGACCGAACTTGGACGATTAGATTGCTTGACATTTTTATAGTTGCAAATCTGGAAAATAAGCGTTTTTAGTGTCTTGAATGATGAATTTGGCAATTTTATCTGTTTAGCTATGTAGCTATATAAAGATGATAAAATAGAAAATACCTGGAGCGTGGAGCCTGGAACTGATTATAATTTATAACTCCTCGGCTTTGTAAAAATTACGAAAATCCACTATTTAAAATTTTAATTTACAACAAAGAGAACTGAATATGATTGTGACAATTTACAGTAAGACGTAGAACACCCGTGTTGTTGTTTATGGTTTCATTGGTGGAGAAATACATGACGTCGACGTGACGTCGGGACATCCTTTGTCAGATTCGCGACGAAGTTTCTGTGTCTTACAAGGGAACATTTTCAGATGTAAGATCCGGATGTTTTTTATATCCAAATTGAACATCAACATTGGAAGTACTGGGGAATAAAATCGTTTTGACCTGTGGGAAGGTGGATCTGAGTTAGTTTCCACTTATAGATATGAAAATTTCGAAATTAAAAAAAAGCTTCTCATCGTCATCAAAACACGTTGGTCAATTCCCCATTTGCATGAGAGAACCGTTTGATATGACTCGTTTGTTTAAAATAACTGGACTTATCAAAATATCGATCTTTATGCTATGTATTAATAGATAAAAATCATGAATCATGCACCTTGTTATATCGCTTTACATTGTTCAGTTTTGTATGACTTGCTCAGAGGATAGCTTTGCTGGCAGAGGAAGCTAAATAAAATCGTAACTTGAAGCCATAATGCAACCATAAACATTCTTGGATACTCTATACTTTCGTATATTATGTGCATATTATCTTGGAAGCATTGTAGTTAAAGTTATTTGAGACGTCTGAGAGGTGAGCTTCAACTGATAAGGGCAACGCAAATACTCTTCAAGCCATCGCAACATCTACGTTTACTTATTTACAGCTTCAGGGTTCAATCGAATCAGAAATTGGGGCTGCTTGTACTAGTTCAAGTTGTTCTTGTGTAAATTTTGCCATTTTTGAGATATCTAAGATCGTATTTTTTCTCATTCTAATCTAATGAACGGATTATTCTGGGCAGGAAATATTAACTTGGAATCAGGTAGAGTTAAAAATACTTGTTTGACTCAACATTCTCGTTCCATCAATGATCAATATAATATTATATTTATTTCCATAAACTGCTCGAAATAAGTCCCCATACTGGAGATTTATTTTTTTCAGTGCACAGTGCCCCTGATATAATAACAAAATCTTTTGGTTGGGCAAATGGGCAAACGGTTTGCCTGCGAATGGGAAACAATGCGCAAAACATCCAAGAAGAAATGATCATTTGCTTCATTTAAGTTACTGCTTCAAACAAAGAAAAAGTTGATTATTTAGGTAGATTTACTCTAAAGAACTAATTTGCTACGAATTATGACTTATGATGCTAGATTAAGGTGATCCAGGAGACTGTACAAGATGGCCATGAGGCGTCTTCAAAGCGAACTAAACAAACTGGAAACTGATCCTCCCCCGGGGGTCAGCGTGGGTCCAATAAATGACAACCTCTTCGAATGGAAGGCTATCATCAACGGTCCGGAGGATACGCCCTTCCAAGGGGGGATCTTCAAGCTCAGGATCAAGTTCCCCTCGGATTACCCGGCCACGGCCCCCCAGGTTTGTCAACTCTTCAATTAATTGATGGTTTTAAGGGCGAAACCCTTTAATATCTTACCGTGTCCGTCTGTCCGTCTGCTCGCATTATAACTCCCGAACGGATGATTATTTTCACATTTTTTTTGGAAACCATTCACGATCTTTAAGCGATCGGCGGATCCTGAGATGCTTAGATGACCGTGCAATTGAAAGGTATGGAGCGTGTTCGGTCAAAGGTCACATTTTTTTAAATTCCAACCCTAGATGTGTACTACATCGTTAAAATGGTAGGGTCAAGGTTTATTCAACCTTTCAACCGTCTACATCACTTTACTCTATGATTGGGGAAATGTGAGAGTCTTCATAAAAACGACTCCCATGTAACAGACCAGATGTTAAATGGCATTTGATGTTGTTTTCGTGTGGTTTCACCCTTTCATGCCGGCGTTTGTAATGGTTTTTATGTGGGAAATATTAAGTCTAGATTTAATTATTGTAGCCAACTCTTAGTCAACACATCTACCTGGAAATCATGTATTATTGCTACGAGTACAGTAAATCAGTTTTACATTTAGGTCTGGTTCTACTCCCGGATGTTCCATCCCAACGTTTACCCGAACGGGAGGATTTGCCTCGACATTTTGCAGGATCGTTCCTTGTGGTCCTCTAACTTTGATGCATTCGGCATTCTCTGTGGCATTCAGGCCCTGTTGGGGGACCCTAACCCCCTGTCTCCCGCAAACGAGGAGGCAAACAGACTCTTTACAAGAAATGTCAAAGAATATGAGAGGATGGTCCGGGCACTTGTCGCAAAATCCGATGCCGACATCAACAACATGGATGTGAACGAAAATATGTCCTAGTAGTCGGGCGACGATTAGTTGACTTCACGATAAGTCCTTACCTTCGTGTTTGATGATTTTACGAAGTTTCAAAAATTTATTACTTGAGATGAAATAAAACATTTTCAAAAACTCATGACATGATTAGGAGGTGGTATTTTATGTATCTCTCAGTTTACTAGAGAACTTACGAACTTTCTGTGGATTGATTGACCAACAAGAAAATGTTATGCGTGAGCGTGGATTTGAGAGAAATAAAATATTTGAAATAAAATCAGTAAAAATGTTTACCTCCGAAGTTTTAAAAATCAATATTTAAATGTTGTCGTTAAATTTTGCATACGATTCGTTTGTCATTATTTTTTATAAAATTCTGTCATTTCGTCGTTTCGTAATCCTCGTCATCCGATTTGTTTTGAAAATCAACAGTATGGAAACAAACAATACAGCGCGATATATTATTTATTTTTCGGTTCTTTACGGTTTTTAAATCCCTAGAACGGCTGAAGTTGACAACAAATTGATTGATTACTAAATTTATCATGACGTAAGCTGTCAAAATAAAACTGATAAGCTTCCCCATGATTATGTTAGCAAGAATATGTCACAATCCTAATCTCCTCTACTCCTGAATCTATATAAGTCCTGAGAACATTACAAACGTACTTCATTCCATTTTTTTAAACTATTTTAAACGAAGTGAAAGAATTCAATTTTTGCAATTACAAAAAATCCCCACAACAAGATGAAAATGTTCATTACCCTCTCAGCCCTTTTGGTTGCAGTAGCTGCACAACCTGGATGCAACGACAATCAGGTATATTAAGAATATAAAAATGTTTCTTTGATATCGATTAGCATAGTTCATAGTTAAATTAATCAATTATTTTTTAGAAATATTTTAGTTTTAATTATTATTATTTTTTACAGTTTATGTGTGCTAATGGCGACTGTATCAACGCTGCCTGGCGTAAGCTACAAATACAAAATGCAGAATACCTATTACCGTTATTCTCTAAATAATTCCCCGGTCCCGAAAATAAAAATCTAGCCGCAAGCCGCCAGCAATCCTGGACCCCCTATTTTGAAAAACATACTTATGTATTTATTCTGATTTCTTTTAGAATGTGATTACGACAACGATTGTGGGGATTTGTAAGTAAATTAAGCCTCAATTTCCAGTTGTAAATATCGTCATGAATATGAATATTTTTAGTTAAAATACGCTTTAAAAAATTTATTTGTTATTTCCAAACAGTTCTGATGAAATTGGCTGTCCCTGTAAAGGTGATGATGTACGTGTTGGTCCTATTTCATATTTACTTACTTTAAATGGGATATTGTAAGACGGGTCCTATTTTTAAAACCTTTCATTAAAGGGGATTTGCTTGGTGAATCTATTTGTTAAACGGATTATGATTAATTATTGTCTAATTCTGTCACGATTTCCGTAATTCTGCATTAAAATTCTGCATTTCAATGATGGCAGTGATTGTTGGGGAGGGTCAATGTTTCTTAAACCATTATTAAACCGGCCATGAACATCTATTGGAGTGTTTTTTAGCTATTTCATATTTTTTCTAACTTGACTATTTAATTTATTATATTACTAACCTCTAGTTCGTGTGTGGAAATACGGTTTGTGTCCCCGGATCTGAAGTATGTGACAAATGGCCCGACTGTGCCGATGGGTGAGTTCAGAACATGAATTTAATAAGGATAATTTATACAATTAACACTTAAAGCAATAAATATAATTACAGAACCGATGAATCCGATTGCCCATGTGCCGCTGGCGAGGTGAATCTTAAAATCTAATCCATTTCTATAATAGCCACACCCACAGTTGAAGTATGAAATAACGTTCTATTATTTTTGTGTATTAAAGCGAAAATGTGACAGTGGACAATGTGTGAAAGAGTCCTTCTGGTGTGATGGAGTCGGTAAGTCGATTTTTAAGTGCATTTCAAGTTGCATACGGATTTATTGTTTTAACCCCATTTGCAACATGGGATTTGAGTTAATATTTTAAATATTAATATTTTAAATTCTAGTTTGGGATTGTTTTGATGGATCGGATGAAGCTGAAGGCAACTGCAATGCCTCAACAGTGGCTGCCGCTGCCCCATTGACCCGAAAGTCAGCAGCCAAACCCTTCAAACTCCCTGTCCGAGGAATGAAGAACAGGAAGAGCCGATTGATGAAATAATTGTCTACATCAATCTCTTTAATTTAAATTAACATTCGCCAAATTATTAAGGACAAATTATTTGAAGGAAATAAAAAAAGACCAAGATACGATAATTCATGTCCTCTGTATGCACTTGACAGACTTGACTGGCTTGACTATTTCAAGAATTCCAAGCATTTAAAGTAAAAATAGTAAAAAATTCATACGAGTTGGAACTGGAAGCGGATTCATTGGGTTTGCAGGCCAGTTCATTGTATAACATTTATTTAGGCACTTAATTGAAATTGTAAACGGTTGCTTGCACAGATCCGATATTGAAATTCATGAAGAATTCGAAAACTATAAAAATACATCAGTATGCAGGATTAACGGATTAACACAGAAGAGGTTGCTTTTATACAGTACATAAATACAAACAACACAAGACCAATACCAATTAACACTTGAAAATAAACCATAAATTTCCTAAAACGGTTATGAAAACAGAATAACACAAGATTATCTTTCCCCAAACAATTACAAGCTCCAATTTTAACTAATCTAATAATATCTACTGTATTCTACATGAGATTGTAAGCCAACAAGTCCACAGCAATCTGCAAAGGATCCTTAGAAGTGAAACCGGATATGATGTTTGATGTTACTTCCGAATTTTTAGGTCCTATAAACACCAAGGTTTCGATTTCTTCCGTATCCTGGTATCCAGGATACCGAGCGGGATTTTGATTTTGGTGGGGGAGGGGCAAAATCCCGCGGAGCGGGATTTTTTAGGCGACAAAACTCGCGCCGCGGCATCTAATGTGTCGAAAAATTTCCCTCCGCGGTATTTTTTATGCGAAAAATCTCGCGGCGCGGCCTTTTATGTGTCGAAAAATTTCCCTCCGCGGTATTTTTTATGCGAAAAATCTCGCGGCGCGGCCTTTTATGTGTCGAAAAATTTCCCTCCGCGGTATTTTTTATGCGAAAAATCTCGCGGCGCGGCCTTTTATGTGTCGAAAAATTTCGCTCCGCGGTATTTTATATGTCGAAATATCTCGCGCCGCGGCATTTTATGTGACGAGAAATCTCGCGCCGCGATATTTTTGGTGGCAAAAAATCCCGCTCTGCGGGATAGTTATATTTTGTTTATTTGCTAAATTCTAAATTTGGGTGGTATTTTTAGTACCAAGTCGGTTAAGGTTACGAGGTTACTTTTAAAGATTCTTTAAATCGACCAAGAGGTTGCTGTTAAAATTCATTCGTGTGATATGGCTATTTTCTAGTCAAAATAATTGAGCAGTTGATTGGGTTTTTATTTGCACCAAAAATTGATATGGCTAATTTTGGCGTTCAAATTCAGGTAAAGTCTTCACATGTTTGCGATTTTTTTCAAAATTGTCATACATTTTTTTCTTTTTAAATATTTACAATTTCAATTTAGAGCGAATAGCGATTTTTCTCGACTTTGGGAACCTTAAAAAAAATTGGCTATTTTTAGCCGATTTCGGCTATTTTTAGCCGTTTTTGGCTACTTTCAGCCGTTTTTAGCTATTTTTAGCCGTTTCCGGCGAAGGAGCGGGATTAAAAAAATGAGCGGGATTTTTTTTCGTTTCCTACCCCCCCTCTCTTTTTTAGGATACATGCCCCCAAGGAAGAAATCGAAACCCTGATAAACACAAAGCGAAAACGAAATCAATTAAAACAAGAAGTAATTATAGTCCTGTCCTTTCCACCTGTGACCTGGGAATCATGCCCCTCAAATTGAGAATTTGCCCCCTAATACTGGATTTTGCCCATATCACATTCGCACATAGGTATCAACATTGAGATTTACGGTAATTGAATGATAAGAACCTTACCCCTTCGATGAACTCCCCCCCAGGGGGCAAAACATCTCTCTTCTCCAAGCCCCTCCAAGTAAGCCGTGGGAAGATGCGCTTCAAAGCACTCCCAATCTTCCCCACCCGATCCCGTTCCAAGGCACCGGGAATGAAGAGCACGATATTCTCCAGCGAAGTACACGGTATCCGGTTAGCATCGACATTCAGAAACGGACTGAGGTCCCATCCGTCCGGAAACCGACCCACCGGGACCGAATCATCCGTACTCTCAAGATATAGGTTCTTCAGCTTCGGGAACTGAGCATTGTAATTGATTGGCGGAGAATGGACCCGCAAAGCGCTTTCCGTGTCCAACTCCAGAGCGACCAGTTTTGGCAATTGGCTTGGGAAGCTTAGACCAAGGGGTCTTCCTTCAGGCCTGATTATCCGCAGAGCGAGCAAGGAGTCCTTCTGTGTCTCTAGGAACTCACAAAACTGGACGTGATCGAATACCTCTTTCGGTGGGTGGTCCCTGAACTTCAAGACCTCCAACCTCATCCCCCGCTTCGCCATTTCCAGGAGGACCTTGACGCATTTGTTGTCCAAGACGGTGGTTTCGATGACTTTGATTTTCTTCAGCGGTCCATGATTCATCAGGCTTTCGAGGACATTGCGGAAGTTGAGCATCGTGATTTTCTTCGCCTCGTCGATGGAGTCATCGTCGTAATTATTTCTGAAAATCGGAGGGGCTCTTCCTTGTATTAGGCAAATACCAGGCTTTTCATCATGCATTTCGAACTCCAATCGATCAAGGTTTGGAGTCCGTTTAAAGAAGTCGTCAAAGAATTCCTGATTTATATAGCCGAACCCCTTCATTGTGAAAGTGAACCACGTCAATGCTTCGAATCGGAGTTGAGCGTCCCAAGGATTGGTGGCTCCAACGGGGGGTATAGGAGACGAATGGATGCAACACTGACTCATCGTCAAGTTTCCTAACTTTGGACTCATGTCTCGGAGCCAGCTTCGGATTGCTGTGTTGATGAGGACCGAATTGTTTGTTCTTATCGGGTCAGCAGGTTCGTGTAGGTACGGGAGATAGTCTTCAGCACAAGTGAGGTGGTAGACCCGGAGTGAGAAGTAGGTGATGTTGGGTCGACAGAGGTCAATCAGTTCCTGGTATTGGCTCAGATCGGACACGTCCTTGAGAGTGATCTGGAACTTCTGGTTCGGAACTCGGTGTTCAAAAGCCCCCTGCATTGTTTTCAGAAATGAAGGCTTCCGCATCTGGGCACCAAGGAACAGCAGCTTGAGCCTAGTGGTCTCATCTAAAACGTTAGGGATCGGATGCATATCTGCGGGGCCTCCGAAGGAAATGACGGGCAGAAGCGTGCCTATTATTTGGGTTGCATGTCGATGCCACTCCTTGCAGACGAATCGGCAGGTCCGAAGGTCGGCGTTTCGCAGGTTTTTCAGGAGATTGTTAATGACCTAGAGCAATTGTAAAAATAAGTTAATCTCGTATTTTCATTGATTGGGTTTGTCTGTTTGAGACGAAATAAAGGTCCATAGGTCAATGCATGCCAAGCCGCTTCAAATTGAACTATTGAACTTATGAAACCTGCTTCTCTTAACAACTAAGCTTATAATTGTAAAAATGCCTTACCGAAGAGATCAAAAATGGATTTGTATCTGGAACGTTACCCTTCGAAGGGCCACTAGAGCTCTTTTGACCCCGTCCCGATTCCATTTCGCAGGGTCAAACAAGGACTTATTACGACTTACGGTGACAATGAGACCTAAATTTACAAATGCAGGCCGAATTGATGATAGCTTCGAGTGAGTTGGAAAAATTCGGAGTTTTAGAAAAAATCAGGACTCAGAGTATATAGAGTTCAGGAACGATCAACTTGAGGCGGACGACTGGGAAGGACAGGATGAAAGCCAAAGATTGGATTTCCTTCATCGTTTGGACTTGAACAAAGAAGTTCAAAGTTCATTGAACCATGAACATTGAACATTGAACCATATTTGCAGATGCATTGATGTAGAATATGTAGATATTGTAGATGCCAGTTGATGAACCTATAATATAGTTTCAGGACTGAACTAAATGAACTTTCAAGATGAAAGGTCATAATCTCATAATTCAGAAACGATTTTGCGATTTTCAGGGAATTTTTCATGGAAAATAAACAAATTACGAAAAGAAAGAGCAGGATTTGGAAGGTTTACAACCGTATGCTATGAATTCCACCATAATTTTTAAATTTTTAAAATTTAATTTATTCTACTGCGAATTGGTCATTCAAGTTTCGAATCCGGAGATACGATCTTCGTATTTAATATGAAGTGCACCACTGATAAAGTATGTTGGGATGGCAAAAAATTAATTTTCAACATTAAGTAATTAATTGATCTTGATTTTAATTACTTTAATAATTTAATTTAAACCAGCACTAGTACTAAAACACAAATGTAAGTAAACCCCATGAATACAACAAAGCCCCAGAAGTCGTAGTCATTCATGTATCTTCAACTCTGAGCGTACAAAACGTATTTAACCGTTAAAAGCTCCGAAAAAAAACTAATTTTACTTGATTTTCCAATCGGAGTTATCTAAAAGAAAGCTTATACATTTGTTGTTTTTCATTACAAATTGGAAAATCTTCGTAAAATTAGCCAGAAATGGAAAAAACCTACGTTTCTGCGTGTCATGTGCATGTCAGCATGTCATAGCCTTAGTTAATGTAAGAAAATATACATGCTAACATTGCTAACGCTAACTAAGGACAAAACAAGATAATGAAACAAAAAGCCGGTACCAGAGTAGTTATTCCGGAAATATGATTGTATTTTGTATTAAAAGAAATTATGCTAGAGGAAGTTTTCATAAAATTAATTGTCAATAAGTTCCTCTTGGTTTGAATTTGCCAATAAGCTCGACCTCGCCTCTGACTTCGGAGATTAAGCTGAAAACATTGGTTTGGCAGGTTTGGCTACTGTTCGAAATCGAGGATATCAATAAAACCCCTGAAAATCGCTGGCTGAATTTGACATAAAACTGATTGATTGAAATTATCTCTGACATTGTGATGTCAAAATGATGCCATGTGCATGTTCCTCCAATTAATTAATTTTGTTAATACTTTGATTTAATACTAAGGATTAAATAGAATATTTTATTCAAAGTAGTTTTTTATAAAAAAAATCGTGTTGGGTCGTTCAGTCATTGGTTGGGTGTATTCATATATCGGTCGCAGAAACAGTAATTACGGTTGGGGGCATTCATATTAACTGGTTGGGAACGGATGGTTGGCACATTTCATTGAATTGAATTGTATTGAATTGTACCTTTATTGTCGTGCCGTTTTCAATACATCATTTCTAACGTTCATATTTTGGTAGGAAGCATTAATAATGATCCGAGCTGACAAGGCCAGGAAGAACCGTCGTGCCATGAAACATTAAGGACTAAATTACATTAATTAATTGTTCGATCGAAATCAAAACTCATGTCGTAATAAAAAATAACATTTTTACGATCCAAAGCATATAGTATTTTTTAATCGAGCCAAAATCATCAAATCAAAGTAGTTCTAGGAAAGGTTAAGTTTTTCAGGTTATATTGTCAGAAATTCTCTAGAAAGTGAGATAAAAGGTATTTGCACTGCACTTGAAAATAAACCATAAATTTCCTAAAACTGTTATGAAAACAGTATAACACAAGATTATCTTTTCCCAAACAATCACAAGCTCCAATTTTAACTAATCTAATAACATCTGCTGTATTCTACATGAAATTGTAAGCCAACAAGTCCACAGCAATCTGCAAAGGATCCTTAGAGGTGAAACCGGACGTGGTGTTTGATGTTACTTCCGAATTTTTAGGTCCTATAAACAGAAACGGAAAACGAAATCAATTAAAATAGGAAGTAATTATAGTCCTGTCCTTTCCACCTGTGACCTGGGAATCATGCCCCTCAAATTGAGAATTTGCCCCCTAATACTGGATTTTGACCCTATTGCATTTACACATGGATATCAAATATTGAGATTTACGGTAATTAAATGATAAAAACCTTACCCCTTCGATGAACTCCCCCCCAAGGGGCAAAACATCTCTCTTCTCCAAGCCCCTCCAAGTAAGCCGTGGGAAGATACGCTTCAAAGCACTCCCAATCTTCCCCACCCGATCCCGTTCCAAGGCACCGGGAATGAAGAGCACGATATTCTCCAGCGAAGTACACGGTATCCGGTTAGCATCGACATTCAGAAACGGACTGAGGTCCCATCCGTCCGGAAACCGACCCATCGGGACCGAATCATCCGTACTCTCCAGAAATAGGTTCTTCAGCTTCGGGAACTGAGCATTGTAATTGATTGGCGGAGAATGGACCCGCAAAGCGCTTTCCGTGTCCAATTCCAGAGCCACCAGTTTTGGGAATTGGCTCGGGAAGCTTAGATCAAGGGGTCTTCCCTCAGGCATGTTTATCCGCAGAGCTACCAAGGAGTCCTTCTGGGTCTCTAGGAACTCACAAAACCGGACGTGATCGAATACCTCTGTCGGTGGGTGGTCCCGGAATTTCAAGAACTCCAACTGCATTCCCCGTGTCGCCATTTGAAGAAGAATCTCGACGCAGTTGTTGTCCAAGACGGTGGTTTCGATTACCTTGAGCTTCTTTAGCGGTCCATGATTCATCAGGCTTTGGAGGATTTTATGGAAGTTGATGATCGTGATTTTCTTAGCCTCACGAGCGAAGTCATCGTCCTCCAAACCATAATTCTGCTCAGGGTGTTGCTTCCAATCGTTCCTATTTCCTAGGAACACATAATTAGGCTTTTCATCGTTCATTTCGAATTCCACCCGGTTCAGGTTTGTAGTCCGTTGGAAGAAGTCGTCGAAGAACTCCTGCTGGATGAAGCCGAGCCCCTTCATTTTGAAAGTGAACCACGTCAATGCTTCGAACCGGAGTTGATCGTCCCACGGATTTGCGGGGCCAAACGGCGGTAGCGGAGACGTATGGAGGCAACACTGAGTCATCGTCAAGTTTTCTAACTTTGGACTCAAGTCTCGGAGCCAGGCTCGGATTGTTGCGTTGATGAAGACGGATTTTTTTGTGGTCATCGGATCGGCTGGTTCGTGTCGATTGGGGAGGAATGCCTTAATACAAGTGAGGTGGTTGACCCGGATTGAGAAGTACGAGATGTTGGGTCGACAGAGGTCAATCAGTTCCTGGTACTTGGCCAGATCCGCCACTTTCTTGAGCGTGAGCTGGAACTTCTGGTTCGGAACCCGGGATTCAAGGGCCCCCTGCATTGTTTTCAGAAATGCAGGTTTCTGCATCTTTATGCCAAGGAATAGCATTCTGTAATCGTCTACCATGGGGCAGTTCAGTATCAAATTCATATCTTCAGGGGAGCCGAAGGCAATGACGGGGACAAGGGACCCTAGCAATGGGGTTGCAAATCGATGCCACTCCTTGCAGACGAATCGGCAGGTCCGAAGGTCGGCGCATTGCAGGTTTTTCAGGATCTTGTTAATGACCTAGATCAATTATAAAACATAGGTCAATCCGTGTTCGTGCTCGTATTTTCATTGTAAGGCCTCTGTTTGGGACCGTTCATTAATAACTTAACGCAAAAATCAAGATTTTTTATGTCCACCACCCCCACCCCCCTCGTAACGCAAAACATGGATCAATGTTAACTCTCATATGGTGTGTAAGATGGTGTCTAGACCTTTGCTGTCCTGTGTTACGTAATTAATGGACGGTCCCTTTAAAAAATTGTAAATACGAAGCAAAGTCCGTAGGTCAACAGATCAATCCATACAAAGCCAGCTCCAAATGAACGATTCAACTCATGATGAAACCTACTGTGCTTCTTTTAAAAATTAAGTTTTTTACAGTAAATAAATTGATAAGCCTTACCGAGGGGATCAAAAATGTATTTGTAGCTGGAACGTTATCCTTCGAATGGCCACTAGAGCTCCCTTGACTCCGTCCCGATTCCATTTTGTAGGCTCAACGGCACAACAATGCTCGAAACAATGACTTAATTATGATGACAATGAGTCCTAAATCCTAAACTTTACAAATGAGCACTCGGAGTTTTTAGAGTTCAGGAACGATCAACTTCAGACGGACGACTGGCAACTGACAACTTGGAAGAAAAGCATGAAAGCCAGAGATTTGATTTCTTTCATAGTTTGGACTTGGACAAAGAAGTTCAAAGTTCATTGCACCATGATTTATTTTGGCAGATGCATTGAGGTAGAATTGTAGTTGCCAGTTGATGAACTTTGACAACTAAGAGTAGATGAATAAGGTTCCGGAATGATTTTGTGATTTTCAGGGAATTTTTCATGGAAAATAAACAAAATTATTACAAAGATTTTGCATAATTTGGAAGGTTTGGAATATCTGTACTTTCATTTTCAAAATGATGTTGAATTTAATTATGAATGCAATATTACACTAATGCTAAAACACAACAACAAAGCCCCAGAAGTCGTTTTTTCACGCATCTTCAGCCCTAAGCATACAAAACGTATTTAAGCTCCGAAAAAACTAATTTTACCTGATTTTCCAATCAGAGTTATCTAAAAGAATGCTTATACATTCGCTATTGTTTTCCATTGCACATTAGAAATCTTCTTAAAATTAGCCAGAAATGGAAAAAATCTATGTATCTTATGTCATGTCATTGCCTTAGTTAATGTAGTACATGCTGAAGCTAATTAAAAACAAAACAATATAACGAAACAAGAGACTTGTATGAGTACTTATTCTGGGATCTACTGTTCAGAACAACGAATAATCTATGATGTATAAAAATTATGCAATAGAGGAAGTTTGGATTTTAATACAATTAATTGACAATAAATTCATCTTGGTTTGAATTTGCCAATAAGCTCGACCTCGCCTCTGACTTCGGAGATTAAGCTGAAAACATTGGTTTGGCTACTATTCGAAATCGAGGATATCAATAAAACCCCTGAAAAATCTACACCTGGCTGAATTTGACATAAAACTGATTGATTGAAATTATCTCTGACATTGTGATGTCAAAATGATGCCCTTCACAACTACAAGCGATTCAATTGATATATCCTTACTTCGATCAAAATCCATATAAATACCAAAATCAAACCGAATTTACTTTAATTGCTCTTTTAATCACGGTTGAAATCATTAAACTTGGAATTCTAAAAGCAAAGATGAAGGTTTTGATCGCCCTCGCTGCCCTTTTGGTCGCGGTTTCCGGACAAGGATGCACGGACGATGAGGTAACGATTTCGAATCTTAAGAAACTGTTGCCAATTAATATAGTAATCAATGCAGCAATGTTAATTGGCATAATTCTAAAGAAAACTAATCGCAGATCCCATTTTAATTGTTACAGTTTGAATGTGCTAACGGAGAATGCATTCCTGGAAACTGGCGTAAGCTTATAAATAAATAATTAAATGCGATTACTATTCATAGAAGCTGAAGATTTATTTCTATTTATTTGCTTTAGAATGTGATGACTTCGTCGATTGTTCTAATGGTGACGTGTAAGTGAATGTGGTTTTAATTTTTTAATTGACTTGCTTTTAATTGAACTTATTTTGAACAGTTCCGACGAAGCCGGCTGTCCCTGTGACGTTGATGATGTACGTTGCATTCTAGTTACTTTCCAGTAGTTAACTAATAATTAATCTTTCAATTAATAAATTAACCCCATCATCAATTAATAAATTTAGTTCATCTGCGAAAATGAAGTCTGCATTCCTGGATATTATCAGTGCGACCAATACGACGACTGTGGTGACGGGTGAGTGGTTCAGAAGGTTAACTTCCTAATTTTTGATATTTAATTTAATTGTAAGTGTTTATTAATTAACAGAACCGATGAGAAGGATTGTCCATGCCCCACCGGCGAGGTGAGTCAATAGCTCTTACACGATAAAATGATTTTAACCCCCGAAATAAGTCCCCATCCTATATCTATACTAATAATGAGGGACGGCTCTGCTAATTCTATATCGAGGGTTAATTTTTATGCATTACAGAGGTTCTGCGACAATGGCCAATGCGTGAAGGAGTATTTCTGGTGTGATGGATCCGGAGGTAATGAATATTCCTTACATATGCGTTTTTCATATGTTTTAAATTAAATTAAATTAATTAAATTTTAGTTTGGGACTGCGTTGACGGATCGGATGAGAAATACTGCAACGGCACTGCCCCTGCCCCAGCGTCCCAAAACGCTGCTAAACTCCACCTGCCAAGAAAGACCAAGGATATGGTCCGAGCTGACAAGGCCAGGAAAAACCGTCGTGCCATGAAACATTAAGGACTGAATTACATTAATTAATTGTTCGATCGAAATCAAACCTCATGTCGTAATAAAACAATAAAATTGTTACGATCGAAAGCATATAGTATTTTTTAATCGAGCCAAAATCATCAAATCAAAGTAGTTCTAGGAAAGGTTACTAAGTTTTTTAGGTTATATTGTCAGAAATTCTCTAGAAAGTGAGATAAAAGGTATTTGGGCCTTCATCATGGGTATCAGTTACAATCTGCCCCAGCCATAGATAAAAACTATGCATAAAGCGAGCATCTCTCTTAGCGTTCGAGTCTTATGTCTTCTCCATTCTTCAAGAACTTACAAGGGAACATTCCCAACTGTACCACCCCGATATTTTTCAAACCGGTCTCATTAGAAAGAGGAATTAAAATAATGAAACTTTAATATAGGAACTATGGGTGCATAAAATATATTTGACCTAGTAAAGTGGGTGGGAAGGTCAAGGACCGCGAGTTTCAAGTGAAAAACTAGCATAGGCGAGAAGGGGAGAAAGAGGAGAAAGTCGAGTTTTCTCATTTTCACCTCTTTTCCCTGGAAAGTCGCGATGGAGATAGGGAGTTAACATTGGAGGACCCTCCAAATTAGTATTGCGCTGATCCAGCCTTTTCGCAAAATCTAAACGGGGATTTACCATAGGAATCCCTCAAACAGCGTCAGGTCTCGAACTTTCCGACCTACTTTACTAGGTCAAATATATTTTATGCACCCATAGTTTCTATATTAAAGTTTCATCATTTTAGTTCCTCTGTCGAATGAGACCGGTTTAAAAAATATCGGGGTGGTACAGTTGGGAATGTTCCCTTGTTAGTTTCAACTAGAAAATTCACTATTATCCAAAATAAGTTTTAAAATAATAGCTAATTTTGGGCTCCCTGAAATTAGTTCCAGTTATTGTTTAAATCCTAAAAAATTCCTTGTAGTTTAACATTACGGGATAGGGCAGTCGGATAAAATATTATTGATTGTTAGATCGCCAACAAAACGGGATTAGCTTTGCAAATACATGTATACCGAATGTTAAGGTTACATTTAAAAAATGCGATTTTAATTAGGTTATCTCCTTCGTCAGGCTTACGTCAATAACTACTCAGCACGTACGTTGGTCCTCAATTAGTAGCCCAAGGTGCTTCGGCGAGGCTTGATTTCAAATATTTGAAATGCAAATTAATCATCAGCCAAGGGCAGATTTAAAACTCGAAGCTGTCTGTGATTGTTTGATATCCGTTATACAACCAAATAAATAACATTGCTTATGATATAAAAACATTTCCAGTTAGGATACAATCTTCGTATCATCAAATTTAAATCGATCAATCAAAATCCATAATATCTCAACTCCGCAAACTTCAGTTTTTAACCCAGTTCTTAGTAATTGGTATTGATTGATAGCAGGCTTAATATTCTGTTTGTTGTTCGAATGGACCAGAATAAACAATCATAAAAAATGTGTTCGTTCTCGATTTGAAGATAATATGATATGATATTATGATGCTCTTGTGAAGACAATTCTGAGCCCAAAATCGTTAAAACTAATGACGGAACCAATAATTCACCCTGGGGACTTATTTCAGTATTTACGGCAGATGAGCAAAAATACCACTTCTGGTTTCACTTACTTCCACATCTTTTGACCTTATAATTTATGAACCCCCCCTGGTCCGATATCAGCGGCATGGAAATGACAGTTTTGCTTCGGTTTTAGGATGTGGGTCACTTTGATCCAGCTCCGTATCTCTGATTTCACAATCCAGATCCAGCACGTTGGCACTCCAAAAGTCCAAAAAATCCCCAATTGTAATCAAAATAATGCTTATTTTTAGTAATCTCGACAAATAAGGAGGATATAAATAGACGGGACTTTGGGCAGATTTGTTACAGTTGACTTTAATAAACAGAACCAGTCCCGTTTTCAAGATTCCTGAAATCTTTTCGAAATGAAGTTCCTCGTCCTGTTGGCCGTCGCCTTTGCGACTTTGGCTTACTCCTTTGCACAAGATGAGTGTTCCACGAACGAGGTCAGTTTTTTTATTAATTTTAGGGGTCTCTAATACCCAGTTGATTCAAATCCTAAATAAAGTTAGGGCTATATTTTGGGGAGGTTAGAGGATTATTTAAAAAAAATGGCATTGTTACAAGCTTTAAATTCTGATCAATCTTGAAAAAATATTGTCATTTTTCGTTCATTTACAAAGTATACCTGTTTTCGCATCAAATTCAATCAATTGTCACACTTTCATATCCCTATTTAAGGCTAATGGGGTGGGGTTTTATTTCGGGGGTCAATTTTTCCACACACTCGAAATGAGCTGGGAGTATGGATTTAAAGAGGTTTAGGGATTGAGGTTAATTATCAACCAATGGGTTTATGCTAATTTTAATTAAATTTTTTAATATTTAAAACAGTTTGCCTGTATCATTGGTGGTAATTGCATTCCAGCTAGCGATGGTAAGTATTATCTATTATCCAGAATAAAACGAAAGCTATCACTGCAGATTTTGTGATTTTTTTCTTTAATTTTGTTTCTTTAGTATGCAACAGTTATGCAGACTGCTACGATTCGTAAGTTGTGATTTTTAAGCACTTATTGTGAAATAGTTTTTAAAGAAATTTAAAAAATTCAAGAAAATCATGCGTTTTTTTCTAGCTCTGACGAACGGGGTTGCGATTGCACCGGAATGGTAAAATTTTATACGAATTTTCATTGCCTTATCAAAGTCCTCGGACTACAACGCAGCCTCAATACCGTGATCCCTATATTTCACTAATTCTTATGTTACAGTTCACATGCAATAATACCGGAATGTGCATTCCAGAGAGTTGGCACTGCGATTTCTACGATGATTGTGGAGATAGGTATGTAAAAGTTGATTTATTTCAGTAATTTAAATCGATCCCCACCCAAAATAAATCCCCAGCTATAATACATCCCCAGGGATGCGATTTAAATAACCAATAATTTACGACTGAATCAAGTCCTACTTCCTATTTTATTTCATTGTAAACAGTTCTGATGAAATTGACTGCGCTTGCGATGGGGTAAGTAGATCAATTAGTTAAAAAACTATACATTTGATTTGGATTAAGTAATTACTAATTAATTACTAATTCAAAAGCATAAAATAAATGTATGTCTGTTTATAACAGTTCTTATGTGCCGACGGTTTGGACTGCTTCCCCTCTGATTATGAATGTGACGGTTACGCAGACTGTAACGATGGAAGTGACGAAAGTGACACTTGCCCAAGTACCACCACCACCACCCCCGGACCCTGTGTAAGTCCCATATTTGATATTATTTAACCGATCAAACTAGTGAATTTTAATTGATTTTTTATAAAATAATTTTTAAACTATTCCAGTTCGAATGTCTGGATGGAAGTGACTGTGTTCCAGCAGACTACGTAAGATACAATATTAAGCAGTTATTATAACGAATCATTATCCACCCTAGTTTGGTTTTTCAATTTAAAATTTCGAAATTCAGAGAGAAGCATTTTTTTTAATTAACAACCAACAAAAATCCATTGCTCCGAATGTTAAATAATTCGAGAATGCTAAATAGTATCGACAGTTTTACTCGATTAGCATAAAAATGTAAATTTAATTTATAGAGATGCGACGACTGGGCGGATTGTGACGACAATTCCGATGAAGCAGACTGCCCTTGTGATGATGGCGAGGTAAATTGACTGTTATCTCTTTAGCTTTTAATCCCCAACCCCCTTAAATTAATTACAAATAATAATAAATTCATTTTTAATTAAAAAATTCCAGGTGAAGTGTGAAAATGGACAATGCATCAGTGAAGAACATTGGTGTGATGCCGATGGAAGTAAGTTACAACCTTCCGTTAAATTGTACAGTTATAGAGGTTCTGAATTTAGTCAGGGAGACAATCTGGCAAACGAACAATCCTGCTCCCAGACTAAAGTCAAGACCTCCATATTCTGTTTAAATTTATAGGCCCACCGTATTAACTTTTGAAACTCTGGTTAAATAATTAGATATAACGCCTAAATTATGACATATTTTTTTAGTTTGGGATTGTAACGACGGATCTGACCAAGGACCAGGATGCGGTGCCAATGCCACCAGCACTGTCAAGGTTCACCGACTCGGACTTCCCAAGCTTTCCCAGTTGGCCCGAGAAGGGAAGATCGTCAAGTCCCAGTACCAGAAGAAATTGGCTATTTTGGCCAGGAAGAATAGGATGTAATTCAAAAATTTAACGAGCTCTGATTGTTTAAAAAAAATGTGTTTTAACAGGAAAAAAGGAAACTATTATTTTAAATGACTTGTTGGATTTAAATATACTGTTTGAATGCTAAACAGCCTTGTACAAAAGTGTGGATAATAAAAACAAAAATAATGTGGAAGGAAATTGTAATGAGCTTAGTATTTGAATTTGATTGGCATAAATAGCATACTGTTGGTACTTTAGTTGAAAATGTGCAACTAAATTGTATGTTCAGACTTATTGATGGGATCGGAATGATATACACGAATAGGGCTTGACATAAAAATTGTTGATATATGTATGCCAATATGGAGATTTATTTTGCCAACTCTTGAAAAATGTGGGGACTTATTTCGGAGAGGGTTTTAGTTAACGAGAGTTAGTTTTCAGACTTGTTTCAGGTGAAAGTTTTTCCTAGCGATTTAAAACAATGCAGCTTCTGTTTTAATAACTTCAATAAGAACGTCATAATTTAATATTTAAAGGTTTAATAAACTCAACTTCTAAAAATAATGCAAAAAGAATACCTTGTTTGGGCTTTAGAATTTAATTGACAATAAAATCTTGGCCTTCTAAAATTCTAAACAACAGCTTTTAAAGCTAGATGATAACAAATTTTGATGAAGTCGGAATGTTTTAGATTTAAAATTTCGGAATTAGGTTAACTGAAGGACAATTAAGTTCGGTATTTAAGAAATTCATGTTAAATGACAGTTTCAAAAAGTATAAAAGCGGATTAAACAATTCGAATATCAATTCACTTCTCATTTCAACGTTTCTATTACAACTTTGCATTGAAATAAGTGAACTTTCGTAAAATTTCCAAAAAACTTTAATCAGACATTTTCTGAAACTTCGAAGCGTTAACCATGATATTTACCATGATTTTGATCATCGGATTTCTCGGCATTTCGGCTGCAGTTGCAGGAACATCATCTTGTTCCTCCACTTCGATCTCCAATAACCGGGTATAGATAGCATCATTCATTTACAAAAATCTCAACATTTCAATTTAAAGAACATGATTTGATTTTCCTCTGTAATTTTTTTTAGTTTAAATGTTCCAATGGAAACTGCATTCCAACAAGTTTTGGTTAGTCAAACACTAAAATACGAACGTTCTTTTGGTCTAAAGTCTGTTAAATTAGTTAAATTAAATTGATGTTAACGATGAATTCAAACTTTTTCAGTTTGTGACAGGGATGACGATTGCTTGGATTAGTAAGTTTCTAGTTAAATATATATATTACTACCATTTGAGCGGGTCATGAACAGGTCATCGATCATGAATCGAAAAAAAACATGAAAAATCTGGATCATTTGATGTCTTAATTTGTTCATTAACTGGGATTTTAAAAATGTTTATTGTCAACGTTATTGCAGTTCCGATGTGTGAGTAAAGTCAATTTCGAGCTAAATGACAATTCGAGGTCCGAAGTATCTCACGTACTTTTAAGAACTAACGGTTTTATTAAATCTCCCAATATTATATATGGTTCACAACATAGTCATATTAATCGGTATAATAGTTTACAGAAGTGAGTATGAATCAACAGTTATAATAGTATATAATGTAGATTGTAGGAAGGAGTCTGTAGTCCACTCGGTCCTTAAAGAAAAAGGGACACTTTAAAAAACGCCTTCTCAGAACTCTCACTCTCTGCAGTATAACATCTGAAGTATCCCTTCTAAGATGCTTGTAGAATCCTTCAAGTGTCATATACTTATATGACACTTGCATGGGTTAATTTAAATGGGTTTGGTTCTCACACATAAATATAGACCTTTTAAATTGCCCTACATGATAGGAAATTCTACGAAAAAACTAACCATATGGATAAGTACTTAGGAAACATAAATTGAACAACTTAAAGATTAACATGTAATTTACGACAAAATGTCGATATTCCAACACTTTCCCTGAATTACAAGTTCATCTAAATCATTTCGGTAGCTTCATTTTCAACTTTAGTAGCCATTACAGAAATTGTGGCAATTTTGGAATGCCTTTTGCAATAACAAGCCATAAAGCAAATGCTTTGAATCAAAATAATGACACTCAGAACATATATCCAAATATTGTGGGTCCAGGAATCTGTCTTCTCACTGTGGCCGGCTTTGTTACCACGTTTCCATTCTTCGCTCTGCTTTTCAAAACGTGTCCAGTTCAACTTAGGCTGAAGATGCACGATCGCTTTCATCGTAAACAGAGGGTCAGGAGTCACTTGATGTACCAGATTTGCACTTGATCCAATAAATTCCAAGTCATTGACACTGAAGTTTGCTGTCATGGGCAACACAAACACAGTCTGTGGGCAGGCTTGTTTCTTTCCTTCAATGGTGATGTTAGACTCTGGGCAGTAGATGTGATATTGTCCATGATGAGGCTTAATCTGGACAAAATCCCATTCGTCCAAGTGTTCCTTTGTACGGCATACCCCAACAGTGAAGTGATTGTTGTCCTCGGGTGTCTTCGTCTTAGGCTTACATCCTCGAGCTGGTGATACGATTAGGTCATGTGAGAGAGGCTGCTTCACATTGATTCCATAAACGCATTTGTCACTCACGGAGAGGATAGCATTCATCGGTCCTGTATAATCCACATTACAAGTCTCGTTCTCCCTTCTGAGCATGAGATCAAACGGGTCAGCTTCAATGAGTTGGAGGGTATCATTTATGAATGGTGCTGAGAAATCCATAAACAGTTTCTGTCTATCCTCACTCATTTCGCATTTTTGAGCTGTTGCATGGGCCAAGGGACATCCATCACCACAGGGTAAGGTGAAGTTGAAATAGTCCATCATACGAGGGGAAACTTTCCCTAGTTTCCACAATCTATCAGCTTCCCTTATGATCTCTTTGCCGATCATAAGCGGAAGGTTATGTACGAGATTGCATATTGAGTATCAATAGACTTGTCCTTGAATACGTCATCATCTTGTTGCTTAACCTCCATTTGTTCCAAATATTCATTGAAGTCATTCCGAAGGTTGTTGATTTGCTGATTTGTCCATTCGGCTCGGCTATCTAGTTCATCTAGTTTCTCCTTGTATTTTCCCATTGTAGTTTCTAATTCAGTAATTCTTCCGGAGTTTATAGTAGCTGTGATAGCTCCTCCGGCTGCCAATCCCGCAACAAGAATAGTGACGCCCAGAATCACACCAATAATAAGGAAAGGAATGAATCTCCTATTTCGGACAATCCCATTAAATCTTTTTCTAGGGCACATTGTTTCCAGCTCGTTCAAGAACATCTCTTCATAAATGGCTTCGCATTTGGTTTTCGCCTTTTCAACAAGATCAGGATATACAGTATCATTGGTTAACACACTGCATGGGCTGGTAAACTTTACCATCAGATGTACTTGATAATTTCCTGTGGTCACAGGAATGGCACTCTTTCGCCAAAGAAGAGGTACCGAGTTCTGAGTTGTGACGCTCATTGTTGTAGTAATGCATAGCATCATCATCATAGCCAATGCATGTATCAACGAGAAGGGTTTTTTCTGTGTAAGAATCTGAGATTTGGTTTCATTTACATCCTCAGTTCCTTGCTCATCTTCTTCTGTCATATGCATTGTATTCTTCATGTTCTGATGAAGAGCTCTCATCAAAGGCTTTGTCAGTCCATCTGCTGCTTGTTCGGAAGATGGAACAAACTCGACGTTGATCTCCTTGTTAATGATGAGATCGCGGGTGAAATGATATCTAACGTCTATATGTTTCGTTCGATTATGCATTTCAGGATTTTTGGCTAATTTAATAGCACTCTGGTTATCAACATAAATGGCGGTTGAGCCTTCCTGTGGAAACTGCAACTCCTCCAAAAATCTTCGTAACCATACGGCTTCCCTTGCACCGGAAGCCAGAGCAATATACTCAGCTTCGGTGGATGAAACAGCTACGATAGGCTGCTTCTGACTGCTCCAGGTTATAATCGCATCGTTAAGCATGAAGGCATATCCACTAGTGGAACGCCTTTGCAATTTATCTCCTGCATAGTCGGAGTCGGTATATCCAGATAGTGACAACTGTTCTTTCGTTGGTTTATAGGATAGGCCAAGATTGATTGTTCCTTTGAGATATCGAAGTACTTGTTTCGCTGCCTTCCAGTGGGTCTCATCATAACCATGAAGGAACTGGGATAGACGTGATACAGCAAAGGCGATATCCGGGCGTGTACACTTCGATAAGTATATAAGCGACCCTATTAATTGCCTATAGGGAAGCTCTTCATTAGAAATCTCTGCTGGATTAAGGAGGTCAGTGTTGGGCTGCATTGGAGTACTGGTCGGTTTGCAGTCTACCATGTTGAACTTCTCCAGCAGATTCCTGGTATAGAAGCCCTGGGAAAGTTCCAACCCTCCTTCTTGGTTCCGGTTAATTTCAATCCCCACATAGGCATGTGGTTTTCCAACTTTAATGTCAAAATCAGCCTGGATGGATTTTATGACATGTAAGACGGTCTCCTCGCTCTCTGAGATTACCAAACCGTCATCTACATATAGTGTTAAGTAGACCGGCTGTCCCATGACATTTCCTATGAATACGCACGGGTCGCAATTACTCACTTGAAGTTGAAACTTCTTGAGAAATTCTGTGAAAGTCTGATTCCAGCATCTTGGGGCTTGCTTCAGTCCATACAAACTCTTGTTAAGTTTGCATACAGTATTTGAATCTCCATTGCTGAACCCTTCGGGTTGAGTCATAAAGACTGTTTCTTCGAGTTCTCCATATAGAAATGCAGTTTTCACATCAAATTGGGTTATATGCATAGACTTAGCTGCTGCTATGCGTAATAACAGCCGTATGGACTCATACCTGCATACAGAGGCAAATGTCTCCAAGTAGTCTATTCCATGGACTTGCCTGTACCCACGAATGACCAGTCTTGCCTTGTATAGGTTATTTGATCCATCCGACATACTCTTGAGTTTGAACACCCATCGACTGTCAAGAATTTTTGTGTTCTTGGGTCGTTCCACAAGTGTCCAAGTGTTGTTCTTGTCATGGCTTTCAAGTTCATTGGCCATGGCTACTAACCATTCGTCCTTATCTTTGGATTTTATGGCTTCTCTGTAGGAGGTGGGCTCTTCGTAAAGGACAGCTGCATGAGCTTGATACTTGTCCGGTTTTCTAATTTTAGATCTATCTCTAAAATTGTAGCGAGTACGATATTGATCGGGAGCGGGGCATTCCTCAGGTAAAACAATTCGACTTTTACCTTGAGCTGGAATTCTGGCCCTGTATTCACCATCCTTAGTTTGAATCTGCAACTCAATTTCTTCCGGATGTCCACATACTTTAGGTTTGGCCCTGCTTGATGCCTGATTGGGATTACGCTCATTTTCATCTTCATCCGAATCTCTTTCCTCCTCATTCTCAAGCCTTTCTTCTGTTTTCACTTCTTCTTTTAGAGGTTCGCGTTCGATATCGATGTTGGGACTGGCTGGGACAGACTCTAGTACATCTTCCTCATGAAATGAGACATTTCGGGCTGTGACGATTTGACGTGTTGAAGGGTCAAAAAGTCGATATTTCTTCTTGTAAGTTGAATATCCTACAAAAATCAATTTGCGTGCCTTCGGGTCCCATACTGTTCTCATGTGGTCAGGAACGTGCTGAAAAGCTTTACATCCGAATACTCTGATGTGATTTAATGAGGGCTTTCTATGGAAAAATGCTTCAAAAGCGGTGATTTCTGGACTCTGTTTGTCCAGAATCCGATTGTGGACATAGATTGTAGCTGCGACTGCTTCTGCCCATAAATATTTAGGCACATCTGCTGCAAGAATGAGAGTCCGGGCACAGTCTTTGATAGTGCGAATCTCCCTCTCAATCTTGCCATTTTGTTCGGGGCAGTAGGCTGAACTTGTTTCATGACTGATTCCTTTTTCTTGAAAAAAATCTTTCAATTCTTCATTTATGAACTCAGTTCCGTTATCCGAGTAGAATGCTTTTACTGGACGCTCTGTCTGAGTTTCAATAAATGCCACGTACTCTTTTATGCAACCCTTTGCTTGGTTCTTGTGTTTTAGAAAGTATGCTGTTCTAAAACCAGTTGCATCATCCTTAAGCAATAGGAAATATGATGAGCCGCCTAGAGAAGCTGGTTTCAACGGTCCGGCTAAATCTCCATGAAATATCTCACCGGGTTTGGTTTTTCGCTTATTGGTTACAGACGGGAAAGGCTTCCGTGTCTGTTTCCCAATCTCACATTCTTCGCAATCAAAGGGTTGAGATATTTGTTTATATGAGACAACCGCTGATGCCACAACTTACTGGTTTGAAGTGAATGAGCTTGTCCAATCTTCCTTTTTGGTGGCCGGAACTTCATGATGTAAACATTGTTAACAAACTTTGCTTCTGGGCCTTTCTTTCCCTTGCTATCATAAAAGGATGTTCCCTGCTTATCTCGATATATAGTGAAGTTTTTCTTTGCCATAGTTCCTTCTGATAACAGATTAGCTGCTCCAGGGATGTAGAGTACATCACTTAGGGTACATTCTACCCAACCATTGCACATAAATGCATCAACAGTGACTGTTCCTTCTCCTAAGGCCAACACTGACTTCTTGTCTGCCAACAAGATCTGAATGCTTTCCGCAAACTGTTTATAATCGGTGAACCACCGTCTGTCTCCACAAACGTGTTGGGTTGCACCTGAATCAGATAACCAACGTTGATAATCCAAGGGCTCCATATCATCTGGGATTTGGGGATGAATGGTGAATGCACTTGACTGACTCTTATTGTCCAGGTTTTTCTCCTGTGTCTTCTGTGGACATTCTCTTTTCCAATGACCCGTCTTCCCACAGCCGTAGCATTTGCTTTGCTTTTTCTGCTCTTCAATGCCACTTCGTTTACCACCTTTTCCTTTAGTAAACGGTTTTCCAGAAGCAAATGCTTTCGTCATTTCTTCTTTCTTCTGCGATTCTTCTCCACTCGACTGTACTTTCTCCAGCTCTTCTTTCTTCAAGCGAGCATGGAGCATTGACATGCTCTGGCTAGTGTCTGGTACACTGTCCCATGCTTTTTTAAATGCCAGGTATTCACTGTCTGGGAGACAAGATACTATCTTCGTAACAAGAGTTTCATTACTCATCACAACACCCATCTCATTCAGATTTCTTCCTAGTTCTTCAATCTCTTGGTAAGCTTGGAGAAGTGACTGGCTTGGTCCAATCTTATAGTTGAGGAACCGAGACAATGTGTGCTGTTTATTCAATGAACTGCTGTCGGAATTAACATCTTTAAGCTTATCAAAGATACCTTTAGCGGTGTCGATGCCATATACATGACTCGTTTGGCTGGCACTCAAAGTTGGGATGATTAGAGCTTGAGCTTCTATATCCTTCTTGTCCCAATTATCTTGTGCATTTGCTGTGTTATCTGCTGGTCTGGCGATCGTTCCATCGACATAACCCCACACACCAAGCGCTTTGAGCATCAAAGTCACCTGTAGACGCCAACGAGCATAGTTAGTCCCGTCTAACTTTATAATATGCGAGAAATCGCTTCGCTTCAGCATTTTTCTTGCTGAGTTCAAACTACAACTTTTGGAGATGTACTTTGAATTTAACTTTCTGTACTGACGTACAGATTTGCAACTTGTCAGTGTCCTTCCATTCAAGGATTAGTGTTCTTATTCAGAAAAATGTTTCGTATAGAGTTCAGATTTTTCCTACACTTTTTCAAGTTAGTAACTATTCAATCACTGGTTATTTTCTAACCTTTTAAACTGAATATTTGAGTTCCTATTCAAGACCTACCACAAACACGCTCCAGACTGAATACTGGTGTTGTAAAAATTAGTTGTGTTAAAACAAGCTAACTACAGTTTATGTTTGGAGGCACTTTGAGACTTTTCTTAACCAACGGACTCTGCTACCATGTGAGTAAAGTCAATTTCGAGCTAAATGACAATTCGAGGTCCGAAGTATCTCACGTACTTTTAAGAACTAACGGTTTTATTAAATCTCCCAATATTATATATGGTTCACAACATAGTCATATTAATCGGTATAATAGTTTACAGAAGTGAGTATGAATCAACAGTTATAATAGTATATAATGTAGATTGTAGGAAGGAGTCTGTAGTCCACTCGGTCCTTAAAGAAAAAGGGACGCTTTAAAAAACGCCTTCTCAGAACTCTCACTCTCTGCAGTATAACATCTGAAGTATCCCTTCTAAGATGCTTGTAGAATCCTTCAAGTGTCATATACTTATATGACACTTGCATGGGTTAATTTAAATGGGTTTGGTTCTCACACATAAATATAGACCTTTTAAATTGCCCTACATGATAGGAAATTCTACGAAAAAACTAACCATATGGATAAGTACTTAGGAAACATAAATTGAACAACTTAAAGATTAACATGTAATTTACGACAAAATGTCGATATTCCAACACGATGAATGGAGGTGTTGCGGTCATAGGGTAAAGATATTTAAATATCCAACTTTTTGTGACTTAACCTAATGTTACAAACTGTTTAATAGATGTTCAGCTGTCATGCTAGCCATCAATGTATTCCGGTCACTCAATTATGCGATGGTCATAACCATTGTTCAGATGGGTATTTTGTTTCTCAAGCAAATTAATTACCTTATTAACTAAAAATCATTGATTCAATATGTACTATTGGTTCGGATTTCGCATTTTGAGATTTCCTAAATTTTTTTATTACAGATCGGATGAGTCGTCTAATCTCTGTAATTGTCCCGGGGTCAGTTCCGTCTGATTTATGCATTGTGCAATCATTTTGAGGGTTTTATTTTTGAAGCCTTATTAGTGTTATTAGTGTTTGCTAAAGTTTAAATTGTATAAATATAATTTACAGGGTGTTTGCTCTTTCGATCAAAGAAAAGAATGAAGACTCGGTTCGTGGGTATAGAACAACTAGCCGAAGACCTTGGCTGGGTCAACCAAAACCACAATATTCGACTGAAGACCCTTATACCGCATGATTTGCAAAAAAAAATATTTGAAACTTATTTCAAATTTCAACAATTACATGAGTAATTGGATTGTAGTATCGACTGTAGTAAAAAAAATGAAAAAAGACAGTTTTTCGAAATATTTCAATTGTAACTGTATGACAAATAAATTCGGAGAATAATAAATCTTGGAAACTACATTATTTCTTGTTTTTATTTTTGAAAGGGTATTTTATTGTTTAAATTCCATAGTTTAATTCGACCAGTTGGCAGCATGTAAAATTTATGGATACTAAAACTAAAAAACAATATTATTAAGCTGAAACTGAAATGTTTCTCCAGGTTATCTACCTATGAAACCGGTTGGGGAGTAATTGCGGGGGCTTATATTATAGTATAAATTTCGTTGGCCACTTAAATATAAACTATATGAATGTGAATATTTAATTTTGCACGTAAGGCGATAGAGACAATTGTCGAATATAAAAACTCTGCTGAAAGTAATGACATATTCCAAAAAAATAATTTCACCCAGATTCAATCCGCAAAATACTTTGTAAAATATTTAAATCCACCATATTCCCGTTATGGAAATTCATTTTTATTGAGTCATCAATTTTTTAACCTATAAAAAACACCGTACAAAATTAGGAGTTTCGGGATTAGGTTATAAATAGACAATTAAGTACAGAATTTTGGATGTTTAACGTGTTTCGAAAAGTATAAAAGGAAGATTATTGAGACTTAAAAACCTCAATTCTCATTTGTCATTTGAACTACGTATTTCCACTCAATTAAGCCAAGTTCCAGACATTTTGAAACCTTTTCAGTAGTGAAGTTAGATTTTCGAGAATTTTAAAGACTTATCATGAAGTTCACAGCGATTTTAATTGTCGGGTTTGCTAGCATTTCGGCTGCAGTTGCAGGATCCTCATCCTGTGACAATACTCGTCTTAATCGGGTACATCAAAATATACTTCCCAATTTCCAGGACATTTTTTGACCCGATTTTTTGTTTTTTTGTTTTTTAGTTTCAATGTGGGAATAAACATTGCATTGAAACGAAATGGGGTTAGTCAAACACATAATAAAAATATCTTTCCGTTTAAATACTGTTTTAAATTGAGTTAAATTAAATCGAAGTTGAAATTTAAACTTTTTCCAGTTTGCGATGAAGATGACGATTGCTGGGATAAGTAAGTAATATTAAACAGTCTTTTACAAATAGGTTTAGAATTGTAGAGAAACTATACCGGACTTAAAAAAAATAATTAAAAAATTTGCATGCCAGCTCTGATGAATGGAGATGTTGTGGTTATGGGGTAAGCGTTTTAACCTAATTGGTCCGTAAAACTCTAACAAATCTAAACAGTTTAATTAAATCTTCTCAACTATTTAACAGTTATTCAGCTGCAATACCAACATAACTTCTGCCCCAAGTAACCCACCTTGCATTTCAGTCCATCTTTTATGTGATGGCAATATGGACTGCAATACCAACGGGTATATTTCTTTTCAAAACAATTACCTCTATAAATAGTTAAACATATAACTCTTTGGGATTCATTACAAATATTTAACGTCATTTTCATCATTTAAATTACAGGGCGGACGAAGCTAACTGTAACTGACGCTTGTTATAAATGTTTTAATTCAATCGAAATCTCGAAAATAATAAAACGAGTGTGTAAAACAGCTTTAATTTTTTAAGCGTTTACTTTCGTCAAATGCAGGCAGATAGTCCACCTGATACAGTTGAACAATAGAATCTCTAACATTATAATATTCACAGAAACTGCTCGACCCGGATTTAACCGGCAACTAATTCATCGGCAATATAAATTATCTGTTGTTTTAATGATCTTTCCCAATCCTCCAAAGATTACAGAATATCATCCGCTAATCTCCGATTCAAGGGCTACAAAAATTCTGAGAAAAATTAGGAATTATGCTGGCATGAATTTATAGTGAATTATTTACTTGCAACTTTTGATAGGAACCCGGATTTGGCCTGGATATTTTTTATCAGTTGTGATTAGCTCGAATCATATATAACTAATTGAGGTTCAAAATACTTCAGAGTTTGCTTTTTGCGGTTGGCCAAAATAGTTGTAGATTTTTAAAGCAGAACTCTTCGAATTTGCGATTTAAAAGCACGAAAATGAAAGTCATAGGCATTATAGTGGTTGCTGCATTTACAACTGTTTTTTTCGCCATTTCAGTCCTAGCTTGTACGGACCAAGAGGTGAGGAGGGTCAGGATAAAAATATAAAACTAATTATTTTGTAAAAAAAAAAAATAATTTACCAAAACTATTTGATTTTAGTTCGAATGTGTCAAGGATGGATACTGTATCCCCTTGAAGTACAGTAAGTTTGAAACAATCTGTTATGATTCTAGAAATGTTTATTTTGTTTAAAAAAATCTAATCTTAGTTTTTTGGTGTTCTTAGAATGTGATTTCGACAACGATTGTGGAGATTAGTAAGTAACTTTGTAATTATTTGAGAACCTATTTGAAAGTACAGTTTTTAATGACAAAGATAAACATATATTTTCAGTTCCGACGAAACGGACTGCATTTGTGACCCTCCAGAGGTGAGGTTGATAAATAAATGCCGAAATAAGACTCAGCTCTCCCCGTATTAACTCCCCAAGCATTCTACTGAGGGTTAGAAAATCAGACCCCCGAGAATACAATAATATGTGCAGAATTGTTTCAACAGCCCAAGGGTACTTATTTCGGTATTTAGTTTAGTAACTACTGAAGAGTGTAGAGTGCAAACAAGTAAAACCATTAATTAGTCAAAATTACCATTCGAATTATTTCCTTATGCAGGCGAGGTGCAACGGTTATGACAATGGTACATATATTTGCTACCCAGCAGATTTTAAATGTGATGGATATGCGGACTGCAAAAACGAGTACGCACTATTTTCTTACTTATTTGACAATCTCTTCAAGACTCTATAATATTCTGTAATTACCGTTATTGCTGAAAATCAGTTCATAATCGGCAACGGGGTAGTAATTGACATTGCTGCCTTAATTAACGTTGAAAGGATAGAAAGCACATGGGGGTTTATTCAGGGGGGGGGGGGGGCTTATTTCAGTTCTTACGGTAACTTATTTCTTACAGGGAAGATGAAGAGAATTGCCCTTGTGATAATGATATGGTAAGAATAAAATAAACATTACATTTACAGCTAATTGGGAGTTTAAATAAATTGCTGAATTTACTTTGTCGTTTTTACACAATAGATCCCATGCACTTCTCCACCCGGACCCACAACTGATGAACCTGAATGCGTAAGTTATTTTTGACCATTTCGTCAAGATTGATCTAAAACGCATTATATGTTATACATAAGAATTTAAGATCAACTAACAAGGGAGGTAATGGAGAGATAACACTCCGATTGACTTGATTTTTTTGCGATACAACCTTAGACTATCGTCATTTACTAGAGTATTTTTTGTAACGTGCTATAAGCATCAATTTGGCCACTTATTTTTTTTAAACTTAAGTTGACTGTTAAGCAGTAACTTAAGTGTTACAGTTCAAAAATGTTACATAGTCTAAAGCTGTGTAACAAAAAAATCCAGTCAATCGGAGTATTATCTCTCCATTACGTCCCTTGTAAGCCATCATGCATAAAAAATAACTGCATCTTTCTCTTTGTTAAATATTTTTAGAAATTCTGTAAAGACTGCAGCATCTGTTATCCTGCGTCCTGGGTAAGTCCTAAGGGTATTACTAAGATTCAGTTGTCAAAAGATACTCGAAATATTTTCAAATTTGCTTCACAACCCCGTTTTACAAGTACTGTGACGGCTGGCAAGATTGTGACGATGGATCTGACGAACCAGAAGGACAAACATGCCCTCCGCCAACTCCGACAACTTCAACGACAACGGCAGGGCCTCCGGGTAACACCACGTCAACTACAACCGTAAAATCCGTGGACCAGATAGACGACACAACACCCACGTCAACTGACCCAACATCGTCGACCACAACTACCGAGCCCCCCACCACCGAATTCGTCTGTCCCTCAACAACAACCGCTTCGGTTAAATACCGAAATAAGCAGGACGTGGTGTTCAGGAATAAGATGAAGATGCTTAAAATAAGCGCACACGATACCCGAAAATGATTTACCTAATGCGGTTGATCCCGTTAAATGATTGAATGACAAGATTAAAATACTTGTTAAATTTTTAAGCATTCTTTTTAAGCATTACTTGAGTTGGGAAACAATTATTAATAAATCCAAAGATTTCGAAACGACTCTTGAATAATAAGCTATATTTTAAACGTATAGCCCTGTATAAAACATGGGTTCGAGGTTCTGTTATCCGTGAACCAGTTTAGGATGCATCCTCTTAAATATAATGTAGCTGTGGAAATTGTTTGATACTTGAGGCATTTGAGAGGGTCGCGTAATCAGAATACAAATGACAAACGATAAGGGTATTGGTTATTGATGTGTCAGAATCAGAATTATTGGAGTATTTATAGTCGTATGAATCGTATACAAGAGGTTAATTAATGATACGAACACCAAACAAACTCATTTATAATTATTTCACAATTGCACCTCATCTGTGATCAAGTGATAGGGTAGTAATGATTGGAAATTATCTCAGCAACTGTTCAGCAAAGCTAGAAATACACAACCGACACAGCTAGATAAACTGTGTCTCAAACAAAAACCTGTAAATTCTTCCTTATTGAGCTGAATTTAGCATTTAAAATTCTGCTAAACTGTTTAAAAAATGAGGGCTTTAGCTATCTTTACTTTTGGATTCATAGCTATTGTATCTAAAATTGCGGCACAGGACTGTTCTGACGATGAGGTAAGCTATCACGTATTGAAAAATCAACGCTAGAAAAACTTAATAACCTTAAATTAAACGGGCTGGCAAACTTTACAGGATTTAATTGACATTGACACGATTACACCTTTTAAAGTACCTTCATTTTCATTTAAATTATTTACATAGTTTACTTGTACGAGCGACGGGAAATGTATTCCAAGCTATCAGAGTAAGTAATTTTGATTAAGGAAATTAATGTCAAATTAATTGTTTTTTCTTTTCACAATCTAGGATGCGACTACTTTTTAAATTGCGATGATCGGTGAGTAATTGGTCTTAATGATTTGCAATTGTCACTCAAAATACTGTGATTGTAATGAATTTGTTAAAAAACAGATCAGATGAAATGGGATGTATTTGCGATGATTTCACAGTAAGTTTTTGTTCAAAAAAATCCTTGAATTTCAACAGAATTTTTATATTACTTTTATTGTTTGTTTCCGTCTATTCGAAACAAGTTTCCTTGCAACAGTACCGGGATTTGTATTCCGAATTATTACAAATGTGATGATTTCGTGCAATGTGACGACGGGTAAGTTTCCGATAATTCACTAATTATCACAGATACATTAAATTTTTCAACAGATCTTAGAGCTTATTTTGAATTATTATCAGGTCTGACGAAGTAGACTGTCCACCAAGTGTAAGCGAAATTTTTATTATTTAATAGATCCCTAAATAAGGCTCCACAGTGCTTCTCCTATGGGTAAATCATCCAAACCCTGGGCTACCCCTAAATAAGTCCCCATCATCTTTAATACAAAAAATACATTAATTACATTACACTTCAAATTCTCCAACATAAATATATGCCCCCACTTATTCCATAAGGAATCCTGGGGAGTTATTTAGGAGGAATAACTACAATTTATGTTAGGTCAGTAATTTAATCTCCTGTACATTTATAGTTTGAATGCCTGGATGGGAGCTATTGCATTCCTGGAACCTGGGTACGATTATAATCATGGGTTAAGTTTTAAGTTAAAACATAATAAATTGAGAGTAATAATTTGTGCGATTTTTTTATATGATCACATTTAGGTGTGTGATGATTTCAATGATTGCGATGATGGTTCCGATGAGGTTGACTGTCCATGTCCGGATTATCAGGTCTATTTAAAATCTATTACTGTCTCTAGATCATTATGTGAACTTACTTTGTATTTGTGATACATTTTTTTAAGACTAAATGTGATAATGGCCGATGTGTAGCCACCATATATTGGTGTGACCCCGATGGAAGTAAGTTACATTTTTGTCAAGATTTTTAAACCCAAAAATTAGGGGAAATAACCTCCTTCGTGGCCGTCATTGCCATGAGGGTAGGCGTTTATTTCGAGATTATAATCAATTTTAAACATTTTTTAGTTTGGGACTGCACCGATGGTTCAGACGAAGCAAATTGTGAAAATGGAACAGTAATTAACAAAGAAATAAGGCAGCCAGGAGCCGAAGAAATCCGGTTGGCCAGAGATGTTAAAATGAGAAATGATCGATTACAAATACATGACAAATTAAAAACGAAGAGGCAGTCCAATTGTGAACAAAATTAACCTTTTAGCAACCGTTAATCATCTTTCCGATTATTTCGCTAATTGTTTTTAGTCTGTGATTGTACTGATGAATCGGAAGAATTTAATTGCAATTCCATAATTCTGAACAGGACGTAGAGAAAAAACCTTGAAATTCTGTTGCTAATTCCAAGCCGGAAACAAGATAATCCCTTTCAGTTCAAGGACAACTCATTTGACGTATTGACATAGATTACATAGTGAAATAAACAAAACTGTTAAAAATTAACAGTAATCTGAGAACAGGTCGAGGTTAGATTTATTTTAGTTCCGCAAAACCTAAGCTTATGAATGGAACGATATGATGTATTTGCCTTTCGAATCTTATCGGTGACAACCTTGAAATAATTGCATTTAGAAAATGACATATTATTAAAATGAGAGCATCGACGGTGGATTTGAAAGACGATCATACATTGACTTTTATACATGTACAAATATAGTTGTTTATGCTAAAAATTTACAGAATTTATGAGTAAGGATACAAAATATGACTAACGTAAATCAGGTCAAGTTAACCCCAAACTAACTTCCCCGTCCAGTTACTCTCGCATACTTAAATGTTCAAAGGGAGTTTGAGTTTGAAATAGTCGCTTTTAAATCGTGATTTACGGAAATTATGCGAGCAGTTTAAAATCATTCCGATTTTGTTTCGGATCAACGAGGTCCTTGGGGAGGATTATCAGCGGCCTCGTCCAAGACGAAAGCTAAATTAGCCACACCCCCTTGAGGAACTGAGCTTGTAGTAATAACATTGGCCGTTGAGTTGTGAATTTCTTGAATCGGTACTTCTGGGGCTGCGGGGCGTACGTTCCGATGCGCCCCATCTTGAGATGACCTCCGAGAAGTCTGTCGGGGCGGCGCCCCGATTTCGGGGTGATTTAAACGGGGCAGAGACCTGACGGGGCACAGAGGGCGAATAGGGCGATTGGGCGTTCGAGCCATTGGAACTGGACTTATGACGGGTGCAGTCAGAGTCATTGGGTCCGGCACCACTTCGTTGTAGGCAGGGCTTTCCGTCTCTTTGAAATGTTGCAGATATTCTTCGTAGGACGGTGGGGGATCGTCTTCTGCGTTGTAGGAGTGGGCTCGTCTCTAATCAAGGAATTTTCAAATTTTAATTTTTCAAAAAATACTATCATGTGCGCATCATCGCCTGAGAACCTTGAAACAGTTGAAAGGTTAAAAATTGGAAAAATCATAATTAAAACATTGTACGAGGTCTCAATTTCGGTTTAAGTCCCCGTTTCTGAGGGATTGCAGAATGAAATTCTCAATAAAATGTCCTGATTGAAATATTGAAACAAAATTGTCCAATATTCCACAGTCAATTTACCTATTTTCTAATATTAGAAATTCGAAGGCCTATATATTCATTTGTCGGTCATCTAATCCTGTCGTCAGGCTTAATCCTGACGTTAAAACCCAAAAAGCCTGAATTTTTTTCGGTTTCCGGGTTTAAAGCTTGTCACCTCATTGTCCCTTCTAAAGCAAATGTCAAGAAGTAGTAGGAGAATAAGTGACTGTAAATTTCTAAATTAGGATGTTGTACCCGTTCATTCTGACTAGTGATTGTTGCAACGGTTGGTTCGACAGCGTCCGCGATGCTAACTTCCGAATTCCGATGACCTCGACTCAAGATCCGACTCCTTGCCCTGTCACAGGCCGAGCGGAAGGTGTTGAACCGACAGAGGAATAGGATGACGATTGGAGGGAGCAGGAAGCAAAATATTACAAGAACTGCGATCCTTAACGCTACATTCGCCAAATCTAGAAGCGTCAAGAAAAGAGGTCAGGTCAGTTATCAGTACAGAGCTACTGATTTAGTTGATCTCAAAATCGTTTGAAAATTAAAAATTCAAAATAAAGACAGGGTCCCTGTGCTTGTTGACTCGCCGGGCAAACACGTTTCGCCTATGCGTATAGGATTATCGATTGCCTTTAGATGACGAAACGAGTTTTACCCGGCGAGTCAACGAGCACGAGGAATTTAACCTAGGAATCGTTCCAATTTTGCTTGGGGAAAATTCGGTGAAAAATTAAAAATTCCCAACCCTGACTATGGGCCTAATACTAATGGATTAACTTACGACAGTCTCCCCCAAAACAAGAATCCCCGTTGTAACCATTAGAACAGTTTTCTGGGGATTCGTCCAAGTTGCAATAGAAGCCACAGTTTGGATGATTACTGCAGATCGTCCCACTGCTTTGAATCCAACTGCTTTGGTCTGAGACTGGGATGCATCGGTACATTTCATTCCGTCGGCCCCCTGGGGGTGAGTGGTTCGATGAACAAGAGCCCGAACCGCAGCAGAAATAACCCTCTCGACAATTATCACAGCCTTCCGGTACATCTGTCCAAAAATTGGCCATAAACAAAAGAAAATGATTTTTTTTACTTGTCTCACAAATTTGTAGACGATTTTTCGGAGATCGGAACAATTTATTATAATTCATAGAACTGGCAATAAATTACGGGAAAATTCTGTCAAGCATTTGCATGTCATTTAATAATCACCGTAATAAATGGATGCCACAAGTTGTGCGGTGACAGTGAAGTCTGTCCAGTCCCCTCCGGCACTCACATTAACGGAGGTCACATCGTCCATCAGTTCCTGAACCGTTTGGAAATGGTTCAAAATGTTGTTGACTTCGTAGCCGTACCTTACTGATTTGAGTTGGTTCTAGAATTACAATTAAACTTTAACAAGGTTGCGTAAAGTAATCGGGTATTTTAGCCAAAACGTATTCCATGGACAATATCGGAACAACGAGGAGAAAAAAGTCCCGAAATAAAATATCAGCATCAGTACCTATTTTCATTATTTGTTAAATACCTTGGATGTGATTCCCTCGATGAGAATACTTGGAAATAAATGCATTCGCTCATGAAAATCCCTATTTTGCGGATACTGCTTCGTCCACGTTAGTTTCTCAACGACGACGTTGATCTTGTAGTCAAAAATATCAGCCGTCATCACATCTTTGAATATTTCAAAGCCAAATGTAGTGTCGTTAGTGTGAATGGTGAAAACATGTTGGCATCTGTTGTCGGGATATAACGGTATTTGCGAATGCCTTGTACTTGATGAGCTCTGGAAATTGGTTTAAACGGTCGGATTTTAAATTCTATTTAAAAGTGCTTATTTAAATAAATACAGTCCTTGTATGATTCAGTCCATGAGTATAGCACTCCGTTTACTGTCTATTCTCACATTGACACAGACGGGGCCACAATTTAATCTAGGTATTACGATTACGGTTTGATTTAAATAATTACGTGGTCATATCACATATACATAAACGAGATTCTTCATCAGATGCAGTTTTATCTAGGTATTACGGTTTGATTTAAATAATTACCTGGTCATATACATAAACGAGATTCTTCATCAACATCTTAGATATTTATAAAATCGTATAGGATAAATTAAAAATATTCCCGTTTTCTAAGCCTTGTAAAGGGTGAGGGTGTATTTCGGGATGGGCTTGTATTTCGGGGGGTATAGGTTAATAAAAAAGGCAATTAACTCGACAACCTTGAAGCAGAAAAATTATATATTTTATTCCAGAGGGGGTTTTATTAGTGTGGAAATCTCTTACAATAACTCCCTCATAGTTACAATTGAATAACTCCCTTAAAAATCAACCGATTTCAAAAATTTATCGAGATATATGGAGATACATCGTGGACACCCTGTTGATAAAGAACTAATATCTACTTCTATGGACTCTCTAAAAACCCTGGATTTATTTCAGGATTTACGGTATTCTAACAAATACAACTGTATACCAATGCAAGCTGCCGGTGATGATGGTAAGTATCCGGAATATTATTATCCGAATATTGAAGTCGATGATAATACGGATTAAAATCAATATTCTCAGTCACAGGATCCTGTCCTGCTGAATTTCTAACAAACAAACTCGTAAATGTCAACAGGATGTAGTTGTACTTCCACGTGTGTTCCAACATTTTAATGTTTTTTTAACGACAGGCAAGATTGAGATCTAAAATCACTTAAAACACTTAATAATACTAAAAACTGTTAAAACTGAACTCATCTAAACTTGTAATTATTACAGTAATAACGAACGGATTGAAAACTACGATCCCAACACTGAAGTTATTTAAATGTGTATTAAAAATGTATTAAATTCAACACGAGACGTATTTAAAAACGAAGAGGATCTTACTTGAGGATGATATAATACATTGCAAAATGCAAAATATAAAGCACCCAATTTCCACCGATTTTATTAATCGTTAGTACATATGCCTTTGTGTAAACATATTTAGCAAATAATCATTTATATTCTCATTCTCCACCGCATAATATTACCATCCCATTACACATTGCACTCACCTCAGAATAGGCTACCTGGAGCAAAGGTAAATAAAAGAATGGGAATTGGTAAACTGTAGTTAGTACAGCAGATAAGTATTAAAAGTACAACAGATTTGCAATAGTCCATTAATGGGCTGTTCATAAGGAATGTTCACAGAAAAAATTTGCAGTTTTTTTGCAAAAAAAGACCCCGAAATAGAGCCCCACCCTTCGGATTTTTTTTTAATTAAAGATTTTTCAACCTCAACTGTGTTGCTTATGTACGGCCGTTTGACACGAATAGATATGGTTCAGAATAGGGAGATATAATACGATATGTAATATGTAACGTATTATATTATAATGATGCACAATCGCGATTACTTTTCCAGGAGGCATGGAAAGGACCAGGTAATTCTTTCTGTTTTATTTTTTAGACAAAAGACATGTCCTAACAGCAAAGTCTCACGGTCTTTCAGGTTTTCATATGCAAATGTCCATTGTGATTGATAGAATGAATCATTGATACGGTTCTTCGGAACCTCCTCTGTTTCTGTGTTCTGACGTGAGGTAATATTTTTTTTCGGATAGTGAACTGCGAAATATACTTTAATCTCATAAATATCATTATCTCCTCTTCTTTGGCCTGGAATTGGGAATTGGACTGCCAGAGTTGCGTCTGTACCATTTTGCTAGTAGCAATTTTGGTAGGGTAGACAATGCAAACAACAAAGGGAATTGTTAAATACGATGTAGATTTTAATAAGTTCGGGGGAAATTGGGGCTTATCTTCTTGAGAGAATTGTAAAAGGTAAATGTAACGTGAGCCGCTGTTTAAAAAGCAGTAATTATGACGTAGATTAAGATTCGTTATGAATGGGTTTGGATTAAATATGAGATATTTAAATTTAAGACATTGGACATACTATTGCTTGGAAATCCAATGAAATATGGTAATACCTGAATTCAATGCCTAAAAATAGAATTTGATGTCATTATCCGTGTCAGAAACGGCATTCGTTTTAAAGCGTTTTAGACTGCTTTATTTTAAATAAATCGACAAGAGGTTTTATAATACAGCTAGGGACAGAATTGAAATCACAAATTGTCGACAAAAAGTCGACGAATTTTTTCGGCTACAAATCTTCCCCGATTAATTTTTCCGGAACGAATTTTCCACAACGAAACAAGTACAATTTGACAAAATACATTAAAGAAAATTAAATATCGTTTAGATTTTCGAGCAGATGCAGATTTGCAGATTGCACAATATTTCCGATTTTTTTAAATTTTGACATCCTTTAATTTTAACAACGTTGATAATGAAAGCTATATTTTAATGAGTTACAGGTGGAGTTCCAGTTTGGGATATACGCGAGGAATAATAGATGCTTTTAATTTATAGTTGACAGTTGAATTGACCTTGTCCAAGGATATTCAATTGAATCTAAAACTGTCCGCACGCACACGTGTACACAGACTTTGTAAATGACATTAATCAAGGTTTTCAATTGAATTATTGTTGTTTTTTGTAGACACGTGAGTAAACGAACTTCAATATTGGTCATATTCCGTAATGCACCGATTATTTGCATATTTATGTACATTTAAATCGTTTAAAAATCTGTTAATAATAGTACAACCATGTTCATTTAGCAAGATTTACAATGTACAGGTCACTGTAGCTCTCAATGTTAATTTTCGTTCGTATTTTCGAAATTTGTATATGAATTTAGACTTTTAGTTCAATTGAAAACGACACTTTGATTATCGTTTATGTTCCCATCTAATTTAATCATTCGGCTTGTTTAAGTTAATTCAAAGATCAGTAAAGTCATGAAACAATCAGATAATTTGTTATTTTGTTAAGGGGCTTAATGTCCAAGGGGTTATTGTGGGGCGTCAGGAACGGTCCTCTCTGCCCCAGAGACCTCAGAGGGGCGACTGGCTGGTGGCACGTGGACGGAGTCGAAAGACGGTGGTGGGGATTTGATGTCATGGACGTCTTCATATGAAGGCGGCGTGTCCTAAAGTAAAAAATATGAATACATCGTTACAAATTGAATATTGAATTGTGTTTGAAGTCAATATGAGAAATAAATTGATTTCATGTCATTTCTTCATAAGTCTAAACGGAAGACAATATCGATTTCACCAACATCTTGGGTTGAATCGTACAAGGGAGATATAACAGAGTTCAATTTCCGGTGATATGATTTTTTTGTTATGCATCTCGATAACCCCGATTTCTCGATAACCCTTGCGAATTATGGCGAGATATAAGGATTTTTTTTCTTGATTTTTTAGAATAGTATATTTCTCATTTCAGTTCTATTTATTTGGGTGTCCTTTATTTAAGAATTTTTTAAACAAATCAAACATGAAATTAGGCCCCTAATTTTTCGTCATTAAAGTTATTATGAGATTATACTTTCCATATCTATGGATGGGACATATCTGAACCTGAAACACGGTTTATATGCTACGTCATACCTATATATCAAATTAAAGTTAAAACTTAAAAAAACTAAGCATTTTATCCGATTTTCGGAGTTTATCTCAAAATGAATGTCCCGCAGCAAGCATATAACAAATAGGTTTAGCAATGATAAACTTACATGTCTCGGGCTGGTGGTATAACCACCGGCGGAACCGGCTTCCTGCCCCCCAGGGCCCCTTCCTTGTTGAAAGCGAATGGCCCTCTGCCTCTCGATTTCAATATTTCGAGCCACATTCATCCTTCGGTGATAGAAGAAGATAAGAATACAAATCGGACTCAGGATGAAGAATAGACCGGCCAGGAGGATCGTCAGTAAGTACTGGACATCGTACCACCCGATATCTACCATAAATTAAATACCAATTTGGATGTTATGGAGCTGCCATTTAGTCATGGGACATTTTCATTCTATGGTTATCCTCATGAAATACATCCACTTTTAAGAGATGTTCATAATAGATCCCCAATGATGACTTTGTAAACTCGTTTAGAACATAGTGTTTTGACTCGCCACAAAACTAGACAACCAGAATCGTTCAGAAATCCTAGACCTAAAAATCGACCTCTATAAAGCGTGGCAGCATTTCCTATACTTTACGACTTACGGTCATCATCACCATAACTGTCCCCTCCTCCTCCGTAGAAATAGTCACAATTCGTCAGTATTCCACACGCGTTCGCATTGTTGTTTAAATCCGAAGTAACACAGCGATATTTCGATTTGGCTTTCGTTTCAGAATTTAAATCATCGTATTCTCTGCTGCTTTCACCACTGTCATCGTCATCTCCAGTGCATTCCGAGTGTTTCTTACAAATATCGTATCCTCTTGGACAGGATGTATTGCTTTCCTCTGAAATTTTTGAAATGCATTTAGTTAAAGGTTTGGTTTAGCTGAGACTGACAACTTCATTTTGATCATTAAGGGTGAAAGCCTATTATGATTTTACTCTGTCTGTCTGTCTGTCCTTCGCACTCTTAAGTCTCGAACGGTTAAATATCTTGTCACATTTTCTCAATAATAACCACATCACATGTGTACTAAATCATTGGAATGGAACGATCAATGTTATTCAACAACAAAGATGACTTTACTCTATGGTTGGGGAAATGTGAGAATATAAAATTACTCCCACATGACGGATAACGATGTTATACGTCTTTTCGTGTAGTTTCACCCTTATATTATGTGCATTTGCAACGTTTTTTTGGTTCTTTGTAAAAATTACCGAAATACAAGGTAGCAAAGAGGGTAACAGCATGAGGATTTGTTCCATTGCTGTTTTCAGGTAGTTGCAGTTGAATTTTGATAGCTCCTTCTATCTCCTGCCTTTCCGCTCCTTCCTTCCATGTACTGTTTTTAACAGTTCCATCCGCGTAAGTCTGTTGGGATCAATAAAACGTAAGCATAAAAGTCGAAATAAGTCCCCACCTGGAATAAAAATAATTACCGCAGTGATGTTGATGCCTCCAATGACTGTGTTCGAGTAGGGCAGAAACAAATTGATCCGGTAGTTTCTTGCAGTAATCGACTGCAGTTCTTGGGCTAAATCAAAAACGTACTCTTCGAAGAGGAATGGCCCCCATGCATTTGTCAACTTAACTTGTGGAACCAAGTCGTCCAAGATGATTGTTTTTGTGGTTTTTGCTAAGCCTAAAATCATAATAAAAATTAAAAAAAAAATCGAAACAATTCTGTCACAATGACACTGAACCAACTGAAAACTTGACCTTTACCATTGATGTCGGAAGTGACCTCTGACAAGTTGAGAATCACTGTAATTAGACTCAGACAAATCCCTACGGAACCTTTCATCCTAGAAGCTCTAATTCTGAATGTTCTATTGCAAATTAAATATATTTACTATGCAAAATGGATAATTAATTGCAGTTTAAATTTGCATATAGCTGCAACTACTGGACGAGATGTTCAGATTCAGGAGTCCATATACAGAATATAAAATACCAACTCCCTTGGAACTAGTGTTGATATAATGATAACAACGGTAACTGATAGAGCCAATTGATAACTCTGGCTATTACGTAGGACAGATGCAATATAATGTGATTAAAGATAGGAGTTGACAGATCCAGGAAAAATTGTTGTTCAAACTCAACGATCTTTAATCTCCGGAAAATTATATGTTGTGTTATAAAGTTTTTAAGGATGATATTTTAATTGTCTTATGGTTGTTTATAACAATTTTAAAAATAATTATAATTGATTGAATGGTTAACTAAATTGCTAAACGCGAGTTGGTGATAATTTGATAAGAAAAGCAGATTAATTATTTCCAGAATGAACTTGAAACCGAACTTTGTTTATTCATTTAAAACACGTAGGTTATGCACAATTATCTAATCATCGCTTCAATAACCAGGTGGGACATTATTCCTGGCGTTCGTAAAGAATGTTATTGGAATTTTAAATAACGTGGTTTAAAGGGAATTAAAAGTTGAGGAAGTTATTCCGGGGGGATTTTTTCAGTCGGTTAAGTATTTTTTAGATTTTTAAGGGGTGGGGAGTTATTCCGGAGTGTTTTTCAAATGCCGCATGCAGTCGTCAATTAATAACGTTACATTTGAATGGCCCTAAGTACGTATATCCTAACAAATTGGATATATTTATTCAACTTTGTACACATTCAGACTACAAACGATTGTGATAAGTCAGGTTCATTAATTGATATATTATTATACTAAGCTTTGAACGAACACGAAATGGCCATGGCAAGCTGCATGTCTATTCCTCCCATAAGGTTATCACCAAGGGTTTCATGACTTATCAACGACCGTCAGAATCGGTTCGTAGATAAGATAAGGGCAACAAGGGTCGGAAACCAAATTAATGATGGATTTTACAAACTATTTTTTACAAAAAAAAAAACGTTTTAAAAGAGATGCTCGTCTTATTCTAAAATTCTAATAAGAAAAATTGTTAGAGATGATGGCGTAGCATAATAGGTTAATTATTTTTTATTTCAGTTTCAGGTAAAATAGTCACACATGTTGAGCTTGATTCAACTAGCTAATTAATACTTCTAATTTTAATATATGAGATGCACACAACCGATACCTGTTACAAACGAAGCGTAACAAACGCAAAGCCATTTATTTCTAAGTTATTTATGAAAATTGTAATCTCCGACAGGGGCAATCCACGACTATAGAATTTGACCCTGCAGGTCGACCTCCGGGGGCGTCAGTTGACCTCTGGTCAGTTGTAGTATGTTCCGCTGGATTTACGCCAATGGCTTGGCAGAAGCATGGAGGTGGCTCCTTCGTGTCGTAGACGTCTTCATACGTTGGGGGTGTATCGTTTTTATATATCTAGAGAATTATTAGTTATTAATTATTTTAATTTTAATAATTTTAATTGCTAAATTTCCAGGAAAATTACAAACCTCGGACATGTCGATAACCGCAACAGCGTAGTTTCTTCGTCGAGCAAGTTCAGCCTCTTGAAGAAGCCTTGCTCGATGAATTGCAACTTGTCGACGATAGAAGAGCAAGAAGACTACCAGCGTTGGTATAAGGACAAATATTACAGCAACTAGGGACCTTGTGATTACAAAGGTCCAGGTCATCATTCCTTAGGTAAAAAACAACAGAAAATTGTAAAAAAAAATCATAAAATTCCGATTTTTTTTTAAATGCTTTGATTACTTCCTGGGCAAGAATATAGCGTAGCCTGCAACTTGAAGTTGTGATTCGATTCGTTGGAGGAACCTGATGTCGTAATTTTGACTTCGGTAAGTTCGTAGATCGAATTGTCACCATTGTTTTCCGACCCACATTTGTATGTATGTATATCTCGACCATTCTGTCAATAAATATAACATTCATCGATCAGTATTTTGTGGTACGAAGTTGTCGACGTAGATGCAAAATGGAAACTCATCGACAAGTTGACGATTATTCATAGAAATTTGTTAAAATTGGAGTTTTCACTAAAACAAACCGAGTTGACCTAACATTTATTAAAAAAAAATGATGTCTTGGATAATTTGATACGGGATTGGCAAGCCTTACTTTGTCTTTTACTATTATCGAAACTGCTGAAGGTGTGGAGCAGTTATTTGAACTCAGGAGTTTCAGTTCAAATGTACAGTCAAAATTTGACACAATGCTGGGTTCAATTTTAATATGTTCCTCCTTATGATTAGGCGTCATATCTACGAGTGCGGTTTGAAGATCCGCCGTCAACACGGTTGTCTTTAGTCGATCTGGAATCAATTTATTGGATAATTTATTTCTCTTTCCGAGCCTCATAAATCGGTTGAGATCTATTTCGGGGTGGGGATTAATTCCAGGGGACAGGGATTAAGAGGTTATTTGAGGAAAACTTGAAATTTTTATGTGTTTTCGACAGATAATTATACGTTTTAATTAAATTCGATTACCAAACTGCATGCAAATCACTCCCTCAAATTGATAAGAATTTTAACTAATTGTCAATCATTTTCCATAAACTTTGTTTTGATAAAAGCTCGAGAAGAGTGGGGATCTATTTTAGGGAGGGGAACTAATCAAAAAATTACGGTAGGTAGAAATAAAACGATTTAAAAAAAACTTCTTGATTCCTCAGGGTAATTTTTCAGCAATTTCATCTAACTTTCATCTGTGGAGTTGATTAAATTTTAAGTACCTTTGTTATGTCCACCACCTCGTCCAGAAACTAAGGTCATAGTAGCCAATTGTAAAACCAACACAAGGAATCTATAATTCCTGGGATAAACCATCTTGAGGTTTGTTTTTTTAACCTCAAGAAGTTGAACAGACTATTAACGAATTTAAAAAAAAAATGGCAATAACTTGGAATTTTTTGCCGTTATAATAACGTTCGGGTTGAGTGATCTGGTGAAGTTACAATTATAATTGGAAATTATCAACGTCTCCGGTGATCAATTTTAATCAATCAAGTGGCTTAACTTTCCGCCTATACAATTATCGATAACGGTTCAAAACGCAAATCAACAGAGTACCAGATCATCATCATCCAATCGAGTTGAAACTTATCAGTAAATACATATGTGTTCAGTCAATTTAAGAGTTGATTAGGTAATTTGAATTCTTTTAAATCTGGACATTCCGTATGTTATATCAGAGGCACTCGTTTCGAGCCCTGTATCATCTAACAGAAATTATTTTCCATATACTAATAAAAATATCATCAATTGTATGTTATTTATATGTTAATTTTATTGTTTTTGATAAAATAAAACGCTTGTATTGCTTAAGAATTAGCTCTTATACCAGAAAATGAATTCGAGATCGAATGACGTGTTTAGCTAATTAGTAGTTATAAAAAGATCGGGCAAGATTTGCATTGTAAAGTTTATGGTTGGGAGTTGGGAGTTTGGACACTCGTGATAGGCATATTTGCATACCATTGGAAATTAAATAGTACCCCATGGGGACTTAATTATTATTCGTGTTCTTTTTAAGCTCATTGTTCAGCTATAAGATTGATGATTTCGCAAGTCTATTTTTAGCTGATATTTAATGGTACAACATACAGACTTCATAATCAGATAATCGGGTAATTTAATCTGTACATGGTTTAAGCATTGTTTTTTTAGTTGTACAGTAATTAGTGTCAGTGTCCAGTGATTTAACTTAAACAGGCTTTTTACTGACTTCAGTATAATCCTGCTGAGATTTATAATAATTTTTTAGGAAATGTTTGTGTCCTTGAGTCTCAGACAATTGAATCTGTTTGCCAGATACCCTGAAAAAGATTTACATTTAATTTATGACATCGATTGTTTAAAAATAATAAAAATATTTTGTACCTAAGGAGGTACAGGAAAATAAATTCTTACGCTATAATAGCTATTTATATCCAAGAAACGGACAAAAACTCTATATTTTTTACAATAATTTCAAAACATAGCATTTTCCTTAAATTACAAATCCCTAAAATCTAATGTCCATCAGTGGCAATTCGTTCATAAGCACTCTCGCCCATCTCGACCCTATCCAGTCCATGTCTAGCAGCATTGGCATTGACCCGAAGTTCCAGACCCGGGATCCGATTCATCAGCCACAGCATCCCATAGGTCACAAAAAATGACCACAGCATTCCCGCGAAACAGTTCGCGAGTTGGTAAAGAATTAGGATAAAGTTCCCGTCGATCCAACCCCCCGGGATCTCCGTCATCCCGTCCAGTCCCGCGATCCCCTTCTCCGCGAAAATCCCCGTGAGGACGATTCCAACGATCCCACCGACCCCGTGCACCGCCACAACGTCCAATGCATCGTCAATGCCCAGTTTTTCCTTCAAATCGATCGCCATCCTGCAACTTAATGCCCCAACGAGTCCAAATGCAATTGCGGAAGCGGGGCGAATGAAGCCACTTCCGGGGGTTACGGTCACAAGCCCCGCTACGGCCCCGATGCAGAAACTCAAGGCCGAGAAGGTCTTGTTCCGCTGGTAGTCTATTAGGGCCCAAGTTATGCCCCCGATGGACGCTGACAGGTTTGTCACAACTATGACGATGGCACTCCGGGAGTTTGCCCCCAAGGCCGAGCCTCCGTTGAAGCCAAACCAGCCGAACCTGGAAGTATTGAGGTGGATCTTTAGTTCTGGGACTTCTTTTCAGGTGGTTAGATTATATAATAGGAAAAGCGCCAATTAACTAGGGTAAAGTCCTTGTGTTCGTTGACTCACCGGGTAAAACACGCTATAGCATAATTAATTACGTATCAGATAAATTGTTGAAATTTGTCTTGAAGCCAATACCATATAAGGGACGTGCCCAGGACGACTTGAACGAGGTTGTGGGCCTTATAGTCTATCTTAGCCCCATCCCGCTCGCCCAGAATCATCCCAATTGCCAGGGCCGCGGCCCCAGTCGCGACATGAACGGGAGTACCCCCTGCAAAGTCGATTCCCCCCAGGGTTCGACCCCAACCATGTTCGGCCCAAGTCCAATATGCAATGAAATCGTATACAAAGGTCGTCCAGAGGAACATGAACACGATTGTTGGGAGGAAACGACCCCGTTCCGCCGTTGCACCGACGACGAGGGCCGGGGTTATCCCCGCTATCATCCCGTGGTAAATGCAGAAGAGGATCTCGGGAACTTTGGGGTAAATTGCAACCGTCCCGTTCGTCACACCCATCAGGAAGGCCTTGTCCAAGTGACCGATGAAGAAGGAACCCTTTTCGCTAAAGCTTAGGCTGTAGCCGAACAGAAACCACTGTAAAAAATATTTAAGGTATTGAGGTGAATATTTAGTTCTAGGACTTTTTTTATTTCACGGTTGTAATGTAGATTCCAAATGGCAATGCAATTTACTCTGAGAGCCGGAGAATAAATAAATCTCTCCACTAAACATCGGGTTCAATACTAACCTGACATTAACCTCGTTTGCATTACTTCGAAAACTCGAATACCGTTAGCATCACGGTTAAAACACCTTAATTTTGATTGAAAATATTTTGCACCCTGAAATGCCAAACCTGACTTTGAGACATATGTGGTCTGAATTTGATTTTGATTTTGAAGTCTTTTTGTTTCTTAAATTCCCGTTTGATAAAACCTTCAATTTTAGTTAATTAATTAAAACAACACCTGAATAGAGACGACGGCAAGTGACCAGCAACAGAGGATGATCAAGGAGAGGGCACTTTTACTCCGTGCCATTCCACTGTAGAAGAACCCGATTCCAGGGACCATGATCCAAACCAAGGCTGTGCAGGTCAAGACCCAGCAGATATCCCCAGACTCGAAGGTCACTGCCTTCGGACCTGTCGTCACGGTCTCCATTTTGAATTTTTCTGGTTATTTTTGCCTAAAGTTCAAGTTGACGTTGACAGTTTCGAAAACAAAAATGGTTTTAAATAAGAAACTTATTTAAAATCGGATTTAGTAGGAGAGTTGTATAAATGTTCGTTGTTTGGGACCATTGGATCCACTGGGGTCAACTTCAGTTTCCACACCAAGCAAATGTTGTTATGATTTTATGTGCAATGAAAATTATACAACGACAATTGTTTTGGTGACAGAAACCCAGGAGGATGTAATGACGTTAGTGGTGAATGTGACGATTTATGGTTACCAATTCGAGTTAAGAAGGTCTATTATATGCAGTCTACGCTGTTGCGGTGGAGGTACTTCCTCTTACCACGAATCGTAAATTCTTTGTACGAAAAATACCCAGATATCTTGAAATGACGTCAACGAACTGTATTAAACTATTTTTAGACTAATTAAAAAATAATTGTTTCTAAATCCGATACTCTGGATCTTATTTCCAGATCCCGTTTAATTGCTCTAAAACCAGGAAAGTGAAAGAAACTGAGTTTTGTAGTCGAATGAAAAATGATTCAGTTTGGGGGTAGCTAAATTTTAATTTCAACAATAAATGACGAATGCATTTTTATCAGTCGTGTAATATGTAAAGTTTATTACGCTCTAAATGCACCATATTTGCACTTAATTCCAATGATTTGAGAGGCGACAGAAGCTTATCTGCACCTTGTTTACTTAGGCGTTTAATCCTACTCGTTACTCGTTACTCCTGAAAACATTATACTGTCGAGAGGGATACGAATTACTGAAGTGGGCAAAGTCCGACCGGAAGTAGTGAATCACTTGAATTAACATGATTTGTAAATTGTAAACTAAAATGGATTAAGCTAGACTGGTCAATACACTCTGTGTTTATTTAAATTAATCCCATGGGCAGTTATTAATTTAATGCCTCCCGACTCCCAAGGCATGGGGAATTATTTAGGGAAAAGGATGTATGTCCTCTCTCCATTTTATTTAAGGTGAACTGTACATGTTTAGGATGTTTGGTAATTACGAGGGTGGGGAATTAATAAGAGCCTTAGCGGCAAGGTAACCGGGTAGCCCCATAACACCCCCACCAGGATGAGCCCCACTGCCACAAAGGTAGAGGCCCTTGACAGGGGTGGCCGGGAACCAGCACTTCTCCGTCGATATCGGTCTCAACCAGAACAACTGGTCGATGGACATGGAGCCGTGAAATATGTTCTGCAATTAATTAAGATATTCTATTAATTTATGGAATTAATGGAATTACAAAAATTACATGGGGGAAATGTGACACTCCGCAAGTTATAAAAATTACATGGGGCAAATGCGACACCCTGTATTATTCAACAATTTTAAATTCAAATTAAATGAGTTAGAAAATGTAAGTGCTTGGGGCATGTTCATTTATTGAGTTAATGAAAAAATTAATAATTTTCCGAATAGGTGAGGGATGATTAATTCTAATTCACCAAGTAGTGTTTAACAAGAAAAATTAGCAAGGGTAACATACCCCTCCAGTAAGTCCAAAGGTCTGCTCCAAGTCCCAAGGGGTCAGTACCTCCTTCCCTACGACACTGTCCCTAAATCCAGGGGCGTATTCCTCGACAACCTTAAGAACATTTTGAAAATACTTCTCCTTGAAGGCCGCATCCTCCCAAGAACCGTTTGACGGAGAATAGGGCGTGTATTGGGTAAATAGGAGACAGACATGTGCCCCCTCGGGGGCCAAGGTGGGGTCAAGACTTGAGGGGATGACCAACTCGATCATTGGCCGTTCCGACGGAGTATTTGACCTTTGACATTGATCGAAGGAACTCGCGAGGTCAGCCATGGATTCACAATTGAGGTGGATCGTGCACTTATGCTGGTCCTCTACTCCGTTGGGGGTGGTGTTCGGGTCGGCTGTGAAGTTTGGGAGGCGACTTACAGCGACTAAGGGATCATTTTAAGAATTACTCACCGATTTTTTAGAAACTAGTCCTAAAACCCTTTACCCCGGAATAGAGCCACCCCGAAATAAAAACTCCCCTTGTAGAAGCTACAATAGAATATGAACGTCTGAAATGGACGAACCCTTGGAATAGAGTTTCTTCTCAAAAATACAACTCTTAGCGGCTGTGAAATAATTAAAACCCCCGTAATAGAAGCCCTACCGAAATAACTCTCTCAAAATCAGCCCTTTAAAGTCAAAAATACAACCCCATGGGGCTCTAAATCGAGATTTACAGTAGTTTAAGCTCCATTTATTTTAGTTACTGTTAATTTTGGTGACGGGAGAAGTGTAGTCGATGTGGTCAATGGATTTCATAAAGTCCTCGCCAAACAGGGAATCCGCGGATTCCCTAGAAGTCAGTTTTCGAAACGTGACTTCAGGAGTTGCGTTCGAAAATACAGCCTTTTTGGCTTCGATTATTTTCCCATCTTTTGTAACGACACCGACGGCTTTTGACAACCCGTCCGTTCCCGTTTCGTATTTTATGTTCTCGATTTCCTTAATATTTTCCATTTTTTTTTTAATTTTCTGTACACGCTTTAAAAAACGCTTACTGAAATTAGAATCAAATTCTGTCTAACCATTCCAGTAAAGATGTCAACACCCAGTTCTGAGGCACTGGACCCGATTGCGGTACTCACTGCCCCCATGCCCCCCTCGGGATATGCCCAAGCCCCGGGCTTACCATCAACTCCGCCCATGATGTGATGTAGGAGAACGTACCTTTTAAAAATACATTGACATGATTACTCAGTGTTTTTAAAATAAAAGCATATACCAAACAACAGCCAATTGCAGCCCAGTCAAAATAAATTGGAAGCTTGTAAGGTTTTTAAAGACTCTTTGACAATCGAAGTGAAATTGCTAAAATTTCAAAAGTGAACTATTGAATTGGGAGTAAAAATAATTACAATGTTAAAGTAGTGTATCACGGAGTAATTTGCGGTCGGAATCATTTCAACTCAAAGCAGATAGATAAAAAGGTAAACATTGAAAATAAAACTTATTACAAAGGTCAGAAACTTCAAATCCAGTTTTTGAGCCTTATCTTAAAATCTGATGTTAGTTCCATGGCTTATACTTGTTGATTTAATTTAATTTTGCCATCTATATACATATTTCCCTAAAAATGTGGTTCACTGACGTTCCAGCTATGCATATCTTACCGGGTCTACTTATCAAAAAACTGAAATAGCCAAAAATTCGCAAAAAAAATTTAGGAGGAGGTGGCAATTTTGAAATTTTGAAATTCGATGACCTGTGACCTGGACTTACGTGACCTAACGAGATTTTTTTCGTAAACCGGTAGTGTGAGACACCAATTTACACCGCCATTCTCCGAAAAATGTTTTCGCTATGTTGGAATTTTGAAATTTTGACCCCTTGACCTTGAGACAGTCAAAGTCGTCGAAATTTTAAAAATATCGTGTGACCTATCGATTGACAAATTTTTTCTCCGAGAAATCTTTCGGTTTTGCTGAAATTTCGAAATTTTGGCACCATGACCTTCAGACGGCCAAAGGGTCTAATTTTGGTCATTGTCAAATTTACGGAGTGAGGACGTATCTCCTTTTGAGTGTGAATTAGCGATTAGAGCAGAGGGTGTTTGGGGCAGGGTTCAATGATAGTATTTAGATACTAGGCGTAAGGCGTAAGCCCAGTAAAAACCGGGATAGGTGGATTGTGGGTCAAAATTGTTAACCGTACTTCATTCCTACATCTTCAATATCAACGTTTCAAAATTTTTTAACGGCATACTTCTGGCCCACCACCTAGGATCCCGGTTTTTACCGGGCTTACGCCTAGTTTAACATAAAATGTTGACCCAAAGCACATGCCATTAAATTAAAACTATCCCTCACCCAGTCCCCAAAGAATGTGGTCCCGACATGGTCCCAATCACAGCATCCGTTGCCAAAGTCGCCTTCAGAGGTTCAGAGTCAAACCACTTGTCCAGGATCCTTGCCGCAGGGGCCGTCATAATTTCATGAAATTTTGGCAAGTCCCTTAAACTCAATTCCCTTGCAGCCTTCCAGAGAGGACTTATGGATTTGACCTTTGATAACCAGGATGACCCCGCAAGATTTGGGGGTCGGTTGTCCAAGAGGGCTACAACGGCTTGGACATATCGATTCATCTCCTCTTCGTACTTTTCATAAGCTCGAGCATCTTTTTCTGAGAATTTTGAGATTTGTTCAAAGTTTAACTTTGCGTTTGAGGAAAGGGACAGGGACTTGGCTTTGAATTGGGGCCAAAGGGACTCTTTGATTGGAGTGTAGGAACTGTAGGGTTCCCTCATGTGGAATTTCAGCCCGTGTTCCTAACAAAATATACAGTTAAATGAAGTAATGGTTTACTGTCTAAATAGATCCCCCGAAAATATGGTGAAGCGACAAAAGTGCCAGGACAAATGAGTCGGGCGACAAAGGTGTCAGGCCATAAATGTGTCAAGTGACAAAGGTGTCAGCTTTTTCCAGAAAGACTTGAAACATTTCGCAGTTCAAGTCGGGGGAAATTATAATGATTATTTTTTGGAAAACTGAATTTTTTGACACCTTTGTCGCTGACATCTCCGCCGCCTAATCGAAATAGATGCACACAGCTATCGGAGGGTTAAACCTCTTGAGATAAACCCCCTGAAAACCTTAGAATTACTGAAATAAGATTTTTCAATCCCGTAGCTAACTTTAAGCTTGAGGTCCGAGATGATGAAGGGCCTCAAAAGACTTAGAACATAGGAGGCTCTTGAGAACTTGAATCCAGGGATGATTTCCTCAGTAACTGCAGCTCCGCCAATCACATCTCGTCTCTCCAGGACACAAACGGATAAGCCAGCCTTTGCCAGATAAGCTGCCGATATCATCCCATTGTGACCTGACAGTAATTCATCGTAATTTTAAAACATGTCACATCTCACCATGTAATTTCAGCTCATTTCACGAATGAGGTGAATTTCTCAAAAATCTCTAAACTTGTCCCGATCTTAAGAGGTTCGATTCATGGGGCTTTTATTTCGGAGTGGGGATATATTCCGACAGAAAATGTCTTTAAAAAATGCTGAAATTTTGAATTGATTTCGAGGTAGTATATATCCTCCTTATAGAGGAGGGCAATTAATAACGAGATTTACAGTAAATGCTTTTTCTTACACGTGGTGGAACATAATTTCTATACGGTCCCTCGTATCCGTTAAAAATGCCCCGTATATACTTACCCGCACCGACCACCACGACATCATAAGAAGATTTAAGTTCGCTAACATCCTTAACGATTTTGCTACTTAACGCTCTACTAAAATAATTAGCCGAAAAATTTAACTTCCGTAAGTTCCTCGAAGATAGGCACAAATTGGATGGTACATTCTTTAAGGAGTGCATATTCAGATTATCTATTAGGTATGTATTTCACACCAGCTCAATTTACAAAAAAAAATCAGAATGCAATCGCTAATTTATCGTTAATTTAACTACAAATAGTAACTAATCTCTTAGGCAGTGCGTACAAATTTAAGTACTGTCCTAATTAATTAAAGTCTTCAGCTGGACCGGCCAAAAGCTTATTACTACAAGAGACCTTTGACCTTGATCGTTTATACTACATACATTTAATCCAACAAGTCGTGAACTTGTTGTAATATCATCATTATACGTTGGTTTACAAATTCCTCTATATTAGAACTAAAGCATATGGATATGCCTCATTCGATGGTTAAGTCTGATTCCCAAGGATGACCAGATTTTTGTCACAAAATTGTCAGAAAAAATCGCAATGTATTTATACAGGCTTTCGTATATACCAAACATTTGTATATAGTATCAGTTCAGGAGTGCACAATGCCCAAATCTAACCATCTTCCTTTAGATTCGATTGTTTACATTTAATTTATAACGAATTTACTAAAACCTAAAATGTCATATCCAATTTAGATTCACTGAAAAATATGTATGTCCTAATTTTAAAATATACAGCCCAACAATCGGATTTTTACTCAGTTCTGAGAAGGAGAGGAGGTGTCACAGAGCCCAATCTCCGATTAATTTTTTTGATGAATCTACAACTCATGCAAAAGTTAATGACGAAAAAATAAGCGGCCCTATTTTATGTTTGTTACCTTTTACCTTTAAGAAAATGCTAAACAATTGACACGCAAATAAACAGAGTGAAAATGAGGAATGAAATACAATAAAAAAAATCAAGAAGAAAATTAGACAAAATAAAATCTTAATATCTCGCCACAGCTCAACGGAGTTATTGAGAAATCGGGATGGGAATTGGGAGGACAATGGATCTGGTGGCTGCGAGGTTAATAGAGCGAGCGAGAACATTCGACTTCTTTAATTAACGACTTTTCTCGCTTGCTCTATTAACCTCTCACCCACCAGATCAGATCCATTGTTCCTCTGTCCCCTCTCTTTATAAACCCATCGATATGCTGTCATACTAACAATGCACACGCAAATAGTGCAACACTGATAATGACTTTTGAGATATACCAAAAAATCAGAAAAAAAATTAGGAAAACGAAAATCATAATATCTCTCTTGAATGCCCAGGGGTTTTTGAGAAATCGGGGTGGGAAGTGGGCGGAAAATGGGTGTGGTGGGCGCGAAGTCCGTGGATTTGACGAAGAAAGTCGACTTTTTCTTTCTTTTGGCTTTCCTTGGTATAGTTAGTGCCCGTCTGGATTTGTGAAAAGTCTCGCTCTCGCTCAATGTTATTTTCTGAGTCCCCCAATGTTAACCCTCCATTTACGCTTCCGTCGCAAAGAGAAAAACTCGAGTTTCTCTTTCTTTCTCCGTTCCATCCCTACTAATTACAACCTCGCGCCCGCTCACCCATTTTCCGCCCACTTCCCACCCCGATTTCTCAAAAACCCCTGGGCATTCAAGAGAGATATTATGATTTTCGTTTTCCTAATTTTTTTTCTGATTTTTTGATATATCTCACTAGTCATTATCAGTGTTGCACTATTTGCGTGTGCATTGCAAGTACTAGTCATACTGAAACTGAATTCGATGAGTTTCATTTCAATGTGCCCGTCATCATGTCGACGTATCGATAAGAATGGCATCCTGTCATGCCTGCCAATGCCAAGTACAAGTAACTGCCATAAATTATACAAAACGGGGTCTTGGCTTTGTGGTACGGAGAAATTCGTACATTGAGTACATTGCATCTACACACTACAACCTACAACTACTACAACTACACTACAAGTGCAGGTTTCATTTTGCGGCAGAGTAAACATTTTAAAAACCCTTGTCGGACAAGGGTTTTTAAGACAAGGCTTGTCCCTCGATTTCTTCAGTTTACTATAAAAAAAGTTTACTTGTCGTTCCTTAAAAAGATGTAATTTTAATTGCGGTGTTTAATTGAGTTGCAATTGGACATCCATTTGCTCATCCCAATTATCCATCAAACAAGAAATTAAGTAAGCATTAATTCTTTCTGACAAATTATTTATTTACAGATTTTGGATTTACAGCACTTTCACTTTATATTTTGCGTTACAAAAATAATTTTGCAATTAATTAATATTACAAATTAGCATTAAGCAAAATTTGTTACAAATACAAACAAAACAAACTAATACTAAATTACCAAAAATAGTAGCATCTAGTCTAGGATCCGCCTAACTGGCCTAACTAAATCAATGATTTAAATTTTAATGATTTCATGTTCTATTTTTGATTTTATTCTAAAAATAGTAACAGCAAATGATGGAAGATCTTGAGGTCGACGTTGACGACGAAGAAATCCCGGACTTAGTTCCTGTTCCTGAACCCGAAGAATCCGTCCCAGCTGTTCCTTTGTTGTCGACGAACCCGGACGGGCTAAATTCCAACCCGGTTCCGGTGACGATTCTTACTGGGTATTTAGGAGCTGGAAAGACGACCCTCTTGAACTACATCCTTCATGAACAGAATGAAAAGCGGATTGCTGTCATTCTCAATGAATTCGGAACTGGTCAGTATATGCAATAAGTATGATTGTTTATGTCGATGAGTTTTGTCGACATTGTTTCTATTTAAACTGTTTTTTTTTCTTCTAGAAAGTGCAATGGAGAAGAGCATGGCCGTAGGTCAAAAAGGGCAGCTTTATGAGGAATGGCTTGAGCTCCGAAACGGCTGTTTGTGTTGTTCAGTCAAGTATGGTTTAAGTTAAATATAAAATTCATAATTCAAAATGTCCAGCTTTATTCCTAACGTTTTTTTTAATAATTTTAGAGATAATGGAGTAAAAGCTATCGAAAATTTGATGAAGAAGAAAGGGAAATTCGACTACATTTTGGTGGAAACAACGGGTCTTGCGGACCCTGGACCGGTGGCATCCATATTTTGGATGGATAAGGATTTAGGAAGTGATGTATATTTAGATGGGATTGTTACGGTTATCGATGCAAAGTATTGCCTTCAGGTTGGGGATTTATTTCAATAAGTTTTCGTTTATTTATGCAATATATAGTAAGTTTATAGTTTGTATATTTTAAAATTTTAATTTTTAGAAACTTAATGAGAAGCCAGAAGAGGGATATTTTAGCGCAGCAGTTCGGTATTTTAATTTTAAAAAAATCGATTTATGCTACAATGATGGCAAAATAATTTTATATATTGTAAATATTTTTTAAAAATTTAGACAGGTGGCCTTAGCAGACTTTATACTCCTCAACAAAACGGATTTGGTTGAGAAATTACAATTAGAAAAAGTGGAAGAAGCGATTAGGAAAATTAATCAGAGTTCTCATTTGGAACTCACTGAATTTTGCAAGTAAATCCCATTTACAAAATGTTCATTGGATACATGCTACGAATGAAAATGACTAAATATTTTTGGTCGGATCTTCTTTTTTAGAGTTTCTTTGGATAAAATATTAGATTTAAAAGCCTATGATGGTGTCAACAAATCCAGGTACGTAGTATAAAAATAGCTCGTTTAGACATTTAATTTATTACCCGATTTGGCTAATAATTGGATTTTATATTTAGGCTCAAAGAAGTAGCATCAGAAACGGAAAAGTTGCTATCTTTCCATTCAAGTCACATGGACCAATCAGTCGGGACAATTTCTTTGAGTCTTCCGACCCCCACGGACAAGACCGTCCTGGAGAATTTCCTGCAAAAAGTTCTTTGGGAAGCGGATCCTACCGATGATTACGAAATATGGAGGTTAAAGGTGCAGTTTCTGATTTGATCACCAAATTCGAAAAATCGAAAATCTTGTCAATTACGATATTACGAATAACTTTTAAAACACATTCTGAAATTTTATTTCAGGGTCTGGTATACACGAAATCCGAATCCCAACCAAATGGTCTCTCAGCCTTGATGATCCAAGGTGTTAATGATACTTACGAGTTAAACCACGTTGATTCGGTAGATGAGGATCTGTTAAGTCGATTGGTTTTAATAGGTAAATAACTTAAGTACATTTTAAATCTGTAGACAAAATGTATTTCTAATCATAATCCGTATTTTTGATCTAGGTCGAAATCTTAAACGGGACAAGTTCAAGCAGATCCTTGATACAATTCAAGAAAGTTGATAATAAAATTACCTGCATTAAATCGTAATAAATATCAGGCAGTTACATACTATTTTGACTTCGATTTGTATTTAATTACTTTTTTACATTATGATGAATATCCCGATTGCTTGAATTCATCAGTCTGGATTTACAATACGAAATTGTAGATTAATACTGGTAATTAATTTTAACACGATGGTTGTATCTTGTATAGATCTCTCACCAAAATTTCTTGGTGATCTGTTCGAATATGGTTCGAATTAAGATAAAATGCAACCAAAGTTATTTCAGAATAGTAATTTTTATTACAAAATCTACACAGGTAATTTTAATAGTCTTTTATTTAACATAACATAAAGTTATTAAAGCTTAAGGGATTTTCTTTTTGTTTCTCCTGAGATAAACACTACGGAAGAAATTGGCAAAGAGTAGGAAATATGATCCATACATTGCAAGTGCAATGGTAATATCTCTATATTGACGATGGCACTCTCCTCCTGCCACTGAAATCAATTGTTTTTTAAATTTTAACATAGCTTGGATTATTTTGTAATGCTTATTAAATAGAATTTAAATATAGATAGTCACTTACGCTTAACATTAAGAGAGTGAACGTTGATTCCAACTCCTAGAACCATCTGGCAAAGTTGAAGCGTTGTGATTATCATGGCAAACCCTCTTGGGATTCTCACTCCGAGAGCCTGTTTTAAATTAATTGTTTTTATAGGTCATTTTGCTGAGAGTTACCCACCGCTTTTCTTTAGTCTATCCGACAGGGTCAGAATCTGAATAGAGTTTTACCCCAAAATCTTTGCAAAACGCAAAACAAAAGTACGAGTTTTACTCTAAAATCGTTGCAAAATGCAAATCATTTACTAAAATTCCCGTTTTTTCATCTAGCCTCTCACCTAAATAAAAGCCCCCCCTTTTAAATAATTACCCTCCCCGAAATATACCCCCCTTCGGGAGGGTTTTAAGTGCAAATGCAAATATTCATTGCATAAAGAGCCTTGTTTTTCATGAGTATGCAAATTCGATGCAAATTAAAAGTAAAGCTTACCTTAAGCCCGTAGTAAGTATACATGATTCCTGTAAGGAAAACGTCAAAAAATTAAGAATTAATCATCACATCACACCAGGCTTAAGTAAAGTAATTATGCAAGTTGTGAATTGCAGCTTAAGAAATTTGCAAGTTTTTTACACTCATTTTGGCTTGATAATTGCATAAAACATTACCGTGTACGAAGAAGTTCATACACATGAAGAGCTTGAGAGAGGGGTCATATTCCTCGTAGGTAAACCATGTGTAGAGCATCACCGTGATGTGATGGTACCTTTATTTATTAGGAAAAAGTAAACAAAAAATAAAATCTGTCAAATGCTAAGCTAAATAATGTTGAGATCGTAAATGGAAATGGTTAGAAGTTAATAGAGGATGACGACATTAAAGGGTTACGCTAATTGTTACGCAATACAAGATTTGTGTATGTGTGTGCCGTTTAATTAGCAGGTAATCAAATTCCTCCTCGAAAAATTCCAAGTCAGAGTATATAGATTACATTGCAGAATGAATGGAATCCCTTCAAGTTAGTTCTTTAAGTTGTAATGGCTTAGTTCTTAGGTAATCAATGCATTAATCATTTAAAACCGTAAGGGGCCACCCATACAGAATGTGGATTCAGTTACATATGCAAAATACAACGTGTTTTTAGGCTCATTTGTATACGATTTTTAGTCGTTGGAACTTTAAAGATTGTGTTTGGGAAGCATATACCTTTTTAAAATCTATTGTTTAAGTTTAAGTTAGCAATTGACAAACATTTGTGACATTTATTAAATGATAGTTAACGCTAGGAATTTAATGACTTTGCATCTGTCATCAGATCTGATCAGAGGTTTTTTTCCCTGAGTTTATAAAATTAAAGAAAAATGCTAAAAACAAGAATTAGTACCCTGTAAATGTCAGTCATATATTAATTAGTACATATTTTCTCGGACAACTTACCAATGAAGGAATATTAATGGCTGCTTTCGCAAAATGATGAAAAATGTGTCACCCAATTCGACCATTTTTGACAGGGTGCACCAAAAGCCCCAGAATACTGTCGCCATGTTATGAGCATCTCTAGAAATATATAATAAATAACAAGACATGATTTTAACAATTTATTTAAGTAATAAATTGGCATTGCTCTTATAATAGTTAGGTTAGGTTACAAATGTAATGGTTTTTTATGGATGTGAAGTCATCTGTAATGTAAGCAACTGTGATTTAATAGTTAATTAACGTCTGCAATTAAAATATTCCGAATATAAAAATTGTCATCGTAAAAAGGGATGAAAAATAGATTTCCAGACTAAAACTCACTTAACAAATTTTTGACAACAAAAAATATTAATAAAACTAGAAGGTAGTGTGTTATCCGAAAGTTAAGATCGCAAGACATCATTTATGGCGTATATATGAGTCGAGTTTGAGTAGTTCAGATAACTAGATGTTACATTAACAGTTTGGGAAACACACATTCCATAAGAAGGTTTATCATAAATTGGTGCATAATGTCTTGCAAAACCAGACTGGAGCAAAAAAAAACAGGTCTAAAGTTGTCAGTTTAATTCAACAGGACTTAATTGGGATAGAAAGTCAGAAAAACGTGCAGTTATTCTGCCTGGAGATTTAAAACCAAAACCATGAAAAAAAATAATGCCAAAAAAATCGGTTAAGTCCAAGCTAAACCCGCTTTTTCGGAATGAACTTGTTCAAGTATTCAAATTCCACTTAATGCGTTGGTTAACTCCTTTTCTGAGGACGTGAGTTGCCTCTAAAAGGGTCCAATTAAATGTAACTGGCACAAAAACCACTATTCACTACAGACATTTCTGCCAGGTTACTCACCTGAAGCAAATGGAGGTGTGGGCACCTCCCGTAAAACTGAGTACATGCTGGATTTCCGGAAATACCCTCAAGAATCCAATGATCGAGAAACTGGCCAACAGTAAATTCCATGCGAATAAAATGCCCCGCAATTCATAGGGTTTCCGGTTTTGCATCCAGGATTTTCCAGCAAAAATCAGGCCGACATAAACGATACTGGCGTAAATGCTGAGGGTCCAGTTTTGGCCAAGAAGGCCTCTCCAGTAATTAAACTCAAAGTCCTTTTCAAACTGATACACGGTCATATAAGAGGGGTCCCTGAGGGGTGGGGGCACGTAGAATTTGGAACCTGTCCCCAGGGTGAGGTTCTGTGGGGACATGTTCATTTCGAAAGCAGGTTTCGAAAAATATTTCAAAATTTCGAAATTTTGAAAAAAAAAAACAGAGCTGGATCTTGAGGGAGATCCAACATCCAACGTAACTGATCCCCAACCTCCAAATCTGCAATGGCCAACAATTGATCCTTACAGGTTGAGGTTCAGTATAGACGATAAGTTTTACTTGTGGCGGTGGGGGTATGGTCAATAGTCAGTCGTATGACTTAGGTGGTGGTGGTAGGGGTTGTTGTGGTAATAATTGTAATAGTGGCAGTGGTAGTGGTACTGGTCACCTTACAGGAACGGTTGGATCAGTTTTAGATCTTTCGATTGAACTGCATGCCCTAAGTCAGTTCATAAAGGATGTTGAGCATGTCTTCGTGATGGTCATTTTTAGGTATAAAATAAGGTGGTGTTTCATTAATTAACGTTTCTACCTGTTGTGTTTAGAGCTTTTATCCCCAATTTTACAGGTTTTATCCCTCGGTTTTGTAGTTTTTATCTTTTTATCTCCGATTTTTGCTTTTACAGTGCTTATCCTCCAATTTTATAGCTTTAATCTCCCTTTTAGGGCTTGTTTATCCCCTTTTTTTAACAGCTTTTACCGGTTTTATCCTTTGTATCCACCACTTTTACAGCCTTTATCCCCGTCGCTTTTACACCGTTTATCTACCTCGTTTAGAAATCACGGTTATTCATGAAATACAACAGGCATATACTGGAAAATTAAAACGGTTGAACTTCTATCCAAACGTAGTTTTTGCTACATCTGAAAAATTCTATAAAAAACACAGGTGAATACTCTGCTACATTTGAAAAATTCTAAAAAACACAGGTTGAAGTCGTCAGAGAAAAAGAATAGTTAGTGTACATTTGCTAAATAACTCAGTGGTCAAAACATGGATTTTCCTAAAACGGTAGCCCAAATCAATTCCGCAACGGGTTGACTTGACTTGACGTACGGCTGAACGGTCCAATATCTGCACTTTGTACTCTAGCCGTCTTACTGTACTTGCGTTTAGTTTTTGGAAAAAACCTGTTGAACCTCCATATATCCTTACAGCATCCGAACTTTTAAGAGATTTTAGTTTCTTCTTCGAGATCCACTATTTACTGTGATTAGACGGCTGTAGTAGAAAAGTTGTTGTAGTAGAACGTAGAAGCTGAAGCTAGTTTGCCTTGCCCTGTTCGTAGTGCCATGCCAGTCTAGCTGTCAGTATATCTAGCTGCGATATTCATATATGCTGGGTTTTGTTTTTCTATTAAATTAAAACTTGCCAACTGACAAGTGCAATTACGAAACGGCTTACGAAGTATGAATGAACTTAAGAAGGGATCGAATTATATGCTTATTATTTTGTACAACAATACCTCAATTACTATACGAACTATAAGACAACAATTTGCTGATAAATCATTGACAAACCCCCAAAAATCCAAAGGATTTTAAAGACTCCTTTTGAGGAGTTGTGGTGGATTAAATAGGATTAGAAATGAAGATGAAGGCAATCAAATTCAAGAGCAGAAAATGTAGGAATTTAATTGTTTTTAATTTTTTTAATTAATGGTTTTGGATCAGTTAGCAAAATGACAGTTGTGATGTTTAACTGTTAAGAATTTGACACTGTCAACAGTCGAAATCATATCTTCCTCTGCCTAAAAAACGGATTTTAAGAAGGGTTTGATGGTTTTTAAAGAAGTTTTAGTTATATTTTTAATTTTTTAATGAATTTACGGATTGGATTTGAATTTCTTGGATATAGTAAAAGATCAGTTACTTGCTACATTAAAACCATTCTGGCTTACGATCTATTGTATATTTGGTTGGTCATGACAGGGTTGTTGTTTCATGTGGATGATTATTTCTTCATCCTTTAACAGTTTAAGATTGTTATCTGGTTAAAGTTGTATAAATTACAGAACTGTGAACAAAATAATGCACATAAATGTAATGTGTAACATCAAATTTATTTTTAAAGCTCATAGTTAAGTACTAAATACTTACTTTCGAAAAAACACCCTCGAAATAAGTCCCCACCTTAAAAATAAGGGCACTTCATTAATTGTTTTGAAAAGGTAATCATATTAAAGTACTTAAGTACTGCCGAATTAAAATAATAATAATTTGATCGTGTACCAAGCACGTCCAAACTCCTTAATTCTCTTAAAAGCTACACTTCCGGAATATATCCCCACCCCTAAACAACATTACCAACCCCTTCAGGAGGATTCAAGAATTTATAATTTATCTCCGGGGATCTATTAAAAGGAACGGGGTGCATTTAACTCTTATCAGAATAACTAAATTTGAGAGAGTTTACGACAGCCCTTATTGTAGGGTAGGTGAATAATGTACTCGCTATTAAACGGCTGTAAAAAAAACCTTGATATTAATAACTATACATTTAAATGTTAAGAACTGCATGCAAGGAATTCACTACGGACACGGACGATGCATTTAACGCATTCGAGATAAGATCATTATCGTAGAGATTTGAAATGTCAGAACTAAAAAGAGTTTATGAATGAAAGTGTGTGTTTAAGTATAAGTAACAGATTAATGCTTTTAAATCATTTAAAAACATTCAACATTATACGCTTCCTCATTTTATCGCTTTTAATTGTTCCTGATTTAATCAGTATGTAATTAAATCAACTGAATTCAATAGTGCGTGATTTAAATTTAATAACTGACTTAAAGAAAAATATAACTCCTTACTTCTTTGCCTAGAACTTATGAGCTGGTCAAGGACGTTTGTAAGAATTGTATAATTGACTGAAAGCTTGACATTCACTTGATAGTTGATATGATGTCTATTTTAAAATAAGAATGGCTTTAATAACCCGTCTTCATTAAACTTATATAAGTTGAAACGATTGTTTTAGAATGGCAGAGAAACCGGTTTTTTGGGAATTGCGAAATCTTGTTTAGGGTTATTTTTGGATTTAGGTAAATGTAAATGCTACACTGCTAAGAAATGGCTAAGACATTAAGTAAAAAAAATACTATAGTTTTAAAAGTTTTTTATTGAATTAATGCTTTTCGTTTGTAACAGTTGTTATATAAAAATGAAGTGTTTTTGCAACTGGATCGACTCCCAGATTCCTGGCGCTTATCCAACAATCGGATTACCCCATGGGATCAGGAAATGGGTCGATAATATCGACATTGTCGTCCTTTGTATTTGTATCTACGATAATTTGATTCTGATTCATATTATTATCATGATTATCGGAATCCTAACCCGATTTTCGGGTGTCAATTAATGTGTATTTCTTATATATCTAGAGTCTTACTTAGGGCTTCCTGCAAGACCCGACAGACTTGCGTGTCTTGCAAAAGTGTCTCCTTTTTCATGGGATTTGATATCAAATGTCTATTGTAGGATTGTAGCTCTTAAATGGATTTATCGAAGCCTTAAAAAACACACGAGGCAAGGCAGTATTGAAATCAAATATGAAATACCGTAACTCCTGAAATAAGCCCCCCCCCCCCTGAATAACTGTCCAGTTCAGAATTAATTGTATATTTATCGTACATAAAAGTCCTCCCATTAAAAAAAACGGATGGTGCACCCTGTTTTTTATAACTAAATTAGGTCCTACTGGGCTTGTAACTTAAGTTAAGGCACCAAAAACCCCGAAAAAGATAAAAATATGTTCCTTATTAAATGCCTATTTTGAGTAATATACAGGAATTGCAGTGTTGGTCTCAACATCCAATATTCGACACTCAGAACCAGAAGTCAAAAGGATCAAATATATATTTTCCTTGGCTTCCTAAATATTTGCAGTTTGGGTATTATAGGTGAGGATCGTGTGTATATTGTTTACAATATTTAAGATTAAGGAACACAGAGTATTTCCAGTTTAATGAGCTTCTATGACTTCTTATTCCTACTAATCCCATTTACATTAAATATTTGTATGCTCCTTCTCGGCCTCGAGAAGTCGAAGACGATCAGAATTACGGCTAAAAGACAGTTGAAATCTCGGGAAACAATTTTAGTTAGAAATCGGCTAATACTCCTAAATTTTGAAAAAATTAGTTCGGGTATTATTATATTTCTGTTCTGAGCTGGATTTTTAATGCTAGGACGCATTTCTACTTTAGCCTGACCCTTGACTCCGACTTTTGGTTCAATTCGCAATTGTCTCCGGAATCTGACATGGACTCCGGAATGGCTATATGGCTAACAATTATTTCTAATTGATTAAGATATGACTGAATGAGAGATAATCATGATCAACTGTTACATCAACGGAATAAAGGGACACGGATGATATTATAGATATGAAAAAAGTTGCACATTTAATTTTAAATAATTAGTTTGTATCAGTAGCACCAGATAAGGGTGTAGAAATGCATAGTAAAAGAGTATATTACTGATTGTGAATAAAGTTGCGGAAACTGAAGTTAATCTTTCCATAAGCCTGGGCACTTGAGAGGCCAATGTAGAGGGCCCAGAGGGTGATCAGGAATCCGGCGGACATATACTTGGTGCCCTGAGGGCCGCCCAGTTCCGCCTTACCTAATAACCGGAAGTTACGACGCATCCAGAGAACCCCGAGACCCAGCAGGGCCACCGTTGTGTAAACTAACACGGAGAACGGGAGGGTTTGGGACTCCACTACAAATTTACTCCCCTTTTGATTCAAATTAATAATTAATTAATATTAATATTTATCGGATCTTGTGCTCAGACGGTATCAACAAGGGAACATTCCGAACTGTACCACCATCACCAGGATATTTTAAAACTGGTCTCTTGCGAAGGAGCATCTCAAAACAAGAACTGAAGTATAGGGACTATCGGTGACTAAAATTATTTTGAGCCAATTGAGCTGCATGGTTCCGGCTCAATTTTTTGACTCCTCCAATGTTAATTTCCCATCTCTTTTGGGTCACACCCGAGACCCGAAAAAGGTCGAATTAGAGAAAAGTCAATTTTTTCCTGTTATTACAGTTTGGAATGTTCCCTCGTAGGATTCAAAATGTTAAGTAGCAGCTAATTACCTTGGTGGAATGATAAATGGAAGCAATGGTCCATGGGACCCCTAGCCCCAAGAAGACGTTGACCGAGTTGCTCCCTGTCACGTTCCCCACTGCGTTGTCCGCGTTCTTGTCCTGTACCGCAGCCGTTTTACTAGCGAACGTGTCCGGAAGGGACGTCCCGAGAGCCACGAAAGTGATCGCTGGAATTAGGACTTAATTAGTTTTTCGTATGGGAAAATGGGGTGGGGACTTATTGAGAGTGGGAATATTAATTCGATAGGGGGATTTTGGACCAATAATCGGTACTGGCCCTAAAAGTCAGCTCTTAACCTGTATAAAAAAAATTGAGTTTCGAAAACTGACCCGTAACAGTTGCCTCGAGTCCGATGAGGCATCCGAAAATAGAAGCTAAGTCTCCAATGACGGCTGTCAAAATTCCGATGACGCCGAGGGAGCAGAAAAAACAGGCATAACCGTACGCCATATACGGAGGTGGAATGAATGAGAAGGGGACCTTCCAGCCGAAGGTGATCACGTGCATTAAGTAATCCATCTTATTTGCCTCCTCAAGGTTACCCCCGTTGGGGCTGAAAGCGGACTTGATCTGATCCGCGTAACTAACGTTCCCAGGGTCGGCCTCTAGCATATTTATCGTCGCCATATCCAATATCCTGCCCATTTGGGTCTTGAAATCTGGAAAGAGGAAGGTCACAGGCCAAAGGTTAAATTTGGCACAGTTAGTTAGGCCTACAAGCATATTCCTATGGGTGTAAGTCATTTAGTAATACTTACTGGCGTCGTCAGAAATCGTGACACTAATTCTTGGGAGTTTCCCGATTAAGGCTCCTCCCGTCGGCTCGTACATTTCGATGTCGAAGGTCTCGTTATGGATTTCTTTGTCCTGTTTCGGGGTGATTAGGGGAATCGTGATGAACTTCCGCTTCTGTTGGTGGTAATGAGTTGGATATTTATGTTTTTACTCCGGTCTTACTAAACGGATATGGTGGATGTGAATTCAGTTTGGGAGACAAGATGTTATATAGGCCATGGCCATAGAAGCGGCACTCGACTGACTCGACACCCTTTTGTCCCAAACTAAAGTCAAAATCTCTATAATTTACGTAGTTTAGTATTTTTCGAACCTCTCCATGTTTGAAAATAAGGGATCCCTCGACTGACTTTGGCATCCGAATCGGTTCCGCAACAGTATCCGGGAAGGTTCTCCATTTCACCGATACTTTCCCGTCACTTCCGGCCAACCGGTCCACCTCGACACCGACTTCGTGAGCCGACTCATTGACCAGCAGCACCCGCTTTTGAAAGTTTAGAGTTCCTGGGACTACACACAGAAAATTTCATAAAAAAATCGCTAAATCACATCTCGATTTATTTTGTTAAGTCTAAAACGTACGGTCATCGTCAATGATAGTGATCTCCATGGACAGAGTCTGTCCGAGTGTCGCATTGTCCTGCCTCTTGTCGGCCAAACTGAGGCGGAGGAAGAAGCTCTCATCGGGTTCCCATTGATTGTCATCGATGATTCTGACGGGGATCGTTCTCTCGTAAACGAATGGTTCGAAAAGAATTTCCTGATCGACGGCCTCGTAGTCGGTACCGGCTTTCGCCGTCCCGTCGATACTCACGACCTTAAGTTTGACCTCTACGTCGGCTCGACCCGATCGAATGACGACGACAGACACGGTTCCAATAGATTCCGGAACGGCGAACGAAGCGGCTTGGAATTCGAAAACGGCTTTCGTTTGAAATATGTCGGGTGACGTTTCCGTGATTCGGAGGGAGCCTCGTTTGCCCGTTTCCTCCTTCTGTTGGTCATTAATCACGTCGTACACCTAGGAAAAATATTGCAAAACGTATGGTAAACCATTAATTAGATCTCCCCACACCAGAAATACAGGCCCATAAGAACATTTGCTGTTATAAACTTCTAAAGAAATTGACTAAAAATTGCATGGATTTCAAGACAAAACACCTTTTCACAAAAGCAATTAACGAACCTGTTGCAATTTATCCGTCAAAACAGGCTGCAATTTATTGCCACCCATCAGGCCTCGGCATGCTCCAATTCGATACCAGAGCCGGGTATGTTCCTTTGATTCGACGAGTCTATGAACACGAACGGGAATTTCTTATACCACATAGCATTAAACTGATCGATATGTCGATAAGTCTATGATTGGATTGTTAGTAAAGCCCATACTTTGTAGCCAGAAGTTGCGCCGCTTCCTCGTTACTGATGTCCGCGACCGCTAGGATGGATTTGTAGTATTCGACAACGGCTGTGTGATTCAGTTGTCCATTCACGTAGAAGTTATACTCCTCAGCAGCACCAAAAGACCCTGCAATATATTGTTAACAATTAAATCATACCACCGAAATAAGTCCCCAGGAGGTTATTTCGGGGGCAATTATCCCCATTGCTAACTAACCGTCCTCAGGTTCTCCACCACCGTCCAAAGTCCCATTCCGCAATTTGTGGACTTCTTCGGCTTGATCCAACAGAGACTTCCGTGGCTTACGGCCCTTTAGACAGAACCGATTATCTGCCCACCAAGAGATGTAAACCATTAGGGGAAAACAGCAGAGAGTGACAACTGTAAAAAATAACATTTACTATTTAAGTACTGATTTAATAAATAACCCCCCTTAATAACTCCCCAGACGACTTAACAATGGATATTTAGGTTCAAAAACTTACCGGCTTCCCAGATTTCAATTTCGTCCGGTGTAATGATGTCAAGAACTATCAACATCCACAGGTATGCAAAGATGCTGAAGCAGCTCGTGATTACGAAAACCTATGGAACCAAAAGACATCCCAATAGTTTTAATTTAATAACGTCGACAAGTTTTGTATCGAATTTCGACAAGGCTCACACTATAGACGTCGATCCTCCGGGTTTCGCCACGCGGTACACAGATGATGCAGACTGCGGTAATGAAGAGCAGATTGAAAGCAGCGGAGCCTATATATAAATATAATCAACGGATTAGTATTCAGTTTGGAATTTCTGAAGACAATACCTAATGATTCTTTAAGTAATTAAAAACATCGGAAACTAGACAAACCGACGATAGTTCCTGGCCCAAGCCTGCCCGATTTGAAATCGTTCCCGCAGATCTCGATTACGGAGAGGAGTATTTCCGGTGCAGAAGAGCCGAGGGCCATGAGGGTCAAGTTTGCCACCGTGGGATTCCACACTGTCGCGTCCACCTCCACAACCATCGCTTCATCTCCCACCCCGACCGCACATTTCACCTATTCATAATTCCCAACAAACGGATTAATCAAGTTTAATTACAGTTGGCGTATGTGTAATTGTAATTAGGAACTTACTCGTCTGGTCGTCGAGACAATCCTCTCGATCGAGGACATGAAGATATCCGAGACGATTGCCACACCCACAAAGAACCAGATGAGACCCACGAGGTACAGTATGGCCCGGATGTTGTTGTTCCATAGTTCTTCCCCGGGTATAAAAGGCAGGAGGAGAGTGTCCAGGGTCTTCTTGTTACATTGGTCGAAGGTCCTAGCTTCCATTCCAAACATTTCGAATTGAAACCCAAACCGCATCAGATCATTAATATCAGTCGGTCCGTTTTTTAGAATATAGTTGGGGATAGTTTGGAGTTTTTTTTATTTGCTTCGATTTTTTTGTTCAGAAACTATTGAATGTTTATAAAATCGAAAAATGCTGGCATGGAAACCTGCGAAAAATTTTCCTGTCGAAATTCTATCCTTGGAAGAGTGGGGGGGGGGGGCTTGGAAGGGCAGTTATTTAGTAGACATTCTAAAGGACCCCCCCCCCCCCCCCCGACGGGGTTAGTTTCAGACAAATATAGTTTTAGAGCGTTCTATTGTCGCTTATGATTTCGATGACCTATGCTCAACATTAAAAATTGAGCTGGATGGATTTTTTTTTAATTTATTCAATTTCAGCCAGCATTTCAAACGGCCTGAGCAATGTTTTTAGATTTCCGAGCAACGTGTTAGTGGATTTGTTATGATTGATGATATAATGTTGATGTTGAATAGTCTGTATTTTTTACAGATAGCATTGGCTAGCTCCTTATGATCAGTTAAAAATTGGAAAAACCGATACGACATGGACGGATTGAACAGTTTACAATACTCCATATAACTAATCATACTGAGAGGCCGATTATTCAAGTCAAAATGTCCATCACATAGTCCATAGTCTCACAATAAACTCCTAAAATTTCAAAATTCGAAATCGAATCAAATCGAAAGAAATTCCAAGTATTGGGCGTTGACTGCAAATTTTTCATGCCGACAGTCATCCTTCTGCACAAAACCCCCTAAATAAGTCCCCACCGGGATGTAAACCAAGCCTTACGTTAACAACACACTCGTCACGTAGGCTTAAATTCCAAGTTATCCTGTTGAGGGACAAAAGGATGTGAAAGTGTGTAATGAAAAATTCGGTCGGGTGAACAAGCCGGGTTGACAAGTTCGTAAAATAACATTCCTCGGTGAATCCCGTATAAATATATATGGACTCCGTTTCTGTTTCCTAAATCAAATGCAAATGCTTCAAATCTGACTGATCTCTCATATAGAGAGGACATTCATGATTCATGACTGCATCTGTAATCAAAACGGGACAATCAAAATACCGCATATATATAGGACGTGTGCCCTTTCACAAAACCTTAGTCGATTTTTTGTAATGAAAGTGTACAACCGTTTTTAAGTCGAAATAATTTCCCCCTGGAATAACTATCCCTGCCTCCCCTAAGGCGTTTAGTAACATAAATCAGGAATAACTAGGAGTGCTCTATAATCGGTAAAAATTGATTATATTCTGTCAATCATTAACTCTACCCATGACATAAAAAGTTTGAAGACCCCTGGGGGTTTTATACACAGATTTACGGTATGTAGATCCGAAATTTATGAACAATTCCGGTGCAAAGTCAGTTTGGGAAACTGGTGCGGGATATCTAATCACGCCTTCCTTAACGGGAGGAATGTTTAATAACAAGTGTATCCTTCTATGAACAACTGTTTACGACAACGGGGCCAATATTATCGTCATCCCTCGTGGCATGGCAAGTGTCGACAATTTCATCCATAACCTAGGCATATTATTATATTCTTGTTGGTAATGCAAGTGTGAAATAGACCGCATGCCACTTGAAAACCCGACAGACATGTCGTCGGATCGATAACATTTCGTATTCCCTGGATTATATAGGATATTGAAATAAATTCCTCATCGAAATAACCACCCCCTTCTTTAGCTAATTCATCAAGGTAATAAAAATAAACGTAAATGTTTTAAAAACCGGAATTTCCGGCACGACTAACCAAGGATGACTAAACCAGAATCAGAACCGTTAGTCACAACTTCGATGGTCAATATTGACACTTCTCATTTGCAACTTATGAAATCGTACAACTCAAACAGTTAGAAATCCGGGATCTGATATTATTTACATTACTATTATTGACACTGAATAAATGTCACTCTCATCTTCTGTAAGAGGTGAGGAAATGTAAAAACGTTGTAGGAATATATTTAGGATGTTGGGGATTTGGAGACATTCGACACGGATCTTGAGACTGTTTCTTGAGACAGGAAGAGTCACCTTAAAACCACTAAATAATAATGCTAAAATGACATTCCTATCTGAAAAATTGCTTATGGATTTTTACGGGATGTATTATACCATACCCATAGACTGAATATTGCATGTTTAATGACATGATGGGAACCCCCATCACTAGGTCACTAATATTATTACGAAGAATTTTTAAGAGATCGTTAAAAATCCACAGATCATTGGGTTATATATAAGAACCTCTTTCCAGTTGTTTAATTTCTTTGACAGTTTACCTATGGCTGTTTAGTGGGTCTCTTGGAGTCTTATATTTACAAAATAATTTTAAACACACTTAAAATTTTAGCAAAATGAAACCGTTTATTTTAAAATGTTCGGTTTTTCTCCTGATTTCATTGATATCCACTTGTAAGAGTGTCAGAGGGGACAATATTTTTAAAAACAGCCCTCGGAACCATGAGCAAGTGAGAGCGGACATGCTAAAGGACTTCCGACCCAGCCGATTAATTAGTGAGACAAGGAACGGGCCAGAAATCAGTCCGTCATTAAGTTCAAACATAAACCCACTTTTGGACAAGTTAAACTTAAATACGAATCCAGGTCCAAAAATCAGTAATCTCCAAGTGTCTCAAAAATCGACGAGTAATCCATCGGAGATTGGATCGAAAGCGGAGAGTTCTGAAATGCAAGGTCGGCTGTTTTTCGGCGGTGGCGGTGGGGGTGGATTTAGTAAGGGGTGGTCATCATGGGGTCAGGGTGGTCACGGGGGTCATCAGTGCCAGACTCTGCATTCCTATAATCCCGGCTGTTGTAACTTGGGTTTCAAGAATTGCTGTAATAATCCTGGGGGTTGGGGTGGGGGTGGTGGGGGCATTCAGTTTCCACCTATCAGACATCCTCCTGGGAATTCTTGGGGCAAAGGTCAGGTGCAGCCTCACTTTCCTCCGATTCATCATCAGCATCAACCTCATCAGCATCAAGCTCATCAGCATCATCATCATCCAGGATTTTTGAAACCGAGACCGTCCAGACCTCATCTTCATGCTTTTCCCGTCGGTGAGTAAAATAGAGTTCAAATATTTCGCGTTTTTACAAAAACAAGTAAAAAAACCGAAGGAAATACTGATAACTGGAGTTGTTGAAATAAAAGTCCCCCGGAATAACTTTGAAATGCTACCGAAATAACTTCCCTGGGTTGATTAATTCGGAGTGTAGTGTACTTTGTTTCCAGACAATTCAATAATATTAACTGCCCCTATCGAACTAGCTTAGCTTTTAGACGAATTTAAAAAATCAAAATAACTTCCCCATGGGGGACTTATTTTGATAAAAATCCTACTCTACTTATCGATAACAACATCAGTTTTTGTCAGATAATTACATTCACTTGTCACAATATCTCCCTTGAATTCGACAGTGAACAACGTGCAAAAGCCCGGAAGTTGCTTCTTCAACAGCCCCTCCGTCTCCATCTTCGACAAATTCAGTAACTTGTTCAGCAAGGGCAAAATCCTCGACGTTCACAATCACCATCATCACGGGGATCATACCAAGGGCTTCAAAGGCTGGGGCTGGAATTCCTACCCTCCGAGTCAAAATGCGGGTTACCATTTCCACAGAAGATCCGATATCCTGTCCAAGAGGCAACTCGACCTCTCCTACCCTAACGACCAGAACAATAATTACAAGCACTACGATCAGCAGCAGGACTACTTCCAAACCAACAACAACAACAATAACAAAAACAATTTTGGGCTAAGCAAAGCCAATAACCCTCAGCTGAATTCCGGGGCTTTTGACAGCCCCGATAATTACAGACTTCAACCTAATGACAACGATCATAATCGGGAAGATAAGAAATTATTCGAGGCGAGTTACCCGCAACAAAGCTACAGTCATGTTCCACAACCTGCGGGGATCGGGAGCCTAACGGGTCGGATTTTTGGAGGATTGGGATGGGACAACGGGATAACTACGGGCTGGACTGTGGCCGATCCTAATATCCCTTGTCATACGGATTACGAATGTCCAGGTAATTTGTCTATGTGCTTTTATGCCTTGAAATTAAATTACTGTTTCGAATTGATAGGTCTTGTGCATCGGAAACGATTAAATTGCTCTCAATCTGGAATCTGATATCCGTGTGTTTTTTTATGTTTCGAAATTAACTTACTCGGTTGAAATGATAAGGGAAAGTCTTTTGAAGTTGAATTTCCGAGTCCATAAAATTGCTCTATTGATCTTAACTCAAAATTTTTATTTTTATTTATTTTTCAGGGAACCGGAAATGTTGCGGCTGGGTTTGCAAAACGCCCTCGTTCTCCGGATGATAGATTCTAGCATTTTAACTCCGAATTCAATCCTCCGATATAAATTCTAGAATTTTTATATTTTTTCAAAATTTAAGTTATTGATCTTGGCGATGTCATAAGCACAACTCATAATAATAAGTAGAACAGTTACAGATTAACACATTTTTACATCAAAGGTTCTTTATTTGCATTCCCACGGGTTTCTCTTTTCGAAATTTTGATCATATTTTTCATGCATTACTCATACAAACTACAATTAAATTTTAGCGTCCTTAGACTTGGAGGACTTTAGGAGGGATGGGCGTTTATTTCGGCTAAAATAGTGAAATTTGAGACTTGTCGAACAGGACGAGGAATGTCTCAATTAGTCGGGAGGATAATTGTCGGCCAAAGAGTCAAGAAATCTTAACAAGAGAAATGACAAATTAGGCGGAGTTTTTTTCACATCCTCTAACACCATTTCTTAAGTACCGAAATACTTAGGGACTTAAAATCTTGTAAGGAAAGTCTCACATTTCCTCATCTCTCTCCCATTCACTAACATCCTTTGTTTTTATTGCATTATAAACTACAAACTACAAATGTGTTTGGAATCCGAATACTTTAATAATACAAATTAGGTTTGAACCCTCAACCTCCTTTAATTTTAGAACGCTTTCGAAATTGGAAAGGAAGTGGGGATTTCGTTGATATTGAGGAGTATAATACCGACGAGAGTACCGACAAAATGAGGATGATTAAATATGTAATGTAATTGCCAGTTAAAATCTGACACGTTCTAAACGGTAGTTTTTACGATTTCAAGGGGAGAGGTAGAGGGTTTGTGCTTTTAAACTCTAAACCTTGTTAACTTAACACTAATTACATTTAAAGTCGGCTCGTAAATCGGTTTCCTAACATAACTTCCAGATCCGGATCGAAATAGTCCCAAAGACTAAACCAAAAGCTCTGTAATCAACCCACAATTATGAAGCGGATTTAAATACACCGTTCTTGGCCTAACAACCATAAATCTCGTCTTGGAAGCAACTGACTTCATTTTATAATGAGTTTACCATCCGCAACTCCAGCTCTTAACCTAAAACCTTATTTTCTTAAGCTTGTAAAATCATTTAAAGTTTCACAGAGTCCCTAATCACGGCATATTTTTAAGCAGTCAAATCCTACTCTCTACAAGAATATACGATATATTACTCTAAGGAAAATGTGTCAAAGTCCCATTCAGCTTTAGAAATAAGTTTAGGAGGCAGACAGAAAACAGGAAAGAAGTGGATGGATGAACTGTGAGAAGTAATTATTTGTTTTAGAACCAAAACCAATAGGAACAAATTCCCTTTGAGATTTGACACTCGTTCCTCCACGACGAATTCCGCATCTTTCAGAGGCTTCTTACAGAAGAAAGGGAAGTCATTGTTTTTAAATTGTCTGGCTAATAAGGCACAAATTTAGCCGACATGAGGATATAATAAAGCACAGATTACAAGTTTAGAACCCGCATGGGTTCTCTGCCTCGGATACTTCGGGGTCGTTTTCTTCCCAGACTGCTTGGCTCTCCTCTTTTGAGCCTCGTTTGTCGTATTTAATTAAATTAATCCCCATGGGCCTTTATTTAGGGTCTAAAAGAGGAGGGTGTATATCGGACTGGGGTGTTATTTCGGGATTCTTAGCATAAAAATTGTTACATTTTAAGCACAATTCACAACTAGTTTGACAATTTAATGATATTTTCTTCCCAGACTGCTTGGCTCTCCTCTTTTGAGCCTCGTTTGTCGTATTTAATTAAATAAATCCTCAGGGGCCTTTAATTAGGGTTTAAAAAGGCGGAATGTTTGTCGGACTGGGGTTTTATTTTGGGATTTTTAACGCAAAATTGTGAAAATTTACGGATAGTTTGACAATTTTACGATAAATCCGCGTTACTGGATGTCATTTTAATGACTTATTATTAAACCCTCATAATAAATATTGAAACTGACATAATGATTTATTGAAAATGGCATAATCTTAATACAGTATAAATAAGTCTTATTTCTGCATAATAAAAACTGAATTTTTCATAATCAAAACTGACTCCGCAAAATAGACATAATATGGTTTTTAATCAAAAAATTAAAAAGTTAATTAGTCAAAATGTAAAAAATATTTAAATCACTGAACAATTAAAGCTTTTCTGGACCCTGGAGGTCGTTTTGAACCTATCGGAACCGTTTTAGCAACTTCTGGCATCCTAAAATCACCAGATTTAAGAGCAACGGTTATAATTTGTTTACACATGTACTTCTTCTTAAACACCACACATGTGCATGATGACGAAATCAGTTGTCGCTAATAAAAAACAAATCAGGGGACATGGAACTGGAGGAACTTAAAGAAGCAATTAGCAACGACATTTACTACCTTCAAGAGGCCGGAAATGAGAAAGAGTTTGAAGCAGCGTCATCGCTTTGGTTAAAGAAATGGAACACCATAGCGAGTGTCCATCATTTTGTCTAATATTTTAAAGCCGAATACTTGGTAAAACATTGTGGTTGGTATGAAGGGAGGATGCCGGGTTATCCAAGTAGCAATAAAGCTCTTGAGTCGACCAATCTTGGTCGACGAAATCCTTTGAAATTTTCGTCAACAGGATTGCGTTCCTTCGACCACTGGAAAATAATCTTCATAGTTAATTGAATGAATTGGCCAAGTACTTTTCTTTCTCGAAACGTATTGTCGTCTTTAATGACTCTATTGGTCGACTCAAGAGCGTTATTGTTACTTGGATAACCCGGCATCCTCCCTTCATACCAACCACAATGGTTTACCAAGTATTCGGCTTTAAAATATTGGACAAAATTATGGACACTGGCTATTGTGTTCCATTTCTTTAACCAAAGAGATGACGCTGATTCAAACTCTTCCTCATTTCCGGCCTCTTGAAGGTGGTAAATGTCGTAATTGCTTCTTTAAGCTGCTCCAGTTCCATGTCCCCGGATTTGTTCTTTATTAGCGAGAACTTCTTGTTATAATTTCTGAGCACGTGGGCCCAACAGTGCATACAAGCAGGGTCATCTCCAAATACATACTGGAAACCATTCGTAATATATTTTAGGAACTGGTAATCCCGAGTTAGAAATAGCCTGTAGGAGAGACTTGGGATTTTGTACTCCATTTGTCGCCATTTCCGCTATTTTGGCTTTGACGATATCCGAAATTTGGGCAGTCGAAAGGACATACTTTCATGAAAGATAGCATTAGATTAGAATATCATACTTAGATTAGATTAGAATGTCCTTGAATATCCTTATTTTATTATTAGTAATATATTATGTCTATTTTGTGGATTCAGTTTTTATTATGTAAATTTTCAATATAAATTATGTTGATTTAAGACTTACTTATGCCAATGTAAGATTATGCCGTTTTCAATAAATTATTATGCAAGTTTCAATATTAATTATGTGGCATTAAATGGTACCCCATTTTAATTCCGAAATTGTGCAATATTTCGACAAATCAGTCCAAATTTGGAGTCTCAAACTACCCTGGGAAATCACTTGAGGATAAATTAGATGCAGTTTAGGATGTAAATGAAACGGGATTTGATCCCCATACATCACGCCCCACTCGTTATTCCAATACAACCGGCTAATGCCCCTTGATGAATTGAATTGCCTTAACTTTCCTCTATTCTTCTGTTGTCTGTAAATTGTAGCCTTGTAGCTAGTATATGGTTTGAGGGGTAACAAATTGATTAAATTCATGATGATCTGATCCCTCCTATTATGCAACAGAGAATAAAGTACCGAGCCTCGAATTACTGATCAGAGACGAGCGGAGAGGGCTGTTGAAGGGGGTTTGATTTGGATCCGGATTTTAGGTTCGAGATTCGAGCCCAATAAATGTATAATAGGGACATTACGGGGTGTAGACTGAAAATATTGGTGAAAAATACGAGGGACCCTCCTGGGTCTACCACTTCTGGCCATTTAACCATCCCTTAAACCACATCATTATCCTTCATTCACTTTAATGACTTTTGCCCATTTGTCATCAATATCAATCCTTAGGAGAGATATATATTTTCAATCGCTTATGGGGATATGCTTATAAGGGAGAAATAGAGCTTTAAAAATTATGAATTATAACTCAAACCCGACAGATTGGGTTTTTAGGAACGGAAATTGGGAGTAGAGTCTTCAGAATCCAGAAGCCTCTTGTCCTCATGTTACGTTTTACTTTTTCAGGGTGGTTTTTTCTAATACTATTGTTGTTTTCAGTGTTTAGACTGTTTATTCCTATTTTTAAGTCATACTATGAGTGTAATGATTTTGAATCTTGATTTTAATAAAATCTAAATTTTAAGGAAATTAAGGGTCTAGTAAAAAGAAGGGCGTAAATTTCGTTATTTAGGGAAGCATTTCTTCAAAACCCCAATTTTTTAATAATTTTATGAGCCGTGTTTTAGAAAGGAAGAGTATGAGCTTTACTTCCAGTAATTGAGTCAGTTAAGCTGGTTAAAAATTAAAAATAACTTTGTGCGCTATATTATGATATGTATATGTTTAAAAAATCGATTCTGGAACTGGAAACAATATGTTATAATATGAAGTCCCTGTGGAATATTGTATGAATTATTTATAATAAATAGCGAATTAGGTCTTTCTGAGATTAAAATTAGGTCAGTGTATGTGTAGAAGTTGTTAAATTTTGGAACAGTTTATTTATTTCAAATTAAATGAAGAGAAATTACATATAGAGATAAGTTCACGACTTGACGTCTCCTTTCATTGCTGTAGCTATCAAATTAGATTATTTTTTAATTAAGACTGTACCATCGTGTACATAGTTTTTAGACTGTATATTTTCCATGTGTCATTTAGAAAATTACCGAATTTTTTTAATCAAAACCAGAAAAAATCTTGTATTCGTTTAAAATGTAATGAAATGATGTATGTTTCATCTATAGCAAAGGTACTTCTCATTAAATGAAGACAAGCATAAAAATTGAGTATATTTACTTATCAGGTCCCAAAAATTCAGAAGCTCAATAATAGCTCTCCTCCCTTTATTACTTTATTGTCTCCAAAAATAATGAATTTTTTGCTCCGACTCATGAAAGAGGAGCGTTTTAATATACAAACTTTACACAAGTTCCTCACACAGATCGAGACAATATTTATAGCAGGGACAAGAGAGAGGACAGAAGAGAAACATATTATTGTATAAGCTACACAATAACCCACACCATCCCAGGAATAGGACTTGTAAATTGTAATTTCAAATCTAAATCCCGTAGTGAAAGGCATGCTAGGAAGTTATTATATCATAAGCTGGTTCCGTGACAATTATCTTGAGAAAATTACGGAGTCTGGACAATTATTATAGATATTCGCGACAATTTCACTCTGATTTGGGACTAGAAAACAATAAAAACCTAAAAAAAACATGCATTTTTAGTTGTCATCGTCATAAAAAACCGAATTGTGGTCAGAATTTCAAAATCATTCCAGTTTTACAACCCTAAATAGATTACTTTTTCAATTTTTTAATGAAAATGCAATTCTATTTCCTTAAAAACAATGTAACTCACTATTTTTTTTGTTTTTTTTTTGTTAATTTTAAGTATGTACTCAACCGCAAAATATTCAGATGAATTTGTCGAAAATGTGTCCGAAAAATAACCATCGACATTTGCAGCTTCTGTATAATTTGTTTAATCTCTAAAGATTTATTATATGAAACCGATTGTCCCATGCATATTTATCCATGTACAATTTGTCACGTCACAATAAAAATAAGGCAATAAGGGCAGACAATCAGAATGAACAATGACTCCCAACCAAATCCGACTTGTTATGATCTGCTCAGAAATGGATGTAAGATTTATGACAAATTTTTCATTAAAATCACCCCAACGGCTATCGTCACTCGGCATCCCCGTCCCAAATATAGTCTAGTGTCTATAGAGTCCGGAATATTTTATTATTGCAAATCAACTGTACACAAGTCCCTATCTCTTAACCTGCAACAACGTGACAGAAGAGGAAGAACTGTGAAAGCAATAATAATCAGGAGATAACTAGGAAGGCATGAGGAATAAGAAGACAATAAATCAGGGAATAAGGATTAGCCATATGGCCTTAAGCGGACGGACGGACAGACGGATATGAATATAAAGCAGTTTGGGAAAGAGATAGGGATTTAAAGGGAGGATGAGCTAATCCGGCAATTGAATAAGTTACGATGATTCCTATTACGATATTACGATCCTCTTTCCTAATTTGTCTATTTTAGGATCATCACTATTATCTATTGCCCGATCTATAATATGAGATGACATTTGTTTTGCATGGGGTAAAGGCAGCCAGCGTTTATCAAAATGTGTTCATATGAATCGAGATAGCTATATAGATAGAGAGAGATAGAGATAATAACAGTGCAAACTGCAAGGGCAAAAAAAATTAAAAATTCTAGGGCACCAAAACAAAGTACCTTTGACCATTCACATTCAAAAATACAATCCCCGAAATAGAGCCCCACCCCTAAGTAGGATTAAACAGAATACACGAGGTGATTTATTTTAGCAAATGTTAACGATAAAACAGGCTAAAAAACTCCCCGAAATAGAGCCCCACCCTATAGAGCATTTTAAAAAAGACTGAAAATTTAAATTCACTATATAAGCATCTGGGTTAAAAAATATAAAAGCAAAATTTTAACGATAAAAACAAGCTCAATCTTTAAAATAAAAAAATCCATCCATCTGAAAAACAGTGATAATAGGCCCGGAATATAATAATAGGTATACATGTCGGTATTACACTCGTTTTCACCCATTCATAAAAATAAAAGCGTCTCAAAAAGTAAGCCCAAAAGCCCAAGAGACCGCATCATCCACAAATTACAATTTCCAAGGAAAAACCAAGGATTAAAACTAATTTAGTGGAAAGGACTCTCTTTTTTTTCTGTAAAAATAAGAAAACGGAAACCACATGTGTCACTTCTTACTTGACATTTGATGGAACAACATGGGATTTTTAACGAGAAAATACACATGCCCTCCAACACTGGTTCCTTTAAACCTGACCACAATTAATTGAGGGAAATCTATACCAAAGTACAAAATACGTGTTGTTACCCAAACTTCATCTATAAGGAGTTTAGGCCTGTTGTCCCTGGGAGGATCAGTTGTAAATCCAAAAGCAGAACGGTATGAGTTCTTTAAGAAGCCTGCCCCACCAGGACTAGAATAATGATTTCAGAAGATGATCTGAATTTAGTGAATTTAGTCAATCGACCGAAAAGGCCGAATCCTTTGAGCAAACAAACCGCACCGCAAACTTAATATAATAGAATATGTCGAGTATATGGACAAATATCGAGGGACAAATAGAAAAAATATAATAATAATTCCTAATAGCTTTAACAAACAAGGAGGAGGGGTGATGGGTTTTGAACAATCCGGGGCACACCCACTTTTCTATAGTTTAACCAGACAGGGATGTTATGAGCTAAGATTATGGTTTCGATTTTAAAATTTGAGCTCCTTGCCCTTTGTTAGGTAATTGTCTGAAGATTTTTAAGGGAAATGTTGAAAAAAACTCTCAAATTGTCGGGATTCGAGGTTTTTTGTAAAAATCATACTGTTTTAAAAGGTTAAGAACGTATAAAATCCAAACTACGATCTATTACGTAAATTCTGAAATTAATTTTATGTCAATTTTAATCAACAACTTGGATTAACATCAATTGAAGCCAAAGAAATCAGCATACTCTGTCCCAACTCTCAACCAGCTAAAACGGAACCTAAAGATTGATTAAAAATTGTTGGTTAAATCCAGGATTTTGCATAATATTACAAGAGCCCAGAGTACATAATTATTCCGAGTCAAATTAATTCCCTTTCCCTTGTAGTTCCAGAGTAAGAAAATTGTTATAAAACCCAGGCACCTTACAGGGATTCCTATGAAGATGAGAGAGGATATATATTTAGAACAATTCCTGAGTCCTATTTCCCGTAAATAGATGGATAGTTCCGTTATTGGATCATGTGATTTTACTCAAGAATAGCGTCTGGATGCAAGGAGATATATATTTGAAGAGTAGTTAAAGTAAATTAGATTAAAGTGTTCAACGGGGTAAAAGGACTGATGTGATTTAGTTGTTAGGCCTAATGGCGTTAGAGCTGTTGAAAATTTAACGAACAGAAAAGGAAATTTGATTACTCTCCTGGGAAAGTTACGAGACTTCAAGTGGATTTCCATTCCGGAGGGTCCTTCATATATTATTAAGTTTTTCAAAGTTCAAAAATTTCAAAAATTTTCTAACTCCATACAATGAAGATTTTGAAGAGAGATTTCAAATTCGAAAATTCGAAAGAATTTCGGAAAATCGGGAACAAAATTAATTCATTTGAAAGTACGGCAGCTATAATTCTTTTTCATTTTTTACGGGAATAACGAAATACCCCGAAATAACTCCCCACCCTCTTAATCTCCGTATTAAACTGCCCTACCTTCATGACTCTTCGTCGTACTTATTTTTTTAATTTTCAACAGGTTTGCCGAAATCCACCGGAATAATTCCCCACCCTTTTACCCTGTCCATATTAAAATTAAACTGTCTTGCCCTCAATACCAAGGGCTCTGAAAAGTTCGGAATCTGCGTTGATTTAAGTACTTAATATCCTTGCAGAGTAAAAACGCAGAAAAACATAGTTCGATTCCGGAAAAGAAACCGTGTCATTATTATTTATTGAGCAAATTTAATAGATAATTTAGGTCTAGCAGCTCAAGCTTTACCTGCTTGAAAAAATAACTGCCCCTGGGGATTTAATTCAGTAAATTCTTTAAAAATTATTCCACAAGTCCCGTTTTATATGCAAAGTCCCCTCTGATTCCGAGCTATAGTCCTTGAGCCTAGTTTCTCTGGTGAGTTTAGTCGTTTTTGTGAAAGGCAGGGGCCTATGGAAAATCCTGAAGTGTTGTGTAAGTAAAATGTGTCTTTCATCCTCAGAGAGGTTGGCTGTGGGAATAGAATCAATATTTAATGAGGCACTCTCCTCAACAATTTCAAATCATTTCCTATTATTTATTGTACCTCTTCCACATCCCTATATACTATCTCATATCTAGAGAAAGAAAACTGGGCAAAATCCCTAGCTTTTTTATTACAAAGATTCGGATTTTTAGGTTTGTTGAACATGATCAAGTTAGGGATGATGAAGTCTCCTGAAATGAGAATAAAAAACCTGAGACTGAGATGAAGTGCATATTATAGAGATTGGGGGAAAAGTTCAGAAATAAAGTCAATATAATAATATTTCTCCCGTTTCCTTTTTATTCGGATTGCATTTTGACTGGTTTCGCCTAAAAATAGGGTTATTTGAGCTTCTGAAATATTATGGATGACTTCAAAGAATTTGAATTGTTTTTTTCGTTCTGAAACGCTTGTTTTAACTCTGAAAATGTATGTATGATTTTTAGATTGTTACATCGTTTCAGGCAAGGATTATATTTGGGATAGAAAACAGCTGCCACTTCTTCTGATGTAATTAATTATAATGCTTTGATTTCCTGTGTTTGAACCGATTTAAAACAATCAGAATTTCGGGAGATTTGACAGGGAAACAAGTCAATTTTTTTATAAATCTAATTGGAATGTATGAACCTGAAAAAGTGTAAGTTCACATTTCAAGTCTGCGAATTTATGTATAATTTTTAAATTGTTACATCCTTTCGGCTAAGGAAAATATTTCTGGTTAATTATAGATTTGAAGCGCGGGTCTGGGTAATTGTCTTTCTGCGTTTAAACGGATTAAAAAACCAATTAAAGTGACGGGAGATTTGACAGAAATGAGTAAGAATATTAATAAATCTCAATTAAAAACCTCATTTCAAATATTTCAAATTCAGTCACTGAAATCAATGCCTGACAGGTTTTAAATTGAGGTGACCCTAAATGTTCCACAAAAATCGACAATAAAAACCAAAGGAAAATAATTTATGTAACTGTTCCATGTTATGATTTCACACGATCCGTAACCACCTATACACCCCTCTACATTATCAATTATGAATGACACTTGAACTTTAAGGTTTGCCCCTAACAAGGGAATGTTCTCAGGATGGAATTCGGGAATTGCCTGAAACTTTTTTGGTTAAATCTACAAGTCAAGTGAACAATAAAACCAAAAAAATTAGCTGCCCTAATTGATGTTATCCATGTCAAAAAAATTGATGAACAATGGAGCTGCAAATGAAAACACCGGAATTATTAAACATAATATACGAAAAAATCAAGAAAAAAATTAGAAAAACGAAAATCATAATATTTTGCTTTTATTCCAAGCGGATTTTGAGAAATCGAGGTGGGAAGTTGGAACAAAACGGGTGCCAGGGCGCGAGCTCAGTACAAGAAAACTTTTCATGCCGCGACGTAGAAAAAGACATTGAGTGAAGATAGGAGAAGTCCAGAAAATAGTATAGCGACACAACGAGACTTTTCACTAAAGCAGACGGGCAGTTACTATAGGAAATCACAATAATTTCAGTTTTCTCGCTCCCTTTTTTTCCCTCACAGCCGCCACACCCCTTATCCGGCCACTTCCCACCTCGATTTCTCAAAATCCGCTTGGAATAAAAGCAAAATATTATGATTTTCGTTTTTCTAATTTTTTTCTTGATTTTTTCGTATATTATGTTTAATAATTCCGGTGTTTTCATTTGCAGCTCCATTGTTCATCAATTTTTTTGACATGGATAACATCAATTAGGGCAGCTAATTTTTTTGGTTTTATTGTTCACTTGACTTGTAGATTTAGCCAAAAAAGTTTCAGGCAATTCCCGAATTCCATCCTGAGAACATTCCCTTGTAAGGGCCCTTTCAGACTGAATTCAGAACGATCGCTTTTTTATAGTTTGATACAAGAAACACACCCTATCTGACGATGCCTTAAATGTAGTATCTTTTAAATCTAAATCGCTCTATTATAACTCTATTAAATAGAGTTTACATTGCCAAGGGACACATTTACTTTCCTGTATTCATTGACAGGAGGATCATCATCAAAATTCAGAGTCTATAGAAATTTAGGATAGAAAGAGGTGACAAGTTTTGCAGACTTTTTAGGGCTTTTGAATAGAAGTTCTCGTAAAGTTTGGGGTAAAAAATATCGGAGGCAGATGAGGTCCATGTGCTCAAAATCCGTTGAATAAAACAGCTTTACTTTTTGAGGCTCACCTTTGTAAATAAGGACTAGAGGATGAGGAATCAAACAATCCGTTTACAAAGAGTTTAAGGGAAGTGTATAATGAAGTGAGGACCCTTCAGGGCACACCCTTACTACTCCTCCATTATTAAAGGTATTGCTTTATTAGGAGGGGCAGGGAACTGTGTTTTGTTGTGTGTTTTATTGAGTGTCACTACACGCCCCATAGGGTCATCTCATGAATTATTTCGAGCCTTGAAGAACCCCATAGGGTCATTTATAATGAATTATTGGGAACTTTTTAAATGTTTCGACGTTGCAAAAGTAAGAATAGTTAGGTTTGTAGGAATTTGGGGACAATATTGTCAGGGGAAAATAGTTTCGGGGGAAATGTTTGGGGTAAAAGTGGTCACGGGACGGTTATGATGGGGACGGTTATGATATGGGCGGTTATGATGGGGTCGGGTATCATAGGGACGGTTATGATAGAGACGGTTATGATATGGACGGTTATGATGCGGTCGGTTATGATAGGAACGGCTATGACAGGGACGGTTATGATAGGAACGACTAGGCATAGGGACGGCTATGCAGGGGACGGTAATGATGGGGACGGTTATGATAGTGGCGGGTATGATTGGGACGGTTATGATGGGTCGTTTTTCTCCGTTTTTTAAACCCCGGCTCTCAAACGGCTGTATATAACTTGCACACAACTAAAACATGATCAGAATTAGATTGACTGCACTTACGAACGGCCCAGAAATGATTGAAGGGACGAGGACAAAAGGGGACTTGAAATTTGTAAATGTTTCTAAACGATTGAGCCATGAATAGAGAGAGTTGGGCATTCGGTCGTGAAATGATTGGAATAGTTTATTCATTATTTGTACTCGACTGTTTTACAGAAATTTATTTATTATTATGATACACCACCGTCTCCTATACAAACGGAAAGAGTACAAAGTAGCTGAGACTATATCTATTTTAGGATCCCTTTTCATTTTTTTCATAAAAGCTTACTATGACTGGAGATGAGGATTTATTTAGCCGAGGATTAACAAATATTATATTAAGGCTTCACTCACTTTTTCACATTTCATTTGATTGTGTATGGATTCGTATTTAGGAAAGGTGCAGCACGCAGTCCATCATCATTAAAATCAGCTCGATTTTTTATAATCGGTTTGATGATGTACGTTAATAAAAGGCCCTTTAAGTCCTACCCTTTTACACCTGTGTCATGTGTGACATGTGCCCCAGTCCTGGTTTACATGCCCTGAAAATGTAGCATAAACTCGAAACGAGACGATTCGGGTTGGGTCATTAATTCGGACATGGGGAGTTATTGTGATGATTTTGTATTTTCAAATTTTACACTGCTTAATGTTTGCACTATGTAACAGGGGTGGGGATATATTTCGGGAGTTTCGTTTTCAAAGAACATGCAATTTTATTTATTTTTTGTCGTAATATTTCTAAGTCTAATTTGTAACACGTTATCCTAAACTTTCAACCTCATACAACCTAATTTTGAACCCCATTTAATTCCGTCACTACGAAATACCATAATCGATACCGAAATAAAGAAATGCGTTTCTCTACAACAATCAATATTCTATCAAGCCCTGAACAAGGATGGGGATATATTTCGGGGGTTCCATCAATTGCCCTTTTCAAACTTTCGAAAAATTTCCTCAAATTCAGAAGCTTTTTCAAAAAGTTCCATAATTCCTCAAGTGAAAGTTAAAATAAATTGTTACTTTTTCAATCAAGTCTCTACCAAAAAAATCAATTATCATAGTCTATCGATATCGATAATAAATTGCCTGAAACGTAGTACAAACAAAAAAAAACACAACCGATTCAAAAGTTTCGAATCCTTAAACTTAAAGCCGTCCAGGAATCACAGTCAATGAATTCTGGACAAAGAGCACAGCTTCTCGGTCGTAATTTAAGGGTTCATTCATGGATATCACTAGTAAATAGGGAGATGATCCTTTGAGAATAGAGAAGCCGATATGATGAAGTCCATTGACAAATTGGAGGTAGGGTCTGTCGGTGGGATTATAAATCAGTATAGAGGGGGGACTCAATTGATTGTAAGAATCATAACATTTCCAAATCAAGAATAATAAACGGATAAGAGACGGGGCTTATCATTCATAGCATGTTTATATATTTATTCGAGACGAGGATACTGAGGTCTTTAGTTCCTATTCTGCTATTCATTCATTCGGTTTATTCCGTACAGGGGAGATCATCTCCCTTTTCATTAATTGTGGACGGGGACCGTTTAATGGTTAATCGGTTGGAGTTTAGGACTTGTATAGTTTAGCAGTAATAGCAGACGATGATTGTAGATTGTAGTAGGTAGATAAATAAAAATATTATATCGGATCAATCCCTGATTGATTTTATCCTTGTGACGATTATGATCTGAAATAAATCAGCTTATCTACGATCAGAAGGCTTATCTTACAAAGATGAGACGACAGTTTCAATACCATTTAAAACTAGTATATAATAATCTAAGATAATGATAAATAAGAGTTATTTTTTACGATGATTTGATACAATTCTTTGTTAACTTAGATTACATGGAATTTGTTTAGATTATTGATGTCTAATAAGAACTGTTTTCAATAAAATGTAAAGATTTTAATTTTTTAAACTAACTTGTTAGAATTTCGAATTGGCTATAAGTACATAACTAATTGAAAAATTGGAAAAAATAATAATTTTAATATCATTATCTTTGTATTTTCTTGAAAAACAAATTATTGACATTCAAAAACTCGAATACTTTTGAAAATCTTGCTTGAGTATCGCTATTGCTCGTCCGTGCGTTTGCAAGATTAATTAATTTACTTCTGTATCGATCATGGTATTTTGCAGTGCGGAAATTAAACATGGTTTCGCTAGATTAGCCTTAGAGTATACTCTAAGAGATTAGCAGGTTCAAGATATTTCTAAAAATTTGAAAATATAAAATCATCACAATAACTGGCCATGTCAGAATGACCCAATGTTTACTGTTTTTCGAGCATTTGAAAAAGTGAATTTGCATGTTTTTTGTATTCGTCATTTTTTAAGCATAGATAAACATCAATTTGAGCAGCTAATTTTTTTATTGCTCAAAAGACTCACTTCTACAAGTAGATTTAAACATGAAAGTTTCAAGCACTCTCATTTTCACTTAAAAATTCCCTTCTGAGATAGTTAATTAGTTCGAGAAATTATTATCAGGGCTACATAGACACGGCAGCATAGCACTTCTAGAAATTCGCTAGAAAAAATCCGAGCATAAAACACGAGGCTCAATAACCTAACCTAATCTCCCTTTTTCTGCAACCTTTCTTCCTCAATCCAACTGATTGTCTTATTCTGTTTTTAGCCATATTTATATTTATTTAAGCCTGATCCTTACCCTTATGTACGTAGTAGGTAGTAGGTAGTACATTGATTAAAAAAGAGTTGAAGTGGAGGAATGACAATAAATGAATAAATATATTACTTGAGAATTCGCTGATGCAGAAAGAGGCTTGGGAATGGGATTTGGTGTGAGGGTCTTTTGTGTTGTAGATGAACAAAGTGTGCCTTCGTGTAAACTTTTGGTTGTTTACAGGGAACTTATTCTAGACAAAGTTTCATTACTTTTACAATCGGCAATTTGCAAACTTCAAAATAGGTTTCCAACTCGGCTACAAATGTTAACACTTCTAAACTCATAATGTGCTTTGGGTTTCAAATACTTCAGCCTCTCTCGGGTAATATTTTTGTCAGGTTAGAGATCTGAAGCTGTGAGCTCGTGTCGGTCTCGTTGTCATTTTGATCATCATTTAAATAGAGTTGATAATATGACATTTTAGGAAGTGTGTGTCAAGTTTTGGGACATTTATAGTGCCGTATGGGTGCTGTACCCTGTTTTAAATAAAAAAAATTGATGATGATGTACAATGATTTTTTGTAACTTTTGGGGAGTAAGTCCTGTTTGTAATTCGTTTTAGCCGTGTTTTTTTATTGATACACCCCTCTATATGTCTGGGATTGTGTTTATATAGGGGTTGGGGGTGGGGTTCTATTTCGGGGTACGATTATTTTACAGAGGATTGAGACTCTCATTTCTAACATTTTCGTCAAGTTTTAAGAAATTCTTATAGACACTCATGGAATTCTATATTATGGGGTTTCTGAATCTGGATTTTTTCTGGGGGGGGGGGGGGTTATTTCGGGGGCAATTTTGCACATAAATTATAGACGGTCTATTTAGTATTATAACACCATTGGTAGATTTTCTGTTTCTGCCATCCAAAATTGCTAGAGCAGTACTACATTTACACCCAGTATTAGGTTAATTTGGACTTTAATACGGCCCTGAACGTCCACAGAACCCTGAATATTTTTATTTATCCCTTCCGTTAGAATGACTAAAATATAAGTATAGAATGATTTGTTCTATCCTGAACGTGGATATCTTGAGAAGATGATGATGATGTGAAACCTCATCTCATGTTTTCAGATCCGGTGGTTTGATTGTGTTTAACAAGAGTTTGAGAACTGCTGATGCATATCATGATGATGATGATGATGAAATGCGGATCATATTATTCTCCTGGTAAATGTATTCGGAAATGTGCTATTCAAATATTATACACATTTTGTACAAGGATTCCGAAGATAAGGTTGTATTTTGTGTTTGATGGTGGTGTGTGTGTGGGTCCTTTGATTTTGCACCCGATCCTTGTTTACTCCTCCCTTGTAAACATTTACATTTTATTCCCTTTCACTTTCATCCGAATTTCATGCCGAGTTGAGTCCAAATTATTATTCTCACACTTTTACCCGCCTCTAATTCACATGGATGAAGGCTTTTAGGAGAGGAATAGTTTTATTGAAATTTGGAGAGTTTAAGCAAATGCAAGGCCGAGATTTGATCAAGAATTTGAATATAAGATTAAGTAAACACCGATTTTTGTTAAAATTCCGAAAAAATTACCCCGGGGGAATCATTGTTTCAAAAACGAAATGGAGTTTAACATTGTAAGATAGGACAGTTAGCATTGAAAGGATACGGGGTGGAATCTTCATTCTGGAGGCCTTGATGTTACCGTCGTGGGATTTATTTTTGAGAGAAATTTGATGAAGAGTTTGGATATAAGAAAGTAAACCCCAATTTTTGTTAAAATTCCGAAAAAATTACCCCGGGGGAATCATTGTTTCTAAACTGAAATGAAGTTTAACATTGTAAGATAGGACAGTCTAGCATTGAAAGGATATGGTGGAATCTTCATTCTGGGGGCCTGTTGTTATCGTTGTGGAATTTATTCTTATTTTTGAAACTTTAACCCTTTGTCTGATTTATAAATGCTACTCTATGCATCTACAACTCACAAGTCCGTCCGTAATTGATATTTTGAGCAAAATAAAAACCCCTGGGGTTCTATTTCAAGTTTTATAGTGATCTGCAAGAGTCCTGGAATGGTACAGCACTTTCCATTTCTGTGACAAAAAAAAACAAAAAAAACACGGGCTAAGGAACCTTATTTATTAGAGACACCATCGTCCCCTGTAACCCTTCCCTTTTATTTCCTCGTAAACAGCTCAATTGATCTTCAAGCCGAATTCACAGACAAACTTTGCCTTTCATTTAAAAACGAAGAACCAATAAAGACATTCCATTCTACTATCATCATATCAACAGTCCCACCCGTCTCCGATTCCAAATTCTTCTCGTCTGAACTATACCATAGATCTCTAAGAGAATACCCCTAAATAAGCCGCCCCCGATACAGAATAAGGAAGCTAGGAATTCGAAAAATACCTGGGGACTTATTTAGGGATTTCCGGTACAAATATAGGCTTTCCAGTCTCTATGAGAGCATAGCAAAGGAAGTGATGGTGTTGGTTTTGATGTGTTGATATGTTACCCGGTAGCCAGATTCCGGGATTTTATGATTCTTAGGTTCGGGTTGGTGTTATGGTATTATTCTATAGGATTCTATTCCCAGACCAAATTTGGTCTCAACTGAAAGCCCGTTCTTTTATACGAGATGGATGAATGGATGAGGAATGGAATGTGGTGACAATTCCGTGAAAAACACTACGAATAGTGCGAATAAATATTATCCGAGTTCGTCTAAACTCAGTTCCGGACCGGGGAGAATGTGCCTATGACGTTAAAGATGAAATTGAATGTTGTGAAATGGGATAAAGACACCCTGTAGATTGTTTTAACATTGGGAATTCCACTGAATTCTGAAATGCAAAAAACATATTTTAATTTTAATTATGCAAACATCTAACAAAGCAACAAGCATGAAAAAAAATCAAAACATTTAGAAAATCGGACCAAAACTCCGTGTCTTGGGCGCGTTTGAAAATTGCAATTTCCTGATTTTCTCGCTTCGACAATTTAGGACATTGGCAATGTTGTTGAATTTTTTCGGCATTTCAGACAAAGATGTTGTTCCATTTTTTCAGTTGTAAAAATGCCCAGAAACATAGTTGCCGTCCTCGTCCTCTCCACCTATATTTAATCTAGGAATTATTGTTCTTTGGCGTAAGATGGATGGGAAACAAATATTTAAACTATTACGGTAGATATAAGACAGTGATAATATGCCATCTTATAACCTTAGGCTCTTGAATCCACATTGAAGGATCAAATTTCTATACGAAATACACAGCCATAGTATATAAAATGAGAGAAGTTTGAAGAATGTCATAATTTAGACTCCTCAACTCCTCACCATCGTCCTCGTATTTAGGGAGGAACGGAGAAAACAGGAGAGAATGACAAACAAATCAATAAAATAATATTTTTCATTAAACAGCAGCATTCCCCTTGTCACGTTTTCGCTTCCAGTTCGTGGAGGAATTCTAGACGTCCTATCCAAAAGCAATTCAATCCTAGCAAAAGCCACCAACAAACAGACTTTCCAGCAGCTCAACCCGTTCCTAATTGAAATTTGACCAACAACCCTTCCTTTGTCATTCAAATTTTGACTCTAATTTTGTATAATTACAGAAACGATTCAATTTGACAGGATAGGAGTCTAGGGCTTGAAATATAACAATCATGGGGTTTTGGGTGAAAGCAGCTTGTTTTTTTGTTGACTAGAACAGGTTTTGCTAAATTGCTGTAAAATAGCAAGAAAAAAATCCAATCGATTCCTCTAAAAAACTTAAATTTTAAAAACTGCTTATCATCTTTGTTAAGTCACATTTTAAATCTGATATTTTACAAAAAAGTCAGAAAAACCCCGTCCTAAAATGCGAAAAATAGTAAAATACAGTAAGTCTAAGGAACAACTGAAATCTTTACATTTACTCTAAAAATCCACTCGATTCCTCCAACAAAATTAAATTGTAAAAACTGCGTCTGATCTCGGATAAGTCCATTTTATGTCAACACCGGAAGTACTGTTTTATAAAAACGTCACAAGAACCTCGTCCTAAAAATGCAAAAAACCGTAAAATACAGTAACTTCAAGAGGAGAAAGTCATAAAAACGACATCCGACATCCCGTACATTTATTCAAGAGAACTAGAGACTAAATCGAATAGTCTTTGATAGGCTTATTTGTGCTGGAAGTGTATAGTCGATCTGTTCCTGTTTCCATCTATTTTCCACCAAGGGCACGTCAGGGGTGAATGTGGCCGTAGTCGTTGAAGGAGATGAAATATATAGGCTTTTTATTCGAGTAACAAATTGAGTAAATCCAATTTGATGGTATTTGGAGGAACACAATTTACTCGGTTTAATCAACTTTACGGAAGGACGGAGTCAGTCAATTCTGGAGAGCCAATTGAATTCCCTCAAATAGAGACATTTCAGCACTTCTATCCAACTAACCTGACTTACAATCCACTATATACAAATATACAATGGCAAGGGGGAATGAAGAGACCAGATCTCTAGAGATCTAACATGATCCGTTTTGATCTGATATACACTTATACCCCATACATTTATTCACCACTGAGCATGTAACAAAAGCAGATGACAATACGAACATTTCCTTGTAAGCGGAGCACAAATTGAATCAAGTCAGGACAGGGATTCAAGGTCTATACCTATACGCTCTCGTATGGTTTTGTAGAGTGGGATTAACTGTGATTTATTCACTTAAACCCGGGGGAAAGTCAGATATGCTGTGATTAAATGGGGCTATGTGAAACAGGTCCTAAGAAAAGTGGTAAAATGGAACGGGACACTATGAAATCGATACTAGAAACGGGGTAAAACTATCAAAACTACCAATTAAACCCACAAATCCAAATCTAACAACAGATGGCGCTATTAAAAACCGGTTTATCCCACCCATCCGCAAAAGCGCAGTTGGAGTTTGGGGTAACAAATAAAGGTGTGATATAACCACCACCAATCTGATTGCTAAAGTGTAATTACGAGTGGATATTGAATGCCGTATTGTCGCCTCGAGAAAAAGGCATTCGGGCGAACGGGAGCTGTTGAAGAGAGGCGGATATAAAAAGAAACCGAATTCGGGGGAAAGAATGACAACCTGGAAATTCAACAAAGTTTGCCCTCTCATTCCATCAATGTCAATTCACAAGCTGATAAACTGCCAAATGCCTCCTAGGCCTTTGTTGTCTCCATAAGAGAACTTGAGTTTTTATTATCATTCACGAGGAAATGTTCAGGGTCTTGTTTTAGTTTCATCATTTCTATTTTTTTTTTTTTTTTTTTTTAAAAAACTCTACCCTAGGGTAGAATTCAGATTTATTGAGACTGGTCAATTCAGACCAACTATCAATTTTGTAAATGATATGTAAATTATGTGATTTATTATACACGAGGGAACCAGTGTTCACTCATGATTTTTGAGTAACTTATAACTTATATCAGGTCAGAGGGTTTCTTCCTCTTCAGCCTTCTTGTCAGCTTGTCTGTGTTGAGTAGTTGCTTTGCTTCCTCATTTGTGTGGATTTGTAGTTTGCTCTGGTGTTTGAGAGCATATTGGCTTATAACTTCATGTACCATGGGTACATTCAAGTCTTTATGAATATCCTTATTTCTTATGTACCAGGGTGCGTTTACTGCATTCCTTAGTACATTATTCTGAAACCGTTGTATCTTGTTGAGATGACTTTGAGCTGCACAGCCCCATAATTGGATTCCATATACCCAGACTGGTTTGAGCACTTGGTTATAAAGTAGTATTTTGTTATATATTGATACATGTGAATGTCTTCCCATGAGCCAATATAATTGTCTATATCGTATTCTTAATTCTGATATTTTAATCTTGATGTGTTCACTCCATTTGAGCTTAGCATCCAGGTTCATTCCTAGATATTTGGCAGAGTTGTGAAAGGGTACTGTTGTTCCATTCATCACAAGATTGGGCGTTTTTTTGAGTCTTTTGTTAGTAAAGTTGATATGAATGGCTTTGGAGTCATTCAATTTAATTCTCCATTGTTTTGTCCAAGCGGCTATTTTATCCGATGAGACCTTTAGTTTGGCTGTTGATTCTTCAACTGTCTTTGCTACTGCTAAATTAGCAGTATCATCTGCGAATGTAGCACTAGTTACTGTTGTTATTTCAGGTAGGTCACAGGTGAATAGTACGTAGAGTACCGGTCCAAGTACTGAGCCCTGGGGGACACCTGCATTAATTGGTTTTAGTTCTGAGTAGGCTTCACCTTGTCTAACTCTGAACATACGATCTGTGATGTACGATTCAAGGAGTTGTACTAGCGGATTTGGCAGTATTATGTTGAGTTTGTATAAGAGGCCTTTGTGCCAAACTTTGTCAAATGCCTGAGCCACATCCAAGAGAAGTGTTGAGCATATTTCTTCTTTCTGGATGGCTTCTTCTATGATGGATGTTATTCTATGCACTTGTTCGATGGTAGAGTGTTTCTTTCTGAATCCAAACTGATGATTTGGAATTAGCTTTTTTTCCTCGATAATAAGCATTAATCTTTTCAGGATAAGCTTCTCAAATAGTTTAGACATTATTGGTAGTAATGAGATTGGTCTATATGATTTCAGTGAGGTCGGGTCTTTGCCTGCCTTAGCTATCATGATCATTTCTGCCACTTTCCAAGAGTCTGGAACGTGTTTAAGTCTGATGGCTGCGTTGAATAGAATTAGCAGCATGCGGAATCCTTTTTCTGGGAGCATTTTCAGAATTTGCCCAGTTATGAGATCAAATCCTGGAGCTTTGCGGGGATTGAGATTAGTTTTTATTTCTTGTTTCAGTTCTTTCAAGGTTATACTACTCATTTGGGTGTTATCCGTAGTGAGCGATTCCTGTTGGGTGGGATCTGGTTCATTACTTTCGTTTGGTGTGAAAGTTTCTTCTAATAGGTTAGCAAACGCGTCCGCTTTTTGTTGTTCGGTCCTGGCCCATTCATCGTTTACTAGGATTGGTGGGATTGGGATTGCTTTCTTTGTGAGTTTTTTTGTGACTTTCCACAGAGAGTAGTTAGTACTACTTTCTGCAGTCAAGTTTTCTAGAAAGCTTGTTGTTCTTGCTTCATTGATTTCTTTAATTATTCTCTTAATTTGTTGTGCTTTGTTGTTTAATTCAGTTTTGAGGATTGGATTACGGGATTGCTGCCACTTCCTCCGCAATTTTCTCTTTTCACTTACTAGTTTTCTAACTTCCATGGGGTAGCATTGACCTTTCACTTTTTGGGTAATTGGTTTTGTGTTACTCCACATGGTATTTTGGATTAGTTTTGTAAAATCGGAGACAGCTATGTTTAGTTGTTCTTTGGTTCTTAGCTTTACATTACAGTTAAGTTGCTCTGTAAGTTGACATTTGAAGCCATTCCAGTCTGTGGTTTTATTACAGAGGGTTGGTTGGCTTTGCTTGTATATAACGCTATCGCTCATGGTGAGGATTTGTGCAGAATGATCTGAGTCAAGGTCGAAGTTATCTTCTATTTTGACAAAGTTGTTAGCAACTTTCCTTGATATGAAGAAGTCAAGCGAGTCTGGTATTTTTTTATGGTCTGTTGGCCAATATGTTGGGTTTCCAGTGGCGTGGATGTTGCAGTTAGCTAGTTGTATAGCTTTATTTAGCTCTTTGCCTTTGGTGTTTTCAAGTCTTGATCCCCATGATGGATGTTTAGCATTGAAGTCTCCTCCAATTATAAACCTCTCTCCCATATGATTGAGGATGTTTTGATAATCTGTTGTTTTTAGGTTATGTTTTGGTGGGATGTACAACGCCCCTGCTTTTATATTTTGTTTGGTTGAGGTTATGGAGATTACTGTAAGTTGTACTTGGTCCAACTGTAGATTTTTCTCTTCTATATGTTTGATGTTATTCCTTATTAGTATAGCACTGCCTCCATGGGCCTGGTTATCCGGGTGGGGGCAATGGTAGACGTCGTAGTTTTTGAATTTTATATAAGATTTATTGGTAAGATGTGATTTAAAAGAACTTGCTGCTATCAAGGGCAATAAACAACATAACTAAAAAATGCCAAGTAATGACTTAAGAATACTAAACTGGAATGCCAATAGCATACTAAACCACAAATCTCAACTTACACTTGTGCTAAATGATCAAAAAATAGATATATGTTTCATCTCAGAAACCCATCTTACCAATAAATCTTATATAAAATCATTTCTATTTGAAACAGATTAAAAATTCTACTATCTGAAGTTGACAAACGGAAATAAATTACTGGCTGATTTGCTCTATCGGTCCTAAACTAGCCTGTGTTCATAACTTGATTAGTGAAACGAAATTACGTCCTAACCTCACATTTTAGTCAAAAATTGTATTCTTATCCATGCACTGTCTAAAACTAAACTGCTCTCGATGTTAAAAATCCGCGTATATTCGTGGAACTAATCAGTTTTACCAGGGATTCCTGAGTTTGATAACCGTTCAATTGATGACGTCTTTGGACGTAAAATAACGGTTCAAACCTAATTTAATAAACCGTACAACGAATGTACTGATGTATCGTAGATGTGACGTTTTTATAACGTTTCATACACATCGAAACATGCTCAAAGTGAACACGTATTTTAAAATGTTTAAAACACACAAAATTCCAAAAATCTCACATTGCCCCAACCATAGAGAAAAATTACATACTTCATTCAAAAGTACTTGATCATAGCTTTCGAATGACGTATCACACATATATGTTTGTAATTTGACCTCTTTAACCCCTCCCCACCGGTCAGGGGATGGCCCCACCCCCAAATCATATACATCATTGAATAGCCCTTGACCGTAGCTTTCCATCGATGTATAACACATGGGGGGTTACTATTTGAAAAAATGTTGACCTATGACCTTTCCCCCCTTGACCTTTGACCTACAGGGCCCCCAAGCAAACTTGACCTCCGTTTGGATGTCCTAAATGAATAACCGAAGGAAAAATTTCAAAAAGTTAAGCCGTTCTTGAGTTATCGCGTTTACAGACAGACAGACAGACAGACAGACACCGCGGCATAAACATAATGTATCTACGATACATAATAATTGTAATCATACGATAAAATAAATCCCCCGGGAACTTAAACAGGAATTTACGGCCTCCGTCTCTTGTACAGTTGTAGGAACTCTAAAAACCCATTCTTTGGTCCAATCCGAACAGGAAATTGTCCCCGATTTAAACGAGACTATCAATATATGTTCAGTAGAACCCTGAACAGTCTGAGTTTGATGTAAATACATACATGTAAGAGGATGAAAGAGAGGAAAGTGACATCAATTTAGCAAACTTGCCGAGAGAGAAATGCCCAATTTGGTACACAATGAAAGAACTAAAATCTCCTTTCTCCACTTTCCCTTTCTTAAGCCTCTTTCACTCTCTGATTTTATATTCAATTCCTGACTGGTTGGGATGGCAGGCGGCCAAAAAGACAATTATTTTGGACTCTTTCCACCCTACCGTCTTTATTTGCTTTGGGACCGTTCGTAGAGTATGATATTTAGTCAAAGATACGAAAAAATTACAGAAATCCCGAAAAAACTACTGGAAAGTTCATTTTTAATAGATAGAGCAAGTTATTTAAATTTTAAAGAAGATCGTTGGTAGTTAATTGCTTGTTTCTAAACGAACCAAAAGTTTTTAGTGATCTTGAATTTGTGAAACGGAAAAATTAGAATCATTCCCGTTTTATCGGGTAGTAATTAATCATTGAAATGAAATACAGTTGGCAGAAATACTTAAAAACCCTTTGCGTTCGAATGTACGGCTTTAATAGAGGTGATAGGGTATTCAAAAATAGTCGAAATTAAAGCAATTTTTTTTATAAATTATGGATGCTTAGGATAGTATGAGTGAACATCATGAATGTTTACACTGACCTACAGACGACAATAACATAAAATGTATTGTAGGAATTACTTAAAATTTGTCGCATAAAATTCTGCTCAATCAATGACCACATACGAGGAAAACATTGGGATTGATGTGGCTTTTGATTGTACATCCGCTCCTCAACACGACATTCGTTTCTAACTTTTTTTTTTACCGTATTTACTGAAATAAGTGCCCCTCCGTAATAACTCCCCCAATATTCTTTGCAGTTAAAGTACACGGATTTTAAGGTTTGAATTAATATCAGTTCCCCCATTTAATGTGGTTTAGATTGCATATAGATCATCCTTTATTGTAAATAAATATAAAATGTAATGTCAAATGTAATAAATATGGCTCGGGTTAATTTTTTAACAACAGGAGATTGGGGTTGGGTAGGTTAGCAAAGATTAAACGCATTGCAAAAGGATATATTTAAAATAACACTGACAGTTTTAATCAAGATTAGAATAAAAACCATCAACCACACAAGATTTTATTGCCCTGTACTGAAATAGACAAATAAACAACGACTTGCTAGTTTTATTTTTGCAAAACTAATTTTACTACTGGTTTCCTCGACTGGTAAAACACCATTTAGCGGTGTTAGCAATAATTTAAACACTCAACCATATTATCATTACGAACTCAACCGGACAGAGAAAATGTTTATCTTAACGATTTTTATGGTCCTATCCTTAATAGCTGAGATTTGGTCCCAATCGAACACGGTAACCGTTTTTACAGATGCAGCATTCAAAGGCAAGTACTTCAATATCAGCTCAGAGATTTCTTGAAGTGAATTCTGGTTTCAAAATCTGTTTTACACCTATACAGACCTAGACTTAAGTTTGGGAGTAAAGCCTCGCTTTTTTTTTTTGGATATTTCATCTATTATGCCAAACTAAAGTAAAAGGCTCAATAATCGAAACCCAAACGCTATAATTCCAGGGAATAAAGTCCAAGTCAATGCCACCGACTGTGTTCCTCATCTTCCAGACGGATTTGAGGATTCAATTTCTTCAATAAATACGGAAGGGCACTGTGTCAATCTCTACAAGGACGCAGAATGTAAAGGTGACTACATTGTCATGAAACCGGGGACACCGGCTCACAATTACATCTCTCGATGGGAAGACTTCAATGACGAGACTAGCTCCATCGGGCCTTGTTACGAATATTGTGATCCCAGAAATGACAACCCGAGGCCCGAAAAACTGCCAACGGTGGTTACTATTTTCGATCACAGCGACTACAAAGGTGTTTAACATGTTTTTAAAATGTCGCTAAAAATAGTAGTAAATATAACTCATTTTGCTGGATGTTACTGAAATAAGTCTCCAGGAGGACTTCTCGGTTTTTATAGACATCGGGTTATTCTTCTAGATTTGATTTAATAATGCAAATAGTGGTTTTTAGGGATCTAAAGACCAACATTAGATGTTAAATCAAATTATTTTTGAGCAATCTTTAAAAAGGTTACATGTTTTTACCAATTTGGCCGAAAAGACGGCCCAGAGTCAAATTGACCGAATTTATTGAAATGACCAAGTGTATCAATAGTTTAATTAAAACGAACAAGTTATTGTTTTAAATTCATGTGTTGTTTTTAACTGTACAGGATATGATAACTTATTTGCAATGAGAGGTTCTTATTCCGGGGGGGACTTATTTCAGTATTTACAATAAGAATTGGTAAAAGCTAACTTTTCGGCAGGATTTAGCGAAATTTCAAACCAAAATCGCAGGTTTTCATATGGACATCGACATCAAAGAGGACTGTGCCGAACTCCCAAGGAAACTGAAACGGAGGGTTTCGTCCATCATCAAATCCGACGAGAGGACTTGCATCGAATTCCACGAGAATTGGAATTGCACCGGGCAGTTATTGCAGCTTCGTAAGGGGACCCCGCATCATGAGAATCTTGGTTGGTGGGCACTTAATGACAATACAGCCGCAATTAGCCTCTGCGGATTTCGATGCAATCGAACGGAGCCAATGCCTCGAAACTGGACGTCTCCGGGTGCAAATGTTGTGACCCTTTATGATGAAGTCGACTACAACGGTAGGTTTTTAAAATTACTGTCACAAATAACATTGTCAAAAACAACAAAGTATGATAATGTGCCGAAGATAACCATGATGAAGCGGTTTTGGATGTAACCGTTTTACTTGGGGCGGTAATAATGGGGCGGTTAAGATGGAATGGTTAATTTTCTCTATATTTCGAAACTGACTCGTCTGTAAACTAACAAACGGTAAGTTTATTTTTTCAGATACAAAATTGAATGCAATTATTAGGGTTTTCATGTTTTTCATACCTGTAAAAATTATAAAACGTAAAGAATACGAGGTCTACAGAGACAGGTCTCTATTCCTGTAAGGCCTCTAAAATTAGGGTGGGGTTGTATTTCGAGGTAGGAGGGTTTATTTCGGTGAGATCATTTTGAGGACTCCCAATTATCACCGGTAATATTACGATTCTAACTTGCTTTCCAAGGAAATTTCAAAAACTTTGACCTCGGGAGCGGATGCAGAAATATCAGTGACGAATGGGAGGGTGAATCCCATTCAATCCAAATCTACGGTCAATGTTGCATCATTTACGAGCGATTTGGATGCTCTCGACGTGACCGTAACGTATTTCTTGACAATTCCAATTTAAATGTTCACCGACAATTAAAATCCAAGAAATTTGACCAAACAGTTCGGTCAATCCAACTGTGTTCCTCGTCGAGTAGTTATGCCTCAGAAATGGGAGCTGGAGATGGTACTATCAATAGCTCATCGGGATCTTATCAAATAATCACGTTTACGATCCTCGGTCTCTTTTTAATCGGCTTGGCCCTGGGTGCCTTGATTATCATCCGTTTGAAACGAAATCATAAGAGAGTTGTCGAGATTTTAACGGGAAAAGAAATCGAAGAATTCCTCAGAGGTTGTGACAATCCGGCTTTGGACGGTGAGAGTGTGGAGTTTTTGGCTCAGGGTCAACCTTACGACCACAACTACGAAGTTCCGAAGGATTGCCTGAATATTGGTGAGGAAAACTACCACATTTGGAGATGTCACATCTAGTACCATTCAACTTTTAAAAAAAAATCACTAAAATCCATTTATAAACACCAAGCTTAGTATTTTGGTATTTTTTCAACGAAAAAATCAGTTTTTGACACATTCCATAAGTTTTAATTTCAACCCCGAAAAAACCGGCATTTTAAACCTTAAATAAGTAAATATTCAAAAACAGAAAAATAAATTGGAACCCTACCCGTAATACGGAAACTATTAAAAAAAGTAGAATCATAATCCCATCAATTTTCCTTAAAATTTCGAAAAGTTTGTCAAAAATATGTCAAAGTTAGAGCCCCACTCCGAAATAAAACCCCAAGCATTTGGAATGTTTGAAACGTCTTGGACTAACTTGTCTACGGCAAATTCTAGAACCCCAACTAATGCAATAATACGGTTTAATTACGGTAAATTCAGACATGAAATCAACGCTTGGAACCGGAGAGTATGCAATAGTGTACAGAGGTCAGGTCCGGAAACCGGATTCGATTTCGAACAGAGATGTTGCTGTAAAAACGGTGAAACCTTATTCCGGGGTCCAGTATGTACGGGCCTTACTGAAGGAAATCAAGACGATGATTTACGTTGGACAGCACCCCAGGATCATTGAACTTGTTGGTTGTTACACTCGAAATCTTCAGAACGGTAGTTTCCTTAACTTATTTATTTTATATCTTAATTAGGTGTTATAAGTCGCGGATTATAGAGATAAAAAAGCACTAATTAAAAAGTAGTAGCGGCTTATCTAGGTTCTTTGATGGCCCTCCACATGGGCTTTTATCGCATAATTATGTTTTTTTAAACATTGCAAGACAACTAATTACTTATCTGGTTTCAAACTAAATTATTGTCATAGCTGAATTATTCATAATGACGGAATTGTGCGAAAATGGGAGTATGGAGAAGTTTCTGCAGAATAATCGGGATTCTTTTCTAAATATCGTGGAAAAAGGAGTGATTAAGCTGAATATGTTGACTAAGGACAATGAATCCTCGAATCCGGTTAATCAAGAGTGAGTTTATAACCGTAAATGTTTGATAAGTCCCCCGGGGGAGTTATTTTAAGAGATTTTAAAAGTAGGATGTGATATCAGGGGGAGATCTTTTAGAGAAATGGGATTTAATTTGGGGTTTATTCATTTGCACCCCTATTGAATTCATTAATTAATATATTTGATTCTAAAAATCTTAAGGGGCTATGCCAATATTACAATTGAACCGATTTCTTCGTCTTGTTTCAATACAATCCATCTGTTGGAATGGACACTACAAATTGCAGAAGGGATGGAATTCCTGGCTCAAAAGAAGGTTTCGACAATAAAAATGTTAAATTACTGCAGTTATTGACATTTATCTCATGTTTAACTGATTACAACGAATATTAGGTAATTCACGGAGACCTTGCAACGCGAAATGTTTTACTCGACTCCAAATTCAACACAAAAATATCCGACTTTGGACTCTCCAGACAACTCTACGAATATACACAATACGTGAAGAAAAATCAGGTGTGCTGTTCTGCCTTCCTCTAAATAAGTCCCCAGGGGGAGTTATATATTCGTTCAATCTTTCCATAACCCAAGTGGGGACTTATTTAGGGAAATGGTTCTTAAACACAAATAACAATGTTAATTTTTAACGTAATTTTAAAAACTAAAAGGCCCCACTACCTTGGAGATGGCTGGCTATCGAGTCCCTTAAAAGCATGAGATTCTCGACTGAATCGGATGTCTGGTCCTTTGGGGTTATGATGTGGGAAATATTTACGTTGGGTGATGTACCGTATCCAGGCCTAGTTTGGGGTGACAGTTTCTTATTCAATTTGACGGATGGACTTCGACTATCGAAACCAGCTTATGCCACTTCAGATTGGTTCGTTTCTTAATTTAAATTCTACTGAAATAAGTCCCCACCTTCTTACACTTTCATGCATAAAACGACAAGCTAAAAGAGTTTTAAAAAATAACTCCTGTGTATGTATGGGGCTTAATTCGGGAAATTAATTTTTTTTTAAGTTCAAGATTATTAATTTAAATTAAATTTCGTAACAACTCGAAGTTATAACACCATGCTATCTTGTTGGCGAGAACGGCCTGCAGATCGGATGTCGTTTCCGGAATTGAAGTTCAAAATCAGGGAAATGCTGGATCAAATTCCGAGTAAAAATGGACCAGTACGTCATTCTTGTTTAAATACAACTTAAGACTACTTAACCTATATTAAATTTCGATTAAACCTTGTGATTAATTGCAGGAATATATCGACCTGATGAGTTAGATTTAAATGAACAACTCATATTCTAAAACCTCATCTTTGTCGTGCTCTTACAAGTTTTGGAAACTTAATAAATTATGAAAAAGTTAATAAAGAAATAAAATCCATAAAAACAAATCCGCATAAATCGCTGATTGTTCTTGTATGCCCCAAATAATTAAGTAACGAAATAAGTCCCCACCCTCAATAAATCCCCAGCAAGGATGTTTTATAAGGTCATAACCACCCTCAGTGACAGGCACACGTGCGACTCTCTCATAATTCGGATGTAGCAATCTCTGGGACAGATCTGTCTCAATTTGTACGTGTTGTACATGCACTTCATCTACAAATCTATAAATCTCAAAAATCTACAAACTCCGCTTCAAATGCTGAGGAGTATTTCAAATAAACGGGATGATAAGAGGGGAACATGTGTCAGTGTCAACTCATCCTTACAACTTGCCATATCCTTTTATGTTTTTTATTCTACAACTATGAAGGCTGAGGCTAAAGAGCCAAGAGGCAAATAGGGGACATTTGACACATATACCGTTCTCCCGAAATAATTCCCCACCACAATATCCACCCCTTCTCCTGAAATACAAGCCCATAATCTTGGAGGCGTTTAAATGATAGAAACCCCCGAAATAGAGCCCCACCTCAAAATGTACAAAAAAACCTCGAACCTAAAACATTTTTAACCTCTTGCAGGCCAAGTTACCAAAAAATGTTGAATATTTCCCGAGAATGCGGAGATGGCTTTGAACTTGATTGGAATTTTATGATATAGAAGCTCACTATTTTAAGCGTCTAAATAAATATAAGCCCATGGGGATTTATTTCAGGATTTACAGCTAGTAAATTTACAGCACGTTTAGAACTCTATATACAGCCAAATATAGCCAAAAATAGAGGGAGATAAAATCTCCCTCGTTGATCTGTAAATAGGAACTGATCCTGTCATGTCAGTAAATGAGCCGTATTTTTACAGCACCTAATCACTTTCCCCAAATTCCCAGCAACCGAACGCATCTTAAACTTGTTACACAGCCTTACTTTGTTACTTAAACACGTACTAAATATCTTGGGGATTTTTTTTACTAAAAAAAATGACGCTACTACTTTAGTAGACCTTTTACGAGTCTTCAGTTTAGCAATGATACAAATTACCGCATGTCCTCTATTAATGTAGATTTTAATAGGAAACGTAACAAAGAAATTCCGGCCAAAGAATCGCCATAAAATATACCGGTTCAAAATTAAAAAAATCAGCGATTCTCAGCCGACAAATCATTAAAAAAAATTTTAAACGTCCACTAAAGCTACGGTTTCTTCCACCTTTCAGCCTCCAATTTGTATGAATTACAGCTAACCTATTACAATCCCATTCTGGAATGACAAAATCCGATTCCGAATCTGTCAGGCTAGGGCATATAATAGCATGGGAATGTAAGATGCAAGATTCGGAGGTTTATGGAGAGGGACTTGGAGTGGCGCATTCGAGGATCCCGAATTCGGATCAGAAAAAAGAGTCTCCACCCAGAAAAACGGAGAGTTGACCAATCCGGGTCCAACCTCATCTCCCCGTAAAAATCTTACGTATTTTCTATACGATTTCTGTATATATGTTCTTTGCTTGTTTAAATTTTAAAAGGGAGAACCTTTTGATATATGTTTATGTATTATTCTATACATGTGTCCTTTTGCTATTCGAATTCTGTTTAAACTGGCCGAAACAGCCCTTATTTACACTAACTACTTTTGCTTTCCGATTTGGTGACTTGGCGAAAAATACCCAGCGGGCTGGATAACTCGTATTAAAGTGTAATTTACAGCTCAGTAGGTGCAAAGGCCGAAAAATATGTGTTTTTGTTAAATGCAAGAGCAGAACTACAGTAGTTAAATGATAATTTGGAATTTTAAAATACCTGAGTATTCCAGGTTCATTAAATGTGACTTCTTGAAGCAATGATACAGATAGAAGATACTATCGTTGTAGAGAGAATGCCAGAGATGATCTGAGGAAACATGGCAATAATTAAGCCAGTTTGTAATTGAGAAAAAAGCGTTAAAATCCAACGTCAGAATCGATTGGGGAAATCATACAAAATATTGCTTCTAATCGAAACTCATCGAAACTCATCGATGCTGCTTAACTACAACTTAACATAATTTCTAGCATTATACTTATTAGAGTAGGTTCATGTTTTGAAGTTGTATACAAAAAATTAGTAAAAACGACAGATTTCCCTCTATTAAACCTATACTGAGGAAATTCCAGTTTCAAAGGACTGCTTATAACCCGACTTTGCACTTGCCAATACAAAGGATACTCTTGTAGGTTTGTAGATTGTAGTTGTTAAAAAGTAACAGAGATAATGTAACATTAGGCATAACAATTGCAGACAGTACAATGAAATAACCACCACAGCTTTTGCTATAATTTTATGGTCCATATTAGTTAATATGGGTAGAGGTGGTGCTATTTTTATTACTTTTCGGGATATCTGTGTAAACCAAAAGCTAATCTTAAACTGTTTTTTGTTGATTTCCTCACCTCCAAATCTTCTGTTGAATTTGTACTTATAACCGTAGTAAAGCTTATCATTTAGCAATAACCGCAAGTTCTAAATAAGTCCCCGTGCCTTTTGTAAGCTTTCGTAGGAAATGCTAAATAAAAGGTTGAGGAATTATTTCGGAGACGGTTCTTGCCAATTATAATTACCTAATTGTCCTATTTTCAATTTAAAACTAACTCTTGTAGTAACTATCTCTGGAAATGCAGGTTTTTTTCTCCTTTAAAAGTCTGTAAGGGTGAGGACTTATTCCGGTACATTGTTTTTAAGCATAAGCTCAAATCAAAGTGTAAATTCCCACTTAATTATTACCGGAAGCATCACAAGAAGCTTTCATTCATTCTCATCCTTGTACAACCTTATTTCAAACATGGGGACTTATTTCAAGATTTACGTTATGACTCCAGTCTCTTATCAAGCAATTATATGCAATATCCCAATATCTGTCGGTGTTTCTTCTTTCAGGTTCAGAGATAGGCCAGGGCTCCCTTTCAACGAGTAGTAGATGTAGATGTTATAGTCCCATTCGGTGTGGTGAGTTGTGTTTCAAAGTATATAAAGATTTGGGTTGGACAGACAGACATTTGTTGAGGGAGAACATAACATATATTCGAGTAGAGGAGGACAGACCCGACCACCGAATCCTCAAATCCTGATTTTCCAAAGGGAACCCACAACTCCCTTCAAGCAGTATCAAAGCACCCGTGTGTCCCTTCGCATTTGAGCCTCAGTCTTGGACAAACTACTCTAGAATCATCATCAAAAAATCAACAAACGAGTTGGGGGAAAGTAGCTTTCACTGAGCCCAAAAAAATACCAAAATAAACCCAAGATACTGATCATTCTGAACAGAGGGGAAAGTTGCATATTTACGAGCTGAACGGAAGATAAAATTCAGTTCCGAAAAATTCAGTTTTTTAAGCTGGTTCGGGCTTTGAGAACGATTTAATGTCAAAGTGGTCAAAATAATCTCTTGTCATTGTATTCGATGAACTGGATCTGAATCTTATTTGACAAAATTTTAGAACCTAAACATTCACAATTCGAAGGGAAGGTGTTTCTATTTGCGGACAGAGAAAATTGTTATTTTAGATGGAAAGATCTAAAAACTAAAAAAAAACAACAAATCTAAACAGTTATTACGGGAAAAACTCTTTTCTGGAGAAGTTTGTTACAGTTATTCGAAGTTTATAATTGTCTACGGCGAAGCTTAAAAATGCACGTAATTCATAATTGTTGGTGCTGATCGGTTCATGAGTCAGGTTCAATAGTTGACTCGCAATTGGACATATCAATTGAAATTCGATAAAAACTGACGGAAAAAATTGAGAGAAAAATCCGTGGAAAAAATGATGTTCTCGACGATGGAGAAATGTGTTCGTGGGGACACTCCGGGTTATTCCCCCTTGGACTTGAGAGGCTCCCATTTGTCTCCTGAGGAATCCGACTCGGATATCAACGTCGATTCGGATGATGACATGATACACATTCCACACAGCCATGACGAGGGTAAGATAAGACGAGATTACTTGACTTAAACTTTAATTTTAGTTGAGTTTGAACCAGGTTCTGGGGTTCAGTGAAACCTATTTTCGAAAGGGAAACCCGTTAATATTGGACAATTTAATGTGTTATGAAATTGTTGGGCAATTGTAGAGCAATTATGATATTCCTATTGACAATCAGAAATCAGAATCATAAGAGTTTAAAAAAATTGTCATGATTTTGAGCTTGCAAAAATATCTGAATGAACTTCGAATTTAAAGTCTTCTCTCAGATCGTGTTTCTTAATGAACAGTAATACATAAGAGCGTCCAAATAAAGTAGAAGCAAATCCAACTAAAAAACAGGAAAAAAATGATCATTTCACTTAACAAAGCCTTTACATATTAGCACCTCAGGAGAATTATCAGTATTTTTTTTAGAGAAGCCAAACTATAAGTTTTAAAACAGGACTACAGTTATAAGAAAGATATTTAAAACTTTAACAGCTCTAACTTACAATTAATTAATTGCAATTCTTTGCTCGATATGAAATAGGAACAATAAACAAAGTAAAATCTAAAGGAAAAATAGTTGCTATTTATGACGATGGGGCTTATTGAGACGAGTAGGAAATGGAATGGTAGTAATGGAACGGTTGTTCTAAATCCGTTTATAAACAGCTTTATTATGTCCTATGCCTATGAAGCCAAGATGAAGGTGGACCATCCTTTTTTAAAGAGCATTTAAAAATGCATCATTTAATGATGTACAATAACTTGGTAATAAATAATTGGTTGATCATATTAATTAGATTTGACAATGAAGCCCTCAGATATTGGTTTTCGATAGATTTTATACAGTTGTAAGCTTTTCCGGTACAAATCCCGATTTTAAAACGTCATTTGTCAATTAAATCCATCAGAAATTTAATAGTCTTTAAACCAGATTTTATGTTGCTTCGAAATTATTAATTCCTACACAAAATAATTAAATTTCGAAAATTTCCACAGATCGAGAAGAGATCCGAGAAGCCCTGCAACTGCAGTCCGCCCTCCCCCTCTCAATATCCATAAGCCATCACAGCCACACCCACCTCTCTGCCAAAATCCCGAACCGTTCCACAATTCCCCCGGGGGAAATATCCCCCTCCTCAATGAGTTCAAAAGATGACCCCCATCACCCAATCACAATCGATGACTCCAACCTCCTGTCCCCCGCCTCAGAAGCCCAACTCCTGGCCCACCAGGGGTCAAACTCATCCACTTCCTCATCCACAAAAAAGGGGTCAAGTGTCGTCAAACCCCCCTATTCCTACATTGCCCTCATCACCATGTCCATCCTCCAGTCCCCGCAGAAGAAACTGACCCTCTCGGGCATCTGCGAGTTCATCATCAACCGGTTCCCGTACTACCGCGAGAAATTCCCCGCCTGGCAAAACTCCATCCGGCACAACCTCTCCCTTAACGACTGCTTTATAAAAATCCCCCGAGAGCCGGGAAATCCCGGGAAGGGTAACTACTGGACCCTTGACCCCATGGCCGAAGACATGTTCGACAACGGCTCGTTCCTCCGACGCCGGAAGCGGTACAAACGCCCCATGCCCCATCATCACCATTCTCACCCCGGGGTAGCTGACTTCTTCCACCAAGCTGCAGCCATGTTCGGTCACCACCAACACCCCGGGATGCACCCGCAGCACCCCGGGGCATTTGGACCCCCTCCGGGGTTCCCCAACCCCCTCGCGGCTGCAGCCGCAGCCGCAGGATCCCTCGCGGGGCATCTCGACCTCTACCCCTTCCTTGCCCCGCAGTTCCTATCCCCTCGCGGCGGAAATCCCGGGGGCAATGGGGGACAGAACTTCTCATTCCCCGGGCAGCAAGGCCAGCCCAGCAGTCCCCCCATTGATATACGGAGATTGTTCGGGGCTCAGCAGAGTTCGCTAAATATCTCGAGGATTCCTGACCTCTCCCCGAAAGAGGAACATGCGAGGGAAACCCCACCCGATGAGGTCATTCGGAGCCGTAGGAGTCTCAGTCCTGATGAGAAAAATTCGACAAGAGCGGCAGATCCTCCGGTTCAGGAACTGAGTAATGATGGGATTAGGACGGAGGAAATGATTAAAGATTCCAAATCGGGTGAAATAAGTGAGAAGGGGAAGTCACCCGGCTTTTCTATAGAGAGACTTATCGGTGGTGGTGGTGGTGCATGGTGGTGGTAATAATAAGCAGCCCAAGCTTCATCACAATCATCAGCAACAACAGGAACAGGAGTTTCCTAATTTGAATAACAATTTGAAGGAGATAAGTGCGAGGAGTAAGGGCAGACACCCGGGTGGGTTTCAACACACGAATAATAGCGGGGGTGGGTGGGGGCATCCCTCCGGGCTTTAATCCGAATTCCGCCTTTATCCCCGCTGGAATGTTTCATCATCACCAGGCCCAGCATCATCAGCACCAGCAACTCCTTCAGCAACAACAGCACCACAAGAGTTTTTAGATAATAATATAATATGACACAAACTGTAAATCTTCTACTTTTAACACTACATTTAACTGACTTCTCCCATTTTGAATATATTGTATCCAATAATTCCTTGTGATGTAACGACCACTAAGTACACGTACTGTGGGTATCACATTGTAATAATAAATAAATAAATAAAGAGCCGGTTCTATCTCTGATGATGAGGATTTTGAACTATCATAATTAGGGATGGTCGGTGGTGGTCTGGTGGTGGTGGTCTTTCAAAGAGACTTGGTGACTCCTGACAAAAGTATTTGGAATAAATCAGCAATAAACTTAATCTAATCAGCCGCATGATATTAACTAGGACTATAACTTAATGCTTAAATTAATGACAGTATTGACACGTTTAGGTCCGTGGGATAGTTAGGGCTTAAAGTTATTAATAGTCATTTATATAAGTACCGTGTCTTTAAGCAACCCCCTCTAAACTATGTTTAATAACAAGGTGGGATCAGTATTCATTTGTTTTCTTGTATTTGTAATTATTACAGCCGGTAAATACAATCTGTAATCAGAAGACCTCAGTAATTGTTATCCTGTTTTAATTACGTATTTTTAATTACGCTTCCGGACTAATTACAGTTAAGCATACTGGAATCTTTATACAAGCAGGGATGATAAGAAGTTATCATTGTTAACCCCTTTCGGTTTTTAAGTGTTATTTCTAGAGAAAATGCATTTTTAAACCTTGTGATATTTAAGGTGTTAAGTTGATTTACTTCAGTATAAATTACAGTATTGCCTGAAATAAATGCTCCTAAATAACCGCCCCTCCTTTCACTACTCCAAGTTTAAACCACATTGGGGTATTTATTTCAGTGCAAACTATCCCACAGCATAAAGTAAAATATTATTAGTGGACTAGCGAGAGGGAGAAAGAATACAATCCAATACTATTACGTAACAAAGTAAAATACAATTGTAATTATTAATTAGTTCATACAGTTAGCAGATTTATAATTAAGCGTAGGATATTTAAGGAGTTTTTAGAAATCAGTATATAAGTATGTCAGTTAATAATATCTGTGTAAAATGTAAATAAGACGAAATGTAAATAATTGTGTAAAATAATACAATGAAGATGAGTTGAGATCGTAAATTCATCAAAACTTAAAACATGTTCTATCTTTCGTCTTTTCGTAATCTTTCGGTCATAAAATAATTCATATTGTCATATAATTTAGGAAAGTCGTAAAATCGTTTGAAAATCATCTATTTTTTTTTTAGATATGGCCAGATTTCGCTAAGATTTTAAACATCGATTAAAAAAAAAAGATTTGAAATCTTGTCTGAAATCAAAGTATTTGGCACTGGTATCCTCTTGGCAGAAACGGAACTTTAAAATCTTTTCTCATATTATTCTTCAGATAATTTCCAGAGATTGTAATTTCCAAAATTACTTCGAGGGGTGAACAAGGCTGTGTCCATCTGTCCCCATTTCGGCCCTTGTTTTTGTTAAACAATATTCTCCTCTAACCTCGGAAGTTGTTTTGTATACGTGGATGTAGTAACAACAGTTTAGAGTTGAACAATGAAGGAAAGCCGAGAAAGCAGAGGGAAGCATTTTTTTTACAAAGAACAGAGCAAAGATGATGAATATCAAAGGGGAAGAGATAATCAAAATAAATAAACCAAAAACTTTTACTTTTCTTTGAAATGATCATTAAAGTTCTGCTTAACAAATCCATACTCTAAATATTTCTTCATCTCTAATATCAATATCCCTTTGTTCTTGATATAGAGTTGTGTATCGCCGTAAGTTAGCTTAATATGGCAAAAAATGTGATAGAACCGGGTGCATTGGGAACATTTACTCGTCGGCGAAAAGAGAACTATAGATGCTTTCTTTGACACTGTTTCTCCCTTGTAAACTTAATGAGAAGCGAAAAAATCAGTAAAATTCTTAACACATACATTAAGGTACATTGATGATAAAAAATAGGGAGAAACGAAACAGACATGGCTAATTAATAGAATAATTAAGATACGCCACTTGCTTTTCCACATGGCAGTTTAGGACAAGTTAGGGTTGGGGTTGGGTTACAGGGCCGTAGTACGTAGACAGTTGAATAGTCTAGTCTTACGATACCCCATAGTTCCTCACTGACTCACGCCCCTTAATAAGAAATGTAATCCAGGTTCAATTCCCAGTCGGGTGATTCCATTTTTGTCATAATTAATTTTAAACTGTGTATTTATGTCATACAAATACGATCTAAATCCAGATGCAGATAAGGCATATTGAGGGGTATTCAGTGCCAAAGACCTAAGGTACCCTTTGAAACAACATCGGGAACTGGGAATGATAATGTTGTTCGATGATAGAGGCTCCTTCGTAATATATTTACATAGCAGACAAGGAGGAAATAAATTGTAAATGATTCCTCGGATTGTCCAGATGGATAAATCCGTTGATTGATGAATATTAAATGAAAGAACCGTATACAGAATAAACGCATACTTTTTCCTGATTTTTTTCTTCTCGTGTTTCTGTTTAAAAAACAACTTCGTTTGATCTTCCAGATTTCCTTTGTTCTCTTCAAAGAAATAGATAAGGAGACGAGGTATGAATCAGTCTCCAAATATCTACCCCTAGCATCTCTGCAATTGTCTGTTCTATTTCTAAATATATTAGAGACTGGGGAGACATTGAGAACTTTCCATTGAATCTCCAACAATATTATAATAGCTATTAAAGCTGTTTTTATTACTTTCCAAACAGTCGAAAGATTTGAAACCGAACCCGACTAGACTAAACATTCGGTTCGGGTGGATAGTGGATACCGATATGGGATTTAAAATTTGAGATGCAATGAATATTTGAGTCGAAACAGTTGGAATTTATTCTTGAGTCAAATCCGGAAATAAATGTTAAAATGTATAGTAAAATGTTGCCGGAATGTATGCTGTTTTTTTTATTTATAAGCACATAATATTTTTCAAGCTAAATCCTAGATGTGGAAATCCTGAAATAAGTAATAAAAATAGTATAAGTAGTATAAAATACCCGAAAAATCCCAATTTCTACCCGGTTTTCTGGACATCTCAAAAATGCTTCCAACATGAGCAGTTTTTTATTACAGATTCGGAATCATTAATTAACAATATTAGCAAAAAAATTGACAACTACTCACAAGGGAATTCCACTGTAGTTATTGGAATAATAATGGTAGACTCATCAGTAATCCGTTGATTATTTAGGCAAGAAATCCGCTGTGTTGAATTACATGTCCGAAAGTGCAATGACTTTATATTGCCGTCATTACCTCTAGTATCGATTTTGGGCTTTGACCTGGGAGGATGACTTCGACCTTTTTAGATAAATTCTAGTAAATGTTTTTGAAATGGAAAATAAATACGTGAGCATAAATATATGTGTATAAATATATGTGAGTAACCTTGTACAGAAGAAGAAGATCTTGAAATTACAGCCTGCATTATACTATAATTTTAATGAACTTTTATGATTCAATTTCCGAAGGAATTTAAGTAAAATTATATGGCGATCAACTTTAGATGAAAATATAGGTCTTAAATCGGAAATTTACGACTTTTATAGTCATTAAAACTTGAGCTGATGATGATTGACAATAATTGACATTATGTATTAAATGGAAGCATACGCACAATATATTTTAATAAAATAATTAAATTACTTTTATGGAGCATTTTTATTGTCATTATGAGCAGCAAAAAAACATTGACATAACGGTCCTGTGCGTCATACCATACAAGCTGCGAATAGCGAATAGTGAGCTATTAATTACTAGTCAATTTCAGTATTTTTTAAAAACTCAAACCTGTATACCTAAATCAGGTCTAAAAACCGATAAAAATGATCTGTTGTGCCACTAAATGACAAAATTTCACCATGTTTTTTTTGCTTAAAAATGATTTCTCCACACGCACACCTGGAAATTCTTTAATGTCACCACATCAATAAACCGGTCCTGGTTCCCTGGATCGAATTAGCTTGTACAATAAATTTAGTTAATACGCCACGGCTAATTATAGCCAAGTCAATTGAAAGCATGTTTTGTTTGAGTTTTATGGAATTTAATGACGCTTTGCAATCTGAATGAACGAGTTCAGTATTATATACGTACTTGATGATGATGACATGACATGACTCAAATATATCAAACAGTTTGTTACTCTATCTGTGATTTTTCCGATTACAATTTACAACCAAGTGTACAAGTCAAATAAAGTAAGTGTTATCAAAATGTTATTTTATTGCCCCATCCACCAATATTGGATATCCGACACAAATCCACCCTCTCGGCTTGTGTAATCTACAAAACAAGTTGTACAATACAAATCCAAGCTAAACCAACACCAATGTAGATAGTAGATATTGGACCGAGAAGTATGTTAATCGTTGAAATAACACTATTCTTGATAATGTATTTCCCATACATTATTATCCTACTTCATTTCCAACGATAAGTCGGTCCGGTTGTGAGATAATCGGAGGTTTTATTCAAAGCCATTTGCTTTCGATAAATTGTTTTGCTACGCGATTATTGTAAGGATACACTGATAAAGCGGATGTTTGTATTGAGTCGGCAGGGTCCAATTTGACAGTTAATTCAACTGTTTAATTTTCTTGTGGGGGTGGCTCCTAATCCATAACCTCGTTCTGTTGTTAAAAATATGATTAAAATAAAAATAAAAATAGATGTTACAAGATCGTGAACTCATTGGTTTGAAGTTTGCAAAAGGTAATGTTAATTAGGAGCAGTTACCGAAATAAGACCCCACCCCCCCTAATTTAAGTTCCCTTGTTTTGCCCCGGCATAAAACCGAAATAACCTAAAATTAAGAAATACATTTTAAACCCTACTTGCACTTATATTGTAATTTAAAGACTACAATCCATTTACAAATTACCTGTAGTTTACACTTGGACCTGTACATTCACAAGATCTTACGAATTTAGAGAATTTTAAAAATCCTGTAGATTCCTCAGAGACGTAAAGCATACATTTTGTGTCAAATGCAATTCGTGGATTAAAAATTCCATAGAATTGGAAGCACCATAATAATCATTTTTCATGACAGCATTGTCAGTTGGCAATGCGTTAAACGACTTGACGGACGTCAAAAATCTCGAGAATTAGAACAAATGGTGTTTTTATTTAAATAAATTACAACATTCCATAGATTTGAAAGGGTTTATTATGCCGATTGGGGACTGTGTAATTATTACTCGAGACATTAAAATAGCTTGTTAAAATGTATAAAATAAACCTAAGTCTCCCCGAATAACTCAAATTCTCTAAAATAAGTCCCCACCCCGCACAGGATTAGAAAGTCCCTATCGGGTTTTATTAACGGACAGACGGACAGAAACAATCTCCATTCACATGAAGCTTTCAATTCGGTATATTCTAATCTAGATATCCCATCTCCTAAGAAAAATCGTCAGTGAAGTAAATTGTAGCCCAAAAATTATTTGGGTGGCCAACAGGGTCCAGACCGGACCTAACAAAACCTTATGGGCATTGTTGACTTGAAAAATCTGTATAATCCTTTGCTCAATGTAGTCTTAGACGGTATAATCCATGTTCTCTCTTTCTTGTTGTATATTTTGCATTGTTGGTCCTTATTGTCGATGATATGTCGGTGCTCTTTGTGAGGGATATGTTGTATGTGTTCGCATCGGGGCTATTAAAGGTCTTCAAAACCGCAGAACTGGATTGTTATTTAGGATTTATGAATATAAATAGGCGGACATGTACAATGTAAACGGTCTGAATAGAGAATGGAAATGTGTGCCTGATTGTCATCATTAGGGCAAAAGAGTTGTCTATTTAGCCTATTTAGCCCCAAAACTGTCAACTCTCGCCCCGTCCTCGTGTCAATGACGAGGCCCCCGGGTGAGGGATCCATTCCGATTATGTATTTACATACAATTAGCATGACTAACTGCTCAAGGTTTATTTTGCCGGTTTCTTTTATCAAGCCTGTCGTCTTATATTTACTGTGCTTGTTATCCGGCTCTTTAGAACCCAAATTTTACACCTTTTTATCGTTCAGTTGTTATTATTCGGCCTTTCAGGGGTGGATTTTAAGTTTGCAAGGGTCGTAAAATTAGAAATTGAGTTTATCTTGGTGTCTTCACGGTTATCAAGACGGTATTCCCATAATTACCGGAATAAGTCCCCATGGGCAGGTATTGTTTCGAAGACCAAAATATGTGCAGTTTATAGCATTGTAAGACGCTATGGGGCAGGGTAGCATTGGAAGGATAGGAATAGAGGGTGGGAGGTTATTTCGGTGTAGAATTTTAAGACAAAAAATATAGACGTCAGACGCTTGTCGTTTGTCGTTATTTTAAACCTAATTATCCCTAACATATTTAGAAATTGCCGATTTTTCGAATCAAGGTTTCGAAACATGATTTCCACAGCTTGATTTTCCTAAATTTTCCATTATGTCCATATATGGACAGAAAATGGACTAAAACACAATTTTTTCCCAACAATATATAACAACGGCCTGGGCAGGGCTCTGGATCGGATTTAAATTTTATATTATTGTGCATTGTTTGAGTTATTGTTAATTCTGGCCCACAAAGTTTACACTCTAACTCAATAAAGGTTGGATCATTATTATTTGATTACAATGGCAGAGGTTGCCCTAACATATCAAATCAGGATCTGTTATACGGATCCAACAAACTCCTCATTCACTTCCCGTTCATCATCCTTCACAGAGAATTGGGAACAAATCTGTGTATTTTTCGGATCAAGTCTGCCCCGTTTCAGTATTTACTCTACGGATTTCACAGCCCCTTTTAAACTTGTTCATCAAAGGCTTTAAAATGGATGGGAACGTAGAACTTTGAACTCTTCTCCATTTGAAATTAGATTGAAAAGATGGAATAAAAGGTTCCCATTGGTTTGTTTTAAATTTTCTCAAAAAAACTGGGGATAAATTCCGAAAATTTTGAAATCGGACTTCAATTTTTCAGACCAAACTTGATCTGATCATGAATTAGTCTCCAAATAGATACCCCAGGGGGTTTGAAACCTTGCGAATGGATGGGGTTGTATTTCGGGGAGATTGTTTTATTTAGATAAAAATTATCTAGTCAAAAGCTCCAAATCACGGTACTCAAAACCCCCATGGATAATAAACTAAACTTAATGTGTTAGAAATTGGAAACGTCTGAAAACCACAAAAACAGCGGGTCTTCAACTCCTAACCAAATTCACACCACCAACGAACTTTGAAATCCTTACAAGTACTTACAGACAAGGAGCCCTTGTCATGTCATCCATACATCCATAAAAATAAACCACATAACACCATATATGTGCCAAAGACATGTTAATCAGGCCGTATTAATGAGCATAAGACCAATGTTAATTAAGATAAGTCCGGAGCCCGATGGGGTAGCAGAGGTTCGGAGGGAAGCCTTCTGTCGTTGGAAATCTGGACGAAGTGCTTCTACATCTACTTGAAAGCTTTAAAACAACAGCCACTTTTGTTGTTACAACAGTTTGACTTTTCATGTAGAGCTTTGGGCTTGAGAGACCCAAGGATATATTATTTTTAGGAGTTGAAATTTCTGAAATAATATCTTATATTTAAGGGAACTAGACGGGCTAGGCTACCCTGTTGGGTCATATTTCAGACCGTAATGTAATAAGAATGAAGAGGAAGTAGGAAGACTCCGGCCTGTCTGGCGGACAAAGTAGACTTTGTGGCGGCTGTTAAAACGGTTAAAAAATAACTAATGACTTAAGATGGATTCCCTGTGTTTTTAAAGATCTTGAACACTCTTATTTACTCGTTACTTCCTCTTGAGACTCCGTATCCATAAATATTGGATGGAATTAATGTGGCCACTGAAAATATGAATTTGGCCCATAATTCGGATGAAGTTGCCCCGTATGAACGTGCCCCCGCTTAGGATGAACTGGCCCAGCTTGGATGAATTTGACTGTTTTGGGCGACTTTATAACATGATGTGGGCAAGTTTGTCCGAATTAGGGACAAATTAATATTTAAAGGGCACATATATAAAAACTATAGAAAATCTTTTAGCCTTGAAGACGACAAAACTATCAATCTATTAAGCAATTTGCAAACACAAAGAATGCGTTTATAGCACTCATAGTCCTTCAAAACTTAAATTAACCGAATTCAAAAATATTTTTCAAAACCCTTAAAAATCAAGAGTCTCAATCCAAATCCACTGATTTCCATCAAATAATTAACAAATAGAGTTCAATTCGAATTTTTGCTTAATCCAGTTTTTACGACATTTTCTCGGTTTATTTTTAGTATTGATTTTTCCCGAATCCCCTAAATTTCGAGCTGGCATGCTTAATTCAGTAAACCAGTAAGTAAATTATACTCGTTAAGGACATGAAAAATACAATAAACCTCTCAAGAAGCCCTTGAACACATGATCACAAAAATCAAGCTTCGTTTATTTACGCACACTTGAAGTTCGGTCCTGAATGAGTGTTTTAGGGATCCGGCTTTGATTTATTTACAAGCATGATATGTTTACTATATAATATCATCGCCTATAGTGGAAATCCGTTCATGTGTATGCCTCTATTTCTACGTATGAAATTGTATGTTTTATTTTGCTTGTTGTACACATTTCGGATATGAGTTGTTGAATAAATAGAATTAGGGGACATTAGGTACAGAGGGAAGTGGGATTTATGGAGACGAGACAAAATATTAAATAAATCTCTGATGTTTGATTTGGAGAGACTCGAGGACTGAGGCGATAAGAGCACTTGCACAACTGCCACCTCTAACTTTATCAACAAAAAATCAGACTGATTTTTTATTGGAACTTCGATGATATAAGAACATGAAAACTATCAATCCGATTCCATTTACTGAAATGCAGACGTTGGTAAATATGATATTGTGTTACAAGATTCAAAAATCCGAATATAGCAAAGTTAAGCTATAGTAGAAACATATTAAAATTAATTTAAAAAAAAATCGGTGATTAAATTATAATTTAGCCCGATTTGCTATTTTCATCAACTATACTCGTCCTCGCCTATCCTCCAATCTCCAACCGAAATAAGTCCCCAGGGGGGACCTTAATTTAAACCTAAAAAGCAATATGAGGTTGGTTTAAAAGGTAATTAAGTACAGGAATCGGTATAATTAACTTATTAATAAAATTAGCTAACTAAATGGAGATATAATCCCCGTAAGCCGTGATGATGATGATATTAATGTAAGTACGGAGTAAATGAACGCCTTAAACTCACAAAACTCCACCCTGTTTGAAAGCCGATGATAATTTAATCCCTCCCAAAGAACCCTCTCTAATCCTTACGTCTTGTCCCCTTTCAAGCCTCTATTGACTTTAGAAGAAGCTGTGGATTCAGATCCACACCGGGTAAAATAATAAGATCTAATTCAGTGAAGTGAAAAAAAATTAAAACTTTGCATACTTAAAACTTAAACCTAAATCTTAAAATATACTGAAACTGAAACCAGCAGAAGACAACTAGTATGTAGGTATGTTGGAATAATAAGTTTGGATGTATTTGTACACATTTGCCAAGGAATTTTGATGATAGTTGCACTTGAACATGATAAAAGATTTGAATTTGTACCGTCGTCGTGCTTTCAGTTCTGCTATATTTACTAAAATAAGTCCCCATGGGTGGTTTAATTATTCCAGGGGGGGGGGCTTATTTAATTTTTTACAGTTTTGATAACTCAGAAGGGGGGTTATTTAGGTGGGGACTTATTTCGGTAATAAAACCAGGAGTAGATGAATAGGAACCTGATTCTTTTTGATGATGATGAGGACATGAGGAGTTTAGTGTTAAGTTTGTTAACACGAGTCGAAATGGATTTTTGGAAGTCAGCCCTTTCTGGATTTCGTCCAATGACAACATGTGTGTTTTAGCTGAAACAAACACTCGAGACTCCAAATCTCAGAAACATCCATCTTCGTCTTATAATAGATTTTTTATTATAGCAAAGGCTGAGGCTAAAAAACATAGAAACGTGATGCTAAAGAGATTTCAAAGTTTTTCACCCAAATAAAAAATTCGGCTATAATAAATATAGGAGATGGTTGGAGAGAGATAATATTTTGCGAAGGATAAGTAGGGCGGATTTAGCTGTTAATCATGATGACTAAAGGGTGTTTTATTATCACTGAGCCGGAGGCTAAAATGGTTTATTTCCGAGTCGGAAATGTCGATAAAAATTAAAATCTTGTCGAAAAATCGGGGAAAAAATGAAATAACTGGAATTAAGTGATTGGGTTAGGGGTAGCAAGAATATGTCATATTTATGTATTATTGTGATAAATTGCGTTTATAAGTCAAAATAAATTTGGTGATTTTACGATGTTAATGAATGTTGTAGAATTTCACAGAGTTGATTGACACTAATATGTTGTAGCATTTTAAAATTTTAATTAACTTGTATGTAGGTTATCTTGAACGTGTTAAAAACAGAAGTTTCCATTAAAAGAAACTGAGATTGTGAGCCTAACTGAATAAATAAGGTTTTTGGAGTGCATCTCGAGGGAAATTTGTAGAGCTTAAAGTGTCTGATTTCCCTTAATCCCCAAGTCTCAAAGTTAAGTTCAGTAAATACGGGAGCGGAATATGCACATGATGTAAGTCCCTAAATAAGTCCCCATCCACGATGATTTCAAAAACTTTAAACCCTTAGGTCTTCACAAATTGAACCCTCCAAAGTATCACCCTTTATTTAGGACAGTTCTTCCCGAAATAAATCCCCATGGGGAGTTATTTCGAAGGGTTAATTTTGACTGTGTTGAATATGAGTATGTGTAAGTGGATTAGTTTTGACTGCCTCGCTAGCCAAACTGTTTACTTCTCATCTGCAATCTTCATCATCTTCCTTCATCTGTCCAACCATTTATCATTTTCCTCACCAATTTCCAGCTCCACGTCCACAAGTCAGAAATTCAAGACCGACTCAGCCTTGTTATCATTATATATCACGATCTCAGGCAGCCCAATATTTATCTTCGCTAACGAAAAAACATGCCAGGACGAGATTATCTTACTCAAGATGAGGACTATGTCTCATTAATCTTAAAATTCGAAACTGTATAGCCTTATATTCTGATTTAAAACAAATACGAGGCATTCACCGTTAAAAATGCCTCTACCAGATATATTCATCATGCTTTAACGAATCGGTAGGAAAATGTAGGTGAAATTCCAGTTTGAAAAAGCAACCAGCAGAATCTGCAGTCATTAATTAGAGAGTTGTTTCGAGGTTGGGGAGTTATTCCAGGGCCTATATCAATAAATTGAATTTCAAGCATTTAATGAGGCTTTCTGAGGGTGGGGAGTTATTTCAGTAAATCCGGTATGAATATTAAGATACACCAGTTCTATAGTGTCAACTCATTTCTCGAACAAGGTGTCGTTAAAAATAATTGCTAACTCAAGGCAGATAATTATGACAGCTAATTTAAAAGATTTTCATTTATTGCAACATGGATTATTGAACTCTGCAGAAGCCACCTTCAACAGATCTTACTCCATTACATTCTGTATCACTTAAAAATTTAATGTCTTCGAGCATTATTGAAAAAAAGACAGAGTGTTTGGCATTTAGATGTGACGGTACTTAGGGATATGAATGGATATTAGTTCCCTGTTTTGAAATGAGTCGGAAAACATTTGGCTGTTTAAAGACAAACAGATGTTTTAGTCCTTTTACTAAAACACATATTCAAAGGACATGTTCCTCCGTATACTAAAATATACGGTGTGAAGCTGTTATTAGGCTCGGGATGATGTTGTAGGTGCTCCTAGGAATGCAATTACTTTACAAGTGTGACAACCCCTCTGTCCCAATAACATGGAGGAGGGCCTCGGGAAATAATTAACTATTATTAGTCAACAAGGGATTCACACTTCTTTCAATTCCCAGGAATCCGTTAACAAGACACACGGCACTTTGAGCTGGGTTTTAAGCCGACATTTTCAGAGTCAAAATTAAAATTCGATTCGGTTGATGTAATCTGACAATGCTTTTGTCACAGTTTTTCCTCATTTTCTTAATATGAAGTGTAAAAATGCCTATTATGATGTAATGAATAGAGTGAATAGTTGATCAGTTCGAAAACACGGAAACCCTGTATTACGTTCAATTAGTTTCTAAAAGAGCCTTGAAATTCTGATTCATCCATTGGGATATCTCCTCTCCCCGAAAAAACAAAACTTCAGAAAAATTTAATATTTGCAGTTTATTATATTGATAACTACATCTTAAAGCATTATTGAACCGTTTGCATGAATAAAATGTAATGAAATGAATTGTGATCATTTCTAGTCTGAATAAAACTGTTTTTCAATCTTAAAATCAGACTGAAAAGGTATCTGATATTTATTACAAACCTCTCAGTCCATTGAGATATTTTGTCACTTATGATTTTTTTGCAAATAAATATAGGTATGTGGCGAAGATGGCAGACTAACTAAGGTGTCAGGCATTGTTCAATCAAAAATATTCTACGGTCTATTCCAATATATCTAGTTTAATAATGAATTTAGTTTTGTAGTATTCTGATCCTAATAAAGCATGTATCAAAGTACAGACATGCCATGTAATTCGAAGATACTAATATCAGGCTCTCTTAATTTTTAGGAACATAAAAACGGGGTTGAGTTTGTAATTTATCTGCAAAAGTCATTAGGCATTCCAAGACCCTTATTTACGGCTGTTTATTTTGCAAAGAGTTGGCTTTGGAGCTTAAAGCCGTGTCTCGACTCTGCAATATATATTCCTGTCCCGTCTGCAGAATTTATTCCCTCAACTGCTTCGTGTTTTCTTAACTTTGAATCTTGTAAATCGCTTTAAGCTTCGATTCTAATAATAACAATTGATTCTAATGGGCGATGCTACAAGATTCGTGCTTTGCAAAACTCGAATAATTGCGGATAGCTAAACATTTCTCTAAAAATTTGCTTTGTAAGAATAGCCAAAATGAGGTACTGAGCCGAACATTTAAGGCTAGGACTTTTTTTTTCTCGGACCAGATCTAGTGCTATATAGCTTATGGGGTAGTAAAAACTCCCAGGATAAAACATTCACCTCAGTACCTGAACCTGTTAAGCTTTAGGATTTCAGGTCGGCTCGGGTCACACATCAAATATTATTCAAAGGTGAGTAAACATGTCCAATAAGCCAGAATGCCTAATCTACAAAAGAAGACGGGCCGACGAGGGTCTTTGACCATTTCCGTCTCCTTTATGCTCAATATTTAACCCATTTTTATCACGTATAATAATAATCACACAATTTTAATATCAGTCTGACTGCACGAGAGGGTTGTAAAGGTGGGTTTGGCGTTTATGACTGGATTTGGGATTGATAATATGAATGTTTTACAGATTTGGCCTTAAATAATAAGCCTAAACTCTCTTTTACAATGTTTGCTTCCCTTAATTTGTGTTTAATTTGGATGTGTAGATGTTATTTGCGGTAAAACCGAGCTTTCTCTTACAAATTACAGTTCTACATCACAAATTAAAATACATAACTTACAATCTGTGAGTAAAAATGCATAAAACTGACAGTAACTTTCACAACCAAAAATACAATAAGGTTTACTATTTCACTCTGACAGATTTAATGGATTTGTCACAGAGGAGGTAAGATTATAAAACGATTAAAAAACTGATACTGCTAATTTAAAATACGAATGATAATTAAAATGACAGGTATGGTAATATCTTTACAAAATCGATTGTAATCCATTTTTTCAATAAGAAACTGACGTCCAACTGTCGGCTTAATGTCTAACGTTTTAATATTATTAAAAACTGAGGAGATACGGCTATCAAAATATGGATGACATATAATATGACGTATTTTTTTACATTGCGGTATGTATGATATTGAGGAGATGAATAGAGGAGAGGATGCAAATGAAACGATTTTTTTATATTTTATAAATGAATGGGAAGTAGTATAGATTTCGTTGTTGATCTGTTGAACTCATTTCCTTGTTTACTTTCTTCTTTTTTAATTGAGTTCGACAATGTGGAAGGAAAATGAACCCAACTTCCAACTGTTTTTGAATGTCAATATTATGTGTACCACCTTCGGGCTTTTTTGTTTGAACTTCTGTCTATATAATGGTAGAATCATGAACATTTTAACAATTACGGGGATTTTATGTCGAAGTACTTGGAGAAAGATGGTTAATTTTGGCAGTGTAGTCGTCAATTGAGTCGATTTCGCTGAATTCTCGTCGATAGGCTTCTATCCGCATCTAAACATGGATATAGGATTTTTTCAAAATAAATCGGAACCTGATCGGCCGATCAAAACTTTATTTTTTTCTAGTTTGTACGATTTCGATGCGATTACAAAGGTAAGTCCTTGTATTCGTTGACTCGCCGGGTAAAACTCGTTTCGTCCTTTCTAGCAAGCCACATGCTAAAGCAATGGACTATATATAATGCTATACATATAGACGCAACGATTTTAACCTGTGAGTTAACTGGCAATTAATGCAGTTTTTTTAGTACTGAAGGATAGGGCAGTTTAACATCAAAAGGATAACTGTGGTGAGTTATTCCGGTTGGGGACTTATTTGAGCACTTCGACATACAAAGTCCATTTCTAAGGGCTTTGCGAACCTAAATCCATAACCTGTCCAGTCCAATCGAATGTTAAATACAAGAGAACATAGAAGAAGTCTCTCTTATTGAACTGCAGTCAGGCATGGAGGATAATAAAAATAATATATTCATATCCCCATCCTGCCTCACAGATTTCAGAAACGAGCCGACTTTTTTCTAGTTTTTCCTCCGCCTATAACTACATCCTTAAATGAACGAGGTGCTATGTTGTATCTCAATACTATAGTCAATATATTCATTAAAATGTAAAGTGATATACACATAAATATAGCTGGGAAAAGTCCAACATCTGCCTCTCCGTTTCATTCATAAGGATCTCTTTTGGGCCTTTTTCTGGTTTCTAAATGAAATGAAACGAGAAGGAGAGATGAGAGAACGTGTCATATTATTATTTAAAGAAGCCCCGATAAACATGAGGGTCTGGGCCAAGTATGGGATTTGACTGGGAAGTATGGCAAACCTCCGCTCCGACGGAATTTTGTACGGCAAAGCATACATGGGTCAACTTAGGTACAAGCACTGCTATTCGAACTTGGAAAGTCAGGTGTGGTGAACGCTTGGCCCAAGGTCGTTTTTCTAACTATGGTTTTCGTCAGACATAATTAGTCTGCCCCGAACTCAAAATTTTCTATCTAAATCGGAGTTAACGATCCAGAGATGAACCAAGAATGGCTCAGAGAGTTATTACAGAGCTCTGGCTTATCAAGTCCTTTCTTAAGTTGGGCCATACATATTTTTAAACATGTTTAGCCAACACGCTCGGCAATCAGTCGCCATTTAGTTTTCATGTGTGGCGGTTATGATTTTCCAGCACGTCTTCAATAGTTTAAGTATTAAATACAGAAGACCTACCTGTACTCTGCTACATTAATCTGGTAAGTTTATATAATTAAAATATACATATGTACTAATTATTACCAATTTAATCATTAATCCTGTTATTCCTGTTTTAATTGTGTTACATATGACCTCTAAACTCGGATAGGGACTTGGGGACGGAGAAGCTGTATTAATCAAGCTTTCGCTAAGAAGAACTTCCATTATCCTTGCAGATAATGAGAACTGAAGACCCCAACGAATCCAGAGTTTCAGCTTCGGTTCGTTTCATAAACATTTACAATTCATTCATTGTTAGATTTTTAAAATAAAGTGAATTGTTTTAGTTTAAAATTTCAAAGAAGTTTTTTGGTACATCATTTGCATACCTATGGCAAATCATAATTATTCATACCTTAACCAGATAGGGATTAACTATGGTATATGTGGGTACGCCGGATTTCATCCGCACATATGCCATAGATCAGCCAAAGGTGTGATTACCTCTGGCAAACCTGCGGGTTACGAACGTATCATCTTTGGCTCAACTGGGGACAAATTGTCCGCTCCGGACTTTTCCCTGGCGACAAAACCATCTATGTCCCATACTTAATCAACCTTCCTGGCCCATACCGTTCCCAGACCAAAAATGTTTATCGGGGCCCTACAATTTACAATATTTTACATTTAAAATCGTCAGAGAAAAATAGAGCTCAAAGAAACGGAGATTCCGGGGTCAACCTGGTCTAACCTTCAATCAGAGGTTCTTTAGTAAAGGGTTAAACACTTTAATGGGTTCGCAATGTCTGTCTGTCCGTCCGTGCTCTAACTCTCGAGAGGTTAAATAATTTTAAATTAATCTTTTAGGGAGAAAATGTAATGTCGTATGGCGGAAGTTGAGTTCCTATGATGACCGCGTAGGTCAAATATCTAAGGTCAAAGGTCTACGGTCAAAGGTCACACTTAAAAATTACGCCCACTTAGGTGTACAATACATCGCTGTACAGGTACGGCCAGGCGAAGTGCTAATCATCGATGTGTATGACTTAACTCTATGGTTGGGGAAACATGAGATTCTCAGATAAAACGACTTTAATATTGCTTTCACCATTTTACGATATGCGTTTTCAACTGGTTTATTAACCCTTTCTTCTGAACTTTAAACGACAGAAAACAAGCCTGTTTCTATAATATAGAACTAGCTCATATGGTGAGAAGGCAAGGATAGCTAATTTCTGGTCTGGTGTGGGACTGGATATGGGAACCCTGTCGGGTTTTGGTTTCGGTTTCAGTTTCATTCAACTTCAAAGACCCTTTGAATTCGGATATTTTGGACGTAAAATGGATAAATATGAGGTTATAAGGTATCATCCAAACTGTTATTGACATTAGGAGGAAAGTAATATCAATTTCTTTTATTATTATCACGGCACACGAGGTCAATCATGATTACCCGGCCTGGTCATCCCTTACAATCAGTTTCCCAGTATTGTTCCGCTAGCTGGTTTGCTTAATTTATAGTTGAATGGAAACCCTAGATGTTTCTACTCTATAATATTCATATGCTTATTTTTGTGTGTCAACAATGTTGAATGTCGAATGTCGTAAATATCAATTACCTTTTGTGCCTCGGTATATATGGACATGTTAAGTATATTGTATAGATACGGGCTCCGGTGATTTGTACCTTTGGTTTTGACATCGGAAATTACAGGCTTCTCAACCCTTTGGTTCGTCAGAGTTCCAAAATCACAATATTGTTGGGTTTGACCCTTAAATATTGTTTTTGTTTTCATCAATTCATTTAGTATCAGTTGTTGGCTTTTATATATGAAAATATGAACAATTATGCGGCTCATATTGTAGTGTGTAGCATGAATTAGGTAAGTAATCATGAAAACATAGCTCGATACATGCACAACAAATCAACATAACATCTCTTGTTTTGCAATATAATCCTAAAAAAATATGCTAAAAATGTCTAGTTGACTTGATAGCAATAGCTAATTTTGCAATTAAATATCCAATTCCACAAGCCATGGAATAAACACCCCCAAGTCCCTAACCCCTGGAATAAACTTCATCCCTTAAATATCTGCTCCAGGGGCGGTTATTTCAGTTTTTAGGGTAATGCTCACCTACAATTGTAGATCGTCTAACTAAAAACCGTTGTATTAATTACAGATACAGACTTCCAAAATCTTTAATTTAAGACCATTTTTAAAAACTGATACCGATTGTTTTATTGATGTTTAAGCAAATAGATACTAGGAAGGACTAAAACTTAGGGACGGCTAGACCTGCTTAGACTTGCTTATCCATTTCGGAGTCTCGTAAAATTATAATTTGGGTGGTCACACTTTCACATAAGAAATGTATTTGGTTACCAATTGTGCTCTGAGAAATCGGCATAATCTGGACGTATTAGTCCGTCGGTGTGCTCGTAATCATTATCATTATCTTAGATTAGTTATTACTAGCTCTGGATTTCTCATTGTCGGCATTCTGTGAGAAACAGACCCGAGTCGGTATATTTCTGGACTATTTTACGAGAACCACGGTCATTGGAAGCCTATACCGTGTAGTTTACAATTACAAAGGGAGTAAGATCTATCTAGGAGATATCATCATTAGTATTCAAAATATGACAAAAGGTATTATGGGTACGAATACGAGTGGAAGGGTCGTATTAACAATACTATAAATAGATTTGAATTTTGAATAGGAATTGTCAGAAGGACCTATTATTATCATCATCATTTGTCGGGAAGAGTTGTCTATTTAGACCGAAAACTGTCACCTGTGTTTATATTTACTGTCAATTGTCGATACTGCCTGACTAACAAGCAAGATCCAAAGCGATGATTAGCTGTTTGCATGCAATTAGAATATATCTAGATTTTCGTCCGTTCTTGCAGAGATATTAAACAAAACGTTAACTACAATCCAGAAGTTCATAGTCCATTGAGATCTGATGGTTCTATGGAAAATTAAATCAATCCCAGAAGCCTAAAATGGAATCGTTTTATATGACGAAAAAGCTCAATTTCCTGCCGGAAATAAACTTTTCCCTTGTTTTTGAGAAACCAGAGTGGGATTTCTTGCGATTGATAAATGTTAGTATTTAATACGAATTTCAAGAAAAAACCATGATTTTTAAGAGTAAGAAATCTTTTACTAATTAAGAATATAATTGAAATCCGAAAGTCAAAGGAGCAGCAGGAGTCAAGAGGAAACCACTAAACTAAACCACCACCACCGACTAAAAATACCGTTAAAGGGCTCTCTTCTGCATTTCGTATTAGGAAACCTTAGAATAAGTACTCAAGAAAATTTTAAAACAACAGGGATCCTTGTTGACACAACAGGCTCTGATTTTTCATGAACGAAGGCTTCAAATCACTACGGTTTTTATAATTTTTGAAGCTTTTGCTATACAGATCACTTTAAGACTCTTAAAAATAGTGTATATTTTTATATACATATTTGAAGAAATAATATCGAACCGATGAAGAGGAAGTAGGAAGGCCCTAGTCTGTCTGCCGAACAAAGTAGACATTGTGGCGGCTGTTAAAATTGTTAAAAAAATAACGGGGATGGAAGGTGTCGGAAAACAGTGGTTATTTTTCAGAGTTTCTTTTGATTTTGGTTTGTTTTTACTGATTTTTAAGTTTAAATCCTACTTCCTCTCTTGGGTTTCGTTTGCCACGATTTTTGGAACAATTAAAATAGCAGATTTTTATAGGGAATTGATTTTCAAGTAAAACTGTATAGAAATTAGCTTATATGAAATAAAAATATTTCCAAGTGTGGAATTTGATGTATGATTCACAGTTTTGGAGAAATTTGGTTCAGGCATGCATGTCAATAATCTAAAAACACACCTTAATATTTTTGAGGCAAGTGTATACAAAAACGGGGCAAAAGTCGGGATTTTTGGGACAAAATCAATGATTAGGTTTAGCAACCTTAAATTCTGTTGTATGTATGTCCTAAGTAGTTATTTCACAAACATTGTATTTGGGAGTTATTCCGGGGGGGGGCTTTATAGAAATATTTACGGTACTTTTCACTGTCTTTAAACCCCTAAATAAACTCCACCCTCGCCATAAAAAAACATACGAGACGACTTATAAGATATAACCCCTCCCGCAAGACTCATTAAATCGCCTCATAATTCCATCTCGTTTTTGCTCATTTGTTGAATTTATTCAACTCGACATCGACTCCCCTGCATTAATAACCTGCAACAAACTGTAGTCAAGTCGGGAAATCCAACCCTTTCAACCAAACTCCGATTTGTTTACCTTCTATCTACCAATCGGAATTCCGATGATAGTTCCACTTCATAAACCTCTTACAGGCGTTAAAAAACAAACTGGGTGTCTATTTATAGCTTCTTCGCATCTCTACTATCGAATAGATATACCCCCGCGGGTTAATCTGATGAAGTGTATCTCTTTAAAACGGAACTGTTTGACTCGTGATGAAGATCCTATCTGATGATGATGATGATGATATGATGATGGCTTTAGTGTGTTTAGTCATCTGGGATTTTTGGAAGTCAGCCCTTTCTGGATTTCGTCCAATGACAACATGTGTGTTTTAGCTGAAACAAACACTCGAGACTCCAAATCTCAGAAACATCCATCTTCATCTTAGAATAGATTCTATTCTATGTTATAGCAAGAGCTGAGGCTAAAAAACGTAGAAACGGGCATGCTAAAGCGATTTAAATTTTTTTAAAGCTTTAGAAATACGGCTATGATATATAAGAGAGATGGTTGGAGAGAGATAATATTTTGCGAAGGATAAGTAGGACGGATTTAGCTGTTAATCATGATGACTAAAGGGTGTTTTATTATCACTGAGCCGAAGGCTGAGACCGTTTGGTTTACTTCGGATTTTCGAAACCTCTTCGATGACAAATTAACTGGGTTTTCAAGTCTTTAAATTTGTCGGAAAAATATGGATTTATTCGATTATTTCTCTATATTTTATGCATAATTTTGGGAGAATTTTTAAAAAGTGGGTTCAAAGCTTTTTTATTTTGTGCGACAGTACAGTGTTTTATGGACTTGAAAATATTTTTCTGAGGACGTAGATATTCGCTGGTCAATAGAAATTAAATTAACTTCATATTTTGCAATGTATTAAATCCTCATTTTGGACGGTTTCTGCATTCAGTTAACAGTTAAATTTATTTGAATTTCTTTAAATTATTTTTTCAACGTTCTATCTTAGTGCGTATATAAATTCCTAAAATCCATACCGAAGGTCTGAATAAATAAATAAGATTCGAGGATTGTTTTCTTTTTCTAAGGAAATTTGTAGAGCTTAAAGTGTCTGCTTTCCTTAATCCCCCGAGTTAAAGGAGTCAAGTATAGTCTTCTAGATTCTTGCTTTAAATTTACTTGATATATCTACAAGTTACAAGTAAGTAAAAACAAAACTAGAATGTGTATCTTGAGCTGTTGAATTCGAATTTCGAATGTGTGTAAGTGGATTAGTTTTGGCTGCCTCGCTAGCCAAACTGTTTACTTCTCATCTGCAATCTTCACCATCTTCCTTCATCTGTCCAACCATTTATCATTTTCCTCACCAATTTCCAGCTCCACGTCCACAAGTCAGAAATTCAAGACCGACTCAGCCTTGTTATCATTATATATCACGATCTTAAGGCAGCTCAATATTTATCTTCGCAAACGAAAAAACATGCCAGGACGGGATTATCGGAATAAGTTCCATCATTTTTAGGTGGAACTGCAAACGCTTTTTAGTTTTATGCCTTTTGGTGTCAAAAATGGTGGAGATCGAACGTAGAAAATGATTTAGTCCGCTAATGAGCTAAAATACTACAGAGGGGAATTTAGGTTAAATACTTAAATAAATACACAGGGTGAGTTATTTCGGGGTTCTCTTTATTTCTATGACCTGTTGAATAGGTCTATGAAACTGATTCGAATTTAGAATTTGTTCGTTGTAAATTACTGAAATTAATATTTCAAATTTTAAAAAGAACTGTACACTTGTAGAGCTACAAGTGTACAGTTGTACAGCTCTGTACATCAGTTGAGACATGCTAAATAAATAAAAACAGCATTTGCTCTCAAGTTAGAGTCTCAATCCCATTAAAATCAAACTACGAATTCTTTAAGACTAAGGAGAACCTCATCAAAAATAAAAATCCATCATAAAACGTCAGTCTCCCGTCAAATTCCTTTTCATCATTCCAGACTCATAATCCCGTCATATTTTTTGGCACGAGATCCCCACAGAACGAAAGAAACTAAAGGTAACTACTTTGAACTTAAAAACATGCAAAATCTCTAAAAAAACGTTAGAAACTATGTTTAAATCCCTCTTCCAGACAAACCATGTTATAAATACATTTTTATAAGTCTTCTTTGGTCGTGTCTGGGTGTTAAGAGATATGAATGGATATTAGTTCCCTGTTTTGAAATGAGTCGGAAAACATTTGGCTGTTTAAAGACAAACAGATGTTTTAGTCCTTTTACTAAAACACATATTCAAAGGACATGTTCCTCCATATACTAAAATATACGGTCTGAAGCTGTTGTTAGACTCGGGATGATGTTGTAGGTGCTCCTAGGAATGCAATTACTTTGCAAGTGTGACAACCCCTGCGTCCCAATAACATGGAGGAGGGCCTCGGGAAATAATTAACTATTATTAGTCAACAAGGGATTCACACTTCTTTCAATTCCCAGGAATCCGTTAACAAGACACACGGCACTTTGAGCCGGGGTTTAAGCCGACATTTTCAGAGTCAAAGTCAGAGATTTAAGGATGTATTAAACCGGGTTCTAAAAGCCGATATGCAAGGATGAAATTATGTGTCCCGTTTTGGGTGTAAGTACAAGTGTTCAATTTGTCACTTTCCTGTTCACTTAATTTTTGCAAAAATTTGTTCTTTCGCCGAGTAATAAATATTTTTTACAGCTCCGTTTCTTAGTAGGATTGCATTTTGCATTGTATTGTATCAGTTAATTCGCAGAATTTATTAAAACATTTGTAAAGCATTCGTCTATTTATTGAAAGGGTTTTGGGAGAATTATCGTATTTATTAGATTGCATCCCAACCGAATAAATCACTACTGAAACAAACGATGAAAAAATGAATTTTACTCGGTTTTTAGGACATATCTTATGTGTTTTGTTGGCTTTTTGCTATTTTTATAACATATTCGAACTCCCTATGAAATTCGCTACAAATTGATATGAAAAACAGGTGAGAAGACCACAGATTCATGTTTTTACTTATTGTTAGTTCTGAGTCATATTAACCAGTACTTATAAGCATTTGTCAATAATTTCCCTAAAAGCATTGTCTCACTTCATTTAATTTACCTGATACCCAAATCCAAACGGTCTTGTCGATTTTTCCTTGAAAAAAATCCAATATATATATAATGTCGGCATTTGTCTACTTATCTAATATTATTCAAAGGTGAGTAAACATGTCCAATCAGGCATAATCTACAAAAGGTGACAGTTAAGGAGCCGACAGGGTCGGGCCATTTGACCACTTATTCCGCCTCCATTTGTCAACAATCGTAATAATAATTTAGTTATGTTTTTTATCAGTGTTCGAACTGTACAAATCAATAGGTGTTTATTGACAGGATTTGGTATTCAATATTACATTTGTAAATTACAAATCCTGTATTTATATATTACAATTGCAAGTTGTAATGCGTAAATACATGACTTTTTTTAAAGAATAATAACTTTCTAATCAGTAGTCAGATATTACTCTGGTTTACAGAGTTTATTTACCTCTGTATTCGCCTGATTCTACGCTGCAAGCAAATATTTAAGGCATTTTTTCATTGATACAACTAATTTTCTGATGTTAATGAGGTTAATGATTTCAGGTAAAAATAAAGCCTTATTTTTTGAAGTTCTGAATTTCGATTATCATGTCCAAACATCAACGTCAATATTTCTTACACCTACCTTAGTATTTTTTTAGGATTCAGCTATGCAGATAAATGCACGCGAACAAGCCAATTTAACCCAATTAGTATAGTTTCATAGTTTACATTTGATATCGTATTTACCGTAATTCTCTAAATAATCACACGGGGTTTTATTTTCAGGTTTTCTAATAGGGTGGGGTTTTATTGCGGTGGAGATTATTTTTGGGAACAATTTTTTTTAATTTGTTTTACTTTGGATGTTGATCTTCCCTAATTTTTTCCTCTTTCAACTACGCTTTCAAACCCCTTAGATGGGGAGTTATTTCGAGGGTATCAATGTCAAAAATACGGTAATTTTATTTTTTGAAAGTACAGCATCGCCGAACCTTATAATTTATCAAACTACACGGGTCAGGCATCATCAAGAAAATTTTCTCATTTTCACATCTTTACTTTCATTCAGAAAAAATCATAAAACTCAGTTCCCTACAAAAGGCATTTTTATTGTGATTTTTAAGTTTAGAAAAGAACGTGTCAGAATAATATTTTGAGGAGCCTTGACTTCCCATTCGACGAGGTGAAGAAATGATGAGACGGATCGGGTTATTTTAGGGTGTTTCCAAGGGTCCATTCTCCCATGATCTCGTTTTATTTTGTATTTATAGGTTACATCAGTTACATGTAGAAAAATCTCAGAATACATGATTTGGTACTAATATGACGTAAATGATGATGAGGAGATGAAAGTTGTATCAACGATGACTGATCAATAGGTGAACCTTAACCCGTTTTACTGAGGTTGAAAAACAAGGCTGTTATGGACTATTTGGTTCATTTATATTTTTATGGAACTTGGGGCTACAGAGTAAGGTCTGGCTCGGGTGAAACAATGATTTGTAAAGAATCCTCTTCGGTTTCAGTTTCAATTTCATTGGCAAAGCCACCTATTCTCTACTTGAATGTGTGCATTGTGTTCAAATTAGACTAGTTGTTGTTAATTGCCATTATTACGGGTTGCTGGAAAGAGTAGGTTTTGTTCGGGGCACACGAGGTTAATCATAATTATTCATGCTTATCACTCATTCCTTGTATTCGAAGTAATATATGTTTGGATCTCTTAAATATTTTTGTTACTTGTACGGGTCGAAAAAGGTATTTTTCACGGGATATTCCGTGAATTGTAGAGTTATAAATCTGCCCTTAAGACCCTAATTTTTTTTATTAAAAGCCAATAAATAGGATTTTAACCTCGTTTTTGTATATATTTAAAATCCACACTCATTTTAAGGTCTTAAACACATACGCTCAAAGACCCCGACGGACGATTGCATGACATATACATATATTAAATAATCAGCTAATCATGACAAAAACAGCAATTAATCAAAAGTTGTTACCCCCAGAGTGAATATCAAAGGCTTGAATTGTAATGACATTTCAAACTCCTTCGAAAACATTACGAATTTTGATGCGAAACGTTCCATTAGTTTTGGTCCAACTTAAAAAACAGGGACATAAAGAGTCTGCCAATCTGTGGTTTCGTTATCAAAATTATTTTAAACTGTGTTCCAGCAAACGGATGCTAAATATATTGGGAACATTTTGTACTATTAACATTTAAATAAGTCCCCACCCCAGGTATTATTCCCCACTTGGGATATTTGGAAACTAACTTAATTAACGATTTTCTAGTGAGAACATCTTGTAGAAACTTTGCTTGCAAACGGGACACCGTTTGTTCAAGTACAACTGTGATTTCATTTCAGAATCTTTGACGTCAATACAACTCACATTCCTTTGTTCTATTGTTAATTAATTCAGATCTGTGTATTTTTCGGATGAGCTAACTATCTAGGTCATTCAATTATTTACTCTACGGATTGACAACCTCGGAAATTGAAACTTCAAAGGATCTTTCGAGGACATGGAACTTAGGAAGTTGGAACTAACTACACATTTAAATGTGAATATTTAGTGAATTATTATTAGTGCAGAAATTAGGGTTTTTAATTTGTTCATTTTAAGTCCTCCGGAACAGTTATTTTTCAAGCCTCAAAATCTGGGACGATTATTGTAGCTTAAGACATCGTAATATTAAAATGGTAGGTGGGGGTTTTATTCCGGGGGAGAGAGCTTAAATCAGGAAACGGGGAAACTTATTTAAAATTAGTAAATGTTGGTTATTTAAAACAATCGCTATTAACTCGTACTTTAGCCCTTTCCGGGTTCCCTAAATTCTTGAATTAGAATTGCCAAAATGTCGTACTTTTGTGGTACTTGAACTTTAAACCAACTGATGAGTAGCAAAAATTTAAAGCTTTGTAAATGTGTAATACATGCATAGAATGATATTGATCCAAATGTATACTTAAGTACTTGCTTGGATGGCTGGTTCCGTAAAGGGCAACTGTAATAGAACAAAGGAGACAAAGGCAATAATAGTTGTAGAAAGAGCATTTTCCTCCTCAAAATCCTAAGAGCTTTGTTGACTGAGCCCTCATCATCTCCCACTTTTCGGAGGAAACGGAATTCCAGGATCCGAATTCGGTTTTTGAGAGAGAAGCGGGGTTGTTTTCGGGCAGAACTGAAACTACTGTAGTTGCCCCTAAATAAGTCCCCATGGGGAGTTCGTTTATGGAATTGAAAGATTCGAATTCGGGTTGTGTAAGAGAGAGAAGCTGAAACTGTTGTATTTGCCCCTAAATAAGTCCCCATGGGGAGTTCGTTTATGGAATTGAAAGATTCGAATTCAGGTTGTGTAAGAGAGAGAAGTTGAAACTGTTGAATTCGTCCCTAAATAAGTCCCCATGGGGAGTTCGTTTTTAGAAGTATGATCTACCACTTGGGGCGACTGCTCTTAAAAATCAACAGGAGATGGGGACTTATTTCGATGAATATTCCAGATTTGGAAAGGAACGGTTAGTGTCCGATATATGCTATTCCAGGTTTTGTGGGCGTCTCTAGGATTTTAAAGCTATGCTATGTGATGGTTTGCTTATTTAGGGTGGGGAATTATTTAAGTGTTACGGTATACAGACCCTTGTCGTCGGTCGGGCAGGGAAAGTCTGAAGGATGAATAATTTCCTAAGAGAATTGTAGTGAAAGTAAAATGCTTCGAAAATTGTTTGATTTTCCTCTTAAAACAGTTGATCTTCTCGGAGATCGGAAACTATTAACTACAGGCCCCTCTGCCCTCTCTTTTAACTCCTCTATTATCTTCAGAATTATCAAGGACTTGCTTTGGCTTTGTGCTTTACATCATCTTTTAAGTACAACTTTTAGAATTACGTCCCAGTTTGGAGCAAGAACCAGCAGAAAAATTGCTTAAGCGGATTCAAGTACTTTATAAATATACCTTCTTCTCCGATCTTAAATCACGTTTAGTTTTGAAAGTACACCAAAAACTACCCGTCTAAGGTCACCTTCTGCTCGATATTGCTTGATGTGTTTTATGCGGATGACTTCTTTTAGCTGAGGATGTACGAAGTTATGGCAGGTATAAATCAATGAGGAGTTTTAAAGGCAAAAATAGAGTGAATTTAATTTGACTGAAATAATTTATCTCTGAATTACCAATGTTTGACTTTAGCCTATGATTCAAGACTTTACTTGACCAAATCTTAAACTGAAGTGTCTTGAAATCTGTGAGTCAGAATCTCAAGACTCGATATAAAAACGCCCCATGCCCAGTCCAATTATCTCATGTCTCTACAAAATTATCATATCTTCTATAATTAAGACTGGCTCGAAGAAAACCAGGAAATCGCCTGTCCGCCTAGACAGATTATCGGATTAACCTAGTTCTATACAATTCTCAGTTTTACATCAATTTGAAACCATGATATTTTCAATTTAAACTTAAACCAATGCTTTTACAATATTCAACATACTCCTACCTCGTTTTTAAATTAATTTTAACAAACGATGAATAAAATATTGCAAAATGTAATCTACGAGATAATCCAGATGGCTTCGGTACGGACCCTCCTACCATGAGAACCCGAAGTTATCTCTACGTCCACCTCCATCAAAATCTCATCTGCTCGTCCGATGAGAATACTGTGTTCTCTCCAGAGACCGTTTTGTTCCTAGGATCTGTCCGGTTCGCTGCAACTTTTGGCTGGAATCCGGCTCGAACAATCTTCCTCTGGCATTCTATTCCTACCTCTTTTTGCAGAAAGGTCAAGGAATGATCCACTTCCGGTTGAAGCGGGTTCGTCTCGGAGCCGTCCACTCCGTGCAAGGTGTCTTCGGGGAGACTGGAAACAACTATAGCCAGGGTACAGGAACTCTTCATTCGGCTCGGCTGTGACCCCCAGTTCCGCAAGACATCTTGAATGGGAATTTAGCTTGTCATATGCTAATGACAACTGTATCCCGTCTTTGGTTTTGATTTCGAGATGATCTCGAACATAAACTGCTGAATGCATTACCTTGGCTGGTCGCTGCTTGTGAGCCTTGATGGCCTTTGGGTGGTTCTTCGCTTTCCTGGAATAACTCTCCCAATCCATCGCTCGTGTCTCAGGTACCATCGCCCAATACAAATTTGGAAATTTGACCGGTGCTTCAAGCGTCGACATGACTTTAGCCTCCAAGGCAGTGTCATATTGGCTGGGGACTCCCTGGTTCCAACTGAACAGCAGTTCCTCCGCTCGCAGTCCAATACTGACCCATTCGACGTTGACCGCATCCATGTTCTCCCGTGCCTTCTCATATTCCCCAAGTCCATGGAACATGATTTTAAAAGTTCTCAACTCGTACTTCCAGAGCTGTTTCCGAATTTTCCTAGCCTCCTTTAAGACCAACTGTCGATTGCCATCCTGCTCCACTCTTAAACCGTCCGTAACACACACTGACCCTTAAGTCCCTCACAAGCAACGTATCACGTCGGGGTCACCACTAATTTTGAAAGTACACCAAAAACTACCCGTCTAAGGTCACCTTCTGCTCGATATTGCTTGATGTGTTTTATGCGGATGACTTCTTTTAGCTGAGGATGTACGAAGTTATGGCAGGTAAAAATCAATGAGGAGTTTTAAAGGCAAAAATAGAGTGAATTTAATTTGACTGAAATAATTTATCTCTGAATTACCAATGTTTGACTTTAGCCTATGATTCAAGACTTTACTTGACCAAATCTTAAACTGAAGTGTCTTGAAATCTGTGAGTCAGAATCTCAAGACTCGATATAAAAACGCCCCATGCCCAGTCCAATTATCTCATGTCTCTACAAAATTATCATATCTTCTATAATTAAGACTGGCTCGAAGAAAACCAGGAAATCGCCTGTCCGCCTAGACAGATTATCGGATTAACCTAGTTCTATACAATTCTCAGTTTTACATCAATTTGAAACCATGATATTTTCAATTTAAACTTAAACCAATGCTTTTACAATATTCAACATTTAGGGTTTACAAATGTAAGGGACAAATCTCAAGTCCCTTTGTCTACGCCAAAACTTGAATTACTTCACTTATTTTGACAATGTTTCTAACACTTTTAGTGACTTTTGTACATTTTTTAAGAAGCTAATATTTTGTTCTGAAAACTCTTCCATATTTGTATTTGTGTTCCAAAACGTACAAAACATACGGTAAAAAATTACTGAAATTCGGTTGGGTTGGAAAACTACATTTCGAAAATCTTTATAAATTCTCAATAAATTTTGTCCTCGTAATTGTTAAGAAAGGGTATACAACATAGAAATCGTAAAAAAAATACATTACAAAAAATTCCATAATTCCATTATTAATTAAAATCCCATTTTTAATATTCAGTAAAATCCTCAGTTGGAATGGAACTGTTTGTACCTCGGGTAAAGGTACTAATGTGCTAAAGATAGTCACATTGTCCTTTAATTTGGTATATTATTGCCATTCTATTGCTTTACAAAGATCCTTGCCAAAATTGTATGACCCTTTCAAGACCCTCTGATTAAACCCAAAGCTCAACGAACTGGTTTCATATAAACATAAAATTTAATACAAATCCGTATTTTTAAGGGACTTTAAGGGACCAGAGTCGATAGATAGTTTCTTATTTCGAGCAAACTAAACTTTTTTTGGAACGGGATGCTGGATGGGATAAATATTTGGGATCTTCTCAAACTATTTGATAGAACTAAACTCGAGTATAATATGATATATTTCCAGTCATATACTGAAAGTAAAACATCTAAAACATGTGGAAGAATTCCCAGGACTTGTGTCTGTTTTGAAACTCTGTCAACTCCCAAACTCCCAAGTGTCAACTGTCCATGAGACAATAAAGTTTGTCCGAATTCGGGGCATTGAACAAGGAACATCCATTAGCCCCTACTTCCCGTACCAAAAGGTTAGGTTAGCTACGAATAATAATATTGCGAAAGGCCCGTAGCCCCTATAACCCCCGGCTCTTCTTTCGTTTTTTTGTTAGAAAGCAATCGTAAGTACTTCAGATTGAATTAAAATATCATTTGCAGTATATAGCCACGAAACCTGTATGAGTCCGCAATAAAAACACAGAGCTACAAAATGTGTTTTCAGGCTCCGATCTTAAAACAATTGAAAAAGACATAGTGATTCTGGCTGGAGTCATTATTTTAGCCCCCTTAAAGACAAGGGCTGTTATTTCGAGGTGGGGATTTATTCCGATGACTTTTTCAAAGAATAAAATACGGATTTCAGGAAGATTAGATATTTCAGGGGATTCATTTGGGATTGACGGGGTAAATCTTATCGGGAGTACATAAACCCCAAAGGTTATGAATGGAAGCAACTTATCTGTTTTGAAATGAGTTGGATAACATTTGGCTATTTAAAGACAAACAGATGGTTATTTAGTCCTCTCGTCTTAAAGGCAAGCTATTCCAACATTTCCAACAAATGGCAACAAATATTCCTTGAAGTTAGACGTTAATGTTCTTAAGCTTCAATAATGTTGTAAGTTGTAAGTTGTAGAGAGGTATAGAGATTGGAGATGGAATGTAATTATTTTTAAAGTGTGACAAACTGACATTCCCCAGCCCTGAAATAATATATCTTCCCTTCCATATACCTTCCCAACAACATCATAATTAAGTGTTATTAGTCAAGTCTTCACACTTTCTTTGAAATCGGAAATGAACTGCTAGGAATCCGATAACAAGACTTGTAGAGTTTGAGCCTTCAAGGGCCGTTCCCAAATCTTGTCAGACTTGATCCAGTATTACCAAAATAGAGGCTCATGGGGAACTATTTAATTGTTTTTTCTGTACTGGCGATATGCATACGATATTAATGTAGGGAGCTCAAGAAAATCCTGGGAAATTTTATTTGAGGGCACGATTTCATCCTCGGTGGAGGCCATTTCATCCTAGGGTGGGGACAAGTTCATGCGGGGGAAGTTCATTCGAATTAGGGGGCAAATTCATCCGAGGTGCGGACAAATTCATCCGAATTAGGGGGAAAACTCATATTTAGAGGGGCACATTAATCTCTACCCTTTTTAGAGGCTTCAGTGAGATTTATGAACAACCCCTGAGCTAGAAATTCAACGATTTCAAACTTTCAAAGCCTTGAAAGAACTCATTCAAAACGAGTGTCGGAAGTTTGGAATTGGATATTGTAGGCCCCTAGTTATTTGTATCGTTTGTAGTCACCGGTCCGTGTTAACCGGCTAAAATAGGGCCCGATATGCCAAAGACAATATGACACTGTACAATTTTATATGCTTATTGTATTGAAGGTTGCATTGGGTTGGGACTCAAGTCTCAAGTGTTCAATTTGTCACTTTAAAAATGACTTCGTTTTGAAACACAAGCAATTCATCTTTAAGATACGATTGTGCTGATCGTTAAAAACATTAATCCCACCCTGAATTTTATCTCAAGGTTTTTAAATTTATGGATGAGCAGTGACTTTTTTTTATCAATGTCCTGCGAAAAGTAAAAAATATTAATAAATTGCCTAAGAAATTCACCTGCGAATCCATTTTGGACTGGTGTAAGTCTCTTCTGAAATAAATTTCCTTGTAAGTGTATTCTAATTAGTATCTCTGATAAATAGATAGTAATAATAATCAATATTATTATGTCGAAACACGTGATAAATAGGTGAAAAACAGAGCTATTTTTGTTAACCCGGTTTTCGGCTCATATCTCAATGTGGGGTCTTATAAGTTTTTATCCCCAATTCAAACTCTGCTTAAAATTTCTAAAAATTCACAACAAAATGGCATCTTCCTCAAAAGAAATACAACATATTTGACAGCTTAAAACCCCCAAATCTGAATTTTAACCGATTTGTTTAACTGAAAATGCTCGTTAGATCCGTTTTCCTTAAAATAAAGTATATTGTCAAACTTAAAAAATAAAAAAATAAATCCCAAATGACTCCCAATTCTCTCTAGCACAGAAATCCGAAATTCGGTGATAGGACCAAAGGTCAAAGGTCGAAGAAAACAGCGACTGTCAAATAAATACGACGAGCTGTCAGTTTGACAGGATTACAGTCCCCCGGGCTATTGACTCTCTTCCGAAATGACACTTTCCCATCCGTTTACATATTGTCTTCGACGACAGTCAACCTGATTCAATCATGTTTATTCTGCCCCCAATTCAGCTCTGGGGAAAGATTTCTAATATCCGTTATTAGACCAACAAAGAGGCAGAGGAGGGGTTTACAGTCAAACATTACAGCGTAAGGTTACATACAAGGACATCAAATACAAATTATTATCCTGGTTCTTGCTCCATTCATCATGACATGACATGGGACAAGAGCTAGGAGCTATTTGCTCTTTTCTGAATCAAAATTCAGAATTTAGGAGCAAAGGGCTTCGGGGGGACCTGGGCCCGTAAAATGTTTTGAAGTTCCAAAATCCGTAGGAAAAATTCCGAGAAGTTTCGCAATATTTCAGACCTAGAGTTTGTAAGGTTTGCTGGAGACTCCGAAGGGCCTGGAGAAAAGTTGTCGCAAGGGAGGAAAATAGTTTCCATGTTTTTTGGAACTTGTCCCTGTTTATTTGGAAACTTTCGTTGGAAAGTTTGGCTGGGAGCTTCTAGATCGGGTGGGGTCTTTTATCGTCTACTAATATTTAGGAATGGATGACAAAATTCGGGAATATATTCTCGGGAACATTGAGCAATGTGACGGATCTCCCATCATATGAGATCAGGGGTTCTTCTAATCTTGGGTACTCAAGTATCAAGTTGTTTCGGTCCTTAAAACTGTCCATGAGAAAACTTTGCTGGAATTCGGGGGTGAGACAAAGAATATCCATTAGTTTTGAGTGGGGTTTTCATATACGTAGTCTAGAAACGGGTGTCAGGACAAACATGCGCGGCAACAAAGGTGTCAGGCGACAAATGTGTCAGATTTTGCATGAAACATTCCTCGATTTCGATTATGTTTGACGTATGAACGACCCTTCAGAGTAACCCAAGCCGTTTGTTGATGGATAAGAACGCGAAATCGAACAATTAGCAATTTAATCACAATTAGATTTATGACTCTTTAAAATAAAGTTCCGGAAATTCTACACCAATCCAATATAAATAACCTATTTTTATTAAATCGTGAGTTAAACAGATACAAAGAATTGCTGCCCTTAAAGTGGCTTCTTTTCAAAATCCATAACAAAGTTCTTCAACGAATACCACATATTCATATCTAACGTGATTGAGACTGTCATTTCTCCATCCACCCAGGATTTTATTTGATCCGCAAACGTTTCCATCCACCGAATATTCAATTTCACTTTGTTCACCAACTTGTCTATGGATTTCTTAGTCGGGCCGAATTCTTTGGTGTATTTTGAAACGAAATCTTCCAACTGTGAGGACAATGTTTAATAGCAGGTTAGTGGTTTATGAAAGTGATAGAGACATATTTTTGCCTAAATAATGTAAGAATTGTACACGATTTATTAATAACGTATTGAATTTTGCACTGCATACCGATTTGAGGTCTTCTTTTGAATTCATGTATGGAATTATTGCTTTTAAACCCTCAACTAGGGGATTGGCCGCACTGACGCTGAAAGAAGCGTTGGAAAAAACATCAGTTTCGATAGGTATAGAGCTTTGGGTTTAGTTTAGGGACAATTTTGTTCCAAGGATACGGAAAATATAGCTAGTTTCATACTTCTTGTATAAACTGTGGAAATTCTCATCTAAAAATGGCAAAACAAGTTCGTTTCCCAAAGGATTTTCGGCAACGGACTGAAGGATCTGTACCCTCTCGACATCATGGAAGTCCATGGTTTCGTTTGTTGACCAGGCCAGCAATCTACGGTATTTAAAATAGGAATTGGAATGGATTTTTTTTAGTAGTTTACAATTAAAGAAATGCAAATCTAAATTGAACATACCGTTCTAGGATTTGCGAATCGTTGGCACAACCAAGGGCTTTTAAGTATCGAGATTTCTGAACTGAGAAATATTCGGAGTTGTACAAGTTTTCAAAGAAACTCCAAGTCTCATTTAATTTTTCAGATGAGACGGTAGACACGATCGCACAGTAAATCGTGTTTTGATCGTCTGCCGGAATCCTAATTTAGTAATATTTTATTTTATTAAATAGTTAGAAGATTGTTTTATCAGTATTATCACTTTATCACCCTTGAAGATCTGAGTTAAAGGAAACATTTTTACGGATTATTCTTCTGATCTTTGACCCAAGTCTTGAAATACTTATCCGCAATTTGAGAACAAAGTTGAGGTTCGTATTGACAAACGGTTTTAAATAGGAGGGACTGAAGTCTTGTTTTTTCAGTTATGTCCTGTAGACCTACTAGTTGATTTACAGAATTTTTCCAAGCCGGAACCAGTAGGTTCAGAATGTAGTTCTGGAATATTATTATTGAAACAAAATTTTAGGTGAATTTCTTATTACGAATTAGTCCACATTCACTTTTAGTTAATTTAGCCATTCGTACCTTAAATACTGGGAATGATTCCGAATTCCGGAGAAGTTCATAAGGTTTCCTTAAATTATTCAATACAGTCGTCCAAACAACTAGCTCGGATTCCTCACTAAGATATCTTGTCAAATTCATTACTGTTCCAATCGGCATGTAATCTGTTGAAAATTGGCGTAAACAATGTTGTAAATCAGTATGTTACTTCTGTTTCAAAAGAACCTAAAAGAATTAAGATGATTCTATATGATTTAGACAATTATAATGTACTTGAAAACCCAAAAGCGAAATAGTCGTCTAGAAATTGACTCCTGAAAACCGGACTAAGGTTCGAGTGGTTTGTCGACAACTGTTCCTGTATTCTGCCGAAGACCACAGGGTCTTCATATAGCACTCTGTAGTAACCTGGATAAATTATTAATTTTTAAAATGATTTTTTTGTGCCATTTTTTTCTCTGCATTGTAACTTATAACCTAATTACCAATAGCATCCGGATTGACTAAAAACAGCTCATTCGTGTACTTGTAATCGACAAAAATTACTTGTTCGTCTTTTGGAATCCATACGTCCGTATAGTAAGCGTCGTCTAATCCATGAGATGCATTTTTAGAAATCTTTGGTAACAATGTTATAGGGATCCACCAACTGGGTTCCTTATCTGTCGAATTTGTCTCTGTCCGATTCTCCAATTTTTTCATCTCCAGAACAAATGGATTGACAAACTTTTCCTGAGAAAATAGCATTAAAACCAATTTAAAATATGTCATTAATCTTCGTTCTAGATTGTATTACAAAACAATCATATGTACATATATTGCATATATAGTTAACCTGAGATAACTGAAGAATCCGCCTATCTCCATCAACTTTAACCCTAACAATTGGGAACCCCTCTTGCTTGGTCCAAGTATCCAAGATATCCTTGATTTTAATACTACTAGCTAAGTACTGGCTTTGAAGCGTTTCTGCGCTACTATCAGCGTCTTGCAGTGCTTCGAAGAGGTCGTCCTGAGTTGCCGCCTTGTATTTCCTGTCGAGTAAAGTAACCAGCAACAGCATTTTAGTTCAAAAACTAGGTCTTTAATTTAAATTACCGTAAATCTCTATATAAAAGCCCTTCCTAAATTGACTACCCCCTATGAGACACTTTCATAAATTACGATTAAGTTAACGTTCAATGATTCAATGACGTTAATATAAAAGTATATGGTGTACCTAGTTGCTTAAACCTTATAAGAACCCCCCCCCTGCAAGGGTGTTTAAAATAAACAAGTGCTAGGCTTCTTAATCGAGATTTACGGTAGTTTTTCTTTAGGTGATTTTCCAATTAAAATAATTTACATTCTCTGGATATAAAGCTTAATTCCCGTATGAAAGACGGGGGAGGTGAGAAATCCAGAGGTCATCCTTAGAATCGACGCTCCCTTATCGTACGGAATCCTGGTGTAGATATCTCCGATCGAGGTCGCCGATTTCGGCTCATTGTCCAGAGGGTGTGTTTCCAAGGACTCGTCATATTTGAGAGCGTCTTGCAATGAATCCGTTGTGAAGTGAACCCAGGGATGAAGTTCGGGATGAGTCAGTTCCGTTCCGAGGTAACTGTAGAGGGTCGAGAACCCTTCCTTTAGCCAGACGTGGTTCCAGTATTTAATTGCCACGAGATTTCCGAACCACTGATGGCTCAGCTCGTGAACAACCACTTCTGAGATCCGGTTTCGTTCCGATTCCGTCGTCACGTTTTCGATGCTTATCAGAACAGGGTCCCTATTTAATTTAAACGATTGAAGAATGGGCAGGAGTGCATAAAATTCGAATTTCTAAAAAAAAATGCTCTAAATAAGTCCCCATCCTTAATGATGAGAGAATCTTGCAAAGCGACGCTTTCAATATGCGTACTAACGCAGTCAAATTGACCTCTACTCTGTAATTGGAATAAGTATGGCTGATTTACTAACTTAAAAGTGATCAATCCCCAGTTCTCCATCGCCGAGAAGTAGAAATGTGGGAGAGAAATGACGTAAATTTTATCGAGAGGAAATTCGGATTCGAAATGTTCTCCAAAATACGGAACCACTTTTTCGATAATGTCCATCGCGTAACTTGTCGATAAGGAGGAGTTTGAGTAATTCATCAAATAATCTGGAGCAAATCCCTGGAAATAAATAAAATTCATTTTAATCCAGTTATAACCAAATATGACCGTAGATGCACAGAGGAATTATGCTTTCAAAATCGTAAGAATACGAGTGGAATTTATTCTGGGGGGACTCAATTTAGCATTTTACGGTATAATATAAATATTTAAGGCTTAAAGTTACCTTAATAGTCACATTCGTTAAATCCTGTTTTGTAAATGACGATATCTGTGCCTTGAAATCGCAGGTTATCATCGCGACTAGGTAGGTTGACATTGACGGGGTCCTTGCAAAACGATCCCAAACCCAACCAGCCATCTCCGAGCTAATAGCGATTATATTAATTTCAAATCGACAGTAAATGACAGATCATGCATATTTAATGCGGTAATTTACATGGGATTTGTCGACATTAACTCCATGTTCGATAAAGATTTGTATTTGTTTTGTCGCCCGATTGTAATTTCGAAAGTTGCCCGAAGTCCAGGTTCGTCGAAGCAGGGAAATGCTTTCCTTGCATGATTCGGAGCAAATAGGGTTGTCGCAAGGAATCTACATAAAAAATTGAAACCTGAATTTGTTCCAGCATATCGACATGACGAATTTCGACACGAACCTTTTTTCTTTCGTCCCAGGCTCAAAATAATAATCCAAGTAAAGACCATTTAGCCGATCACTGGCAATTCGGGCGACGAATTCAATATAGACTTCGTATTTTCCTGGGAATAGTTCCCGTTCCAGATTTAAAATAAGGAAGTGAGTGTCGTTATCCCTCGTAATTTCGTTTATCTTCAAAATCGTTTTTGTCCGAAGGTTTTTGAGCTGATAAATATAATCGATAGTCGATATATTAATACTTGTTATAAAAGCAGAATGCCGTTTTTAGCGAAAACAGAGAGGCTTTCGAGTAAGAGAGGTGGGGACTTATTCCGGGGGAATGTTTTAAAAGCAATCAACATATATAGTTTTCATACAGCAAAGCATGTTTTATAACCTTGTTTTATTATGCGAATCTTAGCATTTTTCATGAAATTTATGAAGTTATTAATTTTTCTACCATTAAAGAAAGGTCTTTGCACATTAAGTTGGGGTTTTAAAAGTTTTTAAATGGAGATTTAATGGGGATCTATTTCGGGGGGACGAATACGATTCGAAGATATATAAAGGAGTCTAATATGTTCAAACCTCGATAAGTCCAATTGTCAAATCCTCGGCATGTAAAGTCACATTTTTCGTCGTCTCCAAAACTTGGATTTCCACCCACACTTTCCCCGGGGATGTAAACCTCTTGTACTTTCCAGCCTTATTATTAAAATCCAAAGAACCCTCGGGGGCACCCGCAGTGGAATTTAAATCACTTTGAACGTCCAGTTCCGGTTCATCCAGGATATGCAAAACTTCCAGCTTATAATTTAGTGGAATTACAGAAGTAGGAAGCCGAAAGGGCTTATCCTTCGTCTTGTTTCCATCAGAATTCGTAACGTTGTTATCAAAATCAACATCAACGGTATCAAAATTTCCTGTAGTAGTCCCAATTCCAAGATCAGGCTCAATGCTTCCTATATCCAAACTCGTCGAAGTGTCGACATCGATCTTGTCGAAGTCGACTTCATTCTCATTCGGAATTACCGTATCCCCATCGACGGAAACGACGAGTTTAAAGGCGAATACGGAGACGAAAGTTAGGCCCAGGATGACGATCTTCATTTTGATAAGTACTTCCACGTTTAGCAGGCACAACTGACCACCAACTGCATCTCCAGCTATATAGAGTGATTTTGTAGAATTTTTTATACGAACACTACGTATCGGGATCGCAAATAAATTTATGTGTATGCATAGACGTCTGTTTGATGACTGAGTTGACAAATAAAAATATCTAAGGGTAAATTTGCATAAATCAAACCGGTTTAGAGGATTTGTAGGTGGAAATCAGAAGAGTTTAATCTCATTTAAGCTACGACAACTGGACTGGATGAAGAACTTTGTTCGTGACTCTCGTGGTATGAATAAAAGTTCCAACGGATTGAGAAAAATATTTAGTATAATTATTTTTATATTATGATTTTTAATTGCATGTTAACAACCTACACATTTCTTAGAATAATATTCCACTCTTGTCCTCTTAAATGGCTTTAATCTGACTGGGTCCACTTTGTAGTTAGAATAAAAATTACCTTCCTCATTCAAAAATAATCAAAAACCAATTGTATTCTGAAATAGATTCCCGACTGAAATGTATGAAATCTCTGAATATGTTCACCGGAATAAATCCCCACCCTTCCAGATTCAACCGTAAGGTTAACTTAACAATGGGATTCCATAATGCTGAAATCATTATTATTTAAGAGATTTAAGAATTGAGACTAATGGCCCCGGCCTTGGTTTCTTTTTTCTTAAAAGTAAAAGCACTTAATACATCAACAAATGTATGAACCTATAATGAAATATACAATATGAAGCTAAAGACGAGATCAGAATTAAATCCTCGAAGCTGCAACAAATTGACATTCATTAAACCTTCCCCGCTTAGGTTAATATATTTTATTATTCCATCGTCATTTTATCTTAATAACTATCTTCAATCCTTCACAATCGAAATCGACAATCCAATCTTATTCTATACCTGGTTTGTGTTTGTCTACTTAATAATCTATTTGATCATTAGTATTTAAGGTACACTGAAGTGAATAGTATTTTCTGGGCCTTAAAATATTCAAGGCATTGAAATAATTACAATAATCATGATATTATTGCTATGTATTTTTTCGTATCACAATATATTATCCTTTATATTTAAATGATATTCTCTACAAACAGGTAAGTATTTTGAAGTATTGGGAATAATCCGAATAATCCTATTTAAAAGACAGATTTATATTTGACATTATTTACGACTGGATTAAAGTAGCGAATTGACAGTATATTCACCAATAGGTTCCATTGAACTTCAATTAATATGGCTCCCAAAGGATTTATGATTAAAAATATCACGGAAATATAGCTACGCATACGTATGACATGTGTTGTATCTATACGTTAAATTTTCCTGTCCTAAGATGTATCTTCTGATCCACAAAATGGTTTAATTAGTGTGAGTGTAACCTGTAATCTTGACTTGTTTTTCTTTTTTTTCAACAACTTGCTTCGGTTGCTTTTTGAAGTAATTGTGAACGTATTTTTCAACTTCTGCTTTATCTGCGAATTAAACAAAATTACTCGTATAAACTAAACATCAATCACCTTGTATAATATCAAGTTGTAATTAGAATGTTTAGACAACTTACTTTTCATCTTGTGTTTAGCAGCCTTGTGTGACATATCCCTCGCCAATGACTTGAATTCCTCCTTAGACTTAATCTTATCATTTTTGTAAAAAGGCATTAAATATTTAACGATCAAATCACCCATTTCCTGTTTGTTTATATGTGTACTATCTGCAGGCGCTTTAGAGGCTGTCTTATGTTTCTCAGGAGAATTGTCTTTGTTCATGCTTCCCCTTTTAGAATGATGAGGATGAGACTTACCACCACTACTCGATCCAGAAGCTGAATCGATGCTATAACTACTTGAATGTTGACTACCAGATCCAGATGATGATGATGAGCTGTTTAACTTATTTTTCAAGTCAGCTTTGCTAGCTGAAGTTGACGATGAAGATGACTTGGCCACTCCGTCTCCCGAACGTGACCTGCCCTTATCATCAGCAGGTTTCTTTGGTTGCGAGGCTTTGTGATTTACAGTCCCGGAATCCGATGTTTTCCCAAATAAATCACTAATCAGTTTTTGTTTGACTACTTTTTCTGGTTTACTCTCAGGCTGTTGTTGAGGTGGTTTATGGTTACTCTGTGGTTTTGCCTTTTTGTCGATGGACTCGCGAAGCTTTTTAGTCTGTCGAGTGTCGTCTCTTGGACTTCGACTGGCAGAATAAAGCTCTTCCTGGCCACGATCCTCATCCCGGCTTCTTTTACGTGGTTTTGAATCTGATTCTTTGGAATTCGGTTTACCATTGAAATAGCTACTTGTTTTACTGGCATTTTGGGTTTCTACATCTTCAGCTAGTTTTTCTGAAGCAGTTTGAAATCCAGGGATGGCTGAACTGGCGTCGGATTGCTTGGATTTGAGTTCCTGTAAATAAACGTCGTAAGCAGTCGGCACCACCTTCCCACGTTCAGAATTCCCATCTGTAATATTGTCGATAATTTGTATCTCATCATCTTCTTTATCCATCACAGAACCGGTAGGATATTCCATTATTGCGGATGGCTCATCTTCGTCTTCTATTATTTGAAGATCTGGAGAAGACTTGCAGCTATTTATTGGCGACTCTTGTTCTTTTTCAACATCAGAGTCAACCGCCTTATAAAAGCCAGTAAGCGTTGTTTGCGTAGTCGGGGAACGTCTTTTCTTGAAACTGAATCGTTTAGGACCTTGAGACATCGGTGTACTCGATTTTGGCGATTGGTTTCCCGTCTTCTTTGGGGTATATTTGGAATTCGTCTCTTGGTCCAATTCAATCATATGCACATTCAAACTATCGTTGAATATACTGCTGGAATTGAGGCTAGCATTGTTTGGAGAATCCAATAATTGCGAAGCGCGTTGAAACGTCGGCCTCGGACTTGGTTTTGACTCACTGGGCCGGTAACTTTGTAATGCCTCCGTTTCTGAGAATGCCTTAGTGTCATTCTTAATCTGATGTGTCTAAATTACAAACAATTTCAATTAGAATTCGAGATCAACGGAATGCGCAAAGATAAATTAACTAACTACAGATACAAAAAGGACACTGGACAACTCACAGCCTTGGCCATACGCTGACGGTACATAACAAGAACTTTATTGGCTGTAAAAATAGAATATTCTAATCCCACAGCACAATCCAATATATCACTCTTGCTAAAGATCTTTCCAGAAACACTGAGCTCCTTAGTTTTATTATGATTATGATCTAAAGCCTCCATCACAAGGTTTAAATAAGTTTCTCTAGCTGCAACTGACAACCCCCGAACTTTAGTACCCGTAGCCTCAGCAGCTCTTACTCTCGCATTTTTTGCAATTTGCCTGTCCAGCAAAGTTGCAGCGGTTATGATCCCTCCTCCCTCTTCAACGGCTGGGGTTCCACGTCGAAGTTCGAATTGTTTTTTAATCACAGAATCTAATTCTTTTTTAGCCCTTCTCTCTTGAGGATCACAATCATAGTACTCATCCTGTTCCTTTTGAATTCCTGCTCGACCCCCACCGTACAAATCGGGATCAACCCCACTTACATTAAGGGACGACTGCTTAACTTGCATTCTAAGCACATCTTGATAGGCGAAGGCTTGGATTGAACTCTCAACAGTCTTTGGATTCTCACAGAAATCGCACATTTTGCCACAACCCTCTAGCTTTTTGTCACCAAAATACTTGGCGAAGAAGGAGTGACGGCAATCTGCTTCTTCACAATATTTTATCATGGATGTAAAATTATCCATGGTTGCCTTTGCTTTGGCATCTTTCTTCTTTTCCTTCAGAACTGCCACTTCTTGAGACAAGAGGAAGTTAATTGCATTTTTTTCTTGTTTAGAGTGATATAGTCGGCAAAATGATTTTTTCCCGTCGCGTCCAGCACGACCAGATTCTTGGTAGTAGGCAGCGATACTTTGAGACATTGACCAATGGGCTACGAATCTGTTCGGGAAACCGGTGGAGAATTCCATTAAAACAAATTCTCTAAACACGTCCATACGTACAGGGCAGATACAGACCAAACACGACTCACCTAACAGAAGCCTTATCAACTCCCATTCCAAAGCTAATAGTTGCAGTTATCACAGGAACAATTCCTCGCATCCATTCCTCCTGAACTTGATCTCTTTCGCCGTTGTTTAAACCTATTAAAAGTTCCGTCCACATACTACATTAATATTCTTTGTTACAAATGAATTACCCAATTAATTAAGCTTGGTCTTTTCGGGTTCAATAAGTATTTCTTAAAAGTCTTGGTAATCTTACCTGCATGGTAAGCTTTAGTGGGTAATCCTTTTTTGCTCAAGATCTTAGCGACGTCAATCGTCATGTCCCGGGTCCGGCAATAAATGATACCACAGCTTCTATCAGCCTGTATTATAAACAACATTAGTCAACCCAAATCAGTTAAATACCTATATACAATTGAATGAATGGATTTTTTTCTACAAGATGACTTTCTTACAGCTTTCTCTTGTTCCCACCCTTCACCTAAACTTTCCAAGCAAAATTGGACAAGATCACTATAAGGGTCGTCCAGAAGTTCTTTAAATTCCACATCGTAAAAAAGATTGGATCGAAAGCAGGGATTTTTAAAAGCTAATGGAGCCTTTAAGCTAAGTTGAAGGTAAATATCTTCAGCAACCTACGAAAATAATGAAAATGCTTTGAGAATACAGATAATTTACCAACTTTCGGAGAAATAATTAGGTGCATAATTTAAAAAATTACCTTCGGGGTTGCAGTAGCTGTTAAGGCAATCCAGGGTATATTTTTATACATATTTCTCAGCTCTCCTAATCTCAGGTAGTCCTTTCTATTTATAATTTCAAATAAACATGTTGGAATTGTTAAAAAGAGTTCTTAACCGTATTAGGGTACAAAGATTGTCATCCGAAATAAACTCAAGTTCTTTATGTTAAAAATACCGGAAGTCGTGTCCCCACTCACTGACGCAGTGAGCTTCATCCACAACAAAGTAGGAGATTTTTCCATGAGTATGTAGATTCTGTAACGTTTGCTGTAAGAAAATTAAAATTATAAGCTTATGTCATAACATAACTATGTGGATTTTAATACGCTTGTTATTGTACAAACTCTGAATCCATCAGTAGCAGCTTGTTCCGGTGTTATATAAAGGAGTTTGGTAGAAGGATTAATGGAACGCAGGTCATCATTGATTCTTTTTCGTTCAGTAGTACTGATTTTAGAATTTATTGTCTCGGCACGGATGTTAAGTTTAGTAAGGTGTCCAAGTTGGTCCTAAGAATCGACAGAACCCAATGAAAAAATTGAACTACTATTGTTGGCTTTAAAATAAAATGTTTACTCGAGAGCTGTCGTACCTGGATTAACGCAATTAATGGACAGACCACAATGGCAAACTTCCGATCTTTCAGAACAGCCGGAAGTTGGTAAATCAACGATTTTCCCGACCCAGTTGGCATTGATACGTACACATCTCGATCACCTTCGGATTAAATGAAAATATTTATTTCCTTGAATGGTAGAAACAATTTGTAATTATAAATTATAACTCTCAGTCTGTAACACACTATAATGCAAATATGAATGAGACTATACCTTGTAAAACGGCCTCAATAGCATTCAACTGAACGTTGGATCGGAACTTTGCATGTTTAAAATGCTCCTTAAGCTTAGAAAGAAGGTGGGGATATTTAACAGAATTTTTTAGGATATCAACTCCGTCGGCAGTCTCTGTACTGCCCGACCTGGCCAGCTTGAATGATAAGGGTCTCTGCATTGTCACGATTCTCAGGTAAAGGATTGTGAACTATATATCGTTATTGAATTTTCGACCTTTCAGCTTTGGCGATTGTGATTACTGATTTAACAGGTGTGTGTTAGCCTGTTAGCTATTAGAACTTCAAACTAGCGGAATGTGAGTTATCCGGATGACCTATATTGATGATCTCGATTATTAATCAATGCAGAGTCAAGAGTGATACATGATATCATGATATGTTGTATGTGTGATGATGTGGTGATAAGGGAGCACGGCAAACGGACGGTGGTTGTCCAGTTACAACAGGTACAAGTGACAGGTCAAAGACATCGGCCAGACGGCAGACACCTCAACAATCTGATGACCTGGAATGGAAAATAGACACGAATGTTGAATGTCAAATAAATATTCAATATTCCGGAAATCGGGAAATCAGAATAAATCGGATTTTTGAAATCGTGAATCGGGAAAATTTTTCGGGTTATGGGTTATCGGGAAGAAAAAGTTTTTAACACCATCCATAGCCATCAACAAATGCAAGGCATAAGATAAGACCCAAATAATGAATAAGCATGAAGCATTATTTTTGATTTTGCAATATTCGCAATTCAAAAAATTTCAACCAATAATGCAATGCAATAAAGTCAATCAATACACAATATAAGTTCAAAACACAAAAACAAAATTCAACTAAAAGTTCATTCAAGACACAAGACACAAGAACAAAGAATGACAAATGATGAATGAACACGAAGAAAATTAACACAATTGACAAAAAACAACAAACAAAAACAAACAACAGATAAAAATTTTAAATTTCGAATTGGAATTGTGATATTGATTGTGAATTCAGAATTGAAATAAATTTGAAATTGAAAACAAAACTCAACGACAAACGATGAACGATGAACAAAATAAAACTAGAAGTACCTGTTTTCCGACATTCCGACACCCGAAATCAGAGTAATCAGACCAGAAGTCACAGGTCACAGCTCTAAAATCCATACGGCAGATTTAATTTCCCTGCTGGAGCTGGAATGGATTATCAAAAGAAGATAACTTCATTTCGATCCACTTACTTACTTCACTGCACTGTTTTGTATTTAGACCTGAAAAAATTTAAAGTTCTTGAAATTAAGAACAAAACATTCCGCACGAACACGCCTCCCTTAGAACTGCCGACTTCGATTATAGAACTGCCGACATAAAATTATCATGTCCCCACACGCACACCACATACATCTTGTTAAAAAATGAATTTGCTTTGCTTTTTGATATTCAAATGGAATACATACAACTCCACACTGCATGTGAATACTGGAGTTGTGCGTGCCGAAGGTGGGCTGGGGTATCTCGCGACTCCCTAACACTACACTATAGGCTTGAGTTGAGTGTGCAAGAGGAGGGCTGGGGTATCTTGCGACTCTCTATCTACCACAGTATAGGCTGGAGTTGAGTGTGCGGGAGGAGGGTTGGGGTATCTTGCGACTCTCTATCTGCCACAAAATAGGCTGGAGTTAAGTGTGCGGGAGGAGGGTTGGGGTATCTTGCGACTCTCTATCTGCCACAAAATAGGCTGGAGTTAAGTGTGCGGGAGGAGGGTTGGGGTATCTTGCGACTCTCTATCTGCCACAAAATAGGCTGGAGTTGAGTGTGCGGGGGAGGATTGGGGTATCTTGCGACTCTCTATTTACCACAGTATAGGCTGGAGTTAAGTGTGCGGGAGGAGGGTTGGGGTATCTTGCGACTCTCTATCTTCCACAAAATAGGCTGGAGTTTTGCGTGCGGGAGGAGGACTGGGGAGACTTGCGACTCCGGCTCCCTATCTACTTCAGTATAGCCTCGAGTTGAGTGTGCGGGAGGAGGACTGGCCACTGGGGAGACTTGCGAAAAGCTTTGGACGAAATATGTAAAAGGACCATTTCCGGCTTCTCGGCAGTCGGCAGTCCTAACGGAGCTCACGAACACGAGGCATGATAAAGCGATGGTGATGGCCCTAAATAAAAGTCTCAACTCTCTCTTCCCGCATCCAATCTCTTCTCAACGCAGGCTTTATATTCACCCTCAGTCAAATCAACCCTATTTTTCTAAATCACTATTTTCTTTATAGAAAATTTTAAAAAAATCGAAAAATCAGTCTGATTTCTAAAAAAATTAAAGCATTCATTTTCGTTAAAAAAGCAGAACCCTTAGTGTCTAAATGGTTAAGCCAGGAACGATGAACTCGGGAAATAACATTAAATCTGTAATGACTGACGAAATGCAATAACGGGATTTATTAAGATTAATTTTCATACGAATTCTGAATTCATAGAAGCGTCAAAAATGCAACAAGAGTTAGATCTAAATTAAGCATAATCATCAGTTAAATCTTAATTTATAAAAAATAAAACGAGCTCTTATCCAAATCCAACCCATCTCTTTTTAACCTTTGTTAACGATTAAGTTTTGATTAGCAAAGTAAAGGCATCAAATAATTTTAATTTAATCCTCATTTTAGTTATCCATACATTCATTTTAATTTGGCATTGATTGCAAACAGCATTTTCCTATTTCTCTCTAGTGCATGCTGAGTAATTTTATAATGATTTTAGTAATTATTTCCACATTGAGGAATTCCTAAATTCCTATGGCTACATGCTGTCGAAATGAATCGTCAAGAGGTCACAAGGTCATGGGGTCCAGGAGCAGTGGGTCACTATTTTTTTTAAACGCCAACAACCGACGCCCCTTGAGTATCTTACTGCAGACCACACCAACTATTTATAACTGACCGACAACTATCCCGATTCCTGATCTTAAAATTAACCCAATGAAACGAAAACAGCCTTACGGGTTTTCATAAAAAATATGTCAACCCCTATAAAATGGATTTTAGTTTTTATATTCTTAATGCCGTTTTACTCCCTTGAGGCCCGATTAAATCACCCCGACGGACCTCAAGACTTACAAGATAGAGCTGTAAAATATTATTTACAAAAGGATGCTAATGAGTTCAATCAAAAGAATGCTGCTACCATTAAAAACACAAAAAAACGGAGGATCAAATGGACACGGATAGACCAACCTGAAATAGCTGAACCAGAGTCAATGGCCAGAAGGACACCCGAATCGTCGTTCTATCAACATCATCATTCAACAACAGTAAGGGTCCTTTCAAAACGCATTGAAGCGATCGAGGTTAAGGAATTAGAAGGTAAACTTTAACTTCTCATATATTAAACCAGCACTTGTATGAAAATTTATAGTGTTTAAACTATTTATATTTTCAGTTCCTATCTCAAAAAGCAAAACACCTTTGATCCCGATTGAAAATCCCAAAGAACAAATTGAAACCAACATCCGTAAACACTGTTTTAATGCTTGTTATAATGTTTCAAAATTTAAAAAAAGCATACTAATAAAAAAAATCATTGTACTCAACAGAATCAGAAGTCGGAGGTGAAAGAGAAAGCCGAAGCAATGTCGCAGAGGGTTATGGTACAGGGACGACAAGTCCAAAACCCAAACCGGTTGGAAATGACGGCTCTGTTAATTTTGGAACTGTTCTTCCTCTAAAGCACTCAACAGTCGGTGTCAAGAAAATCAGGATAGCCAATTTAAATGGTTCCCTTCCAATAGTAATCGATTCAGAAGAATTCGGAACAAACGAGAACACTACAGATACACTCAGCCGTGAAATTAATCCGTCAATGCTGCTACAAAATGGTACTGCCAATGATAATGAGTCCTTTCTAATTATCGGTGGAACTGAGGATCCGTTGATGAAAATAACTAACGAAACGGACAACAATATCACGGTGATGTTCTCAGGAACTGATGATCCTATTTCTGGCAACCAAACTGAGGATAATAGTAACCTGACTTTCAACGGAACTGACAACCCTTTCGCCGGGAACGAAACTGACCATAATAGTACTGCGTTTTTCAACGGAACTGAAAATCTGTTTTCTGGGAACGAAACTGACGATGATAGCAACATGACTTTCACCGGAAATCAGAATCCGCTTACTTGGAACGAAACTAACGATAATAGTACTGCATTTTTCAACGGGACTAAAAATCCATTTTCTATAAACGAAACTGAGGACAATAGCAACCTGACTTTCACCGGAACTGATAACCCTTTTGTTTGGAACGAAACTGACCATAATAGTACTGCGTTTTTCAACGGAACTGAAAATCTATTTTCTGGGAACCAAACTGACGATAATAGCAACATGACTTTCACCGGAACTCAGAATCCACTTGCTTGGAACGTAACTGACGATAATAGTACTGTGTTTTTCAACGGAACTGAAAATCTATTTTCTGGAAACGAAACTGAGGACAATAATAACCTGACTTTCACCGGTACTGAGAACCCTTTTGCTAGAAACGAAACTGACGATAATAGCAACCTGACTTTCACCGGAACTGATAACCCTTTTGTTTGGAACGTAACTGACGATAATAGTACTGCGTTTTTCAACGGAACTGAAAATCTATTTTCTGGAAACGAAACTGAGGACAATAATAACCTGACTTTCACCGGAACTGATAACCCTTTTGTTTGGAACGAAACTGACGATAATAGTACTGCGTTTTTCAACGGAACTGAAAATCTATTTTCTGGGAACCAAACTGACGATAATAGCAACATGAGTTTCACCGGAACTCAGAATCCACTTGCTTGGAACGTAACTGACGATAATAGTACTGTGTTTTTCAACGGAACTGAAAATCTATTTTCTGGAAACGAAACTGAGGACAATAATAACCTGACTTTCACCGGTACTGAGAACCCTTTTGCTAGAAACGAAACTGACGATAATAGCAACCTGACTTTCACCGGAACTGATAACCCTTTTGTTTGGAACGAAACTGACCATAATAGTACTGCGTTTTTCAACGGAACTGAAAATCTGTTTTCTGGAAACCAAACTGACGAGAATAGCAACATGACTTTCACCGGTACTGAGAACCCTTTTGTTTGGAACGAAACTGACCATAATAGTACTGCGTTTTTCAACGGAACTGAAAATCTGTTTTCTGGAAACCAAACTGACGAGAATAGCAACATGACTTTCACCGGAACTGATAACCCTTTTGTTTGGAACGAAACTGACCATAATAGAACTGCGTTTTTCAACGGAACTGAAAATCTGTTTTCTGGAAACCAAACTGACGATAATAGCAACATGACTTTCACTGGTACTGAGAACCCTTTTGTTTGGAACGAAACTGACCATAATAGTACTGCGTTTTTCAACGGAACTGAAAATCTGTTTTCTGGAAACCAAACTGACGATAATAGCAACATGACTTTCACCGGTACTGAGAACCCTTTTGTTTGGAACGAAACTGACCATAATAGTACTGCGTTTTTCAACGGAACTGAAAATCTGTTTTCTGGAAACCAAACTGACGAGAATAGCAACATGACTTTCACCGGAACTGATAACCCTTTTGTTTGGAACGAAACTGACCATAATAGTACTGCGTTTTTCAACGGAACTGAAAATCTGTTTTCTGGAAACCAAACTGACGAGAATAGCAACATGACTTTCACCGGTACTGAGAACCCTTTTGTTTGGAACGAAACTGACCATAATAGTACTGCGTTTTTCAACGGAACTGAAAATCTGTTTTCTGGAAACCAAACTGACGAGAATAGCAACATGACTTTCACCGGTACTGAGAACCCTTTTGTTTGGAACGAAACTGACCATAATAGTACTGCGTTTTTCAACGGAACTGAAAATCTGTTTTCTGGAAACCAAACTGACGAGAATAGCAACATGACTTTCACCGGAACTGATAACCCTTTTGTTTGGAACGAAACTGACCATAATAGTACTGCGTTTTTCAACGGAACTGAAAATCTGTTTTCTGGAAACCAAACTGACGATAATAGCAACATGACTTTCACCGGTACTGAGAACCCTTTTGTTTGGAACGAAACTGACCATAATAGTACTGCGTTTTTCAACGGAACTGAAAATCTGTTTTCTGGAAACCAAACTGACGAGAATAGCAACATGACTTTCACCGGTACTGAGAACCCTTTTGTTTGGAACGAAACTGACCATAATAGTACTGCGTTTTTCAACGGAACTGAAAATCTGTTTTCTGGAAACCAAACTGACGAGAATAGCAACATGACTTTCACCGGTACTGAGAACCCTTTTGTTTGGAACGAAACTGACCATAATAGTACTGCGTTTTTCAACGGAACTGAAAATCTGTTTTCTGGAAACCAAACTGACGAGAATAGCAACATGACTTTCACCGGAACTGATAACCCTTTTGTTTGGAACGAAACTGACCATAATAGTACTGCGTTTTTCAACGGAACTGAAAATCTGTTTTCTGGAAACCAAACTGACGATAATAGCAACATGACTTTCACCGGTACTGAGAACCCTTTTGTTTGGAACGAAACTGACCATAATAGTACTGCGTTTTTCAACGGAACTGAAAATCTGTTTTCTGGAAACCAAACTGACGAGAATAGCAACATGACTTTCACCGGAACTGATAACCCTTTTGTTTGGAACGAAACTGACCATAATAGTACTGCGTTTTTCAACGGAACTGAAAATCTGTTTTCTGGAAACCAAACTGACGATAATAGCAACATGACTTTCACCGGTACTGAGAACCCTTTTGTTTGGAACGAAACTGACCATAATAGTACTGCGTTTTTCAACGGAACTGAAAATCTGTTTTCTGGAAACCAAACTGACGAGAATAGCAACATGACTTTCACCGGTACTGAGAACCCTTTTGTTTGGAACGAAACTGACCATAATAGTACTGCGTTTTTCAACGGAACTGAAAATATATTTTCTGGAAACGAAACTGAGGACAATAGCAACCTGACTTTCACCGGAACTCAGAATCCACTTGCTTGGAACGTAACTGACGATAATAGTACTGCGTTTTTCAACGGAACTGAGAATCTATTTTCTGGAAACGAAACTGAGGACAATAATAACCTTACTTTCACCGGTACTGAGAACCCTTTTGCTGGAAACGAAACTGAGGACAATAGCAACCTGACTTTCACCGGAACTGATAACCCTTTTGTTTGGAACGAAACTGACCATAATAGTACTGCGATTTTCAACGGAACTGAAAATCTGTTTTCTGGGAACGAAACTGACGATAATAGCATTGTCGCCTTTACCGGAACTGAAAATACCATTTTTAATTCGACGGACAATAGTAGCGGCGTTGTTTCAACTGGGTTTGAAGATCTAGGAATGACTAATGGTTCCGAAGGTAACACGACAAATTTCCTGATTTCCAAGAATCCTTATACAGGAAACTTGCAAGGTATCGATTACAGTTATAATAATACAGCGATCTTTAACGGAACAGAAAATTCTATGTTTGGAAATGAAATAGACGAGAATATTATCGGAACTGAAAATCCCATTTCCCTAAATGAGACAGATCGAAACAGCACTGTGACTGAAATTCCTATTGCTGGGAACGAAACTGACGATAATAGCACGGTGACCTTCGACGGTACTGAGAATCCTATTCCTGGCAACGAAACTGATTACAATAGTACAGCCACTTTAACCGGAACAGAGATTTCGATTGCTAGCAACGAGACTGACGATAATAGCACGGTGATGTTCACCGGAACAGAAAAACCCATTGCTATCAACGAAACGGACAATAATGCAACTGTAATTTTAACCGGAACTGAGAATCTTATTGCTGGAAACCAAACGGAGGATAATGTTACTGCAATTTTAACCGGAAATGAAAATCCAATTTCTGTCAATGAAACAGACGATAATAGCACAACAGTATTCTCTAGCACTGAGAATCCGATAGCATTTGCCACAAACGGTACTGACGAAAACGCAACCATGGTCGGCGTGGGTACCGTGAATCCTTCACCTGCATTACCAACTGTTAATTCCGTACCATCAGCTCTAAATGGGTCTCGTTTTTCATCTGAACCATTTATAAGTCATTCGGAGCAAGTGTATTTGGATTGTGGTCGTTCTAAACGTTGTATTGGAGAGCCTGCGGGTGAGGCGAAGTTTTTTTTGTTATAATCAACTTCGTTTACCGACGAGTCAGGACTATCAACAATAGAGCTGGACTAGAAAATTAAGAAATACTATCTAATACTAATCGATACAATTGTATGTTTTTTCAGGATGTCTTGCTACAAGGTCCTGCTTATCCATATCTTCTTACTTCGACGAGGACTCGCCATTTTATACTATTTTTGTAATGCCCAAAAAACCGACGTGACACACGTTATGCACTTTGTTAACGTTTACAATACAGTACATCTTTTATACAACTCGTTAAATTTTGACTTGATCGTTACTAATAAAACGGAACAAAACAATACGGGTAAAAGTCATAGAAGGTTTGGTTGCTTTCCAATCAGAACTTCGTATTTTAATGTTGTCGAACCACTGGAGAGTATAGCATCATTTTGGGTAGTCAAAGGGGGCGGCGGTGGGGGCGATTCATTTAAGTCGCAGGAGCCAAATGTCACCATGACTATTTTACGAATGAGTATACGTTTTTGTACGCTCTAAAATTGTCAAGATTGCATTTTGTAATCGTTTTTGCATAATCTATCGACATTTACTTGCATTGATTATGTTGTTTAGCTTCAAATAAAACCAAAGAAATCATGAAACTAAAATATTCCATGTCTTCGATAATCGTCTTATTTGTACTGGTCTCCTCCTCATCGGCCTTCGAAGCACCTAATGACATCTTAGGAATCCGACCCTTCAGTTCCCGTTTCTGTGCGAATGTGACAGAAGGGAACCTCGAGGACCCCACCCAGTCGATAGTGAAGGCGGATGTGTCGTACATAACCCGAGGCCTCAATAACACATTTGCAGATGACAACTGGTTCTTCGTGGTCGTCTCTGCCGGAAACGGGACGACCCTTACTCGAGTAGCTCTCCAAGTTCAACTCAATGACGAAGCCGGTACGATCGTAGGTCACTTCTCGACCAAAATCCCGTGTAACAAGGACAAGGATCTCCTCACTTCCAATGATATGAAGGAGGTCAACCATGTCTCTATTTTTGACCCCAATTCTGAAGTCAGTGAGGTCAGTTTGTTGGGTATACCGGAATTACGGAAATAAGTACCCTGGGGGGTTATTTTGTTTACTTTATGAATACTTAGTCTGTTTGTGTAGGAAATGAGCCCTCGAGTAGTTGTAATTCTGTTTAAGAAACCGGTTTCGACATTTGTGCTTGGAATGATGATACCAGCCTTGACGGTCAAGACCCTGAAGGCCACATCGTTGATCGAAACAATGACACAACAAACACACCATTTGGGTTTCTTCGTCACGTAATAAGTTTTAGAGACTTATTTTGGGGGGTTGCAATCGCGATTTATGATACTGTAATAGCTCGTTCCTATTTAATAGGGTAACCGCAATAGATTCCAACGATATCTGTTACTACAACCAAGTGTCCCCTCTCAACCTAATGCCGGACAACTCTCCAATCTCACTCCCCATGATCCTCTTCCCTTGGGCTCAATGTATCATGTCGTCGGACAAAAAGGTGACCCCGAAGCGTTTGGAGAACGGACAACACACGGTTCGATACGAAGGACAAGCCGATACGAATTCCGCGTCCAAAATCAAGGCTTATAAAACCCTGTTGGAAGAGTACCAAAAGAAACGGGACAAGGAGCTGGAAAAGGAGTACGCGAAACCGTTTGTTGACGATGTACCCAAATCGTTTACCTCGTTCCTACAGTTGTACAACGACCAATCGAAGGCTAATGACGCGAAAGACGAGGACATTGTTGCCCTTCGACCTCAAAATATAATGACAGATAAGTGCACGAGGACGGAATTCGGAGTTATTAGCGATCCGAGCAAGACAATTGTTCAGATATCGGCCTATTTCAGTCCATACGAGTACTGGTACAATGTCAAGATCCAACTGCCCTCCAAACAAGTAAATTATTAATTTTTTTTAATACCACCGGAATTTATTTCAGGGGGATGCTTATTTAGGAGCAGTTGTTAATTTTTTAACTCTCCAAAAGCAGGGAACATTATTTAGGGAACGTAATTCTAGGGGGGTTTAAAATCAAAACTTACGGTAACTATTTTTTTCATATCATCAATTGCACTGGAATAATACTATTATCCTTATCGAACCAGCGGGTCAAAATCGCCGTGCTCCAGGCTTATGATGCCGAGACAGGGGATGTAATTGGTCGATTTACGAAGGAGTTCCCTTGTAAACCCCTCTCGGACCAGGGTTCCGTTTCCAAGAAATCCCCGGATTTACTGGAACAAGTTCAAGATGTTTTTGGAAAAACTGTGTTCACTGCCTATTCGGTGGGAGATCCAACACCAGTAAGTTCTTGTCTACTTTCGACAGTCGATTTCGACAACGGATTTCGACAAATAAATTACGCTTTTTCGAAATTTTTTTTACAGGATGATCCAACAATCGCTTATGTCGAGCTCAATAGTCCAGGAGCGGAGTCATTCATAATCACGATAAAGTTTGATGACCTCACACCCCTCTTCTTTATAGCGTCAGTTATGACTATGAATATTGCGTTAATCCCATTTAAAATAGTTTTCCGTAATATTTTGTGATTTTTTAGAGCTACAGTAATCACCACTGACAATCTCTGCTACCAAAATCAAGTATCCCGTGTCTATCAAGGGAGTGCCCTTCCACTTGGAATCAAGGGAGCGGATATTCGGAAACCCGTATTTCCACTGGAATGTGACAAGTTTGAAGAGGTGGAGGTGTCCATCGAACAAGGTGAAGAAATCGAACCAACTCTGATCCAGTCCAATCCAAAGATTAAGGAGCTGCATGGAAAGACACTTGCCGACTTGAAGGACATGGGTTCGGTTGTGATGACGGAGCTGTTGAAGAAGCATGTTGAGGAGTTTAACATCAGAAATAAGCTGAATATCCTAACGACGACAACGACGACAAAACCTAAGGAAGTCAATGTATTGAAGTCGTCGGACCCCATCAGTCGGCCCCTGTCTGATCCATCGGCAATGTCAGACCCGACGTTGACTGTGGCTTCAAACGTCAAACTTACATCTGTTGAGCCGACTTCAGTGGAATGTATTGGTGGATATGGTCCATATTGTCGAGACAACAGTGTAACGAAGAGAAAGAGAAGGAAGAAGGGACAGGTTGTGACAACTGTTGAAATGACTACCCCAACTACAACTACACCAACTACAACTACCCCAACTACAACTACCCCGACCACAACTACCCCAACAACAACTACCCCTACCACAACTACCCCAACTACAACTACCCCGACCACAACTACCCCAACTACAACTACTCCAACCACAACTACCCCAACCACAACTACCCCTACCACAACTACCCCAACTACAATTACTCCAACTACAACTACCCCAACCACAACTACAGAAGATCCTTTCATCGAAGACGAGTCGGGCCCCGAGATAATAGGAACCTCCACAATCTTTGAAGATTACGACGACCCAACAACCCCCGAAACAACAACCCCAGCACAAATAATTACATCCAAACAAACCCGGAGAACAACCATTAAAACAACCACCACCGAAAAAGCTACCAGAAAAACCCGACCCAGCACAACACCGTCAACCTCAACAACCGAAGAACCAACAACCCCGGAAGTCATCAAGCCTAAACTCCCTGCCTTCTGCGCTAAGCCAGGTATATAATACATACGCCTACAGTCTTACATCATGATAACTTAAACAAACACGTATAAACGCTACTTAAATGAATCAAACAGGATTCTGGGATTCCCAGTGCGGCAAATCCAGTCAAAAACCCACTAAAATCATCGACCAAGTGATGGGGATGCGGATCTCAAAAATGCCGTTCCAACAGGACATTTGGCTTCACATTGACATCTTCAACAAGGCCACCGTTCCAGCCGAAGAGCAAATTCATATCAAGGGGGTTGCAATTGCGGTTGCGAATCTTCAGGGGAAGGTCATAGGTCAATTTGCAGAGTTCATCCCATGCATTCAGAATCATGAGCCGAAGCACAAGGGTCACCGGAACTACTCTGAGCTATTCGAACTTCTCGATAAGGATATAACGACGGGTAAACGGATGCTAGAAGTGTACGAGTGCCCCATGGACCCTGTCCTCAATCTCAATTACCCCCCGACCTCATCATTCCTGCATTTTAAGGAACCTGTCCTGGCCTTCTATTTCCATTATCGCTTTGCCGTTGCCGAGTACAAGTCCATGGAATTTAGTGACCCTGGAACCAGTGGCTTTCAAGTCATGGTCATCATTCTCGATGATGATGGCATTTGCTACACGCATTTACTCTCGAGGAAGAGTGGACTTAAGCCAAGGATTCCTGTCACCGAGCCTACGAAAGTTCCCATCAACTGCCATGCCGGAGAAGGTAAAGTTAATTGCTTTGGCCTTAATTACAATTAAAATATTTTTGACCTATTAGCTTATACCAGAATCATGTAATGCCTGAGGGGGATCAAATTTTGAGACTTGGAACTTGGAAGTAACGCCCGTCTCGGGGGTGGGGATATATTTTGGGGTATATTTTTCAGATGAATCAGAAAGGGAACCAACAAGTAGTTTTTTAACAAGTCCCGTTCGGAATGCTTTAACTTTTCATTGCCCTTTAAAAAAGTTAAATTGTGACTTATCTCGTCAAAACTTTTCTATTTGGGCTGAGGGGGGATTTATTAAAAAATTACAGTAGTTGTGAATATACATGAATTAAATTGTTGCTAACAAAATGTTTAGGGGTTCAGCCATACGGTGGGGGTTCGACGGATAACTTCATTCTCCCTGGAACGGATCCGGATTACGACACTTGGATGGCCTTCAGTTCCGAACATCCGACCTCAAGAAAACCGGCGAACGTGCCAAAGATCAAGGGAGCAATTGACAAGATTGTTAGCGAACATAATGAGGTTTTCAATGGGAAAATTGTCACTACGGAAGCACCCAATGAGGTTATCATTGCGTCTGGGAAACCCTTTGAAGTGATAGACGAGATCGGTAAAGTTTTTTTTTTTATGAATTTGTAATTACTGAAATAATGATCCCCCGTGGGACTAATTTCAGTATTTAAGCCAGGGTGCCCTAATGGGAGTGCTTAGTGTATCGATATCGATAAACTTTAGGCGAATGCTATTTATTTTTACATTTGATTGACTACTTCCAGAAAGTGGAGGTGGGGATTCCGGAGGTTCGGTTAATAATATAAATCAGCCAGGCCATGTCCCAGTAAGTCTGGTTGAATTTTAAACCCAGAAACTTCACAAATACCAATTAAATTGAAAATTACTATCGATAATAATGATAATGACAATAATTTTGGAGGTTTTTATTTGACTATTGTAGAGAGGAAATGAAAGGTCGAAACAACTATCAAAGAAGCAGCAGATGTACATCGAATGTGAACATACTAAAGGATGCTTAGGGGAACCGGCAGGTAAATATTGGTTGACGTAAATTAAAATCTGATATTTTTAGGTAGTTTTTGATAGCAGGTTGGATCGAAACGCATGAATTAACAGTGTTTTTCAAGAAATACAGCGAGTCATGATATATTTTGTCGGAAATTACTTTGATTTCCAGATTGCATTCCAGGGAAAAGTTGTCTTTCAATAGTATCCTATGTCAAAGAAGGGGACAATGTCCGGTTTGAAATATACTCAACTGCTCAGAAATATGCGGCTATCGGTTTATCTCGAGATTTAGAAATGGTTCGATTAATTTTTTTAAATTAAAATTTAATTTCCAATGTACATGTTTTGGTTTTGTTTGCTCGTTTTTTTTATACGGGTCTTTGGAATGATTTTTCAGGGAGATGATAGTGTGATCGAGTGCGTCCGTGAGGATGATAATTTAATCAAAGCATACGTCTCTTGGAACGTTGCGGCTCCGGCAAAGCAGAATATCCGATCGGTAGAACAGCTTTTTAAAAAATAAAAATAAATTGTGTATTGAGGTTCTGACTTTAGTTAGGGACGAATGGTTGTCTCCGAGTATATTTTTGTCCCACACCTAAGTCCCTCTCCCATTGAAGCTGCCTCGAGATACATGATTTTTGAACTAATTAATGTCTAGAGCAAAAAAGTGCAAGAATTTATATCTGATGTGTCGGGAACGTTTGAGGATGGGGATATTTACTGTACATTTCTCCATAAAAAGGATTTTACACATAACGCTCATGCATTCGATCTGGAACATGAGAAGTTCTATATCCTCCATGTTGGAGGTTCGGTTGCTTCCGATGGACTTGAAGGTACTTTTTTAAGGAGAATTATAATAATTTTTCCGTAATTACAAAAATAAAATAAAATTATGATGGATCTTTCTTTTTTAGGGAACCTTAAGATTCATGACAGGTACAAATCAAAACCCAAAGGCAATTTATTTAGATATTTCCGTCCCAAGCTTTTACATACTATAACCTTTTATTGATAGATTTGTTACATCGAAAACCCCGGAAATTGTATACAGACACGTCGGGGTAAATGCTTGGATCTAATTTTATGGAGAGAGAATTGGAGAATATGGTGGTTTTGGTTTCGTTAAAATAAGCAGTTTGATGATCGTTTAATGATCTGAATAATTTTTTTGAATCACCCTATGTATAGAAATCTCCACTTCAGCTTTTGATCGACAAGATCCATGGGTGTGTAATGATAGTGGTTTGGACGTTTCTAATCCCATGTACCGCCTTCGTGACGAGGTATTTCAAGGAGACGTTTCTGAAGGTTTTCATCTTAAACTTTAGCCTGTGGTATGGGGTAAGTTCCACAAATATTTAAGTAGTTTAGTATTTATAAGTAGTAAGTTTAAGCCTTTTCTTTAGGGTGGGTAAAACACCCGCTTGAACTATTGCCAGTAGAATATGCATCTGAAACTCTGACTACTTGAACCTAGTGCAAAAAGTTCCAGCAAGATTGTGATAAAACACAGAAAAATTCAATTATAGAAGCAAATAAAAAGTCGACGAATTTAAGGAAATTGTGTCTTGTGGATTTAGAAAAGATGCAATCCCAGAACAGAGCCCCACCCTAAAATACATCCCCACCCATTTCGGGGGTTTGAAACTACATCCATAATGCAGCATATTAATCCATGATTTTGGCCCAGGTTCACATAATCGGAATGACGCTCGCTATCCTGCTGACATTTTCAACCGTGATCGCAATCTACACAGTTGGTCTTCGAATGCCGGGTCAGAATGAATGGACATTTCATTCGATCGTAGGAATTCTAATGCTTTTGATCATGATCCTTCAAATTCCACTGGCAGTTGGAATCCTCAAGTACAATCGGATTTATAAGTACTTGTTCATCAACTTTATCCATGGGTTCGACGGGCACCTTCTCTTCGTTTTGGGATGTAAGTATGTAAGGATTTGTTAAGCACAGAATTGTTATAGGTTTAGGGCAAAAATCGACGAGTAAACCCCTGAAAGCAGTCCCCATCTCTAAAAAGGTCCAACGTCTCTCCAGGGTTTCGGTAACGTTTTATCGAAAAACAATGTCTAATCTAACAAAAATGTTGTCATAATTTGGTTTCAGTTGTGATGATGTACAAGTCTAGAACCATGCGAGATGGACTTCCTTGCGAATCCCGTGGCACTCTGATTACCTTCATTGTGACATACATGGTTCTTCACTTGTGCATGTCGGTAAGCCTAAGTCCTAGTCCTAAATATATTAAATTAAGTTTAAAATAAAATCATGAAAATTTTTAATTAATGGAGACCTTAAAACGAAATACCGTTTACTGCTACGTTTGCTGTATTTGCATCAGAATGATCAACAGTACTTAATTTTTCTATATTTTAGCAGCATTTTATTGTGCTAATTTAACTGAAATTTAAAAATTTAAAGCAATATTTAGGACGTATAATAATTTACATTTCAGATGCCGTAAGTATTATAGTACGAGAACTAGTCGATCTATAATATTTATTATTTAATTTATTTCCTGTCCAGTATCAAGTTTGCTACAGTGACTTTGTCCAAGGGCGAAGGGTGTCTCGGTCCTATACCCTGGGCAATTTGGATGTCCCCGAGAGGTCATTAGACGGGAAGGAGGAACCCGTAAGATTCCAAATTTTTTAAATTAAAAATAATTTGTGTTCTCGATTTAATTTTTATGACAATCATCTTTTAAATTAATCACAATTACTTGTGGTTGTAACAGGGAGCCCTGAGTCGGAAATTCTTGTTAGTAGTTTTCGTGGTCCTTGGAGTCATCTTCATGGCTGCTCTAATGATGCAGTTTACCTTAGGAGAGTTGGATTGTATCGTCCTCAGTCAACGCTGATAAATTTATCTCCTTAAAATAGGAATTATTAGCTAATTTTTTAATACGTTTCAAGGGATTAAAATTTATTTTGAATTATATTAAAGATTAAATAAACTGCTTAAACGTTTCGTTAATTATAACAATACGGGTCTCAAGAAAAGCTTTGATCCAGCTCCCGTCGAGTTATTTTTAATTGCCCAAATTCCAGAATTATTTTTATTTGTTTAATCTTTATTGTCAAAACGGTTCAGCATTTGGCATGTATAAAAATTCGACTTGCTGAATAAATTGCATTTCAATATAGAAAAGATGGTCCAAAATTTTCGAAAAAAAATTTCGAAATCTATCAAGAACAATATGGGGTTTGCCCTGTTCGAATAGGATTTTAATTTATAAGCCCGGATTGTACGTAAAACTTTGCATTCAACCTCCCTTAAAATTGTGATCGTAAAGTAATCATTTCCATTAATTGACAGCCTTTAATTTTAGTAATTTGATTTCTCACAAAATCAACGCATTCGCAGCAGTATACCCAAATAAACAGCGTTATTTATTTTGGTCCTAAAAATCTAAATAAGTTCCATTCCAGTACATAATATGGCTATAGAGAACTAAGAACCAACATAGAATCAGTCGGAAAATCTCGATCTTCAAAAAACACAACTCAGAGGCCGGGACTAAAAAATATCTCAACTATTCTCAACTCAAATTTTTTTCGTAGATATGTTAGATAGTAGAATTTGTTCATAACGATAAACTAATTACATTAATTAGACTAGTTTAATCAATTTCAATTCATCAATTTTAATATCTTAATATCTAATTTTTTAAGCCAAAAAATGTCAGATCTAACCCTATCCGAATCAGAGGAATTATCCGAAAGACTCCTTGAATGCTGCGAACAAGCCTATTTAAATGGGCTTGATTCAGCTGAAATATACAAAGTCCTCCACTGTAAGGAAATCATTGCAACCAATTTAACAATTAATAAAAAACTATGTTTGGAACAAACTACCAATCCCCTTACAATAAAAACAACAGCAAAACTAACAGAGCAAAACAATGACGACCCCTTTAGTTCAATTAAAAGGGGATTTCTTATCCTACTATTCCTAACATTTGTGACCCTATCGGGTCACCTCATCCTATGCAAAATCCTGTCTACAAACCCCCTCAAATATTTCCCATCAATTCAGGAAAAACGATGTTTGCTCCCATCCCATCCCCTAATCATGGAGATGGTCAGGCCGATCGCCAACTGTAGTATTTGTCATCCTGTCTCAAAAATGTCGGCGAAAAGTTCGTCGACAAATACGGAATTTGTCGTAGAACTGACTGAAATCCCAAGTAAGGGCTCTTTCAGGGAGATTGCCTACTCTTCCAAACCTATTATAATTCGACAAGCAGGGCTTCGGGGAGGAATGCCGAAATTTTTTAATTTCCGGAAATTAAAGGAAATTTTCGAATCGGAAGCTGGGGGAGTTGACACGGTTTCGGAGGAGTGTCAGTTCCTGCCCTTTAGGTCACCCTTTAGGTCCCTGAGGGAGGCCTTTGACCTCATCTCCGACAGTTCCGAGTGGAGTGACCCTTGGTATATCGGATGGTAATTTAACTAAATAAAGTGCCCACTCGAAATAATTCCCCACCCTCAGTCTGGAATCAAGCATATTTCTGATCTGAACAATATAATATTTTTTCAGGAGTAACTGTCATCCAGGCGTGGCTGCAAAGTTGAGGAAATTATTTCCCAGACCGACGTTCCTACCTGAAGATTCAGAATCTTCTGCAATCGATTGGATCTTTATCGGGTCACCTGGACTTGGAGCTGCTATGCATGTAAACAATCATTTAGTACAACTAATCCTTAAAACAGTTAAACCCACAAGTTTTTATGTACAAATTAAGACGAAAAACTGAAGAAATCCCTATATTTTACCCCGTTTGATCGGGGTAAAAATGGTAACGCATTCTCAAAACGGTGTATTTTAACTATACAAGATTATTCGTTCATTCGGACTTTCAATTTAAATCTTTAAGACATTTTGAGAGATTTTGAAAACTTCTTTGGATGTTACGATTACGATTAAGAGTAATCTCTCAAGTTAAAGTAGTCTATCGAATGCAATGAAAAATGGATCATAAAGCTTAAATTTTTAAATTTTTTTCTGATTTCATGAAACATAAATATAATTTAAAACACTCCTTCAGTTTATGTATTTGCAACTGACGATTTATATAGATTGACTATGTCAGAAGACCATCTTGGCAAGCGCAACTGTCAGGAGTAAAGACATGGTATCTTCGACCTCCTCCTGAATGTGAAGACATCTGCCCTGACAGTGTCTCCTTCACTATAAATCCTGGAGATCTTCGTAAGTGTTTTCGACATTTTAATGAATAAAATGAACTAAATAAATTTAGTTTGAGTAAAGGTCAGGACATTTCTAACATCCTTGCATTCCTTATGAATATTTAAACATCAACTAATCCCATCAATTGTTTTTTCCAGTTTTTCTGGAGACAAACACGTGGTATCACCAAACCTTCATTGAAGGGGATGACCTTTCCATAAGCATTGGATCCGAATATGACTGAATTACAATAATAATTGAAGAACATAAAATATTTATTTCATTATGTGTTCTACTTGGACTTATACGCTAAAACAATACAAAATATAAAGCCCCCTCGATCTCGATAAGATCATTTTGACTATTATGACTGATATAAAAACCATACCAAAACCGCGTCCAATGGTTACCTTTTTCTACGGGTCTACAACAGACCTATTTTTGTACAATAAAATCAAATAAGTTCAATAAATCTTCACAGCACAATTTAGTTTAATTGCTTCATATGTCTATTTGAGAAATACCAATGCTTGGCCCGTAAAAGTCAAAGGACCAATAATGTCAGATAGAGTGTTATTAACATCTGGACCACGAAGGTCAGAGGTGGGGGATAATAGTACGATTCCAACGGTAACAACGGAGCATCAGGATGACGATAGCTCGACAAGTACGGAACTTCATAAGAGATTTCAACACTTGAGGCGAATTACTCGAAAACAGAGCCAACCTTTCATGAGAACCCATCCGGGTACCGAACGCTTCGGGGATTTGTACTCCGAATTCCAAGACTTTTACACTCGAGACCAGCTTCGGAGTTTAGAGAAATGCTTCCTATCGTAAATTTGTTAATCTACGTCTAGAAAAATTGGTCGAAATTCATCACCCATGCCGATATTTCATGAATCTTGATAACCGCAGGGCAGATCATGACCAAGACGGGCATCTAAACCCCTTCGAATTGAGATACTGGATGGAAAAACACAACTCCCCGATCTCCAACGTCAATTTGAAACATGTTATGAAAGCAGCCGATTTGGACGGAGATGGGAAACTAAGCTTCCGGGAATTCATCCTCCTCTGCAAACAGATCGAACTGAAGTCGATCGATGGGGGAGGCAGTGGGGGCACGATTTTTGAGTGTTTGGGTGAAGATACATCTCCAGACTTGGATTACCCGAATATGAGACCCAAGACACCGGGCAGTTTTTCAGAATTGAAGGCCGAGGTTCATGGGAATGTGAGATATTTTGAAGATAGGGTAAATTAAGCCTTTTATTGTGCCTATAATTTGGTTGAGGGACATAATCGTGCAATACGTTTGACAAGACAAGATTTTGTCCCACACCTATTTCATAAGCTCATACTAATTGTTTTAATTACTGCAATCGTAATTTATTTGTCTTATCATGATCTTCTAAATTCTATAAATATTTTCACAAGATTGCAAATGAACTTTCGGGGCCAAAACCTCACGGAGACGAAGGTTATTTGGAACGGATCCGAGAAATCAATCAAAATCCCGATTTCAATCTCCTCGAGTTCTTTAAAGATCTCCGACATCCTTCCAAAGAAACTAAGGAAGTCTGCAACGAGGAAGTCATCGAAACGCCACAAATCCAACATCGACATGTTACCACCGCCTCGATCACTCTTGAGAATAACTTAGAGCCGGAAGTCGATCATGAGGGCACTGAATCACCACCCCATTGGAACTATGTTAATGATGAGTTTGACGATCCGATGAAAGTCATAGTCGCAATTCGACCTTCCTCAAGCCACAAATTTGAACCCGGTTATGAAGAAACGAACTATCGCGATTCGTTAGACTTCTCAAATCAGGAGGAGGCGAAACCTTTGGTTGGAGTTGACCTGGTGACCCCTGACCTCGGAACCCAAGATATCGATGTCGATGTAGAGGCTACGGGGGAAGTCATCGACAATCTTACCGACGTTGAGGTTGAGGCTGAGGCAGAGAGGGTCCGAAGGAGGTCCCAAAATATACAGACGTCGTATGAAAGGTTCTATGGTTCTCAGTCATCGATGACGAAATTCATTGTTCCGGATTTACAGGAGGATTTCGAAAACTTGGAGCTCAATAGTCCCAAGAACAGTTCTAATACTAATTTATAAGTCCTGGAATAAACTCTTTATAACTGACCCATGCCCTTGAATGTGCAATTAGATATAGTTGAGCTTTTAGTTCATGCGGATGAGGATATAGTGCTTGTATCGACGCTTCATTAAATATATACTTATTTCTGTACATGGGGACTTATTTCGGGACTCGGTCTGAATGGAACTATAACAAAAGATCCTAATAAAAACAGAGTTTCTGCCCAGTCACCATTCTCAATGTTAATGTTTTCTTTAGCATGATCTTAAAATAAAGCCATATAACTATCTAAATTTCAAAATAACCTAGAAGCAAGCGTTTAATGTTGATTAACTAATTGTAATTAGACAAAAATAGTTAGGTCTCATCTTACCCCAAATAGAAAAATGAAATGGTGGGCATAAGAGATAATTCAATTCTAGTGTAAATACACGTGCCGTCCTTGTAGTTCTCTTTTTAGATCGATTTCCTCGTAAACGTCGATATTCGAATTTCGATAAACTCATCGACATGGAGTTCATAGGTTATGAAGAGCAGGAGACAAAGGACCATTCCAAGAAGAGGAAGGCAGGTCGGGTGGAAATCAATAGGAAGACGAAGGTTAATTTGGTTTTTGATCCCGATGCTAGAAGGTAAATCCAACAAAATCTCGTTAATAATAATTTTTGCTTCGTACTTAATCGTAATTAAAACGCCGAATTAACTGAATTTTTAAACTTTCAGGAGATTCCTGACGGGATTCAGCAAGCGGAAACAAGCGAGGAAGGTTCAGTATCAGGAAAAGCTGGACAAGGAATTGGTCGAAGAAAAACTTAAAATGAGAGAAGAGGTTAGAATTAAATGCAAATTGAAATTATAAATTAATTAACTAAAGCGTAGTAAATACTGATTCTAATAAAATTATCAATGTTGAATACAGGCGAAAAAATCAGTGACGAAAAAGCAGTCAAGTTCCCACTCCATCCTACCGGAAGTAGAGCACTTGCTGGACGAAGATTCCGACTCCTCCTCGTCTGACGAGGAACTCACCGAAACCTTCGAACTCGGATCTACCGTCGTGTCGATTTCCAATCTACACGACTCACTTCATAGGAAACCCATAAAGATCAAGGAGGAGAGTGACGAAGACGAGGAAGAATGCCCAGGCCCCGACGGATCCAACGCATTCATGACATTTCAAAACCGGAACAAACTCAGAGTTGGAGTACTCGAAGCCTTTAAAAACGAATCTCCCAAATTCAAACCGGAAACAGAGAAGCAATTAAAAAAGCGCCTGCTAGCCACCGCCGGTGACGCAAAAACGAAGACCCTTGTTAGGAAAGAAACGAATCGACTTCTCCAACATAGCGATGTCTACAAGAAGGCCCTGAGGTTAAAGCAGCAACGGAGTAAGAAATTTAAGTTAAATAGACTCCAACCTGGAGCCCGTGGGGGCAAGGTGGAAACCGGAAGCACGACGGAACCGAGCAAACCCGTAGCGAAAGGGAAGAAGGCTGCTAAAGTTAAGGTTAAGACGAAAGGGAAGGCCTAGAGGATTTATTCATTGACTAGTTACTAACTTTACAGCTTTTATGTATATTTAAGAAATATTGATTAAAATGACTATAGATATTATTTTATTATAACAGTTTAGCTACATATTTATTTCCAGCCAGTTTAATAAGGTTGGACAGGTTGCATTCGAGTTCTAACCGCTAATTCCTTTTCACATCGATATTGACTCCCATGAACTTATCCAGATTGTTCATTCGCTGTGCACCCTGGGAAAGATTCTTCCTGACGTTTGCACTTTTCCGGAAAACTGCCGCTGCAAAATTGATTGATCATTTAGAAGAATCGATAATTCAACAAGAGATTGCAAATCCACATGTATTCATGAATGACACAAGCCAGAATCATCACTTTTGAAACCCCAGACCAGTATTAAGCCTCAAATAAGCTGTACCTTAAATTCTGAAATAAAACCCTCCCCTCTGGGGGGGGGGGTATTTCAATATTCACGTTAATTAGTGTAACTTACCGGGGCTATCATACTCATCGTCATCAATAGAGATGCGCTCACTCCTCCGGATTCTACTTAAGACCGTCCTGACCTCCGAACTCGCCGAATTCCTTTTCTTAGCGTTGTCATCGTCCGACTCGTCAGAGTCTGTACTTGAGAATTGGAATGACTTTTTCACGTAGTCGGGAACCTTTGCGGCATTTTTATCGAAGAGGCAGTGATGAATGGTTATGATGATCACCAAAAAGCAGACGCTTGGGATATGTAAGAAATAAACCAAGTTTTTACTGAAATCGTATTAGGCATTTCCGGTGTTTATCAAATGATTATTTTTATTTTTAAGGGTAAAGACTTACTAAATGAGACCCAATAAGATGAGAGCCGCGGATAGTATCATGAAGCATTGGATTATTACGGGGCCTACTTCAGTTGCGTTCCGGAAACGACTATAAATATTGGAATTATTAGGAACGTTAACTAATACCATAAACTGTTTAGTTTTTACTGAAATAAGTTTTCTTGTAAGTTTATGTCAAGCAAGTTTTTTTTAACAATTAACGGATATGGGGTCTTTCGGGACCTTATTTCAGTAAATACGGTGTGCTATTTCAAATGATTTCTAGGATTTTATACTGGATACTATACTAACAAGAAGTTCTGGACCTCATTGATATTTAACATCCTGAATTGAGTTGAGGCTTTGGTGTCGTGTCGACTGGCAGAGTCAAGTAGTTCAAGTCTTTATAAAAACATAAGCTCCGGAGACCGGAAGCTGAGGATTCACAAATGCTACAGATACAAGACGGTTCAAGTAGAATCTCTATGGAGAAATTTCGAAAACGTTACGATTCTTCATATGAACTGCCCGGCCTTGCGGTGACAGATATGCTAGAAAATTAAGACAGCCTAGACTATTTTTTTTCAGTTTTTTGAATTTCTTTGCATTTATTTTTCTTTTCTCTTTCTTTTCTTTCTTGTGTTTTTTTTTGGTTTCCGACGTTTCGTATTTTTCTCACATGAAAGTTAAGGGTCCACCTTCACTTGGACACGTAGAACAGGAGAATATTATTGCGGGTTATGGTTTTATAAGAATCAAGATATCATCATCACTAGAAAATAATTTCGACAAGTACAACACGAGGATGAGGACAATGAAATGACATGAAACGGCATGGACATGACATAATCCATCCTTTACAATAATAGAATACACAACAATAATAAATATTGTTTTGTTGATCTAGTCTATTCGGAAACATTAAATTGCAACGATTTTTACACTCGATTCCGTCACAAAAACAGATTCACATACACATTGTATACACTTATAATTAAGATATATAGATAATATATTATGTACAGTGCGCTTTTTTAGGTTTCGAATCCCATATCATTAACGATCAAGAAGAACTGTCCAAAGCCAAGCTTTACAATTCAACCTATTTCTAAACTAGTAGTGTAGAAGCCTCTGGACTATTGGACTTACGACGGGATTCTCTAGAAACTATTATATATTACTTTTATACAAGACTATTTAAAAATCTAAATCGGTTTATTTTATTTTCTAAAGCTAATTAGTCAAAAGTAATTAATATTTCAATAAGCTTTTTTATAATTATAATATGTAAAGGTAGCTATGGTCAAGTCCTAGAGTACAAAAAGACGAGTGGTTTACAGTGCGAATGTCTGGAGATTTTCCGAAATTAAATTAGTACTTGTTACATGGTGAATTGGAATCCATGAGGGTTTACACAATTAATTGATTAGCCTGTACTATGTAACATCTTATTTATAATCAAGATTTTAAATATATTATTATTTTTACTATCTAGTCCAATGGTCGTGAGAGGGGGGGTGGTAATATATATCACGATATAACCATTACAATTCCACTACTACGGCATGTATTTTTTGTAATAGCAAAGTTGTGAGTGAATAACACTTGTCGACGAGAAGGAGGGTACAAGTTCAAGTCACCATTAATCGACAAGTTTTTTAATTGTGGAACTGTCGACGAAATTGGCAAACGCTTATATTATTATAGCTTAGTAATGTGTATACTTGATCATTCTCATTAGAATTAATATATTACTTATCGATCAAAATGACTTATCACTATCATTATTTACGGAAAGCATCATATTATAAGATCAGCAGATCGATCAAAATAATCCTTTCAAACGGCACGGATACGGATCATGTTTTAAATTCAAAACTATTCGAAATTAGATAAGCTGTCATACTTATCTTGAAACAACTAAAAAACACTGAATTTTACCTTACTTTGTTACAAACAAATCTACAATAATGATAATGAAGCATGCTGATCTCTATCACAAAGATTTTTGTTTAGTTTTTTTTCTCTTACAGTTTTACTGTTTACAAGCTATAGAAATCATGAGATTGCCTTTTGTACATTTGTACAAAAAACTCGTCGAAAATTGAAATACGCCATTTGGAGGTAAACGATCCTCTGGTAATTAACGTTATCACGCTCTATACTTTTTTTGTTATCAAATCAAAAATTCAAAATTAGATGAAATTTCCACTGACTTGCAATTCAATTACAAGCATTTCGCCATATGCTCCTCTAATTGTACTTGTTTTTGAATGACCATCCCGAAAAGAAGGTCACAGGTCTCTAAGAAAAAGATCGACTGAAATGGTCAAAGGTTATATTACTCTTTGCTAATTCCTTGATTACTTTACAGTTTTTGTTTGGATCTATTTTTAGTATACCTCTGACTACGAATAAATACTATCGGTACAAGTAATTAATTTACGTTTACGATTTTCGAATCGTTGGTACTTTTTTCTATACTGTCAACAACTGTCAATCGACTCAATTCCAAGAAATTTGGACCTTATACATGCCTACATATATATTACCTTACCGAAGCATTGAAATCAGGTCGGTCGGAGTGCTTTGCAAATGATTATATAGTTCAATAGTCCATTATAATATTATGCGAGCATTAACAACTAAACTACTAAGCAGACTAAAAATATTTAAAGTACTAAAGACTAAAATCTAATTTGCAATTTTTTGTTTGAATATCACACAGCATTTTGGCTAAAACTTAAATTTTTAATGAGAAAATATTAGCAATAAATCTTCCTTAGAAAGGAAACTGTCAAAAGGTAAAACTTTAAAGACCGTATAACAAGGGAAACGAATTTATTTGCTTTTCTACCTAATGGCTAAACTAAGTACCTATTAATTTTAATGTAAGCTCCACAATGACCATAATCTTGATAATCCGAAGACTATTACATCTATACGCTGTAGGTTCTAGATGTAATGAGAAATTGAGATATTACGAACAATTACCTATTATCGTTCGTCAATAATTTCACAATCATTACTAAAATACTATAACTTACCATTACCGTGACGTTTTTAAAATATTAAAATGTAATCCCTTAATCTTGATCTGATTTTAGTTTTGATTGACATTCAACAGCATTATACTTTGCACTTCCACTACCCGCAATAATGATAACTCAATAACGTACAACTTCTTCGGATTTCGTATCAATCGATAAAAACTCAAAACTCAATAATAAACTAAAGTCTCATTTTGAAATATCATTTCCTGCACTTGAGAACTCATTATGAACGATCAATTCTTTTGATAAGGATTCCCCCCAAAAAAATAGAATCTGAATCAATACCAGACTTCAGAATCCATCCTTCCAAAACTCATATTATTTCGAATCCTGACTAAATATCACTGCGAAAGTTTACAACGCTGATAATATAATCCACACAAATACAATAATCCTCCTTGATTTACTAAATTAATTATCGATCAATTATATTTTACTTATACATATTCTTATGTATATCGAGAATGAATCAAGTACCTAAGGCGAAGTTGGGCTAACCTAATAATTCGAAGCTGTTGTCAAGCAGGCGATTCCTCGTAATCGTTATAATAATACAAAGTCACGGATGCAAGATGATCGTTGCTCATCACTTCGAAAATCATATCCTGAACACCATAGCAAAGACTCGGGCCAAATGGGTTACTTGCCGATGATCTTGTCAGAACAACAGGCCTTTCTAGTCTTGCTCTTTCAACTTTATCTTGAGAGAGGAAGTGCCGTACATCATCCCATCGTGTGTCCCAGTTGATACCAACTTTCAGAGCTCTTTCCATGGGATGAGCTGACAGCTTTGTAGACATCATCGTTGGGTCAACTGGTCCGGTGCACATCTCATCTCCGAGTTCAACTAAAGGAAGTTCCGTTGGTGGGGATTGCTGTGGTTTACTCTCTGAGTTGTTTTGATTCTTTCCTTTCCCATTATTATTGTTGTTGTTGTTATTGTTCCCATTATTCTTCTTCTTGTTTTTATTGTTGTTGGATTTTGGAGCGGGCTGATTGTTCGTTACCATTGGGTTTGGGTTTGAATTTACAGTGCTACTATTGATATGAGCACTGGCCATGGAAGTGGCTACTTTGTCCATCACAGATTCCATTGGGGCGGCGGATGAGATCTCAAATAATCCTGGCCTATCAGGTCGGCCAAGGGTCAAGTTGAATGGGCAGCGGTGATAGTCGGTGTAATCATAGTGACCTGGGAAGTTCGTGTGTAGGATGAACTTAATTGCTCGATTGCAAGCAGCATCGAAGAGCACATCCTATAACAACAAATTCAAGGCAAACAGATTAGTTCACTGTAAAATAAACGAACTATTGAGTTTGAGTATTGATAATTCCTTACAATGCCAATCGTGAAGTAATTGAAGAAATAGTCGGACTTGTCACTGGTAACTTTCTTGTGAGCTTCCTTACTATGAATCTTCATTTTGTCATCTGATTTGAAATACACTTTGGAAGGTGTTCCCAGCTTAGCTGCAACAGACTCCGCTGTGTCTCCAAAGTTTATCTCACGTTCAAAGCTCACAGGTGTAGGGTCGGGATCTAGACCATCAGTGGAATGGGCAAATAGTTTGAGTCGAAGTCCCAACGTCTGAGTTGACCCCGTGTTTCGAATCACAAGACACTCGTCACAGTAGACATTTCCCCGAAAACAAGAGGCTGGCAGACTAAAATACCAATCAATTAGCTCAACAGTTTTTAATTTCAAAATGGCTAATAAGTTAATGTCTCAGAATCAATGCTTACGAAGGAATCGGGGCTTCCGATGGATTGCTTCCATGATAAATAACCACTCTGGAGAGAATCGGAGTGGATTCACCTGGAAATCGAAGTGATCCTAGTCCATGACTGTAGTGAGGTTCAAATTGAGACTCAACTGGGAAGTAGAAGCTTAATCCACGGAAATTGAGGACGAACAAGTGTCGCTCTTTGTCAAAAGTACCCGGTCTTGTGGCTCCAAAGCAGCGGTCAATCTGGTGGACTGTTGGGATCACCTCAGAACCGTTGAACACTGTCCCACTGTTCATCAAAATAAATCATTCAAATATTTCTAGGCATTTGTCATTTCTATACATTTACAAAACTGTCATCAGACCAATAAATCACATACCAATATTTGAGACGAACTAGTTTCATATTATAAATTTCGATAAGTTTGAGCCGTTGGGTTTTGGAGTCGAAGATGAGACGAAAGCCGTCTTGCGGCAGGTCCAAAATGAGATCATGGGCCAAGGGGTTCTAGAACAAGACAATAATCACATTCTCAAGTTCAATTACCTTAAATATCAATAAGCAATACCAAATTTGAAATTGTAAGTGATCTTTGCACAGCCAAGTAGTTGGCAGTTTTAGTATATATATAAATTACTTATCAAGTGAAAGGTTACAGAATCTTTCTTAAGTCTAACGACAACCAGTCTGGGTCAACAGACACAAGAGGTTCAGTTAATTCATATTTGTCCCATTTGTCATCTTGCTTTTTTATCTTATCGGTCAAAATGACGTGTATACGTACAGTATGAAATGTCATTCAAAGGCTTTTAACCTATTCTGTCAAATCTGTCATCATATATATCTATATTACGAAATGAAATGTTCTGAATCATTTATCAATAAGCTCATTTCTATTAAACCGTGTTAATAAAAAAAAGCAATCGCAAAAAATCTATGTTGTACTCATAGACATAGATAGAATTCTATCCTACCTATTCTATTCTATTCTACCTTTATCTAGTTCTATGGTTGTACTTTACTTTCGTATCTGCATAATCAAAATATAAACGCTGGATATTCTCTACTCCAGAGAAATCGTATTACATTACTATAATTCTTGAATAAACGCTGTCAGTAAATAAGCACTTAAATATACTCCTGATAAGCCTAGAACGTCAAACATTAAACTCCAACTTGTCAAACAGGATTTATCCCTATTTATTTACAACAAACAAATAATTGACCTTTAAAATGAACGATTTGAGCACGAGAGGGTTAAAGAGCAACCATAACCACTTAACGTGATCACACAAAAACAAACCGAATGTTTAAATTACTCACCTGGTCATTGTAGATTACATGAGCAGACTTAATTATCCGAACTTGTGACTGAACAATGGCCACTGCTTGAGAAAAATGCATTCCTGAAAAATAAATTATGGATATTTCAGATTAATTCAGGTCAACCCGACATAATAATAAAACGATTTTGTTTGTCATGGAACATATCTATATACCTACATAAGTATTCGACCAAAATCTCTAGACCATTTCAAGTAATACTTTATTCACCTCTTAAATGCTCTGGAAACGTTCCATGAACAATGAAACATCTTAACTAATCGAAGTACGCCAGTTTGATATTTTCATAGCATCATCGAGATAAAATAAACCCAATAAATCCCTGTCGAAAACCGTTTGAAACACCAACTGCATGGTTATAACACAGTATGTATATATGGAAGCCTTGAAATCGTTAATTTCAAGCCTTACTTAAATTAAATAGCTCATAAAATTCCATTCTGATAATAAAATGCGTCGTAAACCTTCAAATTCCCAATTTGGCTTATTTTAAAAAACTGTTCAATCAGTACTAAAAATCCTCGATTCCCAACGATATATAATAATAAAATATATAAAATATCCATATTAAGTATGCTATTTATATTAATGACAAGAGTAGTTTTGTACTTAATAAATAAAAATGCAATATCAACAACTCCTCCTGTTATACAATACAACATATACATTACTACAAATACAAACAAACTGTATAAGTTAGCATTTAGCATGAAAAAGGGTTAGTTTTCGTGATCTATCGAATATCGAATACAAGCCCTAGATCAATAGTTGCTCTACATAAAACATAAACATCCATACTATTTTAATAGGATTAAAAAATGGTCCAATTAAATGGAAGTATGGATGGCAAAGCAGAAGAGGGTACAACGCAGTAAACTGTCATCATTCCCATTTGACACATCTGAACTTATAGATTGTGAGTTGTGAAGCTGAACATAATAGTTAGTACACGTTTACACGTAAACTACTACGACCTTACGAGCCCAGTCTAGTCTGATCTTCTCATAGATCTATATATAACACGTTTATATAATATTATACATCTATGGGTCCTCTCATGATCATTTTATGACGTAATGGAAGCTGTGCATGTTAATCCCCTTTAATTCAGAATCACCAAAAAAACACACACAAAAACAGACTGTTTTGAACATCATTTTATGGATCTGGAATTCTGGAATAAAAATGACGTCTCTAGGTATTATCTCCAGTTGTAAATGTACTTGCAAAACTACAAGTACTTTTACAACATCTGCGTTGCGATTTGCGATGTCTAACCGTTTACCAACACGTTTGTTTTCTTGAGTATGATGAAATTTCAACGGTTTGGGAATAATTTGTATTTTTCATACCTATAGATATCCTCATTTCGATGGAACCTTAAAGTTTAGGCAAATGTATTCAATGTAATGTAATGTAACTAAGAAAACTATAAGTCTAAACTTGTCGATATGGGAGACAGGTTAACCATTCATCTACCTACAAGAACAAATCTTGTTAAACTTATCTTAATTTAAAGGGTTACTTTTAAATATAGGTATTTTAAGTAATTGCTTAATTCTTACCCAATAAGAGCTCCCAATTGTCATGTTGAAGACCTTCTTCAGGGCTCACTTCCAAATCCAGCATTTTAGCTCTAAATCCTTACTTTCTTCTCTTTCGTTATTGTAATGTCGTATTTCTTAACAATTACAAGTAATAATTAACTAACTGTCAACGTTGAACAGCAAAATACAGAACGAAGTACACTTGTACACTTCATTTATGTATCACACAGTAGTGTACACCTTCAATTAACAAAATGTGTTTGGTATTCTAATTCTACAAATCGATTGATTCTTTGACAATTTTCATCTAGCAACTACCAAAATGCAAATGCATTCACACCCAGGATAATTTAACTTTTTTTGTAATCTAACACTAATTTGTACTCATATATCGGACTTTTTAATTAAGTATAATCGAATCATTACTGCAGGATTTCCATTACTAACCACTACTAATAATTACTTGTTGTTGTAATTGTAACTACTACGATTCGATAAACAATCCATCGGAAGAGTTCTAGGAAATAGTCTAGGCCACTTTAAAATCTATTTACAAAAGTGTATCAAAAACCTTTCAACCCGTCCCCATTTATAAATAAAATCTTTGACAGGTCTACAATCTCCGATTTTAAGGACATTCGCCTTTAACTTAATACAATATATATTTCGAAACCTGACTATAAATTACCTTTCCGTTCCATGGTATAACTAAGGAAGACCTCTGCATCAAGCCTTAAGAAATTATGAATTAATTCAAAAGGCCCTCACTGATGATGAACAGAGCCAACTAAATTAATTAAACAAGACTTGAACGGAATAAAGTAGAAATTAAAATTAATAAATACTATAACTAACTGTAGATCAACAATAACTTCGTGCCTGTGGTTAAAATATATACAATAGCACTCCTTCTCTGTCAAGTCGAATTAATCCATCTAATTATTAAATTAATCAAGGGGTTTCAAAAAATGAACTAAAACCCAACCTAAACTAAGGGCCAATAACTGATATTCTTTTGTCTAAAGGTCCCTGAAAAAGAAGAAGCGTAGCCTTTCAGAGAATACTAACTACAAACAAATATGATGCAAATAATTAAATGCAACAATATAATAATAATAACAAAAATATACAGTATCTGCTATTGTTGCTGATATATTGTAGCAGTTTTCCTTTTCCACTATGTGTTATTAACTAACGAAAATTACACTGCATGCAGAGTAGTTACACGTATTCAAGAAAGAAATAAAAGTTGTTGTATTACCGTCTCCCTACTTATTATACGAATAATAACAACAAATAATATATATAGATATTATATCGAAAATGACCTATTCAATGCCCAGGCCAACTGGACTAAAACTGATGAACACACCAGCTGACTTGTTTATTCCCTCAGGGAAGCTAGTGGTGAAGTGAAAAATTAAAATTACAGAAAGAACTCGATTCCTATATAGCTGTCTTATACAGTTGGACTGAAGAAGCGAACCCCTTATTCGAAGTAATTATTCGTCCTGTATATTATGTCCTCGTAGTGTGTTATCAACTCTATTGCTATGAAAGTATATATAACTGAATAGATGATTACAAACAAGTCCTTATAAATTACAAATTTGTAGAAGGAACATTTTAAACTCTATCCCCCTATAAGCCCAGAGGAGTTCACTTTGTCTAGAATATAATGTTATTTACATTGCAACTGAACGATGGGCTATATGTATTTATATTATTACAAATATAATATTCGTACTAACATAGAAGTTTGAACTATTGAACACCCTACACTCTAATATTTCAGCAGTATTACTCTGATGATGAGGATAGTGCTAGTGTGGTACTGGTAAGACTGGTAGTGGTGGCATAGATATGTTGGGGCTTCAACGTTAAAATAAATGTTATCTCTCTCGTTTCGATTCTGCCTTTCCTTTGAGTTCTGTTCTGTTGTCAGATGATGAGCTGTTGTTTTGTTCCTTTCGTTTGGGATTGCCCTGTTGGCCCGAGCGTACTGAGGGTTTCAAAATTATGTTTGTATATTAGTTTTTGACTTTCTCATTATAAATAGGATTATTAAAGCATAAAATATTAATAACAACTCGTCCGAAAAAAATTCAAATTGACAATTTTATATAACCATCCCAAAGGAGTGGAAACGGTACTTTTAACGTTGGGGCTACTCCACTGAAGTCTGTTGTCAGGCGATCCTCTGATTTTGCGTTTTCAATGTTAAGGCGATTGCATCTACTGTGAACTGCAGTAAACTTTGACCCCTAGGTTGGTTGCCCTTTTGGTCGCTCCCGATCTTCTCTAAAAAAGACATCCATTTAAAGATTTCATACTCGTAATTGCCTGCAATGATTAAATTCATCAGTTTTAATGAAAATGGGATAGATTTTCATGGAAAAATACAGTTTTTTTCTAAATTCATACGATTCCAAAAATACCAAAGCATACGTAGTTCTATAGTCAAATGAAATGTTGCCTAAGGTGTAAGTTATATTTTGTACAAAATGTAGCCACCCTTCCTGCAATAGCTAATGGATCTTTTGACTCTCTCTTCTCGAATAGAAGGGTTACCAACAAATACTATACACGAGAAGAGTTAAGCGTTGGAAAATAATTTTTTTACGTCCTTAAAACTCTTAAAGCTTGACAACTTTTAAAATGAAAATACTAGCAACAGAATGAATGTATGCCTTGCTAATTTTAAAATCCAAGAACAATACAGTTAAAATCGTCATTAACGGTTAGTCGAGCCAATGGCGATAGTTCTGGAATAAGATGTAGTCAAAAATCCCTATATAACTTTGTAGAGTTCGCGGATTTATTTAACATTTTTAATAACATGCAAATTGACTCCTAGACAGTTTGGTAATTTCTCCAGCCTATGTTCTTCCCTTAAATAAAAATAATAAGTCATAATAGTCTGCCATAATAATAAGCAAAGCCTAATTAATTGCCAAATCCTGCTAGTGCTAAGTTATGGATTTGTTGAATCCTTCATGAAAACATGGGAAACCTATGAAGCGCAATCACAGTCTCTCCTATTGAATATCGAGATTCCAAATACCTTTGTTAATCCTGTTATCTACTCGCACACGGCTTGTTAGTGATATTTTAATGAGATCAAATTGATCCAACGTTTGTGTGTGGACATTGTGCTTTATATCATTGTACAACTGTTTAATTTAAAAGGTGGTGGTTTTCTAATAAATACCCGTATCTCAATCTAATATCTCATTAAATTATTACACAATGAAAACGCAAATACCGAGAATTGAGCAAAACAAATGAGTTGATGTTGAGGTTAAAGCAACTAACTGACAAACGATTTGTTTGTATCACATGTTTCCATGAACCTTGGTAGTTTGACGTTCCAGATGAAGAATATATAAAGTTTAAATATTGACAATTAAAATGACTGTTGTCGTTGTTGTAAGTTAAGTTTGTGTACGATGGGAAATATAAACTATAAAGTGACCAATTACAATTACTAATACAAATTTTAAACATCATTAAAGGATAAAATTGAACATAAAATAACTTACAGATAGTCCGTCAAGAAAGACAAAGCCAAAAAATGAATTTGGGAGGAGCGGTTAGATTAAACAAATGTGGCCTTGTGTTTATAGTAGCCGCAGGTTTTTTGATAATCCTTTACGCTTTCGGGGGCGGAGGTCAAAGTTCAGGTGAAGATAATCCTGGAGGTTATTATGGCGGGTTCATGAACTCCGCAGGTCTTCCATTTCCATTTGGTAGGAACCACGGGAAAGTCAGTTTGAAAGCGTTGCTCGTCGCAGCGATTGATGTTGCCAAGCGTGGAGGTCAGGAGGTTGTAGCAGTTCGGAAAAGTACAGCCCAGCTACAGGAAAAAGTCAAAGGTTAATTACTAAACTATAATTATAATAATATTGATAAATATCAATGATCCTGTGAAAAACGTTTCTAAAGCTTTAGCATGCCTACTTTTAGGTAATACAAAAGAAGGAGTCAAAGAAACTGCAACGAAAGGAGACTTTAATTCTCACCGAGTGATGTACTATGGCCTTAGAAAGGCATTCCCAGGAGTTAAGGTCATATCAGAAGAGCACACAGAAGCTCCAGATCTTTCCGATGTCTCAATGCCTATTATGGAAGACGACGAGATCTCAAACTTCATATTGAACGATGAAACTCTCAATGCCGATGAAGTTGCCATTTGGATTGATCCTCTAGATGCTACAAAAGAATATACAGGTAAATAAATATTGTAACGAACTGGGCATACATAGTTTTCGAAATGAAAAGGATACTTACATGACTGACTTATTCGTTTTTCACGAAAGAAAATTTACTGGAATATGTAACAACGATGGTCGGTGTAGCAGTGAAAGGGAAGCCAGTCCTCGGGGTTATCCATAGGCCATTCCAAGAAGAAACTTATTGGGCCGTTGTTGGACACGGTCATTCTCCCAATCTGAACAAAGCAGCCGAACATCTCGATCTTCTTTCCGAATCAAACAAAAAATCGGATTCCAATCCGCTTCGAATTATAGTGTCTCGTTCCCATGCTGGAAATGTACAAAATTACACAAAGGCTGTTTTGGGATCAACAGAACAGATTAAAATCATTACAGCTGCCGGGGCAGGGTACAAAGTCTTAGAAGTAATAGCGGACCGAGCCGACGCTTATGTCCATGTTACTGCTATTAAAAAATGGGACATTTGTGCAGGATATGCTATAATATTTGCAATGGAAGGGTCTATGACTACACTTAATGGGGAAAGTATGGACTTTGCTGGAGAAACAGAACCACTCAATACTAAAGGAATTCTTGCCAATATGAAATCTTCTCCTGCTATTGATAAACTTAAGTTAATTAAAATTAGTGAGGGGACGTAACTTTATAAAATATAAAATCACTGATGATCAAATTCATGGTCCCTTCCAGTAAGGAGTAAACTACATAAGATGTGTTTTTATAGATTGTAACAATGATATTATTACACGAAGGTTGTTTTAGCCACTTTTAATTTTAAAAGCTGTGAAATTACTAAAGTAATACTTAGAGGCAGCTATTTCAAGATTTGTAACCCTTTTATATTTAAGACAATACTAAACGAAATGTGCTTACCTACTCTTATTGTCCTAAAATCTCTGAATCTATATTTTAGTATATTGAATATTGTATGTAAAATGTATGTAATTTAATAGATTTATTTCACCGATACAAGACTGTCATAGATAATTGATGATAAATCAACTTCAATTAATTTTGCGTTGTGATATAAAACAGATTGAATGATTAATAAAAGATCACAATTACTGTTCAAACTTTAGTTTACCAACATACCAAAAAACGAAGGACACGTTTGTTCTCGAAATCATAATCTATGACCTGAATATAGATAAATATACCTATATACAATTTTTCAAATTATAAACATTCCTTAATCTTCGACAGCGCAACATCACAGGCTTCAGTTTCCTGGGATTTTAAATTATATCGAATGGCTCCAAAAAATTGGTCGAATGCGGTTAAATTGTGTCTGTAAAAATAAGAAGAGAAATTAGTGTTACCCCACAAGGTGAAAAGGTCAAGTAAAATAATTTTTATTTTTTAGGAAGTAGTAAAATCCATATAATTACGTACATCATCACTAATACTGGCCCAAGCAACTCATCAGTTGTGTAAAGGTGGTTGATATACGATCTCGTGTGTTTTCTACATGTGTAGCAAGCACACTTGTTAGAAATTGGAGAGAAGTCTTCAAAAAACCTAATAAACATTTAAGAATTGACAATATGACAATGGTTACTGAAATGGAGAACATGCAATGAATGAATCCTTGAATTTTGATCTGTTTAATATTCAGTAAAATAGTATAAAACCATAAAACGGACAAGCAAGATAGCTCCAAATGCACTGTCAAGTGTCAAGTCAAACCCAAAACTAAAATCCGCATACTCACCGTTTGTCTTTCAATGCAATCAAAGACCCCATTGATTTTTCAGGATCAGCGGTTGGTTGTGACCTGTCTTCAATTTTACTTGACAATTCTTCATTCATATAGAACTTGGTCTTTGGTAAAAACTCCTCCAATCTGTCTAGTATCAAAACCTCTCCAGAATCAGCCAATTTCGTAACAAACGATGAATCAAAGAGATCAACCCCCCTTGCAATCAATTCTATGATCTGGTCTGGACGAAAGGGCCCCGGTACAAATCGTGGCTTGTCCCGTGGTAGTTTTGATAAAATTGTTTCTAGTAATTTGTAATCGACATCTTTCACAGCTTCGGTCACTACCGCTTTCGCATCGTCTTTTTTAATTGTCCCCAGAGTTCCAGCCATACCGCTGATAACAAACCCGTCAATCTGGTCCAACTTCTCTAGAATTGTTGCCACCGTTTTGCAAGCAACTTGTTCATCTACAGAAAACCAAGCCGATTCAATTGTGACAAATAAACCATGATGCTGTCCCGATTTCGTTATTGTATCTAAGTACTCGATGGCGCGAGCACATGACTTCTTGACGCGCTTGGCACCGGTTTCTGCACTAACGTCATAATCGCTGAGGCCTAATATCAAAAGAAAATAATATTATAGTCAAAACAATTTAAATAAAAACCGTTCACGTGCACGTGGATTTTATTTTTATCTATTACCTTGAAATATTGCCGGTTTATAATCCCTTATAATTTTGTCGAAAGCACTTGGACTCAAAGCCTTTTTACCGTGTCGCGACCAAACTGCAATGCCGGATTTGTCATTATATCCCGTTCTGAGAGGATTCAATGGATTATGTAAAGTAAGAAATACAGGAGAATCTGGAAGTCCAACAAAGGTGCCGATTCCTTTGCCAAAGTTTCCAACAGATTCACTAATAACTAAAGTCGAATCTACTGAAATTTGTAATGGAGGCCTTTGTTGTTCGTCTCCACTTGGAATTAATGGGAAAATATACTCCAGTACTTCAGCGCTTACGTGAGGAACGCTTCCACCCTAAAAGATAATCATAGTGCATCAAGGCAGTTCAAATGAAAAATCGTAAAGAGGTAGGGACATGTTGCATGTGAAGTATTTTTGTAGAAAAAGTTCACTTTGCAAAAATCTCAGCCCAGTCAGCCTATGGAAACCTAAATTGCAATGATTTTCTTCCTCTCCGTAATTTCGCAAGAATTTTTGCAAGCTTTCTTCAAATTCGCAATGATTTTCTGCTATTGCAACTCCACTCCGAATTTGCGAGGATTTTTGCACGATATTTGCCAAAATTCGCCATAGTGATGACGTCACTGGGGACAAGTGTCCCCAGGAAAAAAGTAGTTTATTTTTTCGAAAGTCTTCACGTGTCCTTACCTTCTATTCGAAATTTCTCCTTGGAGATTCAACTTTACCTGCCTTGATAGTGCATAGTAGGCAAGGTAGGTGAATTGAATTGATATAGAGAGGTAACGACACATGGAGGCTTTTCATAAAAAAGTTCATTTTTGAAGAAATTTAACTCTCCATGGGGATCTTCAACAGAAATGCCACTTTCATTTTGACAATGATGGAAATTCCTATTGAATTAAAATCCCATCTAAGTTACTATTAGGTTATAAGTACATAGCAACAGAAGCAAGCTTTGGTTTCATTCATGAAAATCGAAATTTTTATGAATGAATCGAAAATTTTACTACGATTTTTACGTTCTGGGAGACGCGTCTCCGAGCGAAAAAAAAGTATTTATTTTTCGAAACCCCTCCATGTGTCGCTACCTCTCTATAGCAATAAGAATTCTTTCAGCTACCTTGCATAGTAGGAACTGACATTAAATCGACATTCACCATTCATTCAAACTATTTCAAACGACAGAAAAGAACTTACCAATGTATGAATGAAGAACGCTGGAGTCGCGTGAACTGTGTCACTTTCTGCTCCTATTCCATTCTTACAGAGAGTTAAATGACCCAAACGTGATCCGTCCTTTGACAACTTTTCAATTAAAAATTTTGCCATTTTTCCAAGCACCATGTATTCACTTTCAAACGTCAGTCAGGTCAAAGAGTCAATCTTCTAAATAATCTAATAAAAATTGCAATGTCAAAGGTGCAATGAATGAAACTACTGTGGGATGATGACAATAATCATTCGCGTCCTGAATTATTGTGTCATTTTGTGTATTGTGTGCGAATTTCACGTGCTTTGTTCATAATTTACTTGGGTTGGATTTGGATGGGGAAATTTCCCGGCATCCAAACATCAATCAGCGATCAGCGGTAGTCGAGTCGAGTGAAACTGCGAAAGTCAAAAATCCTAGACTGACGGAAGTCTTTAATTTTTCTAAATTAATTTCGACTTGATTGAACGTCTTCAACACACAAAAAACATTGTGGATTGATTCTGATTCGTGAATATCGATTCATTCAGTATGGCAAGTCAAACTGGTTCAAAGGTCGTCCAGAAAAGATTCAAATGGACACTTGATTTTACGGTTCAACCGAAGTAAGCCCGAAAGTTTCAAAATAGAAAATTATCTTCAAATTCACATAAACTTTGAACGCTTTGACATGATTTTTTCGTATTTGCTATTTTTCTAAGCTTTTTTAAAACAATAACAATGTTTTGCTTTCACAGGAGTAGGTCTGGTGAGATAGCAAATCCACCAGGATTCACTTCCGGTGTGACACAACACCATGCCGATGTCAGTGGGGATATGGATGCGAGTTTGATTGTCAAAAGGTCGTGGGACTTTGCCCTTGCTCCAATTAAGCAGGCTAGTTTTTACTTAGAATACAATTAATTATTCAAAATAATAATACTGAATTGCAATCTAACTTGACTTATATCCTTGGGGTTTATGCAATACCTTTTTACAGGTCCCAATGAATCTGTTTCTGATGTATATGGCTGGAAATTCTATTTCCATCTTCCCGATCATGATGGTCGGTATGTTATTCATGCGCCCCATTAAAGCTCTGATCAGTCTCACCTCTGCATTTAAAATGATTGAAGGAAGTCATCACGTCGTCCAGAAACTTGCTTATTGCTTCGGAAACCTCGTCAACTTGGGTCTTGCTTTGTACAAATGTCAGTCCATGGGCCTTCTTCCAACTCACACCTCTGACTGGCTTGCATTCATCGAACCACAGGAACGGATGGAGTATTACGGCGGTGGGATCACCCTGTTATAGACCATTAAAAAGACTTCGGTTAAATTAGTCATTTATCTCATGTCCTGCTGAATTTGGAATCACATGTTATAATTTTTACAATCTAAAAAGACAAAAAACGTATTATCTATTATTCTTTAGCCAAATTCATCGCAGTTGTATCCGTAATCTGAAACTGAAAGTATCATTTCTGGGTTACCTTCGATATCTTATTCTTAGGGTAATATTGAATGTTGAATGTGTAATATGATAATTTACTGCTAATAATAATGTAATGGTTAACAAAGGTTGTTTTTGTTTGTGAGATTGTATTATAAAGTTGAGATCAAAAAGCTTTAAAAATGATAATAAATTTTTCACTCGAATCGTAATTTGTAAATGGGTTATTATAGACCATAGAACTAGATAGATTATCTAGATTCTATCTATGTCTATGTTATAGACCGAGTACTGTTGCTTTTAACTGTTTGAGTGGAGGAGGGGTGAATGAAGACTCCTCGTACTAGCACAATATAGAGTGGAGCGTGTGGAGACGTTCCCACTCGGTCAGGTGTAGAAGGGGCGTGTGAGATTGAGAGGTACTATAACATAGTACGGAATAGCTGTGAGAGAGAGGAGTGGATGGTAGCCCGGGATTCCCCCTGCCTACTATAACATTGACGGAATAGCTGAGTGTGTGAGAGTAGCGGGCGGATGCTCGGGATGCTTCCTTCCTATTATAACATGCATGGGATAGGCGAGTGTGTGAGAGAGGAGTGCCGAGTGGACGGATGCTCGGGATGCTTCCTTCCTATTATAACATGCATGGGATAGGCGAGTGTAGTGCCGAGTGGACGGATGCTCGGGATGCTTCCTTCCTATTATAACATGCATGGGATAGGCGAGTGTGTGAGAGAGGAGTGCCGAGTGGACGGATGCTCGGGATGCTTCCTTCCTATTATAACATGCATGGGATAGGCGAGTGTGTGAGAGAGGAGTGCCGAGTGGACGGATGCTCGGGATGCTTCCTTCCTATTATAACATGCATGGGATAGGCGAGTGTGTGAGAGAGGAGTGGACGGATGCTCGGGATGCTTCCTTCCTATTATAACATGCATGGGATAGATAGGCGAGTGTGTGAGAGAGGAGTGCCGAGTGGACGGATGCTCGGGATGCTTCCTTCCTATTATAACATGCATTGGATATGCGAGTGTGTGATGTGAGGGACGAGTGGGGATGCTCGGTACCTATGCTTGGAGTGGAGGGTACCACTCGCACTTGCATGCAATGCAGGTATTATCATATATAGGAAAAAGGCCTGTCGCTGACAGGCACAAGATTCAAAACCTAAAATCCACGAAACGGTGTATGAGAATCTTAGGGGTTCACCGTTTCTAGGATTTTAGGTTTTGAATCTTGTGCCTGTCAGCGACAGGCCTTTTTCCTAGTCTTTTTTGTGAGTACTGAAGCGTAGTTCATATGCTGACCTGCACACAAAATCAGGCGAAATGATACAATGGGATTTAATTAATTAATTATGTAGGTTTCTTACAATTTGGGCCCCGAAGGGAATTTTATTTTGTATGCATGCCAAACACGATCATTAAGACACTTAATAACTTCTTCACAAAGCAGACACCATTCCATGTCTTCATCAACCTGTTTGTCAGGGTGGTAGTATAGTGTGGCTTTATTGACATCTTTTCTGGAGGCTTGGAATGACTGCAAACTCCAGGCAGAAAGGTCCAGTTCGACGTGGTTTATGAAATTGATATAAATATTTTATCAATGCAGTTGGGTCCTTTCTGGAAATTATAAAAAGAATTTCTCGAATTATAATACAGGGGTATTTTCATATTTACAAATTGAGCCGTCCTGCGCATGGACCATTTTGAACTGGATTACATGTTAGAACATTTTCCATATTACCTTTTATGAACGTCTCGAAGCTTTTGAACCGCTGGTTTTAGAGATGCCAACACTTCTTCCAGTGTTAGAGGTCGATTTTCTGTGACCTCTTTAGACGTTCCAACTGACGGTGGATGTCTCATGTTCTCAAGTGAGATCAAGGTGGGCCCAGCTGGGATATTTTGCTTCTTCATCTCATTTATCTTAAATATGAGCCATTTATTAAAAATTTGCATATGTGCAAGGAACAAATAAATAGGTCTCAATATTTTTTCAGATTCTTACAATTACAATTAGGTCTGGAATTACAATTCCTGTATTTCCAAGTTTGTTGGCCCATGAATATGAGTTGAGATGCAAGAATCTTTTCAAATTTTTTAGTTTTCGGATTATTTCCTACTTCCATTTGAATTGTGGAAACCATTTGCTCCTTTCATTTTGGACCCGGTTGAAAAGCAGATCGCGTTCACCGTCCAACAAATCCAAGTCCTGGACCAATCGTCGGAAAAAATCCGCCATCTCCGAGCGTTTGTCGTGTATATGGCTTAATTAATTAGCCCGCGATACTACTTTACCCTGCAAATACCAAATTTTAAAATTAACCTTAGGTATTTAATTTAATTTAATGATTTAATTTTCCGTTAATTTTAATTTTCAATTCTTAATGATTTCCGTCATCTTTGGATCCAAGGCCAAGTCTCATGACCTCTAACTGACTTCCCAACACCATAACATCATTAGTCTTGTCGACCTTTTATTATGCTTTATTGATTTCCGTTGTTCCAGAAGAGTACTTGCTTCTCCTGTCGGATAACCCGAAACGGTGTTCAGTAGAATGATAAACACGAAGATAAGTCCGAGTCTGCTTGTCGAAATGGAAGGCCCTCATGATTTTAGTCAAAAATTTGCTTTACAAACGCAATTGCAAACTTTGTGGTAAATTGGTTAATAAAATAAATTAGTGTGACTGGACTGGAGAGAATCTTCAGACTCTCTTAATCTTAATACATTGATGTAAGAACTTACGATAATGTTCAGTGGCTCTGTACAAAAGAGAGAAGGCCCATCAGGGTACGGGGTTCCCTTGCAGTCCTTATACTGGCTGTAACAACTTAAAATTCAGAAACAGAGGGTTGCATTTGTTGGAGTACTTTTGTGAACCACCACAAACATCGGTTGATGTTTTAGGTCCTTTCACCGGACGTTAGAAACCCGAGAATATCCCACTGAAAGCAGGAAATTATGGAAATGAAATATTTAATTAGTGTTGTACAAATAATGAACAATTCATGGAATTGTGTCCTGTAGTGAATCGAATCTACATAACGATCTGGCTGTGATTTACACAGCCTTGAATTACATTTTCAATGTGTATTATTTGGATTTGACTTACATATTCTGGAAGTGAAATTCCAAATTTGCACTTCGACATTTTCAGGTTTGGGCCCTTCAGGGAAGTTTTCAATCGGATGCGTCATTTGGATGGTCTTTAATGGTCACAGTTCTTTTCAAATAATAACAATCGAAATGATTGTATGATAAATTGAAGATTTAGATTTAGACAGATGATTGTAAGATGAGTTGAATGAAGAGGGAGAGCAGGTGTGGGAAGAGGGTTGGGAGTTGGGACCATGGCCATCTATGGGTTGGGGATTGAAAGAACGCAAGTGGCAGAAGTGATGGAGTTACCGTGTTTTTGTGTAGATGGGTCTTTGAAAATCGCTACGGAAAAAAAAAAGTCAGAGAGGATTGAGTATTATAATATTAGATGAGTGATTCCGGGAACCGTGCCATCACTCATATCTGGGTATTATGCAGTCATGTATAATACGTCTGAAACTCTGACTACAGTCATGTGGGGGTTGACAATGAATGGGTGATCGGAAATCAAAGTCTTAGAATGACAAATGAATTTTTGATAATTCGTCCAGCCGTCCAACGACGGATTGTTGTCCTTTTGCCTTTAGTTTGCCAACGCGAACGTCAAACGTCAGGGTCACGGACATATGGTTAGCGACAATTGACGGGAGTCACGGGAGGGAGCCGGGATTAGCACGGTTTTTCCCACAGTCAACAGTCCATCTCGTCTGCATTCCAAAATTCCAATTCACAATCCAGCTTTTGCAATTTGGTTGAGGTGAGGCATCTGACTTAGGACATCTAACTCAGACATCTGAGCGATGATTGATGATGGAGCGCGATCTGAGTCAGAATCTTCACTTGATCCGAGTATCTGACCTTATGATCTTGACTGACTACGATCAACGATTGTGGATTGCGATTTGCGATGTGCACAACACAAATGTGAAATGCAACTACAGGCCTATACACTATACCTTATAATTCATAATTTGTAATTTGTAATAATTATAGTTTTTTTTGAATTTGGATAAATAACAAATAAATAAATATTGAATATATAATATTCAATATTTGATAATTTGTAATTGATATTGACTTACGTTACACTTGACTTTACACACTGGCTCTGCCTGGCTTGTTTGATGTTTCGTTTGCAAGATTGCAAGTGGCTTCGGCCGCTTCAGCTTCGTCGTTTGTTGTTTGTTTGTGTTGTTCAGGAAAAATTAAAAAACCAAGCACGAAAGTTGAGCGTTGAGCGATTGAGCAGAGCAAATCACACATGCAACATGTTCTTTATAAAGTTGTGAGTCGCAGCTGCGCAATGCAACACTGCAACTGCAAACTGGACTCTGCCTGACCCTGACCCGACCCGGCATAGTCGGCATCCATATCCATTGATATAATTTAATAAACGGTAATGAAATGATAACGCCAAAGCCAAACGATAAAATTCAAACTTCAACGCATGCAATGCATCCCAGCTCGTATTGAACATTCCCAGACTTTTCTCAACGCACAGCACACCTTACTTTTTGTTCATGGCCATGAGCCATGATGCGTCACGTCTTCACGTCACGATTCACGAATGAATCGAATCCACGACAATTGGAATTTCAAGCAAATACAACCCCATCATAGAATTACATTTGTTTGCAAATTACTCAGACAGTCACAGAAACTACTGAAACTAGATGCAACTGATGCAAGTAATGGTTTTTTGATAAGCTTGATTTTAATTTTTAAGTGGGGTAAAGCCTAGCGCAAAATGACCTTTCGTCCTTCGTTCAATCAAACGCACGTGTAGTAGCTGTAGTCTACCTACAGCTAACAGCCTGTAGAGTAGACGGGAGGAATAACGACAAGCCTCAATTAATTATATATATTTTTATAATTTATTACTTTTTTATTAGAAAGGTATTTAAAACTATCTTTCTTTTTACTGAACACTCAGGACTCAGGATAAGATGATTAGAACTGCCTTGATGTATTTCCAGAAATCTCTGCATTCCTGAATTGTCTCAATGCACAATGACCAAGACCAAATTTGTACTTTAAAATAGTCTATTTAGTCTATTATGCTCTTCAATTAAAAAACAAATATTTTGTTAGCGTTTAGGTTGTAGTAGTGTAGCACAGAATACACGATTTTTAATCCATCAAAATTGAATACCCCAATGATACAATAATTCAAGTGTCATCGTCGTAGTTTAGTATGTTGATATAGAAGTTACATGCTTTATGATGTTAACTAAAAGTCCATTTAAGTAGTTTTCAGCTATTGTAAATTAGACAATTACACTAGATGATTATGATTAGAGATAAGTCTTAGACTTGACTTAAGTCTGAACAAACATTCACGGTATTATATTCTTTACAGAATCTGAAGAATTTTAAAGATCTTTGATTTTAAAACAAGATCAAGATCAATTCGGTTAAGTATGGTATTTATTACACTGTTATTATTGTGCCCGTAATTTCTGAACTCTGAATTCTGAATTTCTGACACAAACTGAATAGTGGTTGAAAACTAGTGAGTACATCTAAAATCGTCATTAAATACCACCAATATACAATAAAATTATTCATTCATTCTATTTTTAATTCGAAGCAAAACCGGCTTCATATAAAGACTTTTTAGATCCAATCATCGATCTACAAACTGAAAAGTGTCATTTCAGCGAAGCGACATACAAAGAAATTGAAAACGAAAACGGTAGCCTTTGATTTAGATTCCGTAATCAAGACAGTTGAAGTAGGCTGGAATTTTAAAACAATATGGAATGGACTTACTTGAACATAAACAAATAAACATAATACCTTACAGCATGAATGAAGACTAAAAATAGAAACCCCTGGACCGGAATAAGAAGACAGAAGACTTACATAAACGAACATCACAACAACTAATGTTTAAACTAGAATTTGGTTCCGTAATAGATCGTAGGTTTTGTCAACAAACCTTCTATTTTAATCGCAAATCACAATTAAATATATTATAATGAATTTTAATCAAACTCTTGTTTGTTATTTTTCCTTTTACTTTAATACACAAACAGTTAGGAAATTAGCTTGTGAATCTTGTTAATTAAAAAGTACCTTTCAGATCATAACTTAAGTCGTCCGGATCTCGGATTTAATTTTTCCTTGAACCTTTTTCTAAAAATCAAATTCTCTCCAATAAGTACGTTTCAAACGTATTATTGATGGTAAAGATGGTACTATAAACTATAACTGATGAACTGGATCACTAATTAAAACAATAAACAGTTACCTAACCAGGATTTACTCTTAAGGAGCAATTAATCGAGTATAGGTAATTGATTACTTCTGCATAATTTGAATTTACTTTTGCTAATTTTGCAGGCGTCGTTTAGAAGCTCCTTGACTGCTTTTCCTACCAGTTGACGATTTCGAGGTTCCAGGAGCGGAAGGAAACGGAGATTTGTTACTACCGAGTTCAGACTGAGGCATCTTAACAACTGCATCAGCAGCCAATTGCTGTAGTCGCTGTTTCTCTTGCTTCGCCTCAACCTCGGTCAGAATATCTTTCTGCAAAATAGCTATTAGGAAATTCACTCTCCTTTGTAGATCGGATATCGTTCTAGATTTCAGATACCAATCAAATCGAAACTCCCTCGACTTTAGTATTTCTTTTCGAAGTTCTATAACGGAATCAGGTTCAAAGAGTCCAAGCCGATGCATAGTAATTATGAGGAACCGATCTTCTTCTTCAGAGAACATTGTCGCTTTGGTCTTGCCCAAGTATGGAATTCGAAATTGGTGGAATGGAGCTCGGCACTTATTAATTCGTTCATTTAAGCCTGTTATAAATATCTCTCGGTGTTTGAGCTTTTCTTCTCCTTTCATAATCATCGCAACGACCTTCTCGTCCTTTAGTTCCGAACACCGCTCTTTGAATACCTCGTTGTATTCTAATACTTCTTCTGGAGTCTTTGCCCCATGCTCTCTGGCTACTTGTTCAATGTTGTCCCTTCCGTACTTTGCAAGTAGTTTTATAAACGTATTGTAGTGTAGACGAGTCCATGACGTGAATCCCTGTAAACAGAAAAAAAAATTTACTATGTTACAATACAATAATCGTTCTGGCATGCACAGGTGTAACTCTGTCGAATTTACAATAATTATACTTAGTTTATCAGATGTAGATCATTAATATTGCACAAACCATTGTCATAAGTTCCTCCTTTTCAGCGAGTTCTTCTTCTGTGAGAGGTTTAGCATAGTCAATCTTCCTCTGTGCTTTTTGTTGCGCCTTCAGTGCCTTTTTTCCTTCTAGCACAGGGTCCTTTGGAGCCTGTCAATAGTGTCAATGGGTATAATCATGTTATCATATATCGAAAGAGAAAATTATATTATACTTATAATTTATAAAAGACGCTTACCTTGTATTTAATGCTTTGTTGGTAATAAAGAATCTCTTTGTCTAGCAGTTCCTGTAGTCTCACTGGATGGAAATGATGTTCTTGAAGAACAGGATGTCTTGGCGGCTTAGGAGCCTACAAAACAAGTATTATTATTAGGTGTTTTTTTTTTAAATGTCGCATGTCGATCGAATTCTATTCTGAATGCAGTATTCAAATTCAAATGAGAAATAGTTTCTGGTCAGTACTTGGTGACTTTTAGGTTTCCAATCGTCGTCGTTCCCAGAGTCTTTGAACATCAATTGCTCTTTGTAAACAGCAGCTTTCCTCTCCCGTTTTGGAGGTTCGATCCACTGATCCACAGCAATTAGAGGCTTTTGTTTGCCACTATTTATATAATAAATAAACATATCAAAATTAAACATTTTCTATCTTTAAAAACTAGGTCTTATATTTATATTCATTGATGATGTTCTAACCGATAATTTTCTCCTTCGAAATTGTATACAGATCCATCAGTATCCAACGTAAAGTTTCTCAGTGATGATTCGCCCAAGCTATCTATCGTTCCTACTAACTTTTCGTCTTTCTCTTTACTTCGTTCCAAAATAGACTCAATCGTTTCATCAGGGATAGTATCAGTATCGTTCATCGATAGAACAAAGTTAGCTCCCTCCCTAATCATGCTTAACATGTCTTCCTTTTTCAGCTTATCTTTACTGTCCATAAGGCGACCTTGACAAACGTAATAAATGATCATTAACTGGATATTCAATATATATTGATAATATTGAATATATTTTGAATATTTGTCAGATAAGACGGTTAGAATTGAATAAAATCGTTTACCTTGTTGAATGACCAATTTATCAAGTTTCAACTTAATACCAGCTCTTTCAATGATCTTCTCTTCCACCGTATGCTCAGTAACAAAACGGAAGACTCGAACCACCTTTTTCTGACCAATTCGATGAGCTCGATCCTAAGATTTAGGGGAATCGCTATTTGGTCAGTTTTTCCATGTTTTGATAAAACAATAAATGTACTTTTGTTAGACATACCATTGCCTGGAGATCCATTTGCGGGTTCCAATCGGAATCGTAAATAATGACCACATCCTAATCAAGAATTTTTTTTAATGATCTGAATCTGATTTCTCATATTGATGTCGTAAAAAAATAATGATTATGAATGAAAATTACAAACCGCTGTCGCCAAGTTAATACCAAGTCCTCCAGCTCTTGTTGACAACATAAAAATGAACGTCTCGCTCCCTGGAGAGTTGAACTCATCTATCATTCTCTGGCGGTCTTCATGAGCAGTATTTCCATCCAATCGATAATACTTTAATAATTAAGATATTGAATTATTTAAATTAAGTATGCTTTAATCTTACAACCTTGAATATGATGGCGAAAGTGACTAACCTTTTGCTGCCTCCAGAAGCAATAGTCCTCGAGAATGTCTAGCATACGAGTCATTTGAGAAAAAATAAGAATCCGAGATCCCTCTTCTTTAAGTTTGGGTAACAGTTTATCCAAAACCATTAATTTGCCACTGGCATTAACCAAGTGAGCGTCTGTAGTAAATGGAGGCCCAGGCTCGGCTCCATTAAATAGGTATGGATGATTACAACATTTTCTCAACTGCATGACTATGTTCAGCAATCGTATTTTTTCTAACTGTCCAGCACCATTAAGAATGTCAAGGTCCTTTAACAGAAGCTTCTTATACCATATGCGTTGGACAGGAGTTAAGGGGACGAAGATCTTGAATTCCTTCTTTGGGGGAAGGCTTTTTTCAACTTCGGATTTGATTCGACGAAGTAAGAAAGGCTTTAAAACCAAGTGCAAACGCTGTACTAAAGATTCATTCCCAAAGCACTGCTCTGTGTTGAACCAAGTATCGAAACACTGCAATTTACAGGACAAAAATAATTAGGTAATAAACCGACAGATTTAAGTTATATTAATAAATTGCAGTTTAATAGAAAATTGTAATAGGTAGGATTGCCTATTACTATTACACAAGGAAGATTCGTACTTACATCTGATGAATTGAACAATTTTGGAAGAAGGAAATTCAATAAAGCCCACAACTCATGAAGGTTATTTTGCAGTGGAGTTCCGGTCAGTAGCAATCTGTTGGTAGTTGGGATATCTCGTACAAATTCAGAGAGCTTGGAATTTTCATTCTTGATTCGATGAGCTTCATCAATGACCATGTATTTCCAGGGGATCCTTTTCAAAATTGCTTTTTCTTTTAGAATCATTTCGTATGAAGTAATAAGAACATCCCAGGTCTTTAAATTCGGAAGTTTACTAATAATTTCATTCTGCAAAAAGTAAATTAGATTAGTATAATTAGTTTGAAGGTTATTATGAAAATGGATCTATGAATCGGGTAGTGGAAGCAGAAAATATGAAATTAATGGAACCAAATTACCCTAGCAATCTTATCTCCAATTAGACACACTGCGGTTAAAGATGGGCACCATTTTTTAAACTCTGCGACCCAATTGCACAAGGTAGACTTGGGCACAATGACGAGATGGTGACCAGTTTTATCCCGATAATGTTTGAGGTATCTAAATACATTCAAATTCATATATAATTATGGAACAACATTCTTTGTAAAACAGTGCAAGGTTGTAAATTAATTCAAAAAATACCCAAGCAAAGAAATTGTTTGGAGCGTCTTGCCCAGACCCATTTCATCGGCAAGTATTCCGTTGATCCCATTGTCATACAGATTGATCATCCAATTCAGCCCTCTGACTTGATAATCTCGCATCGTTCCATTTTTTATATACGGTGGTGATTCGAGGAAAGTTATCGTTGTTTTAGCTCCAATAGGAGTACCATCCTCGTCGACATCTTCATTTACAAGTTCTTCATCTTCTTCTTTCTCTGTTTTACGACTTCGTTTGTTATCGGCCCCACCAGAGTCGCTAGTAACTTTAGGTTTCCTTCCACCCGGTTTACGAGGACCAGCATCTCCTGCGTCCATGAAATGAGCGAAGATCTCAGTCTGTTTCAGAAGATATTCCAGCCTTCGCTCTTGATCGATGTTCTAAGGTAACGAAAAAGATATGTTGCAACTTTACAATAGTTTACAGGTAGAACTACGTGTGCTCTTACAACAAAAAAATGACTGCTTTTGTTGTTATTTGTTTGTTAATATTCATATTCAATTTCAAATACATACCTCTTTATTTTTCTCGGCTTCTGTAAGTCCACCCGTGTCAAACTTAATATGTCTGAAGGTCTTTTTCGTCCCCTCAGGAGACCTTCCAGGAACCTATACGAATGAAAAATACGATTTTCAGTTTCAGTACACATTATACATCGAGTTATGATCGGGATGGTGTTCAAAAAATTAAATCCATGTGTGACTTGAAAAATTACCGAAGGTGTAGCACTTGTAGCAGTCGATGGTCCGGCAACTACATCTTCTCCCTCCTCATCGCTCTCACCTGTCTCATCGTCAACTTCCATTTCTACCTCTTGAGTCGCCTCATCCTTATTGGCTTCAATCTCATTCACATCTTCCACCTCCATCGTCAGTCGAATTTGGAGTTTAAATTATCCTTTGTCCTAGGGTAAATGTGGATGCGGAATGTTCTTCTGTATAAAAAATCCTATCTATCTGTATCGTAATCCAATCCAATGCACACAATGACGAATTCGTCTATGGCAATGGCAGTTGGCAGTCTTGGCAGTATGATGTAGAATAAGTTTCTTCTTGCAGTGTTGTTCTCGTGTGCTGCAGCAGGCCACAGGTTGGTTGTTGTAGTGTTTATACTGGCTGGTGCCTGGGCAAATGCAAAGTAACACAAAATTAAATCGCTTGTCTGTGAAAATTGTGAATTGTGATCAGTATAAATGAAATGGTGAATCTGAATGGTATTATGGTATACAAGGAAAAAGTATTTCATATTTCATATTTTAGTCAACCTAAGAACGAGTAAATGCCTATTTAAAGAAACTAAACCACTAAACGGGTACTCGACATGCATGCCGATGCCCGGCTAACGATTTAACGAAATCTGAACAGCAGCCCCTTTGCCCTTCCTGTCCTTCGAGTTCGAGGCTCGAACTTCGAAACAAATTAATGATTAAATTAAATATGAAAATTGTAATCTCGTCAATCATTGATCATGGATCATGGAGGGAGATGAAATTCAGAATAATTCATGATTCATGAACAATTATTTTCATTTTGTTTGATTACATCATCTATTACATATTATCACATTATCACATATCGTCTTGTGCCTTGAAGTTGCACTGACTGCACATTATCTTGTGAGTTTCGTTTCTTAATTCTTAAACTCCATTAATCATTAATGAGCTAACGAAAGAGAACAAAGTTTGAATATGTAAAAATGAGTAATTACCTTATATCTTCTGAAATCTGAGTGAGAAAAGCACGCGGAATATAAAGTAAATTGGATCAAGAGAATGGAAGAAGGCAGGAAACGAAAGGATGTTCTTTTGTGTTTAGTGAGGGAAGCAAAAACCAACCCGACTGCTCAGCAACGCACTCCAACACTCAATGAACAGGCGAAATGAGACTCCTATTTTTTATACAACTCTCCGCCTTCCCTCCAAAAAACATACGAAAAGAAATCCCTACTCAAAATCCATATACCCTCACTAAACATCATTTAACTGATTTAACTACGGATTTTTAACTGCTCTATGCTTTCACTGTCATCATCTCAACTTGACATTATTCAGCTTTATCCATAGATTATAATTATTCATTTACTTTTAACTAGCTATTTAAAGACATTTAAATAATTCCAGAATTTATTTCACAAAACTCACGAAATTATTCTATCCAGAATCGAGGTTATGATTGAATTTAATACCTCACTATTCTGTCGAGGTTCGTTCCATTGAATTTAACTTTTAATCGGGCTTATCTTTCTAGGAAATAGGATATAGGTCACACTCACAAGTGTCTAAAATTACGGAATCCAATGCCAAAGTTTTTCTAGAAACCCAAAAGATCTCATACCAACCTAACTATCCTAACAAAATTCCTTTCCCAATAACAATAGAAATAGGTATTCCAATTCCAACAACCTAGTGTCAACTGAACATGCTGATATGATGCCCCTTGTGGACGGAAATAAGTACAAAAATTAAATTGCATAAAAAATACAAGATATTAATCAAATCACACTCAAGTCAATCGACCCACACCATGGATAAAGATTTAGTCAAATCCATTTAGAAACTATATATCAAAGCATTCAACAATAATCACTAAAACAAAACATTTTTTTTTTGCTATAAGACCGTCAAAGAGGTTGTCTGTGCCTTTTACACTAGCTAGTTAAGTTCATTTTTGCATCAAGGGAAAAGTATAAACTAAGGTGAGTCGAGTAATTAGTCTAGTCAACTAGTCCTATAGTTTGTAATTAGCTTACACTGAAATCCACATGCCAATTTTAAAGGGGAAAGTACAAGATTTAAGATTATATTATAGGTACTAGGTACAAATAAGTAAATGAAAAGTCAGATACGATAGTTATATAAATAGTAAACAAACAACATGGCTTTGACATTTGCCCTTGCCTAAAACGGAATGGACTCGTGAACATTATTTGTATAATGATTATGAACAGAATATATATTATACTTAATATACAACAATTTTTGACTGGAAGTATATTACTTCTAATTTATAAGACGAACTCCGAACTGATTATAAAACATCCAACTCGGCAACATTTATCATATATATCCATCATTCATTATCATTATAATAATATAATATACCATTATCATATTATTGAGAATTTTCTATGAAGCGGCTAAAACATCCTACTAAAAATTAACTTTAGGCGCCATTAATGTTCACAGCGATAAAATAAAGTAGGTATCCTTAGACATTTTGGATTCAGGGCCGCTCGAAATGTTGTCGACCGATTTCTAATTGTTACTACTATTGTTGATGTGGTGCACTAGAGCAGGTGAGCACACCACTGTATCTTGAAGTAGCTTTGGATCCTTTGGTCGAGGCAGAAGTGGGCCCTGGGGATTTCGGTCATTGCTGTCATCAAGACGCCAGTACAGACGATTCTGCATAGTTACTCTGAGGGCAAAAAATAAGTTAATTAGTAATTAACAGTGTAATTCAGGCAGAGTACAGCCTAGAGTTCTGAGTTATAATAGAGATTTCAAAACTTTCAATGTTTCAATCAACCTATCAAAATATAATTAATTACGTACAAGAAATCCGAAGAACTCCCCCCATCTTTCAATGTCTTCATAAATAGGTATCCCGTGTGTGCAAATACGGGCGTTTTGGAATCTCCTATATCCACAGGTGCAAGTGGTCGCTTTTTGCGGTCTCCTCGTCCTTTCACCTGTTCTTTGTGAACCCTGAAATATCACACTGTTTTTAGATCCTAATTTATGTCTTAAAATGTCTGAAACTTTATGTCATGTTAATAAGTAGGTAGTTCATTTCGAAATTCGAATATCCAGATTAGCAGATGGTTACATTATAGTATTATCGCAAATCGCAACAGTATAATTGAATAAATGACTCACGCAGACAATGCGGCTTCTAATCGTGTGGCTTCCATCGTTTTCTTCGCTCGTACGTGAATAAAATCTTCTCTAGCCGTTTTATCCATTGACTTGGCAAATTTCGTGCACATGTCCATGCTTAAATTGTCGAATATTCAAGAATCAATGCATTCAAAACTGACAGTTAATAACTAGTAACGATTATTAAATGGTGAAACCCGAATAATATGTACCGTTCATTGTAAGGCAAATTGCGGATGTTTTTTCGCCCTAGAACCATTCCGTCTATGATATGAAAAGCCGTGACTATTGTTTGTTTACCCTCAAATTGTGTAATTTCATCAACAATATCTCCATACACAAGAGTCGAATCTGCCAACTCAACATTATCCACCGTAACGGCTTTCCATTCACCTGCAGAAAACCGATAAACTCGTTCGCCGCCCAAACCTGAAATGTAAATAATCTATTAATAAATCTAGTCATCGAATACCTACTTTAAAATTCAAATATTGCATAAAAGTGGTTTCGAAGAAATTGTGAAATTTAATATGTACTTACTCAAATAAAATCCTCGATCTCGACCAACAGAAACGAAACTCCACTCTTTTGGATTTAGTAGATCCCTCTCCATCACTGGGTAGTTCAATAAAACTTCTCCCTCCCTTTCTACTCTTCGCAATATGTCTATTAATAATAGTAGAGACAGAAAGAGTTTAGTTAAAATTAATGGAAACAAATTAAAGTGTTAATCAAAAATCGTCGCATTTTCTAACTCACTCTCTGGATACGGACGCAGAACTTTCGAGGCAAATACTTGAACGGCGAGACCTTTATATTTTGGTTCTTGTCGTAGTGTTCCAGGACAGTTCCACTGTCTTGAACACTTACGCCTCACCGCAGCTACTCGTTCGCTAATCATGCGATTATCATTTCTATACATGATCGCCTTACAAATCTGGCTTGTATCGTCAAGTTGCTTTTTACCAATCCTGAAACAATGCCATATTAAATATCAAATTATTTCCCGACTTGGATTGACAATTACCTAGGTAAAGCTTTAGATGTAAAACGGTTTAAAATAACACTAACACGGCATTGCAGTCATAAATGTAGTCGTAAAACCTAGCAGCATGTTTTATAAGGTCTGTTGGCACCAGCTCTACAATATCAGCCTGTTGATCGTCAGGATATTTGTGGTTAACGTGACACCCATGGTCAGTAGAATGACAGTGGGAGAGGTAATTCGATATCTCCTGACAGGGTTTACCACCTCTAAACAATTTGCAAACAAGAAATCTTTCCGAGCTTCCAGGTCTTGTAGCTTCTGGCCGAAGAATAGTTACTTGTTCAAATGCTCGGTACATAAGATATACCAGTCCAACGGTAAACGGCGTGAATAAATCATACAGCCGCAGCAAAAACGTTCCCCCTAAAACCAAAGTGTATCGTACATCGTATCGTATCGTAAGATTAATTGTTATTTTCATAGTTTACGTGCCCTTATTATATTCACGAACCTTCTCTTAAACACTTTAACGCGATTGTACATTCGGCGAGTAGCATTGCCTTTGCCCGAAGTTCTTTTCGATCTTCATCCAAACCAGGGGTGACTTCTTTCTATACGTAACCATATGTAATAAAACATTTTTACAAGGTACCTATTTAGATACATACGTAATACGTAAACTAAGTCAAGTCTCAATTTGAAACAGATTTTTAAGTTTGCATACCCCTCCACCAATGCAAACATGGGCTCCTTGCCATCCAGTTATACGACGCATGTGCATACAAAACTTGTCGACGAATTCCGGTCGGTAAATGCTTCCATCTCCTCTGTTTCCGTCCCAGCCTACATTTAAAATCAAATATTTTAACATCAAAGTCGAAATAAAACCTAGCGGCATAGAGGCATTATTTTACCCACCAGCCCATTTTTCAAACGATTCCCTGGGGTAATGTCCAGATTCTTGAAGCTGGTACTCATAAGCCTCGTCTTTGAATGTAAATCCAAATACTTTGGCCTCCCATTGACGTTTAGTCAAAATGTACCTGTAAATTATCAACAATACCATTAATAGCAATAGCAATACTGAATTGATGAAACAAGGCGAAACAAACCCTCGGCTAACACTTTCTTCTTTTCTACGATTGGGTAGACCTTACAAACAAACTGACTATACTATGTAATTAAAAGCCTGTAATCTTACTCTGCAAACCCACCGGGTCCTCCATGTATATCCGCAACAACAAGCACTTCATTTGCACTTGTAAGTAGCTCTCCATGCTTGTTGGTCGGACGAGTAATACACCAACTAGTAAGGGCGTCAATGTTTGCAAGAAGATACGCTTCCGCGTGGTGAAAAATCGGTCCATTACCGAACTCCATCAGGCGATCTTGAACACTCTTGTACTTGTCTCCGCTCACGTTTCTGATTTCATACTAAACACAACAACATGATATAAACATGTATAACCAACACAACGGATGTGTTAAAACAAAATAACGATCAACTTCAACGATAACGACGTGCGTTATATACCTTAACCTCCATCAACCTTTCTAAAGTAGTTCTTGCACAAAACGTGGTATCAACATATGTGGCGGGTTCCTGTACTCCAATCCTTCTTCCAAGTACGAGACTATCGTATGTCAATGAGTCCAATTCTCGGTCAAAAGGAATGTACTTTACATTTCGCCTGTCGATATCCAAGAATTTCTAGAATGAACAATGAAACAGAATTTATTTGATGGAACACAAGTTTTGCACAATAATTTAAAAAATAGGCAAATCGAATTCCCACATTCTCTTGGATAGGAATTGTCTCATCTACAGAGCAGACAGACGCCATGTCTTCCGTGTCTATTTTCGTTCCGTCCCCACCCAACTGAGAGGCTTGACGTTTTCCCAGAATACCTGAAAAATTTCCAAAAAGTATTTCCATTAGGAATTTTTTATATCGACTTGAATTTTGATTCCGCGTCAATTTTAGCACTCACTTTTGGATCCGCTAGCCCAATCTACGGAAGGGGGCGGAGGAGGTAGACGACTTCGTCGCATGCTCGATACCTATTGACATGTACATGTAAAAACGTTAGTAGGGCATGATAAAATCATTAGAACCTGGACATCATCAAAAGTTTAAATAAATACAAATTAATTATTATAACTAGTGCTGATTTGGAATGTAATTTCAGACTTACGCTAGCGGCGGAACTGGACGCATAGCTCGCTACGCTGGGAGTCGGTGCAGGCAACTTTACTCCGCCAGAGGACAGCAAGCTTACGTCGGCGTCTGAGTCGAAATCCATTTGACTATTCTCCGTAGGAGGGCGCGAAACTTCATCTTTCATCTCCTGAAAAAATTTATGTTATATGAAAGACAGAAATAACTTCAATTAATTGTTTGAAGATTAATACTACCTGCAAAACTTATAAATAAATAAACAATTTTTTCCATGACCAGGCTCGGCAATGTTTCCTAAATTAACCGCAACGTCATAAAAACTAGCAGAAAAGAAATAAAACTGAAAATAATTTAAACAAGATCAACTTACATCAAGCGTCACGCTGTCCTGCGTACCGAACATGACAATGTCGCCATCTTGATCATGGCTACCATTTCCATTGACACCATCTCGTTCTTCATCTTCAATTTCGTCCACAACAACTCCATCTCCCGGTTCGACTGGCTCTTTGTACTTCGCCACCCTACAACAATTTATAACGTTCACGTTTTAGTTATTCCAATTAAAGCGAACAAACATGAACTGAATACAACTGCACCATAAATGCAGCATCTCGTGGTAAAAAACTTCCGTATTGTCCTTCATCGACTTGATCATGTCGAATACCGACTTGTATCCATACGTCTCTGGCTTTAGCTGCTTTCCATACTTAGTTTCATACTTTTCCGCCAATTTAAGGATAACGATTACCTGTAGAGCGCATTATGTATTAAAAGTAAGGTCAATCAAATATTCATTGTATTGTCGCAAAATTTAACTGAACTTGTTAACTCACCTCTGGAAATTCTTCTCTCAGAATGGCCTGAATGTTTTTTACGATATCAGCAGGGACAGCAGCACACGCTAAGGCCGCGGCTTTTGCAGCCGCCTCATTGGCTGTATTCGCCGCCATACCTCAATTTCGTAGAGTCGCGTCCTAGAAATACGTCACCAAATATAAAACTTTTATTTATATTCCTATTTATTAAGTTAATGTATAGTTCGTTCGGGTGACAATTGGGTCAAAGGTCAAGGTCAATTTTTTTAAATAGTCACCATGTATTTGTGATATATCGATGGAGAGGTATTGTAAATGGTTATTCAACTGTGTATAGTTATATATTGTGGGTTCAAGGTTCAAGCGACCTTGTGCCTGGGCTATCATGACCTTATGACCTAAGTACTTAATATTGAAATTTTCCTTAAATTCAAAATTTATAGCCGTTACATACAGCGTTCACCTCACTCACAATCTCCCGACCTGTGACCTGACCTTACCCCACCCACCGGTGACCCGGTGACCGTCACGTTGTATAGTGTATAGTCTAATATCAAATAATATTCTGCATGCACACAGGACTGCTCATTTATTTTGAATTCAAAATTTACAAAGTTTGAAGTTCAAACTTCAAAGCTTGGCACTGGCAGTTAGTGTGCAGTACTGCATACTGTGCAGTGTAGGGTTAGATTTAGATTTTAGATTGCAGCAAAAAAGGATGTGACTACAGTATGCAGTACAGACTATGAACCTACAAATTAACTAACTATGAACTCTCGACCATATACCCATCTGAATAAGATCGTTTTGCTATTAAAAATTTTGAATTTCAAAATATGAAATACCTTATCTTCAAACTGCTAACTCTCCAGGAATCAGATTTCCGCCGATTTCAGATCCCACCAAATCACAATTCAGACGGATGCAGACGCAGGAGGCAAGAACAACTGATTGAAATTTAAAATTCAAAATGATACCAATTCCAAACTCTCAGTCCCAGTCCAACCAACCCGAACGCGAATCCGAGATAAGATGTAAGAATAGAGTACGAGTAGAGCTAGTTGAGACTTTCCGCCACAACTTCTCGACTAAGCCGGCTGTACCAACTTATTTCCCGCATCTACAATCTATAGGAACAACTCTCTCTCTCTCATTCAACTTGAACAACATTCCCAAACCATCAAAACCAATGAGGAAAAGAAGCGTCTCATCCTCTCATCATATCCAGGAAATCCAGCTATACTCTGCTATAGAGAGCGGTGATGGTGGTGGTTTTATGCTTGATCCTATACTCTTTCTACGTGCTTTTATGATCTCCTACCTAAGGACTACACAATTCTATAAGCAGGAAGAAGCTCCAGTTCCGCCGGCATTCGATATGCTTTAAAACAGCTCCGTCTCCGTTAGAACTGCCGACCAAGGCAAGGTACTTCGTCCATAAAATGACCATGTCTTGTTAAAATCACATTGTCACCCCAGGCAGCCCTCCTATAGCCTATTCAGGGAGTCGCAAGTCACCCCAGTTCTCCTCCTGCACGCACAACTCGAGCTTATATAGTGCTAGTTAGGGAGTCGCAAGTCTCCCCAGTCCTCCTCCCGCACGCGCACGCACAACTCGAGCCTATACTGCAGCAGATATAGAGTCGCAAGTCACCATATAGCTCTCCTCGCGCCTATACTGCAGTAGATAGGGAGTCGCAAGCCACCATATAGCTCTCCTTGCGCCTATACTGCAGCAGATATAGAGTCGCAAGTCACCATACAGCTCTCCTCGCGCACACTCAAATCGAGCATATACTGCAGTAGATAGGGAGTCGCAAGCCACCATATAGCTCTCCTCGCGCCTATACTGCAGCAGATATAGAGTCGCAAGTCACCATATAGCTCTCCTAGCACACTCAACTCGAGCCTATACTGCACTGCAGTAGATAGGGAGTCGCGTCGCAAGCCACCATATAGCTCTCCTCGAGCCTATACTGCAGTGGATAGGGAGTCGCACATTACCCCAGACTCCTTCCGCACGCACAGCGCCCGCATTCAAGGCATTCATACATAAATATCATACACTACAATTCAGTTTGAATACCAAAAAGCAAAGCAAATTCATTTCGGCATAGGCACATGGTAATCTGGATAAAAATTACCTGTCGGCCGTCGGTAGTCGGCAGTTCTAACGAAGCCTTTACAACGGAATCTAATATCTACCTACATCTAGGGCACGCAGAGACAGAAAAACGTGCTTTTCACTTCCAAGTTCCAAAGCCCATTCTAAACAGGGATTTAATATTTTACAAAAGACCGGCTTACCTTTCAGCTTTCAGATTCCTCGAAGTTTCAGGGAAAAGGGACGAGTCCAAGGTTACTATACTCTTGGTTTCCTTGGGTGTCTTTTCCTCAGGAGGTTGTCTCAGAACTTCGATTTCGAAATTCCATTTTTGGGCTACGGGAAAACAAACTATTTTACCCGTTTCTACAGCGATTTTTTAGAAATTCTTGGAATTAAAAATTCTGAAATAGACGATTTCGACTCCAAATTCATGATGAGTGTGATCGTGATATAATAGTTCATGCAATGCAAGGAAGGATGTGGTATGATAATGTTCATATACATTAAATTGAAAGCAACAAATCGTATTTCCTAGGCATTAATATCATTATTCATCATATTTCATCAATCTTCTACATTTTGTACATCGATCTAAAGGTTACAAGTCAGAAAACAGCGTCGGTCTCAAGCGTTCTTAAATTCAATGATTGCAGAAGAATATGATAATGATATTACCGTGGACGTAGAATCGGATGTTATTGAGAATGAGTTGGAAGGGGATGCGGATGGGACTTCTGAGGAACTGAGCTTTCAAACTAAAAACGTAGAACCAGTAAATACTGAAGCAGTTACTATTAATCCGTTATTCGAATTAAATGTAGCAATATTGGAGGATTCTGTAAATCTGGAATCCTATGAATTTAATATTTTTGAAGAAGTTGAAATTTCTGAAGACTTATTTTAGTCTAAATATAAAAAATATCATAATAGTATAAGATAAATCTCATGATCTCATGTTAGAATTGTTATGTTTCTTGTGATTAGTAAATGTTACTTTTAATTCTAGCGATACTATTTGATGTTTTCAGTTCATTTAATGAATTTAATCGAACATTGTCATATCACATCCTTGCATTTCATGAAGTAATATATTATCACGATCACACTCATCATGAATTTGGAGTCGAAATCGTCTATTTCAGAATTTTTAATTCCAAGAATTTCTAAAAAATCGCTGTAGAAACGGGTAAAATAGTTTGTTTTCCCGTAGCACAAAAATGGAATTTCGAAATCGAAGTTCTGAGACAACCTCCTGAGGAAAAGACGCCCAAGGAAACCAAGAGTATAGTAACCTTGGACGAGTCCTTTTCCAGAGGTAAGAAAAAAGTTATTTTTTTCTCGAAGTTTCGAGATTTCGAGAAGGCCGAAGGGCTCGTTTTTCCGCTCTTCTCGGACAAAGGAATTTAGGGAGGGCTTTTGCTTTTGGCTCGAGTCTAGTTTTTGAAGAGAGGGTAGTTTTCCCGTCCTCGGCTCCTCACTCGCTGCCTGTTCGTCCGAGGGAAGGAGGTCGAAAATTATTCTCTCTCTGTCTGTCGTCGAGAAAACGAAAACGAAGGGTCTTTTCTCTCTCGCTCTCCTCTCTATCTACCTACTACTCTCAACTACCTATTGTAAACGTGAGTTTGGAGAAGCCGAGTGGCTTCGCTTCCTTTTTCCACCACCACCACCACCACCACTGCCTCTCTACCTACTAGAAACTAGACTCTGTCACTGTAGCTCGAGCAACAAGCCGGACGTCTTCTCTCTTTTCCTGCTCTCTCTCTCTCTCTCCTTCAGAAAAAAAATCCAGCGTCGAATTCCTCAGGAATTTATCAATTTTTCTCATTTTCAGAAGCTGAACTTTAGTTACCAACTATACCAGTAATCAGAATGGCGGACGTTATGGATTCAGCTGTCGCTTTGGAGGTCGGGAAGCCGGAAACGGTGGACTTGGAGATGGCCAAAACCGGTGGTGAGTGGAAGGCATTTTTTTTGGAGGTGGTTTAATGATGTGTATGGGATATGGAACATTGAACTGTTGATTCCGGTCGGTGCCGTACTGATTTGGGGGTTTATTGTGATTTGACGGGTTTTGAAATTGACATTTGGGGTTTTGATTGTGGTAGATGAGGAGTCCGTTACCAAAGGCATGAAGAGGAAGTTGGAAGAGTCGGAGGAGCCAAAATTGAATGGTAATTCAGAGGAGAAGAATGGGCATTCCGAGGTGACGGAGGAGGTTAAGGAAAAAAATGGTCACAGCAAGAATGGGTCTGCCGCCACCGAAGAAATTGTAAAAGTAAGGCATTGATCAGATCTAGCATTTTTGGGGTTATCATTTTTCTAATCATTTCGAATGTAATTAATGGCTAATTAACTTTTCCAGGACTCTCCGGTCAAGAAGGCCAAGACAGACGAAGAAGAAAAAGAAGCGGTTGTTGAGGAAAAGACTGAGGTTCCTTCTGCAGAGGACAAAACAGAGGTAGCCGTCACCACGGAAGATTCCAAACCCGCCGAAGAAACCAAGGCAGCTGAACCAGTAGCAACCGAGGAGACTGAGAAGAAAGAAGAGGCTGTCACAACCGAATCGAAGGAGATGGAAGTCGAGGAGACAAAAGAAGCTGAGGTTGTTGAAAAGGAAAAGGTTGAGGCCGTCGAACCAGCCGTAGCAGTTCCAGAGGTCGAAGAAAAGGTAGCTGAGACTGAGGCAGGTGAAGCCGCCGAAGAGAAAGCAACCGAATAAACTAGAATCTCTTCTTCGAATATGAATATAGATAGTACTACTACCTGATTTTAAAATCCTAATAACTGCGTATGTTTTTTTCTCTTTTGTATCTTAATTCTTCGATTTTTTTATACTATTGGCGACGTACTTAAACTAGTTGCAATAAGTTTTTTTATTATTATTCGAATTGATTGTACTTACCTTAGGAAGAGCAGTGATCTTTAGTGGGGAGATGCGTTAATTAAATTTAAGTAAACTGCCCAATTGACAAACTACTCATCAGGCTTTGAAATCCCGTTTTGTATTTTATAGTCAAGGTTAATACCAATTCCCTTTGTCTATAATTTAAAATACGGTAGTAAAATGTTCTTGTCTTTGAATTATCTTTGTCTTGATCGTGTTTTAATTTCACTGCACTGTATTACTAGTCAGTACACATTGGTAGCACATTTGCATATACTCAAGAGAGCATACATAGCACATAACATTGGGTTTTAGTTGATTATACTAAGCTTTTGTTGGGTTAGGATTTCCCGCTTGCTGAAGGTTTTTTTGGCAAACAAATATTTGGCAAGCTTTCCGTTGTAGGACACTTGCAATCTATGTGGAGTTGGGTACCTTTGCGAAAATATCGGCATGTGTAGCTAGTGTGCGAATAACCAGATATAAGGGTAAACTCGACTTCTGGTTCTGAGTTCGGATACTTCAGTCGGAATCGGAAACATAATATCATGAAGTAGTTGAGTCTGAAATCGGATTTTTAGCAGCATTTTTATTTTAATGATGGGCACTTTGTACAAAAAAATTCCTTGGATAGGTTATCAAAATTAAAAACATTTCAGTAGAAAACAAGCTAATTTTACATGATGTATGATTTTTGCTCCAACCCTCGAATAACTAATCATACTTTGAGTGTTTTAAAGATGACATAGGATCCTGGGAAATGATAAGAGATGCTTCCAGTATTTGAGATGGTGGAGAAGATGAGAGGGAAGAATTCTGACTATATCTTTCGAAGCTGTCAAAGTCACCGAAATCCGGATATTCCGAATCAGTCATGATCTGGGTTTGACTTGTGTAATCTTCCATTGTTTTGGAACTGACGCGTTGGAAATCGGATTGTTTGGCTTCATCTTCATCATTACCCTCTTTGTCATCATCGGCTTTGACGATGGATAAGATTGTGCTCGGTTTCAAAATATCAAATTTTGATGCTGAAGGTTTCTTCCGGTATTGTTCCATGAAAATGCCGAATTTGCCCCAGAGTTTGGAAGGTTCGCTGATTTTTGGGAGCTGATTGGAAATTGTTAATATTTAGGATGGGATGGGAATTCATACGCTCAATACATTAATTTAATTTCAATAACTGTTACCTCATAATTTTGACAAAGGTAGACTCCTATGTAAAGTCCCGAGAGGAAGGAAATCTGTAACAATAATGATGGAGAATGAGTAAGTAATTTAAAAAATAATAAGGGTATTAAAATTAATTGAAAAAAAATTGAATCCGCTTACAATAGCACCTACAATAAGATGTGTTGCGATGAAGATGATGAGTATGAAATTGTATATGTATGTCAAAACTGCCCACATCTTGATGTTATTTTTTCAACCAGGGTGTGGCTTTGAATTTAATAATTTGTTTTTTATGGTATGAAATACATGTTTTTAACAGACGGTACTCCTTCCAAAAAAAATTAGCAGATTGGCAAGTGATTGTTCCCGGACAGAAATTTAATTTCAATGGAACCGAACAGGTTGACAGTTAACTTTATTAATATTGATCCCTATTAAATTTCAGTTTTAAAATGCAAGCTTTGTTTCGTTTCGCAGGATTGTGTTACAAACGAGAGTGACTACACAGAATGAAAAATGAGCATTTGGAACCGATTTTGGTTGTTTTTTCGCCAGACTGACGGAGAATGGAACAAGAAAGGACCGTCATTCACGACGAATACAGTATAGGCACTGACGTGAAAACAACTGTATAAAAGTCTCAAATGTTAACATTTACCATATATATTTTCCCCTCCGTTAGGGAAATTAATCCTAAAAATACACTTTTTTCATTCTGAAGATCACGAGCTATTTTTGGCTTTTGCATTGATATAGCATCAACATCAACAGTATGGAACATCGAACAGGAACAAACCTACAACTAGCTTATTCTCTCATGGTGGATGGCAATGTGGCTCGATGTTGACATAACATAATTCCATCGATCCTATATTGAAAAAAACCTATCTGTCCGGTTGTCTTATAATTAGGGTTAAATAGAACCCTGCCTCGTCATCTTAAACTTTACCCTGTAATGTAATATACACAACTCTAAAATGATCCTTAAAGATGTGATATGTGTGTAATTATAGCCCTAAATCAACTACCTGTAATCTCAGAATTCTATATTTTATTTCGTATTACTAATCCAGTTATCCATATAGCAGATTTCAAAAGCTGGGGACTTATTAAATCATACGGAACAAGATGGGGGATCTTATTTTCTAATTTACGGTATTTCAGATTTCAGTCCGGTTTATAAATCTATTTTCTAGAGCCTTATTGCCTGGCCTATATAAAATGTCATCGAGATAATGCGAGATGTTATTGTTGATAATGTCATAATGAATGCGGGTTTCCGTTACTAACTTTTGGGCGTTGTTCAACCGTTTGCCAAAGTTTGCTAATATTATGACAGAGCCTTCAAAATTATGTTAGAATTTTTACGGAATCAAGTAGAAAGAACAGATTGTAAAATTTTACATTTTTTGTATAAAAAACGTTTGAGAGTTATTGTTTCAAAACGGTTGTTCATAAATCAAAACTGGGGAAACCGTATTTAGTAGAATAATTCCCTCTCCCTTCTTTTCGTTGTTAAACTACAAACATTTTAAGGTTTGTTCTATAAACTCCCTCGGGCATTTATGTTTTAGAATCAGAAATAAGGAGTTTTCAATGGATTTCGGAAACCTTCCAACTGGAAACTGGAATGCATTGAGTAACCTGGTCGATTAGTTATTTAGAGTGAACTGAATCACGAATTAATCTCCAAGATTTCCTGAGGACTAGAATTCTATTCAATTCTGTAATCGAATACGAGGAATGATAGACTACTTCCTATGTACAATTAGTCTCTCTTTAATTATAAATTATAATTAATTTTAGGACCGGAGAGTTTATAAAGCTATAATGTAACAAACCATGGACATAATCGAAAATTCATCTATAGATTCAAGATTCGTAAATCGTTTGAAGTTTCCTAACCTTAATTAAAGGTAAAGAAAGGACAGTCGAAGCGATTTCCCTATTCTCGGAAATCTTTTGTGTCCAGGAAACTCTAATAATCTTGTGGGAATAAATGCAGATGTATACTATATAGCATATCTCTGATGTGGATAATTATTATAATTAGTTTTCTTGTGGATTTATTTATTTAGTCAGTTAATAAGGAATTTTGCATGTTTCTGAAAAACCTATACTACTTCGCTTGAATAGACCGTAAATCCCTAAATAACTCCCCATGTGCATAAATCCGAATTAGGTTGGCGGTGGGGATGTGTTTTTATCCAGTTTTGATATCAGTTGGCAATTCAATTACAGGATATTACAAAAGGTTTGGATGATTATACAAGAATAAAGATGTGCCAAATTAATTAAAAACAGAAACTACAGGACAGGACATATCAAAAATATTCCCATTACGTAGATTAGGTTCGTTTCTTCGAGAGGAATTGCAATGCTTTAGGTCATTATATACGACTAAAGGGGTTAATTATTCCGGGGTGGGGAATAATTTAGGTTGGAATCGATTGTGTGGATGTGTTTCGATGGGGCTCTATTTAGGGATTTACGGTAAGGATTGAAGAATGCTTTACTTTCCTATTGAGAGATAAATGATTGAAACTGTAACATAAACCCCTTGCTTCAAGGTAAAGCTTTAAGAAGTTTATAAGTAATTTGTTTACAAGGTTCTCTTGTAAAGGACCCCACAGTCTTTGATGTCCTGTTATTATGTTATTATTATTTGTAATGAGATTCTTTATGATGTTATCTATTTAATAGAATAATATTATTACTGCTGGAGTATAAACAGGCTTGTATTTTGTATTATTTTGTAGTTGAGGACTTAGGTATAAAAATTCTCCAAGTTCCGGTCCAAACTTTCCAACGAGGATAGAAACAAGAAACATTACAATATAAACATCAAAGCTCCAGGCAAAAAGTTCAGGAAAAATAAGACAAGTTTTATTTTTTAAGTCCAGACTTTCATAATCATAATTCACTTATTTTAAGACTATGACAAAGTAGAATAAATTGTTGTAAAAAGTTTGCTCTCGAGTATTGCTGAAGGAGATTTCTTCTGAGTTAATTCTATATACCGTTAACTCTGAAATAGTTGCCCGTTGGTACTTATTTTTTCGAACATAAATTGGCTTATAAAATACATGTGTTTTAAAAATCGTTGAAAATGTTGATCTAAAGAAGAACAACTATCGCAAATAAATGATATTTCCCTACAATCACAAATAATTTGTGAATTAATGTTATATCTGCATCGCATTCTATCCCGTTGATGTATATATATCAAGGCCCTAAATCTATAGCGACGAAATACTTTACGAGGTTGGGTCACTTGCCTTTACCGTTTTCTCCTCAATTTTTTGGGGACTGGAGGTTTCGAAATGCATTAAAAACGCCTATGCATCCATGGTTATGTGTACAATCCCCTTAAAAGCCTAATGCCGAATCCTTGAATGTATGATATATATATATCATATATAACGCCTATATCTAATTATATCAGAGACAATTCGTAAAAACAAACTGATTATCAATCAGGTATCCAAGACTAAATGGTTCGTAATTTGACATTATGCTTTAACGATAAATGTTGTTACTTCAGTGAGTTTTAAAAACCCAGAAACCCCAGATTTTTTCAGTTCTTTTAAACCCTAAATTTTAGCTTGTTTGTATTTTATAGGAGAATCTATTTGAGGATTTAAGGTATAAATACCCGGTTATATGTACGTATCAAATTACACATCAACAATCGTGCTATATTGTTGGAATTCGAATAACGATGACAAGTGTCCTAAATTATGTCGGTTCTTTACTTCTGAAAATTTCTAAACTTAAAAAACAAAGCCTCGGATTTTTTTTTACTAAAATTTATGTTAAAATCAACCTTTAACTATAACTACATGCAAGGACAATAATATTTAGACAGACAGGTCATATTTACAGCACAATAAATATCCCATACACTATACATTTTTAAATTAGCACAGCCTCATTAACTACATATTTTTTACAATTTATCATTTAAAAAAAGCAACTCTCTCTGGAATAAACGCCCCTCCCAAAATAATAAATCAATGCTCTTCTAATGGAAATTGCTTGCCTCTCCACAAAATAATCGATACAAGTTTTTACGTCACTTGTCGATCAAATTCCCTATTTTTCATAGGAAATTGAATTATCCTGTAATTCGTTTCTTGTATATTTCGTATGACGAGGATCCAGGAGTTTCGGAATAAGTTTTCATAGACTTGGGCAAAGATGATGATGATGATGATGATGATGGACTGATGGGATTGGATTATTTATTATTACCAAGTGATGAAGTGATGATGGAGATGATGATGATGATGTTAGGGAGACTACTCTATATTCCGTCTGTCTGTCCCATGTCAGATCTCATCTTCAGTCTTGACAGGATGGAAAGGATCCCGAAAATGAACTTAAGTCCTCGGAATAAACTATAAGTTATAATATGCAATATTTTATAAGGAAATGCGAATGATTAATGGCCTACACCATTTCCATTCTTATAGACTTGGATAAGAATACATGGGAGAAAGTGGCTGCTGCTGTCATGTTTTTTGAGCTGGAATTACTAAAATAGCATTATTTCATCTCTCCATCCAGTCTTCATGAATATTATGACGATAGCTGTGTAAAATATTCAGAGTTACTTTGCGGTTTCGGTTCATCTGCCAAAATGTGAGGTAGAGAAGCAAAATGTGGTGATGGAACGAGGACCAAGTCAAAACCGACATAAAAGGGAACTGCATAGCTTTCTCTAAATAAATCCCCATGAGGAATTATTTTCGAAAAGCGTCACGGTCGATGGACACGGATTATTTAGTCAGGGTCGGGGGTGACTTGACGTAATATGCCAAAAACCCTCATTAGCGTGGGGACTTGTTCCGGGGTGAGGAGTTATTAAAACCTTGCATTGTTGCCCTGAAAGTTCCTGTTTACAAATAACTATTAAACTCTTCTTCTAGTTCTATGAATTTCATCCCATCTGTCCAGCTAACCTATTAAGTAATCCTGTAAAATAGTAATGATAATGATGGACACAAGCTAAGGAAATGCAGGTCCAGGACCAAGCCAACCCGTGCCATAAGCATATTAATTATGGAAGCATTTTGCCTCAGATCTCATCTCCTAGCTTATTGTTAGTTCCGGGCTTAATGCTATTTTAATGCATTTGATAAAATATTAGAATTTGGAAGCAAGTAGGACGAGGATGAAAGTGAGTGAAGAAATTTCAAAGAAGATGTGAACTGGAGAGAGAACGTAGTTCCTTGTAATATGGATCAAGGAGTCAGTCGGAGGAGAGTCATTAGACATTCTCCTATTAATTATTCATGAGGTTTACTTTCTCTTTTGACATGGACGTAACAATCTCGTTTCGAGGGTTGTGAATTCTTTTGAACACAAGAAAAACCGGTTTTAAGGGACACAATTTTCGGATAAAAATAAATTTTCAGAGCCCAAAATCGAAAAATCCAAAAAAATTCTGAAACTCCGAATGTTTTCAAGCATTTTATAAAATTTGGATTTTTTAATTTTGCATACTCGTACAAAAAATTTAAATCAGTGATTTTAGCCTCGAAATACTTTATTTTTTCAAAATAAAACGCTCTTGGCCTACAGTATTTACGCTGTTTAAAGTAAACCCCTGGGGACTTATATCAATTAAATCAGCTTTTGTTCAGGGATAATATTATTTCGATAAAAAATAAAAGCATTGTTGGCTCATTTGCCTGGTAAATGATTATTGAGTGATTTTGATACATGTTGAATATTAAGGAGAACTTAGTGGTAAAATAAGGGCCCTGGGCAGTTATTTAAAGGATTTAGGGACTTTCACTCAAGTTTTGTTTTGGTTATTATTAGGTACACCCCTGCTTGTTTACCAGTTGGGGTTTGGCATTTTCTAACCCTGCTCGTGTCGTCATCCTTCTGCCTTGGCTTTGAGCCTTTAAATATCTCACCGTGTCCGGATTATCATAATGTTTGACACATACACATAATTTCATTTGATCTGATGATCTTACTGGAGCAGTTCGGAATACATTGACTTCCTGCGTTGTAGAGATCTTTCTCTAGGTCTTTTAGCCCTAAATAAGTCCCCATCTGTATCAAGGGCCATTAGGCATTCCCTCACTTTATTATTATCCTTTTAATATATGTGTTTGCGTTAAAAACCGTAAGGAATAGTTTTATTTACCTATTTTATACTCGTGTTGCCTCTCCTCGGAAAAGAATTAGAAAATACTGACTTTGATTTTCAAAAATCTAACAAAAACGAAAAAATAGGCTGAAAATGTCCGCTCTGTCTTCGAAAATGCGCGTTAAAATGCTAAATTACTGCAATATAAGGCGTATTCGAAAAATCATGAATTTTTTAGTCAGAATTTGCACTTTGAAACCCCTCCTAAAGCTCTTATGTATGCAGGCTTAGAAAGCCTATATCGCACACACTTCCATTAGTCATCCTGTCATCAAATACATTTTTGATCCCCTTTTTACTTGCTTTATTCATGTGTTTTCGGAGTTAATCCCGCAGCAGCTTAGAATTTAAGATTAGAAGATGAAGGCCGTGGAAAAGCAAGCAGAATGTAACTTCAACACCTTCGTCCTTTCATAATAAATAGAATAAGGGACCTCCGACCTCTAACCTGATTGGACAGGGCAGAACGAATTCAAAGGCCTTGCTAATGAAATCTTGAACCATTTCACGGCTCTTTTGAGCTTGAATTTCATCTATTGAGCCATATACTACTTCTTCCAGAGTCTTTGGATGATAAAAATAATAATTTTTTGTGGAAACTCTATAGGATTTTATTTTATCCGAGCAGATATATGAGGCTTTTGATCTCTTCATTTACGGTTGGGCGCACGTGTTTCAGGTCTTTAAATAAGGATCCGCTGTAGACAGGAACAGGGTTCAACTTCCGAAATTCAATGCATGTATATACGCATCATTGCTTAGCGAAGTAAATTAGACGAGTTTGTGGGATTCTATGTACTTTAAACCCTTAAAAGGTGGGGAATTATTTCGGGGAGATTTATTTCTGGTTTACTTTTTATCATTCGAATCCGTGTCAACCGGAACGATTCCACAGAGAAACCGGTAGAAAACTACGAAAATCATGTTGGGACATCAAGGGACTTACTCCCAATCTGTTAAAAATGCAATAAACCGGTGATGGAAAGATACGCATCAGAGGTGTTAAGTTGGTTGGGTCTGTTTATAAATGTCGGGTCGATTTATAAGTGAAGAATTTGATATCGTTTGCGAAAAAATCCTAAAAATCGTGAAATTCATCGTTAATAACCGTATTTTGACAACCTATCTGTAGTCATGTTGTCTGTTTTGCAAAAAATAGCATTAAATGACTTATCCTTAACCATTTGACAGTTTCAGTCCGTAAAGGATGAGGTAACTTGGGTTTAAATCTTTAACTAAAGGGTCTATAGTCTATCCTGTGAATTGGTGAGTCATGAATCAAGACGATATCAAATCACATGGTTGGGTTATTACAAAGAATTTGAGATTTAAAATTTCCGTCTATTTATAGACGCCAGGTACCTGCCCTTCCTGAAAAGGAGGAGTTGGTGAAAGTTTGGAATGTTTGGCTGAAAAAATTCGAACGTTCTTATTCAGAAAATGTGTATCATTTCGTGACAGTTTGGTGTCTATAGGATTAGAGACAGTTGGACCTGTGGTTTTTGACGGAGGAATGCACAGGGCCTCGTTAAAAAATGTCGAAACATGGAATATCGGATTTTTGAGAGGTTTTTTGTTATCTTGCACGGATGATTTCTAATAGAAATGGGATCTCTCTCTCTCTTTCCATGGAACATCACCACATCACATATTTTTTTGAAGTATCACGTCGTCCTCGTCCTCGTCATCTGCATTTTACATTTCGGGATAGGATTTGCTGGAATTTAAACCCAAGCTGTGGTTTCAAGAGCTTAATTTCGGTATAGAGGCTTGTTTTTAGTTCTAGGACATTTTCTGCCAGCTCGCTTTACACTTATATTAAATTTAAAAAGCATTGTTATGAAATAAGGAAGAAAAACTGATTTTTGGACTAATTTGGAGATAATCTGCATGTTTACTTCCCTTGAATTACTTTGCCAATTCTTTAAGACGAATCTAGAAGGAACAGTAACCAGTTTTTTGCAGATTTTGTTCCAACACATTGGAAAAAATCTATAAAGTATCTGTAATGATATAATCGATATCCGAAACGAATCGGTAAGAACTCCCTGAGATAACTGATAGAGTATTGATTATTGGATATTGGAGGTGAAAGCAGAGCTAATGTAGATCTTCGACTCGACGGGGTTTCTTACGGAGGACACCCTGACTATTTGGACACTGTCCAGAATCAAGTCACAAAGTTCTTTTGTTATTTTTTTCGTCATCACAAAGTTCCCACCCCGAAATACAAGCCCAGTCTATGTATATTATACACTTGGCAAGATTTAACTTAAAAATAGATTTTTTGGCTCTTACAAAGAATACAGTCGATCCGGAATAAGTCCCCACCCCGAAATACAATCCCACTCCACGAATATACCCATCCGAGATCTATTTCGAGATCATCGGTATAACAGGGAATAATAGCCTCAGGAACTATAAGTCTTGTCTAAATATCTGCGGGTGACTTTAATCGATAATCGATACACATTTACGTACTCCCTTTAAATATCAAAGGAAGATTGAAGGCCGGGAACCTATTATGCACTTTTTTTATCTCTACGCTTTAGACTTTAATACATTTTTGAGATTTATAATTTTCTTTGTCCTAAATTTCCAAGTCCTGCATAAATAACCGTAGCCCATAGGGCAAGACACGGTTTTATAGCCAGGAATGAGTAGGTTATAACTGTATAAGATATAAAAGATATAATACAAGGGAAAATAAATAGGCCATTTGAAATTGACTTGAATACCACGTGGCGATAATGGATGGATTTTACTTTGGAATCTTGAGAAGGGAAAGTTTATAGAATCTTTAATCCTCTGAATATTAACTAAAGAGGGAAGGGATAAGAGGGTAGAGCCGTTCATAAAATTATTTTTTTTAAATTCAAACTGTATGTCCGGCTGTTGTTTTTGCTGATTTAAACAGCTTCAATTTCTATGAAAATCAGCTGAAATAGTATTTTCAAACCTCAAAATATGCGTATTTTAACATTCTAAAGCAGGATTCAGTATTGAAAGACAATGGGGTTAATCCGGGTCTGAATCTACGGTGATTTTGGGTCAGATTTTTTTAAAATTATGTTTAATTTTACGACAAAATAAATATTATTTCTTGTTTCTTTGAGTACAACCTCTAAAAATCAAGCATTTCTCAGAGTTCACTCTCAAATACTTCCCTTTTCAGTAGCAAAAAATACATTAAAACTTATCGGATTTTGTGCAACTTGTCAGAAACGTTATTTATGAACAGCTCAAACTGCTGCAAATGACTAAATAGAAGAAAGAAGTGGAGATAAAAAGGGATTGAGAGTGGATTTAGCATTTAGTGCCTTTAGATTATTAGCATCTCAAATTTCGACTTTCTTTTAGAGTCTCAACTCCAAAGTCTTACTTCAAAGGGATTGAAGGAATGTCGAAATTAGGAGACAAAGGAAAACCAATTCCTTATATTTTCTTATAGAAATAGTCAAGGATTCAAGTCTGAATTTCAATGATATCTACTTCTGTCCACCGTTCATTCAAATTTAAGAGAAAATAGCTACTAAATACTATATAGGGTGAGATTATAAGCCCATCAAATGCGGAAATAACCAGAAATTCTGGAATAATTTAATATTTTCAGCAGCTAGTTCTCTCTCTATTGATCTCCCAAAGGTATCGTACTATTTACATTTTATACTGGGCTATAAAATAAAACCTTACGAACATTCACAACCCAACGGTTGGAACGCTTCTGAACTGATCATTTTATGACAGTTCTTAGTAATTAAACCACCGGAATAATTCCCCACCCCGTAATGAGGGTTTAAAAACTAAACCTCCCGTTCCAGATCAAGGCATTTACAGCAAAATAATACTGCATATATATTTATGTAGATAGCATGCCTTGACTTGCTATATATAGAGATAGGGGTGGGTGGAACATGTATAATAACTGAAAGTGTTAAATTAGCCCCCAGAATTAAAGATAAGACGTGGGCTGATTGGATTAGAATGTAATTTACTGGAAATTAGCCCCTTCCTCGTGAAGTAGGAATAAATTATTACGGGAATCTCTCCCTTGAATCTGGAATGAGTTCCTGAGCCAATTACCAGTCGGGCATTCCGGGCCGGAAGTGGTCGCCCCGGTTTGCTTGTGCTTTAACATGGCCTAAATTTTAAATGTTAGATAACACACATGTTAATGTCAAAGGTAAACTCTGATAATTTTGAGACGGTGAAGTAAACTTCGATTTAAGCCCCCACCCCGAAATAAATATCGCTCCAAGTAACCCCTAATTCGGAAAAGATTTCTAATGATTTTTTCCTGTCTTTAGTAATATGTAGATTGCAATCAGCCAAATCTTAAGACATAATATTTAATGATGTAATCACACAGATATCTTTAAATTTGCTGTACTGACAATCGTAGTTGTCGAAGATTTTGGGTCGATTTTGCTGCAAAATAATTAACAGATTTGACTGTAACATTATTACCAAAGAGATTTGAGCAAGTGACTTTATTCCAAGACGGATATTTGTTCCCGTATTTATCATCATAAATAGGTTTATTCACGGATACTTTGGCAGAGAATCATAGCTTAATTCTCGCTCATTTAGCCCATATATGGACTACAAACCGTCGTAATTGCTTTCGCTATTACTATGCAATCTACTACCTACTACCTACCGTAGGGCCCTTGAGTTCCATAGTTCCATCTAAATTCTAAAGCATTTCAAACTCTAAGGACATGGCAAAATATCCGTGTTTGAGTCTCGGCTTATTATTATTAGGAATTGTGGGAAGAGGATTGAGTTATTAGGGAACTTGGAAATTAGAATTTCCATCAGAATCCCGACTCATTTGTCCTTTTTCAGGCTAGGATTGTGTGAATTGGATTTTGGATCGTTAAGCGTTTAGAGGGGGTCTTTGCAGCTCCTTTGATTCCTGCTAATTTATTATTCTCCTGGAGTATGTATATCTTGATGAAGGTCTGTATGAATTGTAGGGAGCTAGTGAAGCGTACTGTATAAGATATAACATGACGGGGAAAGCTTTTAACGGCCAAGGTGACAATTTTATGGGGACTGGTTTTATGGGCAAGGGTTCTTGCGTGGTTTTAGAAATTTTGAGATTTGAGAACTAATGACCGTCTTTCTGGAAGTGACAGAGTTTCGTAGGGAATTTAGAGGCGTTTTGTGGAGCTGTTCATTTTTGGTAGACGAATCGGGTTTCTAAGAGTAGATTTGTCGGAGTCGTAGGCAGTGTTTAAATTTGGATGGTCTGACCTAAAGATTTGTTGTGACATTTTGATAATGTGTTTGAGCTCAAAGAGTTTGGAAATGTGTGTAAGGAGGGGTTAGAATGTGTAAATAGTCAAGATCTAACTATGGACACTATTTGGGTGTCAAACGAGTTAAGGGCTGTAATCTTGCAAATAGACTAATTCGACTATGCTGATTACGAAAATCATAATTTTAGCTCTGCCAATTGAGGTCTAGTGGGTCAAAAGTAGGTGGGAAGGTCAGAGACCGCGCAGTTTCAGCTAAAAGTTAGCAGTGGGGAGAAGGGGGGAAGGAGGAGAAAGTCGAGTTTTCCACTTTTCCTCCCTTTTTCTCGCGAAACCGATCAGAAGATAGGCCGCTAACATTGGAGCACCAGGAAAATAACATTGCCCTGGTATTAGGATTTTCACGAAAAGTGAACGGGGGAATACTATAGGAAAGTCAAAACTCACGCCCGTTTTTTGACCTTCCCACCTACTTTTGACCCACTAGACCTCAATTGGCAGAGCTAAAATTATGATTTTCGTAATCAGCATAGTCGAATTAGTCTATTTGCAGGATTACAGCCCTTAACTCGTTTGACACCCAAATAGTGTCCATTGTAAGTCATTTGAATTGTGAATAGGATTTGATCCAAATCGATGTTTTTTAACTCTGTTAATTATGAGGGGTAGTTATTGAGGGGATTGATCCAGATTAGGCATTTTAGACCTGTTAAGAATGCTTCTGAATTTAGAGTTTTCATATCTGAGCAATACAAAACTCAAAGTAGATCTCCCCGAAATAGATCCTCACACTTTGGGACTGTTTGACAGAACAGGTTCCACCGCGAAACCTTATAGACATAATGTATATTAATTAATTTTTTAAAAGCATATAAATTGCTTAAAATGTATCAAGATTTGAAATCTTTGATTGGTTCTAGATTCCAAATTCACTCAAAATGAGAAAAATTCAACATGGAATGAATTTTCAGGAATATATTACCATGTTTCATTGTCTGAAAAACAAGGTCTTCAACCTCAATTTAATGAAGCTCAATTACCAAGGGCAAACTGCCACGATCTTCAACAACCGTTTCCTCTCGGTTTAAGACTGTTGACTTTGTTTCGAAATTTTGGAACAGGTTTCATTATTTCATCCCTCCAGGACATAATTTCATAGCATTTTTTTCATTTTCCCAACTACAAAGTACAAATATTTGCCAGTTTTATATATTTTTCGAAAATTAAAAAGATCCTCGTCTAAATTATAAAGAACAAGACGTAGACATGATGGTGGTCTACTGTTGAGGGAATTTTGGCTTTCCTGTTTCACAATATGAACAGAGACAGAGACTTGGAGACAAGCTAAAGGGTCTGTAAATTTTTCGAAATTTCGCAAGCCCAAAATTTTCATATAATTTTGCTAATTAAAATTAAGGTTAATACTACTAATGTTCTAAAACGGATTGGGAATGTCCAATTTAATTAGTGTATTTCTAGTCTATGTATGGACAGCCCCTTAACCCTTTGGGGACATTTCGGATATAAATCTCAATTTAAATAGGGCATTGTGCTGACAACAAAGAATAATAAGATTGTCCTTGTCGGTTCCCCCTTAAGGCGGGGATGGAATTATAGTCTCTCTGTCTTATAGTCGGTTCTTATATCGTGGTTTGGTTTGGATAGAGGGTCAATTAGAGATTTAGCTCCTGATCTAGAACTCTGTAATTCTATTACATATATGAATTTATAGGCTTCAGAAGGCCCTTGAAATGGCCGTAAAATGTAGAAGCGTTCTCCATTAAAGTATAAACACATTAAAAATTTGAGAATTTCTTAATTGATCGAGTTGATTTTTTCGTTAAAATCGATTAGAAAATGTCGAAATTCGCTCATGACCTTTTTGGGGTCAAGGGTCATTTTTTAATAGCTAAGGGTTACATTATACGCTTACAGCAAAATGCAATCTACTGGTTCTCCTTGAATAAGTTATTGTAATTAAAATTAAAAAGTTTTAAAAATCCTCACCAGACTTAATCCACGATTTACAGTTTCGAAATCGTCGGATACGCTCATTCTCATCCGGAGGGGTTCAGTAAACCCGACGGACGAGTATCCTTAACGATTTATATATTTAGATAGCATAAAAAGTTAACAACAACTCTAGTAGGAGATACAATATACGTCGAGACGAAAGCAAAAAAAAACCGTAAGTAAACAGAACAAAGTTAGCTCCTCAGGCTTTCTTTTCTCGGATCTTATCAAACCGAAAAAAAACTCCAGCCAAGTGAATTTTAGATTTTCCAGGTTACCCGACTAATGATACAAGACAAAGGAGATGTCGTATGTTATTATATGATATATTTATTAAAGCTTGTATAATATTATATTCCTTATGTTACAGATGAGGCTGATAAAGCAAAAATAGGAAGCTAGATTCCTAAAAACTTTTGCGGCTTTGCCTTGTGTTTTTAACGAAGTTGTTGAAAATTCTAAAAAAAAAACTTGCTAATAATTTTTTCTGGCCAAATAAAGGGAGAAGATACTTGAAAATGAAGGTACAGGACAGTCTATGTATCATGAACATTCTGTAAAACACAAAGGGTAACCCTATTTCTCTAAATAGATGCCCATGGGGCTTTAAAGTGGTGGTGGTAAAATTCGTAATGTAAAACATATTTTTGGGATGGGGTTCTATTGAGAGGGGTTATATTTATTTAGGGGTGCTACTATTTTGAGTAGCGTATATTGATTAGGATTTTTCCAAGTGAAATATTGAAATAATGTATCTTTGACCCTCGTTTTAGTGACCTACATAAGTGATCCCGAAACCTAACCCGACTGGGTCAAAGTTGACCCATTAGGGTTTGCTAAAATAAAATCCATCACAACCGAAAAGGAGTTGACTGTACCTACTACTTTGAGGACAGAAGGGCTTTGAAACATGCTGGTGTGTATGGGCTTAAAGTGCTTTTCTTTTATCTTCAATCTGGAGTTTATAAAATAAAGCAAATAAAAAATAATCCAGATTTGTCTCCAGAACACATACTCCTGGAATATGGATAATAGCCCAAGTATAACAATATATGAACTGCATCTGAGCTTACAGCATAGTCGATTTAACTGTAGTAGGAGGACACACTATAAATTATATCTTGGTTTTATGTGGAATAAGCTATTTATTCAGGGTGTTCCGAAAATGCTAAAAAGTTTTGATTGCTTTAACTGCATAAAAACGGCCTTTTGTTGGAAAGCTTTATTTCTAGACGCACCCTGTATATAAAATGTACTAAAACTGTAAAAAAAGTCCATTTCGGGATTGAAGATCTTTGCAGATTGTGGAAATCTGTTACTTTCATTGCACTTGCCAGGCAATGAAGAGCCGGATGTAAGATGCAATAAATAAAGTAAGGTCTGTGACTGGAAGAGGTCCTCTTCGGAGATATCACGCACAATAAAGCACCGAGAACTACTATGCTAATAATAGTAAGAACTAGTTTAGTAAGACTAACAAACCCCGTCGAAAATATTTTCGGACCTGAAACTGGGCTATGTTTTAGATACAGGAAGGGAACTCAAGCCTGAATCTGTTGAAGTAAGATACGTGAGGAGCTTGGTCTTGTAGAGATTTAGCGAAAAATTCTGAAATTGAATAATATTTTAGAGTTATTAAGCCTCGTTAACAGTTAGAATTTAGACAAAGTTTGAGTATCGGTTTTTATAGGATATTTAGTAGAGCTGGTCCAACCGCTTATGAACCTCGTTATTAAATGTGCCGATTTAAGTCCCCAGGGTTGTTTGTTTAAACCTAACTAAACCTCAAAAAGGCTAGCTTTGTAGAATAGGGCTGTTTTCCTATTTAAAGGATAAAAGAGCCAGTTATTTCAGGGGTTTTGATCTTGTTTAAAACATCTTAAATTGTGATTATGATTAAGACTAGCACAAGTTTTTAAAGAATCTAAAGCTGTTTGATCTTAAGAAAATGCTCAAAAACTGTGCCAGATATTTAATTTAATTTCCTACTTTTTACTCCAGTCTCAACTTTCTTTCAGTCCGTTAGAAACCAGACTTTGTTCCCCGTATCATTGTTATCGTGCAACTCGGAATTTAACTTGAAACTTTCGTACATTCGTATCTTTATCTGAATTATTTAATAATCTTTTGAGGATGTATTGTTACATAAAAGCTGTAAAGTCCCCATTTAATATAGATGTTAGATAGCAACAATGGGCTCCCTTGTACATAATTCCATGGCTGGAGACAGATCCCATTCCCTCCAGCAAGAGAGGGAAAGTTGTCCATAACTTTCTGGAATTTCTTGGACTTTCTCCAGGAAATTTGCTGAAGAAGACTTGAGGACTATGATTCTACATGTCCTTTGTTGGTTTTTTGGCAAGGAATTTGGAGTCTTTGAAATTGTGTGCAAAATCTGAATCTAGCCAGAAGTCCTCCCTGCAATAACTCCCCACCCGAAATAACCAATATCCATAACATTTGGGACGACTCGCTAACACCCCTAAATAAATCCCCATCCTGAAATGATTTTATATAGTGTCACATGGACATTATCGTGGAAATATCACAAGCATATAGAAATGGACCTCCGTCCCGAAATAAATCCCCACCCCACCTTGTTAACCTACCAACCACATCTCCCCATGGGGACTTATTTAGAAAGGAAAGCGGTAGATACTTGACTCAATACTACTCCAACTCTGACGACTGTTCAATCTTTTAGATTCGGTTGTATTCAGGATTAGATTGTTAGAACGGGACTTTTGGCACATTTTCGAGGGAACAATAACTGTCAACGCTGAGTACTCTCTCTTTCTCTTACAAGTTACAAGTCAGAGAGCTGGAATAATGTCCAGAGAAATTGGAAAACTTTCGCTCCAGTTTGTTTTGTCTTTTTGAATATGAAGAGAGCTGGAAGTTATGAAGGTTTTTTTTAAACAATTTACAAGGCTGGTTCTGGAAATATTAGTTGGATGAAAAAGAATTTAAAATCGGTCCTTGTATCAGTTTTTTAGAGTTTCGAGAGCCAGGCTTTGTCGAAACGGCTGAATTTTTGTTTTTTACGCAGTTGGATTTGGATTTAATAAATCTTTAATTTAATCTTAATCGTTTCATTTCTAGTTCTAAATTATGGTCAAAGTCAAAAGTGATAAACCTCAACCCCCTGATTCCGTTGTTAATATTTGTAAAGCTAGGAAATTACGGGAATCTTAGTAGATTGTGTGTAATGTTTTTTTAATAAAGTACTGATAAATCGCAGATTTTAATGGTCAACAAATCAAAAAATTTATTAATATTTACTTATGGCCAATTACAGATTTCTTTCAATTCACTAATGACTACACCATCTTGTCCTTTAAAACAAGATGAATAAATAAAGGCTTTTTTATAGTTGGTTAGGGTCTGAACTTATCCGTGATAGCCCCCATAGCCTCCATAACCCCCATAACCTCCGTGGCCATAACCCCCGTGGCCATAACCTCCATACCCGCCATGCCCATGACCATAATATCCACCATGTCCATATCCAGCGTGTCCGTATCCCTGTAAATTTATAATAGCTTATATATAATTTCGTTTCTCCAAAAACTTGGATGTCCTAACAGGTTTATGTCAATAGTTTCAAATCCTCGGATGAGGTGGGGTTCTTATTCCGGGGAGTATGTTAAATGTTGATTTAAACAAAAAATGATAAAAATAACAAAAATTAAGAAATTTTGGCTTGAGAGTGGGCTTGTATTTCGGGGCATCTATTTCGGGATTTAATGCACCTCGTCAATAGTAATATTTTTTAGAACTTACATGACCCCATCCCCAGCCATTGCCGTAGTGTTGAACTCTATGGACATAGGACTTTCCGCCCCAGCCCCACCCTCCATGTCCAATCCCGTACCCGTAGGCACTGCCGTAACCCCCATGTCCCAGCCCATATGCCCCGTGCCCCGCACCGTAGCCCCCGTATCCGAAACCGAGACCGTAGCCCGATGCAGCGGTACTGAGGTCATCTTTCTTCTCCTCTGCGGCAAAAGCCACTGCCACGAGGGCGAACAGGGCGAACATAACCTTTAAAAATTATAAAATTATAAAAAATCCCGAAATTATTATTTTAAAACCAAAAGTAAAACCCGAAAATAAATCGGATTCAGAAACTTACAATAGCTTTGACCATTTTTAAGCCGAGCTGAGAGCAGTAATTGCTTGATAAGAGTGTGATGATTGAGTTTAATGTTTGGGACATAAACCTCGTCTTTTATACCCTAAAGTTTGGCCTTTAAAAAAGTAAATAAACACTTTGCCGTAATATTCTGTAATTGTTATTAAAATATTAAATGCAGGATTGCAGCAGAGTCTTAACCTTAACACTGTAAAAGATAACCAAGTTTTTTTTATGATTAACCTATCTGCAGCTCGTAAATTAAGGCTGAAATGCTGAGGTGTAGAACGGATGTGGCTCAGGTGAAACGTAAGATTAGCAGAAAATAATTGCCTCTTACTGCATCCCAATTATTTGAGGAATTCAACGTGGATTATTAAGGAACATGTGTACAAACATTTATAAGGGAATCATTTGTTTATTAATTTAGGTACATTTTTACAGGAGGAGATGTGATGATTTTTTTAGATTCTAGGAACAATCAGTTTATTCGACATGTATAAACAAGCGCAGATAAGGTTCATTGTTGGGAACGTAAGGTTAACAATGGGAGGATGGAGACTTGTAAAATAATCGGAAATTACTTTGGATTAGAGTATGATTAAAGAATTCAATGCGATTACTAATACCGAAATAAGTCCCCAACCTGAGCTTGTTTTCCTTTGAAATGAGGGGGAGTTATTTAGGGAATCTTATTTTGGAATTTACGGTAACGCATAAGAAGCCTGGAGAATATTTATCGTCGAGAATATCGTCCAAGAGAGTGGGCTTTGCCTGTGAATCTGTTAATTAAGCTATTCTTCCTTATAATTGCTTCCAGATAATTATCATTGTAATTTGTAATTGTAGTTAGACCAACAATTAGATAATTTGTTAAACATTTGTAATTTAATGTCAGTTTGGCTTAATGGTTCCTGATCTTTGGAGGAAACTGTGGATGTCCGTCGGAAAATATACAATGGTCAAGGAAGTGTGGGATATCCTTTGATATTGGCCTTCTTCTTAAGGGCATGGGCATGGATATTTTTGGATTTAAGAGAGTTCCTGTAACATTTTCAGATTACAACGATACGTGAAGGAAATGATGCTTATAATGAAATTATGGAAATTGAGAGAAATTCAAGAGATATATGTATGACAATTTTTTAAATCTTGTTATAATATTTTTTTATGATGAACAAGGACTTGGGTATGTGTTCGAACACTAGTCTTTTATGAAAATGCTCAAAAAGCTGTCCAGTTTTTGATGAATATCTCACCAAGTATGCGAATCTGGTCATGGTCATGGTTTTGAATTTCGAATGAAATTTTAAAACAGTAATATGAATCACATTTTACATTTATAAACGCATAAAATGCGAAAACCACGATTTTTATTATTTTTGGGGATTTATATCAAAAACGCTTCCAACATTGGCCTTTTTGTGACAAGCTGGAATTGAAAAGACATGATATACCAGTATGAGGTAGTCGTATGATAATGCTAAATACTAATGATCGACAATGCAATCAACAGATAAGAACGCGAATGTCACGGTGCCTCTGCAGTTAATTCGATGGAATTTGAAAACAACCTTTGGGCTCAATATTTTTAACAGGTCTAATGATTTTACATCTGAACGGAATGTAATTATGTTTTTTTAGCCACTTTTAGGTACGTTTTTAAATGAGAAGGAGCATAACAGAGCACAAATTTTCAAAACTACAATCAATCGACATGCGGTTATAGCTAACTATGAAAAACTTAATACGAATTGAAGGTATCTTCAAATATTCCAACATGATTTATAAGGATGCAATAATAAATAGCCGACAAAACCAGGTTCTTTAGTTTGGGTAAAATTTTTTAATTCATAATTTGGCAATTCGAAGAGTTTAGAATATAATTCTTTACCAAGTTTCACAAAAGACTTTGACCAGCAACTCTCATGTAAATACTAAAGTCAATCCAGAATAAATACAAAAATACAGCTTCGAATGAATTTGGAATTTCTACAACAGTTTTGGGTTTTGACAAGCTCCAATCCTCCAATATCGAACAATTAACATTTCTCGCAAAAATACAAAGGCAGTAGTCTCAATCAAATAAATAATTACTGACGAGGGAAGTCTTGACTATTCCGACAATAAATAAATTTAGACAGGTCAGATGATGCGGGCTAAGGTCAGTTGGACTTAACCGAGGTAACCGCCATAACCATGACCGTATCCGTGTCCGTATGAAGGCCATCCCCATCCCCACCCGTCGTGTCGGTGAGTGTAGGAGATTCCGCCCCAACCCCAACCCTGAGAGTGGAAAATCAAGGGAAAAATTAGCATGATTTTCGAAAATTCGACATGATTTTCGAAAATTCGGTTTTTTTTTAATTTTGAAAAATACTTACTCCCCATCCCCATCCTCCGTGTCCGCCATGTCCGTAACCACCCCCATATCCGCCTCCATAACCTCCTAGACCCCCGTATCCGAATCCAAGACCGTAGCCGGAAGCGGCGGGTTTGAGGTCAGAGGCAGCCTCCTCCTTCTTCTCAGCATCGGCGGCATAAGCCACGGCGATGATGGCGAAGAGAGCGATGCAAACCTATTAAAAAAATTGTTAAAAAATTGGCTTCAAAATCCTGAAAATCCGATTTTTAACCAAGTTTTTTCAATTAGAAACACTTACAATAAGTTTGGCCATTTCGTTTGTTTGTTCTAAATCTCAAGAGGACTTGAAGAACTGAATTGATATGGAATTGAACTCTGCCGAGAGCTTTATATAGTCCCGAGAGTAACTTGGCATTTTGTACTATTTTAAGCCTGGGATATAATAATTAATAATTAAGACTCGTTTTAGACGTAATGTCCAAAGGATATATTACTATATATTAGGGGCTGTTGGCAATAATAACAAAGGACGACAACGTGGTCTTATTAAGCATATAAGGATTACAAATGCAGGCCAAGTTTTTTGAGCTAAAAAGAACCAAAATCAGCGAAGCAAGGATTAACCTTATATCAAAGACATTATATTTTTTGCTGTGATTACTGCAATACAAACATGGTAAAGGTACGGGATTGTATAAGATTTAAGGTACACAAAAGCACATGGTTTGTTCATAGATAAAAAGTTGACTAAATATTGGGTCATTTATTATTACGCATACCATTCTACTGCCTGACACCACACACAGTTAGTCTCGTTAATCAACCACGTGGTCACTTTTTTTGAGGTTGTTAATTAAGGGATATATACACTCTAGTTACGGGTTAGAGAACACGAATCATTTCAAACGAACTGGATTTTTATGGAATTTTTAAGCAGCCCCTTAATACCTATGAGACCCTTAAGGGTATAAATAAAAGTCAGAAGGAGTCGAGAGAGAGGTTATATAACATGCAGATTGATAGGACCTTCGAAACTAACCAAAAAACTAATTTTTAAAACAGTCAAGGTTTACGAGTTCATGAACCGTCAAAGATTCGAAGTTCCAGTCATTTTTTAAGTCATTTTGTTGTAGATCTATTTTTTGTTGCATCAAATTGAGTTGTTAAATCCTAAAGAAATTGAAGGTATTATATGAATTTAAAATAACCCGTAATTAAATCATTAATAGAGACACTCTAACTCTGTATATTTAAAAGAGATAATTATTGTAAAAAACCACTAGACACTAGTCAAAACAGCCATTCCATTTTAGCCACTTCAGGTCGACGAGCTTCGGTGGGAGACATCAGACATCAACGTCTACAATTTACCACCTCCAATTACCTAATACGTAAATTTAAATATAATGCAATCTACCAACAATATTTACAGAAATTACAGAAAAAATGACAAGGTTTATTGCAGTAAAAAACTAGTGAATATGCTAATATCAGTTTTGTACAATTTAACGAAATAACTATAGTTGTATTCTAAATATAGGTAAATAAATGGTAAATAATCACATATTATTAAACGTACAAGTAAAATTGCTCAAAGTAGGAAGATTGATAAGAATCTTATCATAAGATCACCTATTCCACAATCTACTATATCAAGATCTTCAAAAGCCGGAGCGAATAATAACGTAAATATTAAATGGGTGTTAAAACTGGTAAGTGTTAAATTTAATTTTAAGTGATAAATGATCCTGTCTGTGATTTAAAACGATATGCAATTCATAGTTTTTTGTGCTTTTTAAGTGAATGAAAAACGAGAGTCGATGTTTCTTAATCACTTCATATCTAAATTTTACAAACAAAGGGTTTAAAAAACATGCATGGTTAAGTATACAAGTAATAAAAAAACTCATCAGGTTTGTAAAGAATTTTAGTTTTTTAAACTGCTTACAGTATGAATATGCTATTAGACAGGGTGGGGTTTTATTTCGGGGGAGCGTGAGGTTTAAGTCATTTCATGCTCCAAAATTGTTTTAAAACCCAGGTTATTTCGGGGGGGCATCTATTTAAGTATGTACGGTAAATATACTCTAAACCCCCTTAAAATATAGATTCAATTTAAAAACAAATGGCCAGCTATAAATTACTTGCGAAAAATTTCAAGTTGTAATCACTTATATTGTTTAATTGGTAAATGGTTTATACGCATTTGTACTTCCTGTGATTAAATGGATTACAAACTGTTGCAAAGGGCAGTTGTTGCATTATATATAACCTTTTCTACACTCATTTTTGCATAATTGTTTTACCATATTAAAAGAGGTAGACGTAAATTTCAGAAGGTCAACCTAATTACTGAAGAATTACTTAAACCTTAAACGATAAATGATTGTGTACATTCAACATTAGCTGAGATGAAGTTGCGTAACAATTAAACTCTCAAATCAGTAACAATATGGGTCACCTTACCTGTGATTAAAAACCTAAACTGCATCTGAGTTTTTAATTTGAGTGACTGGTCATATATAATGCATTAGTAAATTAGATCCGTTCTCGATAATTATCCATTGATAATTGTGTTAAAAATACATAGGAATTAAAGAGCTAACGAAATTGACAATAAAACTCAAAAATTACATGAGATTTTTAATCGTTCTTTCATACCACAGGATCTTTATAGCATTTTTAATGGCTTAATTAATAATATTGTTTCAAAATTTCATGCCGTGCTCGTTGTAAAATTTTGCTCAGCTTATCGAAATTTGCCATCACATCAAGATTTACTCTACTCGATAACATAAGCTTATCCGTTGAAATCTTAATTGAGGAAGTGTAGTTTTGGTATCAAAATTTTTAATGAAATTGTCGTATATGCCATCTTTCCGGAAATAGATTCCCTGGAATAGTTTTAAGATAAGCCCCATTCCCGAAATAGATCCCCACCCCCGAATTAAACAAGCCTTTTCAAAAATATAAATTAAGAAATACATTTAAAACAAAAAAATTAGGAAATAAGCTACAATCGGCTTAAAATATATTTTTAAATTTATACATTTTGATACAAGTTTGTGATACGTTCGAGTTTTACTGAAATTATTACATTGAAAAATAAAGCCCCACCCCGAAATACATTCCCACCCTTTTGAAGGGTTTGAAATAATACAGTGTTTTTTTAGAGTATTTGGATATAAACTGCAAGTTATTTGAAGGCTGCCGTTCAGCGTATCCAATCATTTAATAATAATTTTTCCATTATTAAGTATCGGAGATACTTTATGTTTTCGTTGATGGTGTCTGTCCGTCCGTCTGTCCGTCCGTCTGTCCGTCTGTCCGTCTGTCATCGCGATAACTCGAGAACGGTTTAACTTTTTCAAATTTTTCTTTCGGATATCTATATAGGACATCCAAGCGGAGGTCAAGTTCGTTTGGGGGCCTTGCAGGTCAAAGGTCAAGGGTGGAAAGGTCAAAGGTCAACATTTTTTCAAATAGTAACCTCCCATGTGTGATACATCGATGGAAAGCTACGGTCAAGGGCTATTTAATGGTGTATATGATTTGGGGGTGGGGTCATCCCCTGACGGGTGGGGAGGGGTCAAAAAGGTCAAAAAACAAACCTATATGTGTGATACGTCATTCGAAAGCTATGATCAAGGGCTTTCAAATGACGCATGTAATTTAACTCTAATATGACTGGGGCAATTTGAGATTTTCGATATTTTGTGTGTTTAGGGTTAGGGAACGACAGTAAACACATGGGACACATGTATATTATATAATATATTTATATAAATATGTATATTATATAATATATTTATATAAATATGTATATTATATAATATATTTATATAAATATGTATATTATATAATATATTTATATAAATATGTATATTATATAATATATTTATATAAATATGTATATTATATAATATATTTATATAAATATGTATATTATATAATATATTTATATAAATATGTATATTATATAATATATTTATATAAATATGTATATTATATAATATATTTATATAAATATGTATATTATATAATATATTTATATAAATATGTATATTATATAATATATTTATATAAATATGTATATTATATAATATATTTATATAAATATGTATATTATATAATATATTTATATAAATATGTATATTATATAATATATTTATATAAATATGTATATTATATAATATATTTATATAAATATGTATATTATATAATATATTTATATAAATATGTATATTATATAATATATTTATATAAATATGTATATTATATAATATATTTATATAAATATGTATATTATATAATATATTTATATAAATATGTATATTATATAATATATTTATATAAATATGTATATTATATAATATATTTATATAAATATGTATATTATATAATATATTTATATAAATATGTATATTATATAATATATTTATATAAATATGTATATTATATAATATATTTATATAAATATGTATATTATATAATATATTTATATAAATATGTATATTATATAATATATTTATATAAATATGTATATTATATAATATATTTATATAAATATGTATATTATATAATATATTTATATAAATATGTATATTATATAATATATTTATATAAATATGTATATTATATAATATATTTATATAAATATGTATATTATATAATATATTTATATAAATATGTATATTATATAATATATTTATATAAATATGTATATTATATAATATATTTATATAAATATGTATATTATATAATATATTTATATAAATATGTATATTATATAATATATTTATATAAATATGTATATTATATAATATATTTATATAAATATGTATATTATATAATATATTTATATAAATATGTATATTATATAATATATTTATATAAATATGTATATTATATAATATATTTATATAAATATGTATATTATATAATATATTTATATAAATATGTATATTATATAATATATTTATATAAATATGTATATTATATAATATATTTATATAAATATGTATATTATATAATATATTTATATAAATATGTATATTATATAATATATTTATATAAATATGTAATTCGATGATTGCTCTCCGATACTTTGCTATATGCATTTGAATGGTTTATTTACAGATAAATTTTGAGGTAGCCATAATGGTAATATTCCTAATTTCGAATTTGGATTCAGTTTCCCCAAGTTATTCCGACCCCAATTATTGTGCTGGTTTTAATAACGATTAATAATGTCCAGTCAGTGTCATTCTTTTAAAGCAACCATTTAAAAGTAAAAAAAATGAAGTGTAAATTAAAATACCAAAAAATAGTCAGAACCTAACCCAACATACCATGTTGTGGGAAATGCGGAGACTTTCTTTAAACAGGAAATATTCGACAGTAAAATGTAATGACAAAGTTGGCAACAATCAATGTATTTAAATGTATGTGCTTTTGAATTAAAATACGGATTTGGCTATTCATTGTTTATTAACCTGCATTTACATACAGATTATCGTAATTTCGTCCTGTCTTAAAAGTAACTTACTGCATAATAAATAGCACGTGGATATGAATTATCTGTAATTTCTGTAGAGAAAACTAAATTTATCGAATTCAAGCTGGGGTCTCATTTTTTACATGGACGTTAGCAGAAAGAGCTAGTATATAAAGACGTAAGGTAGACACTGTTATTCTATTTTTAAACCAATGCCGTAATTCCCGAAATAAATTCCCCCCAAAACAGATCCCCATAGCTTTTTGTATAATCTTGAAAATAAATACCCATAATTCTCGAAAATTTAGCCCTTCCGACTCAAGAGCTTAACGAAATGGTTATATTAATTGAGAAATACATACTAGTCTTGGTTGGGATTTATTTAAGATGATAAAAATGATGATATTGTCAACACGTAAAAGAACCCTAAATAGAACCCCTCCTCGAAATACACACCCATTCATAATTAAAAAATTACAGAGCCATAAATAGAGTTTTAAATGACTGAATTCGTAGGTCGTATAATTTTAACTGAGCATTTAAAATGGGAGTTCGGATCTGTTCAAGAAGGTCGGGAATCTTAGCCCTTGTCTCTTTGATATTGTTCCTCATCACATTGGCCGAATCGGGGGCAAAGAAGGGCGCTTACAGCGTCATCCCGATGTCGGGGTGATCTGTTTATCTTGGTTTCTTGGTAGATGTTACAATTCTAGTTTGTGGGCTTTTTTCATGATTTCAATCAGTATGGATTGTCTACAAACTTCGTAGAATGCTTTTTACATTCTTCTGCTAATTATAACGATTATAAACCACAAACAATCAATAAGTTCAAAAACTGTTGACTTTGTTATTTTTTACCTGAAATTTCACTATTATTTTAAACTGTCTGTCCTACCTTAAACTTGTTTAGAAATCTTTCCACTCGAACGCATGACAGGCTTGACTGTCGCAAAGTGTTGAATCCATTTGAGAAGTAAAAAATTATATCATCAAGGCTATTATTGTGAGTTTTGTAATGAATGATTTTTGCCAATATGTTGAGATCAAGTCATTAAGAACTGGATATCTGTAATTTTCAAATTCAGCAAAGATTAAATTGGCAAATATACATTTTTTTTGCCAAAAGGGATGTTTTTTAAGTTAGATTCCTTATAAACTTTTTTAGTCTTTTAAGAAACGGGAATCCAATAAATGCCTAACGTAAATTTGAGTATTTTGAAATATGGCCTTTGAGGTTTATAGATTATTGATGTCAAGTTTAAAATAATTGCGTATAGACAATATTTAAATCTTTTTGACGGTCAGGATCAAAATTAAATTAAAGCAAAACAACGTTTCAGGTTTGCGTGTACCATACTCCATAATCAATCTTCTTATCTTCGATTCCATTCGATCTGGTGTTTACAAAATTACAAACTACAGTAATTTCTGCATGGAAAAGTTGACAAAAAATAAAATAAGACTCAGTGTAGCTTGAATAACCATGTCTCTGGAAAACATTGAATTAAATTAAAAAAATTCTACAATTTGATGAGGCTTACTCCTGTTTTTACCCTTAGTCTAGTCTGCAGAAACCATTTTTCCAGTTCGATTCCAAGAGCTCAGAATCTCAAAAAACATGACGGATTTTCGAAACCTATATTTCCCGATTTTTGGAGCATTCCTCTGGATATTCGTCATAATTCCATTTGTAGGCTACATACATATGGTTAGGCATACATATATAGTCCTTCCTCTGACAATATACAAACTAATCGTTCTATTTCTAGCCCGTATTTCCCGTCCCGATCTAATCCCCTCGAGTGCCTGCGAATCCGTTTTCATGACCCATCCGTCGGCCCAAAGTCCGATGATAGTCAATGTCACTCTGGTTTGGAAACTGAACGAGAAGTTGGAGTTGGGGGAATTTAGGAAACATTTCCGGTCCTGTTTCTTATCAACAAAAGAGGATCGGCTCAAGTACGAGAACCTCTATTGTTATTTCGAGGAGTTCGGGTTCCACTCTTTCAGGAAACGGGTTCATCCGGCGGACTTGGATTTGTCGAAACATATTTACGAGATTCGAGAGGAGGATTTGGAACCCGTAGTTGACTTTTCTGAAGATTCGAATGGTTGGGGATACTTATCGACGAAATCGACAATGAATGGGATTCACGACGGTGGTCATGGTTCATCGACAACGGGATTAGCTTTTAACGGTTCAGTCGACAAGTTTATTGGCCGATGGATGGCCAAACATACTTATCCGACGGGGGGACCCTCGTGGGAAATTGCTATTATTCAACCGAGACAGTCTGAGTCTAAAAATGGGAGTGTAGTTGCTTTTAAGATCCATCGTCGACTTTGTGATGTGTATTCATTCCTTCAGCTCGTTGTAAAGGTGTCTGGGATTAAGACTCCGTATACGTTGAAGAAGGCGAATGAGTTTTGGTTTTGGATGAAGGTAATTTTAGGTTTTTTTTTCATTTCTTATTTGATGTGAAACGAGAGTAATAAATTAGTCGGTGATCGTTTGGTAGGTAATTTTTTAAGCAATTGATCGGTTGATGAGGAACTTAAAGTAACTTAAAAATGAATTCTAGAAATAGGGAATTTTAGACTATTCGTACGATTTCGAATAGTGAATCCTTGTGAGTAATATGAAGGATTTACACGGATCTATCCAAACTAATTCCGATGCATAATGAATAATTGAATTTTACATTTAAAAAAACAATCTAATGAAGATATTAGGAATAAGTCCCACTCTCTTGAACAAACTTAAGATGCGATCACTCTGCATGGGGACTTATTTAGGCCTTGATTTTTTTTAATTATTTTTAGGACTCTCGGAGGCTTTCAAATTCCTCTAATCTTAAGAGATCCGGATCCTCTACGAAAACTGCTAGATGCCGAAGATGATTATCTCGTGTTTGAAAGATTGGATTGTAGTCAACTCTTTCATCTCTTCTTCTTTGTGCTGTGGATTTTTCCGGCTTTTCTGTTCCGGTTTCTTCTGGAAAATAAGGTCGGCTGGATGCGGCATACCCACTTCTTTGCCTCTCTGATGGGTTCGTCCCAAGAGTATCGTTTACTGAGATTTGGAGTGAAGAACCTCTACCTTCCCGTACTTACCAGTTCAATTGCCCCTAATTGCAGTAAGTGGTCGGATTCTTGATTAAAATTAGGAGACGAGATTAATTCGCTCGAGCACCGGTATTCCCTTAATAAATCCCCATCTGGAATATATTTCACCATTTATTGAGGGTTTTGTCGACAGATTATCGGTTGTAACCTTCTGTTTCCTTTGGAAAGGAAATATAATCCCCCCTGAATAAATCCCCACCTTAAAATTCTATTAATCAAGGCATTCAATGATTGCAGGCATTCATCGCCTCCGCATCACATTCCGGACAGCGTGACCTCAGTATAAATGGCTCGTCAGAGTTATTTCAGAGTCAGGCTGAGTTAGACATTTTCACGATTTAGTTTCAGAGTTGAGCGTTTGGCTGCAGCTTGTGGTTTGGATTATTAAAATGAGTATCAAGCAGATGCATATTTAAGCTTACCTAGTACCTCTAAATAAAAATGAACCCCCGAAATAAGACACCTCTAAATGTCAGAAACTAAGCCGTTGGATGATGAAAATGATTTCACGCTTTGAAACGAAACTATTTTAAGGTCAATTGTTAATTGCCTATTAAATGTTAACAAATGGATATAATTCTTAACCCAAGTTAAATAAAAGTTCGTTCAGTACTAGATCGGAACCTTGTTATTATTATTCAAATCAAATGAGTTAAACACGATATTATTAATTATAATACATTAAACAGTGTAGAAAAATGGAATTTAATGAAGTTTTAACCTAGCCCTGATTTTCTAGCAAATAACCTCCTTAGAATGCGGTACGATTGTCTTTAACGTAAGATAATTATTAAAAATAAATAACAAGATATTTTAAACATGCATGCAATTAGTGTAATTAATCACCTCAGTCATGTTCCAATGCCAAGGTTGAAGTGTAGATGTACAATGTACATACAACTTCATTAGACTAGGAGGGTCATCCTCGTATATCGTGGGAATTATAACAATAAAATGCAATCGGTTTATATAAATGAGCTAAATGCAATATAATCTCAAGTCTATATTATTAGCTCGGTACGAGTTCTTTAGATCCAAGTGCAGTTTCACAAATTTTACATTAATTTGTTATTCAAAATTTAAAATTTACTTAACATTAACGGTTTCAACAACAAAAACAGCACCTCAATTTAATGTTGAATGTGAGATCGTATTAAATTCCACGTTTGCAATTACTAATTTTATTTCGCTTCTTCCCAGATCTTCAAACTTTTCTGGGGTGGGGATTTATTTCGGTGAAATCAGCATACTTAACCCAATCTTTCATTTACGATGATTATAGGTTAATAAAATCTCTCGACGTATTTTCCTTCATATTAAAATTAAAATTCAGTTCCAACAGTAGCTTTCGCTTATCGTAGGTCGGGAAGCCCTGATTGGACTTGTAGTTAAAATAGAGGAGGACAAGATTTAAGGAAAATGCTGTTAAAAATTAAATCATGTCAATCTCAATTAGAATACACTACTGGCCAAATACTTGGACTTGCTATTCTAAACACGTGCTGGACCCATTATATTATATAGTATCAATAATTTCGTTAAAAATCAGTGGGAATTTTCCGTGCCCTCATGCGTAACAACTTATCATACTGTCAGTAGCATCTTATCTCGTGTCAGTACATATAGCACTTGAATTACCAACACAACAGGGGAAATAAACATGAAATAATTGTGAGAAACCGCTAGCTCATGATTTAACGATTAAATTATAGAGGATAAAGGCCGATTCAAGTGTTTGAACTCTTGTGCCTTCCTGATTTTAAGACAGCTCAAGGATTAGAAATATTAGAATCTAGATTTTGTAGTAGTTCGGGAATTGTTAAAATTCAGTGTCAACAGCTTCAGACAATTTGAAGGATGAAATCAGGCAGATGCATAAATATGTTGACAATTGATGCTATCTTTGACAAATATGACGGCAAATTAACATGAGTGGAGAAGTCAATCTTGAAAAGTACGCAAATATTATAGTAGCGTGTGTTCAAAAATGCGTGTTTAGACAGCGTCTGGATTTCCAGACACTGTCAAATCTTAATTCTAAAAATAGAATGACGTTTTGAGGAAACGTTTCTTTAAAATGTAAATTATCCAAATTCCATGTTAATTAGTCAGACAACAAAGAAAATTAACGATAATCCCTTATTAGCATGAAGACGAAACGTTTTGGGGTAAGTAGGTCGCGGTGGTGGTAAACCCGAGTATAAAAGGGACCCCGATTTTCCCCACTTTAGTTAGTTCTACTTTCTCCTCCATATGAGTAATGACTCTGAGAGTGAGACTTTCCCGACTGTAACTAGTACATGGTTATTTTTACAGTAAGTAGTTAACTCACAGTAATTGTTGATTAGTAAATACATATTATAAAATATCATTGTCTTAATAGTGAAATTAAGTATAAAAGTGTTATTTGTGATAAACAGTGAAATTAAGTGTTAAAGTGATTAAAAGTGAATTTCAGTTGTTACGATTAATTAATTAGTGCAGTAATTGATTTATAAGCCTAATAATTAATATGAGTTTAATTAATTAGTGAAATCAGATTACAGTTAAATTACCATATTTAAATTATTCAAAGAGGTAAAATAAATTACTATTTCTTATTATTAGAGTATATTACATATCCTAATTATTTATTCACTTTCTTATTACACATTCATTATTCACATATCAGATACTATCCTGAAGTCTTACAAACTTCGAGGAATCGAGCATATTAAATTTCTACTTCAAGCCGTACTAACATTTTTGGTCCTTTCAACCGGATTCAATATTTACTCATAGTTTATTTGAAATTTTAAGTGAATATTAGAATCAACTATCCTGGTACAAGTGTTTGTTAGTTATTTAGTATCTCGAACAGTGCTACGAACAATAAAATATTCACACAGAAAAAAGTGAAAATATTTACTAATCAATATTAGACATAAATCATGACCACATTGGGTCAACAGTAAAGCAGCTCACCGAAAAATCAGTTTCGTCGTGTAGTGCTACGACTATATTGATAAAAGCCCTATGTAAATTCATAGTTGTGTTTCAGATCATATAGGTCAACAGATTAAAAGCCCTGTGTAAAAATCCACAGTTGTGCTACTGACCACATTGGGTCAACAGTAAAGCAGCTCACCAAAAAATTAGTTTCGTCGTGTAGTGCTACGACTATATAGATAAAAGCCCTGTGAAAATTCATAGTTGTGCTAAAGACCACAGTGGTCTACAGTTAAATAGCTTACGAGAAAGTTGTTTCTCACTCAGAAGCTACTGACCACAGAGGTCATCATTTAAATAGCTTACGAGCAAGCTGTTTCTCACTCAGAAGCTAATGACCACAGAGGTCACCAGTTAAATAGCCCACTGGAAATTCGAATTTCGCCGTGCAGAAGCTATCAACCACAGAGGTCAACATTGATGTATTAAGCGCACACGAAAATCAGTTCGTTGTGTTGTACTACTTGATTCTCAATTACCTACAGACTACACCCGGTCAACATTTAGCCCTGTGTGAAAGCATAGGTTGTGCTACAGACCACACCCGGTCAACATTTAGCACTGTGTGAAAGCATAGGTTGTGCTACAGACCACACCCGGTCAACCCTTTAGCCCTGTGTGAAAGCATAGGTTGTGCTACAGACCACACCCGGTCAACATTTAGCCCTGTGTGAAAGCATAGGTTGTGCTACAGACCACACCCGGTCAACATTTAGCCCTGTGTGAAAGCATAGGTTGTGCTACAGACCACACCCGGTCAACCCTTTAGCCCTGTGTGGAAACATAGGTTGTGCTACAGACCACACCCGGTCAACCCTTTAGCCCTGTGTGAAAGCATAGGTTGTGCTACAGACCACACCCGGTCAAACCTTTAAGCCTTTGCAAACGCATAGGTTATGCTACAGACCATACCTGGTCAACATTTAATTAGCCCTTTGCAAACGCCTAGGTTGTGCTACAGACCACACTTGGTCAACATTTGATTTGCAGATTAGCAGTATTAACTAAAAATAATAAATCCAGAATCACAATGGCGCCATCAGGAATAGATGCTTTGATCGCTACCCGTGATACAGTCGCAGACAAGCTTGCGTTTATACATGCGGAAGCACAAAAACACATGGTGTCCTCACACTTAGACGTGACTGCAATTGACATCTACATACAAGAGCTCAATCATTGGAAAGGTGAGCTAGACAAGACTCACAACGGTATCAGAGCTCTGAAACCAACGGATATGGATGACCACGTTAAAGAATATTTTACATTGCTTGGAAATGTGACATCATATCAACACGAACTAAGAAATTTGAAAACGAAATTTCCTCCCATTCCTGTTCCAACTCCAACATCCCATGTGCAAGCTGTGAGATTACCAAAATTGGAACTCATACCATTTCATGGCGATTATCTGGATTGGACTCGATTCAAGGATTCATTTGAAGCAGCAGTACACAACAATCCACAACTTGGTAAGGTACAGAAATTTTCTTATTTACAGACTCTACTCAAAGGTGAAGCGGCCAGGCAGTGTGCAAACTTAGCACTTACGGATGCCAATTATGACATCGCATGGACCCAACTTCACGAGCGCTACCAGAACGAATATAAGATTACAACAGCGGTCCTGGATCAATTCTTCCGGCAACCTGAATCCAATGGCTCAGCAAAAGCCATTAAGGGTCTTCTAGATGCTGCCAATACGTGCATGAGACAGTTGGAACAACTTGGATTGCCGATGACGAGAACTACTGAAGTATTCTACATTTATACACTCACCGAGAAATTGGATAGCAAAGCCAAGGATCTCTGGAAGCACACTCTAAGGAACAAATCAGTTCCCAAATTTAATCAGATGTGTCAATTTTTGGAACGCCACGCACTAGCTTTGGAAGATTCCATAGAAGAACATTCCCCTGATCGTGGATCAGAGAATTACAGAGCAACCACTAATCAGAAGCAGAATCAGACTAAAAAATCACAACCTACTAATTCTGAAGAAGCAGAAAAATGCATTTTAGGTTGTAATCATTATCATCCCATTTTCAAATGCAATAAATTCATGTCAGCTACAGTAGCAGAACGATACGAACTATTAGAAAACCACAATATATGTTTGCTTTGTCTCAAGAGTGGACACAGTAATACTAATTGTCCGAGTTCATTTAAATGCAGAAAATGCTCACAGTCTCACAACACATTACTTCATCAACAAGATTAGAAAAATCCAAGTAATGATTTTGAGCTAAACTGAGGCGACTATTTTTTTAAATTAAAAATTGTTAATGTTAAAGTACTAAATTATAGTATAGAAGTTGTCTAATGTAAAATACTAAGTCACCCAATAAATAGCTTACATTTAAGTGTTGACAAAACGCAGTTTGTCAAGGTGACCGGTATGTTTAGACAGCGTCTGGATTTCCAGACACTGTCAAATCTTAATTCTAAAAATAGAATGACGTTTTGAGGAAACGTTTCTTTAAAATGTAAATTATCCAAATTCCATGTTAATTAGTCAGACAACAAAGAAAATTAACGATAATCCCTTATTAGCATGAAGACGAAACGTTTTGGGGTAAGTAGGTCGCGGTGGTGGTAAACCCGAGTATAAAAGGGACCCCGATTTTCCCCACTTTAGTTAGTTCTACTTTCTCCTCCATATGAGTAATGACTCTGAGAGTGAGACTTTCCCGACTGTAACTAGTACATGGTTATTTTTACAGTAAGTAGTTAACTCACAGTAATTGTTGATTAGTAAATACATATTATAAAATATCATTGTCTTAATAGTGAAATTAAGTATAAAAGTGTTATTTGTGATAAACAGTGAAATTAAGTGTTAAAGTGATTAAAAGTGAATTTCAGTTGTTACGATTAATTAATTAGTGCAGTAATTGATTTATAAGCCTAATAATTAATATGAGTTTAATTAATTAGTGAAATCAGATTACAGTTAAATTACCATATTTAAATTATTCAAAGAGGTAAAATAAATTACTATTTCTTATTATTAGAGTATATTACATATCCTAATTATTTATTCACTTTCTTATTACACATTCATTATTCACATATCAGATACTATCCTGAAGTCTTACAAACTTCGAGGAATCGAGCATATTAAATTTCTACTTCAAGCCGTACTAACAATGCGACCTGGGAATTAGCAAAAATTTGGTAAAAAATCCATAACGAAGTGGTGAAAAATAGCGTGAACCTTTTTGACAGAACGTTTTTAAGGACTTTAACTTTAATTCCAATTAAATGGAGTCACTAGTCCCGAGAGGATAATTCCAAAAACCAAAACCAACACCTTTTCTCTTCATCTTGAATTGGAATTGACACGCAATGATCATTTGATTTTGAACTGAATTTTGGTCTCAAAGACCCTCTTAACGAAACATGATTTCAGTTTAACTCAAAATCCTTCACAAACAACAGCTTAAAAGTGTTTATAAACCACGATGAATTTAATTCCGGAATTCTACAATTTTGTCAAAATTTTCTTCAGCATTATCTTAGGCCTTCTACTATGGATAATTGTAATTCTCCCCGTAGGACTACTACTTCTACTCCCATTCGCAATCCTGAGACTATTTGTTCATTTCCTGGCCGGTATTTTCCAGCCTGACCTAATCCCGATAAGAAACGGCGTGGAAAGTGGCATAATTTTTAATCCCAGTTTAAACTACTCGTTAATGAACACGGCCCAGGTCTGGAAAATCAAAGGGAAATTAGAGGTTCAGGAATTTCGGACGCATTTTTACGACATATTTTTATCGACACAAGAACTACGGGAAAAATACCGGAATCTGTACTGTTACTTTGTCCAGTGGATGGGCTACTGCTTTAAGAAGCCTGTCGGGACCTTAGTTCTGGAAGATCAGATTCGGGAGTACAAGTTGGGGCGAGATGAGAGCCTGGACAAGTTTATCGGGACTTGGATGGCCAGGAATGAGTACGGGAATAGGCCTAATTGGGAGATTTTAATCATTTCGATGCAAAATCAGGGCTACTGGGAGTCGGTTTTGTTGTTTAAGATCGATCATGGCTTATGTGATGGCTACACGTTTGTGCATTTAGTGGAGAAGTTGAGTGGGATCAAGTCACCCTATCTGGTTAAGGATGATGGGATCGGGTTTTGGAAGAAGGTAATTTTGAGAATGAAGTTTATAGATGCTGATTTTTAGTTGAAGATTTTTTTTACTCGTAAAATATGGATGCAACAAAATTTCTAAGAATTCTTATAGTCCATCGAAGCCTGTTTTAAAGATGTTTAAAATCCTAAAATGCTATTCTCCAGTACCTATCGGTCGGAGCTGTAAGTTAATATAGATGTCAATGTCGAACTTCGTATTTTCTTAGTGAAATGTTCGACAGTAATTCGTAGAAATTCGTAAGTGTCCATCCGTTTGGAGAGGTTTCTTGAACTATTAAGATCCCATACATATTTCAACCTCATTTCTACAGGTCAAACTGGTTCTAACCTTCCCTGTCCAAGGTATCAAAGTCAGTCTACAATTACTTGGAACTAAATCCATGATTCCACCACCGACTCGGAAATCAGGGGAGAAAATGTCGAAAAAACGGCTGTCGTGGTTCATCTCCTTCACAACTCTGGACTTGGAGACGATCAAGAGAGTTCGACAAAAAACAAAGAGTCATTTCAACACTGTTGTCGCCATGCTCCATATAGGCTCACTTCGAAGGCACCTCATGGCATCGGGCAAAGTGACCTCCGTCTCCAAGTTACCCAATTACACGTGGATAGGGTCACCAACGGGGGTGCCTGGACACCCTGCCATGACCCATGGGGGCATGACTAACCATTTGTGAGTGTTTATTGACTTGAAACTGTACAGCTTTTGAGATATACTGTAAATAGGAAGAGCAAAAAAGTGGAGAAAAAATACAGCGTTTATTTTATTTTTTTAATAATTTCTATAAATATTCCGATTGTGGTTTATTTCACAAAACTTTTTTTGAACATGTCGTTAAGATATCATAAAGACATCTGGTATAGTGAGGTACCTTCGTTAGTAAAAGTTAAAAAATCATCTTGGATCACATGTCGGCTTTTATAAAGGATGGGGATTTATTTCGGGGGATAATTTTTAATTGTTTTTAGGACAATGGACTGTTCCCAATCCCCATTTCGAGAGCCTGATCCCCTTGTCAGGCTTCAGATTGCTGAGAAGAATTTCGTAGCTTCATTGGACGATGGATTCCGTACCTTATACTGGTGGTTCATGATCCCGGCAGTTTGGCCGGTCCCAGCCCCCTTATTTAGATTAGGAACTCGGATGAGTAGCAATTTTATAAAAATATGCCACTGCGTTTCCCCCTTAATTTGCGCAAGTGAATCCTACACATTGATGGGACTTGAAGTGGACCATCTCTATCTACCCGTTCATGTCCCTGCGATTCTTCCACCTGTTCGTAAGTATGCATTTATTTTATAGAGGTTGCTTTTAATGCTGGGATTTTTTTATTCTCGGAGCATTTACTGTCTGAATTATTCATAAATCCTCGGAGGAAATTCTGTTCGTCATGATTAATGAACGACTGTGCTTTTAGGCATTGAAACATGAGATTTTGTGGGGTTTGTTTAGGTTAGGTTATTCCCTGGGGCATTTACTGACCTTTTGGAGCAGAATCCCGAGATAATTTAGAGAAATAAATCTCAAATTATTAAATGAAACTCCCATTTTTATGCTGTCTAGTCAATAAACACTTAAAAATGATTTGTTTAAATGTCTTAAAATCTAGACCTATACATAGTCCCAGTAAGCAACTCGGGTCGCCTTGACATATCCATCAATGGCACAACCGAACTATTCGAAACTCAAGAGGAACTGGACTTATTCACGAAAGTTTACATGAAGGAGGAACTGGAGAAACTAGTACGTGGTTGCGGGTTGGATCTTCCCGAGGCTCAAGTTTAGCTTAAAAACTAATTCTAACTTACCGATGCATTTTTTACAACTAATTTTTATGTAATTCATTGTGTTTAAATTAAATAAATCGTCAAGAATGAAGTGATTTAAAAGACTTGTGGTTAATGTAGAGCCAAATAGTATACAAATACAGTATAAACTGTAGAAAAACGTATACCTCTAAATAGATACATAGATCCCATGGCCATGATTTTTTTCCAAACGTAAAGAGGTGTAATAAACAAAAAATATAATAAAAATTCGTGTTTTAAGTTGGGGACTTATTCCGGGAATCCTTATTCCTTCAAATGAAAAACGAGTAAAGAATGCATTTATTTAGAGAATTACGATAGTTTATTTGACGACCTATTGTGCTCTTACGACTGGGAAACTTTAGTAAACAGTTTTTTAAACGATTTCATGCCGGTAATTATAGTATTTTAGAAGAAAATGAGCCTTATTATGGGAAACACCGACGAGAAATTCGACAAACATGAGGAAATACAGATCGCGGATTTGTTTTCCAGAATATCAACACAATGCAGAACACTTACCTTCCACCAATAGATAAAATATTAAGTCCAGACAAACCAGTTTAATGCAATAATAATAGTAATAATGTCTCTGGACGGAAATCAGAGACGATCTCTCCCTTGCAATTTTCTTTTGTCAATAAAGTTTTATGTTTTTGTGACTGGAAACAATAAACTTGCTAACTGATCAAGAGTGGGAACTGGGAACTAGTCCAATTAATATCAAATAAAAACATGCGATTGCAATAAATGAGAAGTGTTATTCATTGTTCAAATTGAATAAATAGCTTATTTTTTATTAAAACCATTATTAAATGCTTTCCATTGCAAAAAACTAAGGAATTAAAAACCATTTTTGAGCTATCCAAGCTGCTTATTGCAGTTTTTATTCTCAGTCTTTAATTAACCTTTCCAAAGGTACTGGAAAATTCCTCTCGGACAAGAAACAAAAATCTCAAAAACGGCTAATTTTCAAAATTAAAAAATGTACTTCAAAAAATCGCTTAAAGACACATTTTTCATTATAGTCGGGGCGATTTTATGGACCCTGTTCCTTGTCCCATCAATCCTAATACTATTCATACCCCTCGGGATTTTAAGATTCATTGTCCACTATTTAGCAAGACGTTTTCAACCCGACCTGATTCCCTTAACCAATGTTGTTGATAGTATTATCATTTTTAATCCAAGTACCAAGGGCTTCTCCCTTAATGCATGTCAAGTTTGGAAAATGCAAGGGAAGTTAGACGTGGGTCGGCTAAGGGAACACTTTTACAAGTTATTTTTATCGGATGAAGATCTGCGTGAAAAATACCGGAACTTGTACTGTTATTTCGTTCAGTGGTGTGGCTATTGTTTTAAGAAGCCCGTCGAAACGATCGTACTAGAAGATCAGATTCAGGAGTACAAGTTAAAGGACGGGGAGACCCTTGATGGCTTCATTGGGAAGTGGATGACGATAAATGACTATGGACTGAAACCGCATTGGAAAATACTGGTTATTCATGTGAAAAAATCCGAAAAATCGGATGGAAATGAGGAGGGTTCCTGGGAGTCGATCTTCCTGTTTAAAGCCTGTCATGGAATTGTGGATGGATACTCGATTGTGCATTTGGTGGAGCGATTGAGTGGGATCAAGTCACCTTATATCGTTGCTGATGATGAAATTAGCATCTGGACAAAGGTAATCAAGGGAAAAGATGAGCAAAACAAAAAAAATCAGATTTTTACCCGGTTTTTGGAAATGTTCTCAAAACTGGTTTTAATCGTAAACCCAGTATCTTCGTTCAATTGTCGACAAAACGATGTTAATGTGTCTGCAGAGAAAGTTGGTTAGAAAACAGGGAAGCTGTTTTATGAAAGGTTTTTTGGGACTTGAAACTTGAATTTGATTGAATTTAATATTTTTTTTTTAAAATATAACAGGAATAGTAAGTTGAATTAATTCTGCTAGAGAATTACTCTTTAATTTTCGTTAAATTACTCATAATTCATGAGGCTTTTTTAACCTCGTCAGATGAGATACATCATAACCTTACCATTTCATGGAATTTCGTACCTCATCAAGTTCATTCGAACCCCATCCGATCCACTGCAACCGATGCATAATGGGGATGCAGACTGGATGATTTCTTTCACTACTCTGGACTTGGATCGGATCAAAAACATTCGGAGAAAGACACAGACGCATTTTAACACGGTTTGTGGTATGCTGCAAGTTGGGGCTTTGAGAAGGCATTTAATTGAATCCGGAAAGGTAGCATCGGTTGAGGATTTACCAGAGTATACTTGGTTCGTTTTGGCAAAGCCTATGCCAAAACATCCCGCAATGACCGGTAGTGGTGGTCTCACTAATCATATGTAAGATTTACGTTTTTCGCTAATTTAGAATGGTTAAAGTTACGATGTTTAAATCAATTTAATGGCGCTGTTTTTTTAGAACTGCTGGTTTCACAAAATTCCCATTACGGGCCGAAGACCGGCTTCAAGGACTCTTAGACGCTGAAAAGGACCACCATCACTTCGTAGACGTCGGGTTAGAGAAATCAGGCTATTGGGTGGCGCTAAAGTTTATTTGGACGCTGCCAGCGCCGATCCAGCGTTTAGGGTTACGCTTCCTAACCCGTTCGAGATGGTCATGGTCCCCATCCAATCTGTTGTCCCCTCTGATGTGTTCTAATGAACCATACACGTTCTTGGGCCATTCTGTGGATCACTTGTATTTACCTGTTGCGCTTAAAGATGGATTTCCCGGATATGGTAAAAAAATTATATGATTTCCTGATTTCTGTTAAAAAAATTAGAATCAAAGTAATTTTGAAGTTCTTGACATTTTTTATGCATTTTTACAGGAATTTACAATGTCCCAGTCAGCCATTCGGGAGTACTTGATATTTCCGTCAATGGATCTAACAAAGTTTTCAAATCGCAAGAGGATCTCGATAGATTTACAAAGGTTTATTTAGCAGAGGAAGTGGAGCTGTTATATAAGGCTTGTGACGGTTTTGGCCCATCTGTATAAAGAAGTTTTCACCGAAATAACTCCCCATCCTTACTACAAACTTATCAGAGTTCTTTTCGCTTCGGAGGATTCTTGAATAACAAAGTAAATGTACATTCATCTCAGAATAACACCCCTGCCTCAAAATATAAAATACGAATGTTTTATACTAAAAAAACAATTTTTTAACTGCCTAATTAAACGATGTACGAATTAATTATAGTAGTTAAATAAATACTAAAATAAAAATCCAAAACCTTTACCGCTGTTCTGCGTTCCCAGAAGTTTCCTGGTCCAATTCAATCGTTTTTTAAGTTGATTTGGTATTCAATGATAGAATGCAATTCAAATAAATATGTGAATTTAAACTGGGTATTAATTAAGTAGATATTTTTTTTTCAATAATAACAACTGTCTAATAACACAACGTATCTGCAATTCTCGTATCTTTCCCGTTTTTAATCCATGGGGTTCTATTTCAGTGATTTTTTCAAGGTATTTATTTGGGTAATTACGGCAATTGGTTTGAGCTCATACTACATGACCCCTATACATCATTTGGAAACTCTGGGAAATTACTTATCAAACGATTCCAAACCAGTAATTAGTACCTTACTACAACACGAGCCGTATTATGGGAACCACACTGACGATCAATCAAACAAACGTGAGGTGTAATGAAGAGTGTGGATTTATTTTCCAGAATATAAGTCAATATTAACACTCCAGAATAATATTTTTACCTCAAGTAGTTAATTTTTTTGACCTGAACTAAATTACCTAAAAAATGACCCTCAATGTCATAACATTTAACATTGTTCTTACAACTTATTTGCTTGTACGAGTTGAAGAAATTAATTGTGCCTACCAACATGTACCTAAATTATTATGTTATTATATAGGACCTTGGGGAAGACCATCACAACACATTTTTAGTCTAGGCAAACCAGTCCTGTGACTGGGAACAATTAATTAAAAAATGCAAAATCCTAACAGATAGAGAGTGAGAACTCTAAGCTAATTAATATCAAACAAATGCAACGCGATTTTGTTATTCCAATCACTTATTTTTTATAATGCTGTATCCATTGAAAAACTGATGCACTAAAAAATTCACGAGCTTTCGACGCTTCTCCTCTCACTTTTTATTACCAGTCTTTATTTAACCTTTCCCAAGGTACTGGAACGTTCCTCTTGGACAAAATAAAAACTATAAAAATTTAAAAACGGTTGATTTTCAAAATTTTAAAATTAAAAATGAATTTCAAAAACCTGCTCAAAAAAACATTTTTCATTATACTTGGAACGATTTTCTGGATCCTGTTCATCCTTCCCCCGATCCTAATACTATTCATACCCCTCGGGATTTTAAGATTCATTGTCCACTATTTAGCAAGCATTTTTCAACCCGACCTGATTCCCTTGTACAATGTCGTTGACAGTCTTATCATTTTTAATCCAAGTACCAAGGGCTTCTCCATTAATGCATGTCAAGTTTGGAAAATGCAAGGGAAGTTAGACGTGGGTCGGCTTAGGGAACATTTTTACAAGTTATTTTTATCGGATGAAGATTTGCGTGAAAAATACCGGAACTTGTACTGTTACTTTGTTCAGTGGTGTGGCTATTGTTTTAAGAAGCCGGTGGAAACGATCGTTCTAGAAGATCAGATTCAGGAGTACAGGTTAAAGGACGGAGAGACCCTTGATGGCTTCATTGGGCAGTGGATCGCCATAAATGACTATGGCCAAAAACCGCATTGGCAAATGCTAGTTATTCATGTGAAAAAATCCGAAAAATCGGATGGAAATGAGGAGGATTCCTGGGAGTCGGTCTTCTTGTTTAAGGCCTGTCATGGAATTGTGGATGGATACTCGTTTGTTCATTGTGTGGAACAATTGAGTGGGGTCAAGTCACCTTATATCGTTAGCAAAGATGAATTTAGCATCTGGACAAAGGTTTGTAAAAAACATGTGAAAATTTATAAAAAATCGGATAAGAATGTGTTTCTTGTCTGACACTTGGCGAAGTTCCCTTGTACGTCCTAAAACTGGAGATATCAAATAACCTATTGTTTTAGATGTTCCTAACGATAATAAATAGATCTGAACAGTCGCAGTTTCTTCGGATTAATTATTTCATCTGCAAACTAATTAGCAATAATGATTTGTTTTAAATTCTAGGCAAGATACATCCTAACCTTCCCAGTCCATTTAATTTTATACTTTACCAACTTAACCCGAACCTCGGATCCGCTTCAGCCGATGCACAGTAAAAATGCCAAGTGGATGATCTCATTCACAACTCTGGATTTGGAACGAATCAAAAGTATTCGGAGAAAAACCAAGACACATTTTAACACGGTTGTCGGGATGTTACAAGTTGGGGCCTTGAAGAGACATTTACTAGAAACCGGAAAGGTCTCGTCCAACAAGGATTTTCCACAATTTACTTGGCTTCCCATGGCTAAAGCTCTGCCGAATCATCCGGCAATGATCAAGGGTTGTCTCACAAATCATGCGTAAGAAATAAGGATCATATTTTTCTTAAAATTTATAATTGAGAGTATAGAGCCTGTGACTTAGTTTAGGGATAATTTCCTACCAGGCTTTCCTACATATCTCAAAACTTTTTTGGAGGTACATACATACAGGTATGAATCAAGTTAAAAACCCCGAAAAATCCCATTTTTATCCGATTTTTGGGGTTTCAAGCTCAGTGAGCCTCTACAATAGAGAATATACATAGTATTATAGAAGCCTATCTAATTTTTTTTTTACAGAAATCTATGATTATCTGTTGAACTCATTAGGATTTTGTTTTAATTTTTACAGAACAGGAGGGGTTACTAAATTCCCATTCCGAACCGAAGACCGGCTTCAGGCGCTTTTAGACGGTGAAAAAGATCATCATAATTTCGTTGAGATCGGACTGGAAAAAACGGGTTACTGGGTGTTTTTAAAGCTGCTTTGGGCCATACCAGCTCCAATTCAACGATTAGGACAGAAGTTTATAACCTCTTCAAGAATGTCCCCAACCCAAATGCTGTCCCCGTTGATGTGTTCAAATGCCCCCTACACCCTGTTGGGGCATCAGGTCGATCACTTGTATCTACCTGTCCTGCTCTGTGATGGCTTTACTGGATTCGGTAGCGTTTTAAAATTTAAATTGAAAACTAAATGCTCGTTAAATATAAAAGTATTTTTGAAATTGGAATCTGGTTGTTTTTTTTGTAGGAATTTACAACATCCCAGTCAGTCATTCGGGTATCCTTGATGTTTCCGTCAGTGGTTCCAACAAAGTCTTTAAATCACAGGAGGAACTCGATAGATTTACGAAGGTTTATTTAGCAGAGGAAATAGATCTGCTTGCCAAAGCTTGTGACAGTTTTGAGTCCCCTGTATAAATAAGCTAATTGTAAGTTCAGGTTACTCCGAAATAAGTCCCCACCTAAATAAATTCTATAGATGTATAGAAGCTTGGGAGAGAAACATTAGTCAGTACAAAATGTACATAATTTTAACTATTTTAGTTGTGATTGGTCTTGTATTTATTAAAATGCGTAATTTAAGATAATAAATTATTTAAACACAAATAAAGCATACGAATATTTCTCATATTCTTTATTTCCTGACTTTTTAAATCAGATTTTGACAGTTGCCAATTATTCGGCAATAAAATTAGTAGCTAAAAATGTGACCTTCAAGTCACAACTTACATGAATTAATCTGAATACAATTAAGAAATTAACGCCTTAGTCAAACGATACCTTCTAAGTTCAAACGCACACGTGTACAACAACAGTCAAAAGTGCAAATTTTTTTTCGGACAGACAGATAAGCAATCAAACAAAATGCATAATCAACCAAAGATTTCGTCTGAAAAAAAACACGAAAGTAATACAATTCTAGGAACAACTGAACTCTTGTAGCATTTTTCGTAAAATGAACATAAAAACAGAGACGTCAATGTCAGAATGTGTGTTCCTGGTAAAACTGTCGGACCAGATAGCTTATAGAGTTGCACCTCAACCCTATGGACCTTGAGAAGTACGGACCAACATGATCTTGAACATGGGCAATAGCTTGTCTGGTCTAGAAAAACCAGTTTTGTGACTGGGAACGATTAATCAAACCCTACTGTCTTAATCTTAATGGACTGTGTACATTTCTAAATTCCAATTTGTGTTCAGCAATCGATGTATGAAATTACGTAGAATATTCCTAGAAGGCGATTTTTTCACAGAATCCAATAAAAAAAGTCAGTTACTCCAAATCCTAAGCATTCCCGAGGTTTCTTATATCTTACTTTATTTCCAGCACAGTCTTAACTCAAACTTTGTCAAGGTGCTTCATCCTCTAGATAATTTTTTTCTGCAAAAAAAATTAGCAAACCGAAAATGAATTTCCGAAAATCACTCAAAGACAAGTACATTCTACTTCTAGGCCTAATTTTATGGATCCTATTTTTCCTCCCTCTCGCTCTCCTAATATTTGTACCCCTCGGGATCTTAAGACTTATAGTCCATTACTTAGCCAAGTGTTTTAAACCGGATCTAATCCCCCTCACTAACATAGTCGACAGTCTCATCATCTTTAACCCTAGTACCGCCTGCATGTCCGTCAATACGGCTCAGATTTGGAAACTTCAGGGGAAGTTGGAAGTGTCGAGAGTACGGGAGCATTTCTATAAGGAATTTTTGTCGACTGCCGATTTACGGGAAAAATACCGGAACCTGTACTGTTACTATGTTCAGTGGATGGGCTACTGTTTTAAGAAGCCCGTCGAAACGATCGTTCTTGAAGATCACATTCGGGAGTACAAGCTAAAGGACGGGGAGACCCTCGATGGTTTCATCGGGAGATGGATCCCTATTATTGAGAATGGGCTTAAGAAACCGCATTGGGAAATGTTGGTTATCCACAATGATAAGAAGGCTGATAATGATAAGACTGGTGGAAATGAGGAGGATTCATGGGATTCCGTGTTTTTGTTTAAAATTTGTCATGGACTTGTGGATGGATATTCCTTTGTTCATTGCGTTGAGAAATTGAGTGGGATCAAGGCACCTTATATAGTTACTAAGGATGAACTTAGCACTTGGGACAAGGTTTGTTAATTTATGCGATTTCTAGATTAATGCAAGACAGAGTTGTAACAGTTCCCTTGTAGGTACTAAGGCTGCAATAACTAAAGTTAAACTAGAATTAAAAAAAAATTGAGTAAATCTAAAGATTTTGAGCCAAGAAAGAAGCGTTGCAAGACATTAAATTTCACAATTTAAAATCACATACAATTTGACCCGATATTAGTGTTCAGCCCAAATTTCATCTGATGATATGCCATTAAAACATTGTTGGTTCTAGTTACTACATATGGAATTAAATCAGCTACATATAGCTTTGACAGTAATTAAGGATTTATGATGTAAAAATTTGAATGGTCCCTTGGATTTTTTTGACCAAATACAACAGAGAAATATTTATTTAATGAAACTAATTAAAATCCAAGAATTAGTTATCAATTGGTGGAGAAATTTACTTTGAATTCATGTAGTTATTTTTGCCATTTTCTAACTACTGCAGATGAGATACATCTTGACCTTTCCATACCACGGGATTTCGTACCTGAGCAAGTTCCTCCGAACTGAAGCCGACCCTCTTCAACCGATGCACAATACCGATTCGGACTGGATGATTTCTTTCACAACTCTGGATTTGGATCGGATCAAGAATATTCGGAGAAAAACAAAGACGCATTTTAATACTGTTTGTGGGATGCTGCAAGTTGGGGCTTTGAAGAGGCATTTAATTGAATCGGGAAAGGTCACATCGGCTAAGGACTTACCAGAGTATACTTGGCTTCCTATGGCAAAAGCTATGCCGAAACATCCCGCTATGACCGGTGGGGGTCTTACTAATCACGCGTAAGCATTTCTTGTTAATTAATTATCCGTTTAGGAATGGAGGTTTAAAAATGCAAATGGTAATGTTCTGATTCCAAATGTTTATTAGAACTGCGGGCTACACGAAATTCCCATTCCGAACCGAAGATCGGCTTCAAGCTCTCTTAGACGCTGAAAAGGACCACCTCGACTTCGTTGATGTTGGGTTAGAGAAATCAGGTCATTGGATCTTGTTAAAGTTTGTTTGGGCGCTGCCAGCGCCAATCCAGCGTTTGGGGTTACGCATTATGACCCGTTCGAGATGGGCGTGGTCCCCACCCCATCTTCTGTCCCCTCTAATGTGTTCTAATGAACCCTACACGCTCTTGGGTCATCCTGTCGATCACTTGTATTTGCCTGTTCTGCTTCGAGACGGGTTTCCCGGAATAGGTAAAAAAATGATCTGTTTTTGATTTTCAATAAAAAAAATGCAATCTCCTTATGCAATTTTTTATGAATGTTTCCAGGAATTTACAACATTCCAGTCAGTCATTCCGGAATACTTGATGTCTCCGTCAATGGATCTAACAAAGTTTTCAAATCGCAGGAGGATCTCGATAGATTTACTAAGGTTTACTTAGCAGAGGAAGTGGAGCTGCTATATAAGGCTTGTGACGGTTTCGATCCATCTGTATAAAAAAAATTCCACCGAAATAAATCCTCATCCTTCCCACATCTCAGAATAACACCCCACCTCAAAATAAGTACCCTAAGATGTCTGAAGCTGCAAACTGCTACAAGATCAGCATAATTGTTGGAAAGGGGCCTGTTTAAAATTTTAATATTTCGAGATGTGTTCAACATTAGTTTGAAACCGAAAACATGTACAGTACAAAGCATTCCTGTACTGCCTTGCCTAGTTCAGTGTTCAGGAATTAATTAGTCTAATTAAATAAACCTAAAATTAAAATCATAAACCTTCGGCGCTATTTTACTTTCCCAGGAAGTTTCCTGGTCCAATTGAACCCCTGTCTGATCAAAATAGCATACAATGATATATAGCATAAGTACCTAACACCTGGGAACCACTTAAAACAAATACATGAATTACAACATGATTTTAATTACGTAGATCAAGGAGAAGCTGAACAACTCATTATTGGCAGTCTGACACACTCACAGTTGCTAATTAATTAGTCCCGGCCTTACAATTAATTTTACCAGTTTTTGACACAGACAACTGGTATATCTAGAGAGCTGAAGTAATAAAATATTTTACTACTAAATTTTTCGTATGACACTGTATCAAAATCTGCTAAAAATATACAAATTAGCATGAAAAAATCCCGATCCAACTATAACTATAACTATGTCAATACAGTTTAGTTGACCCTCAAAGCTTAATAACCTCTGGAACCTTGGCAAAGACCTTGTCTGCCCGCCATCTCTAATTCTTCAGTTCTTGAACTTGAATTATAATATTTACAAATAACACCTTGTATTTACAAATTAATAATTCAAACCTATAGAGCTCTTATATATAATACGATTAATATTAAGAATCAAGGTAGTTATGAATCGCACGTACGCACTTTATGAAACAAAGCTGATCGTCTACGCTTTGTTGACATGTATATGTATCTCTAATTTGTTTATTCCAGTACTCATTTAAACTTACGCAATAGAGCACATTTTTTAAACGAGAGAATAAAAATCGCTTGATTTTGAAAAAAATCTTAATTTTCAAAAATAATTTCTGCAATAAAATGAAGACGCGTTTTCGAAACCTACTCAAAGAAACGATCACCTTCGCAGCAGGCCTAGTTTTATGGATTTTATTGCTTCCCCTAATCTTACTAATATTTCTACCCTTGGGGATCTTAAGATTTACAGTCCACTATTTCGCAAAGCGTTTTCAACCCGATTTAATCCCCTCGACAAAGACGGTTGACGCTTTGGCAATTTTTAATCCAAGTTCCTCATTCTTCGCCATTAATGCAGCTCAGGTTTGGAAAATTAAGGGGAAATTAGACGTGTCAGAGTTTAGGGAACAATTCTACAAGCTATTTTTATCCGATGAAGATCTACGGGAAAAATACCGGAACTTCTACTGTTATTTTGTTCAGTGGTGTGGCTATTGTTTTAAGAAGCCCGTAGAAACGATCGTTCTTGAAGATCAGATTCGGGAGTACAAATTAAAGGACGGGGAGACCCTTGATGGTTTCATCGGGAAATGGCAGGCCGTAAATGATTACGGATCGAAGCCTAATTGGGAAATATTAATTATTCATAATATGAATCAGAAAAATCATGAAAAATCGGATGGAAATGAGGAGGATTCCTGGGACTCGGTTTTATTGTTTAAAATCGACCATGGACTTTGTGATGGATATTCCTTTGTGCATTTGGTGGAAAAGTTGAGTGGGGTCAAGTCACCTTATATCGTTTCAAAGGAGGAAATTAGCATTTGGACTAAGGTTTGTGATTTGTGGGAATTATTATGAGATCAGTCGAATTGATACAAATTCCGTGCTTCGATAGACATGTCGTGCTTTTGGAACGGTTATCTTGTAAAATATTGCCTATTCCCACAGCAATTGCACACAGGGTTGGAATTTTTACTTTTCCCAGAACTATCGGAATTCATACATGCATACCCGATTTTTAAAATCATGTTTCTAAACATTCCAAATGGGGTGGGATTTTTATTTGGGGGTGAGCACTTATTCCGATGGAATAATCTTTTACAACTGGAAGGGGGTCAAACAGCAAGATGTTTGTCATATTAGATTTGTCATATCATATCGATTTAGGCTGAATTACTTTTTATAAATTTCTGTCCAAGTTTCCTATTTTTGAAGTTTTTCAGGCCAAAATTATTCTTTCTAAAATTCCTTTAGGCGAAATATATTATCACCTTTCCAGCCCATTTTTTCACATACCTTGTCATGATTTCCCGGACCGAAGACTTGCTTCAGCCGATGAACAATACCGGTTCGGACTGGATGATATCTTTCACAACCCTGGATTTAGAGCGAATTAAGAATGTTCGGAGAAAAACAAAGACGCATTTTAACACGGTGGTAGGGATGTTTCAAGTCGGTGCTTTAAGAAGGCATTTACTTGAAACCGGAAAGGCCGAATCAATTAAGCAATTACCAAAGTACACTTGGCTTCCGTCGCCAAAAGCTCTGCCAAATCACCCAGCAATGATCCGAGGGGGAATGACTAACCATCTGTGAGCTTACTATATAATAAATATTTCATGAGCCCCTGCCCATTAGTTCATAGCCCCGTCTCTGAATCTAATTTACACATTTATTTAAGGACAATGGGGTTTACAAAAGTACCATTCCAGACCGAAGATCGGCTTGAAAGGCTCTTAGCTGCCGAAAAAGATCAAAATAAATTTGTTCGAATCGGATTTGAAAAGGTAGTTGATTGGGTTCTGCTAAAACTAACCTGGACTCTACCAGCCCCAATCCAGCGATTCTTACTTAAATTTGCAACTCATAGTCGATGGTCACCCTCCCACATCCTGTCCCCGCTGATGTGTGCAAATGCACCGTATACCCTGTTGGGACATCCGGTTCAAAACCTGTACCTTCCCCTTTTAACTAAAGATGGGTTTGCTGAGATTGGTAAAAAATTGAATCATTTTTTAAATTGAATACTATTCCGAATCCTCTGATTTTTTTGTCATTAATTTTACAGGAATTTACGTCGTCCCCGTAAGCCATTCGGGACAACTTGACGTTTCCGTCAACGGCTCCAGCTCCGTCTTTAAATCACAAGAGGATCTCGATAGATTTACGAAGATCTATTTAGCGGATGAATTACAGCTTTTAGAACAGGCTTGCAACAGTTGTGACTCGTCAGTGTAAATTACCGTTAATATCGATTTAAACCCCTGGGGATTTATAGTGGTGTAGTTTAATTTGAGAGATATTACAAGAGGACTATACTCTCACAGGAAAAAATTACCTTTTATTGCCAATTCCACCTCCCACTCGGAATAAGTCCCCAGCCTAAAACAAATGCCCCGATACGACGAGATGTTTTTTTTAGAATATAAAAAAGATGTAATAATTTATTATCTTTAATTTTCTTTGCATTTTCAAGACGCAAAAAAATACTAATCTGAATCCTGACACCGAAAAAATTCGGTAAACGCTTTCCTCTGTAAAAGGCGCTCTCCTTGTGGACAAAAATTAATTTTCCATTTATTACTACGAGCAGACAATGTGTAATTAAAAGCAGAGTTCTGTCAGTTTCTTTAATATTCCATAATATTTCCTCTTACATATTTGTACTCTATTTCCTCAATCAAATAACGCTAACAATTTTATGCTTGTGAATTATTCCTGAAACTAATTCATCCTCTACAATGTAGACATGTGCCATAGACGTGTCATGAATATGAACAGGTTTTGCCTTAGTTTTTCATTAAGAAAACTTGTGAATATCGTTTAAAGTTGTTACTACTGACTGTCAGTAGTCATTTACATAACAAATCTGCTCTTTGAATGTTTTAGGTTATTAATTATAATAAATAATAAGTAAACGGATTCTGCTGTAACTTGTCAAGTATTTTTACCGTCCACTTGGTTAATTACATCGTTACATGCATGTTTTTTAGCAATAAAATCTCCATTCCCATGTATCATAATCACAATTATCCCAAGCTGTATTATTCCGGGTGAGGAATTATTTAGAGTATTTTGTCTTATCATGAAAATTTGATCATGTTAAAGGATTAAAAGCAAAAATATGACGTTTGATCGCGAATTTTTTGGCCGACATAATTCCTCGAATTCAAACGTACAAAAACTGATGCTCTGCAATTTATGACTAATTTTCCCTGTTCTGATCCAACCTATACAAATTGAAACTTAAATTGCATTTTCAGTCCTAATTTGCTCTTTTAGGTAAAATCTAGAAACAAGCTCTTACTCTAAAAGTTTCCGAAAATCGAGAAAAAATTACAATGTATTTTCTCAAAATTTTCAGGGATTCTTTGATATTCGTAATAGGGCTAGTATTATGGATTATACTATTTCTTCCTATGATAATTCTAGTGATTTTACCTCTGGGGATTTTTCGAATTTTAGTTCATTATTTGGCAAAGTTTTTTCAACCGGATTTGATCCCCTTAAATCTAGTCGATTCGATGGTAGCTCTGGAACCAAGTTCAACACCTCCGATGTTAAACACATCTCAAATTTGGAGAATTGAGGGGAAATTAGACGTTTTGGAGTTTAGGGAACATTTCTACAAACTGTTTTTATCCGATGAAGATCTACGGGAAAAATACCGGAACTTTTACTGTTATTTTGTTCAGTGGTGTGGCTACTGTTTTAAGAAGCCCGTCGAAACGATCGTTCTTGAAGATCAGATTCAGGAGCATAAATTAAAAGACGGTGAAACCCTTGATGGTTTCATTGGCAAGTGGAATGCCTTGAATGATTATGGACAGAAGCCGAATTGGGAAATATTAATTATTCACATGATTAGGAATAACAATGAAAAATCGGGTGGAAATGAGGAGGATTCCTGGGACTCGGTTTTATTGTTTAAAATCGACCATGGACTTTGTGACGGTTACACTTTTGTGCATTTAATTGAAAAGTTAAGTGGGATCAAGTCACCTTATATTGTTACAAAGGATGTATTAAGCTACTGGACCAAGGTTTGGAAAAAATTAGAAAAATCAATTCAATTGCCAACTTCTCTGGAAATCATAAAATTCTAGAAATTTAATCTTCTAAGACGTAGCTGTGAAACTGGTTTGAATTTCAGGTGAAATACGTCATCTCGAGTGCAGCTTACATGTTCATTTACGGCTACAAGGCTCTCCAAACCAAAGAGCTGCTGCTCCCATTCAAGAACAAGAACCCAGACTGGTTTATCTCCTTCACAACCCTGAATTTGGAGCGGATCAAGAATATTCGGAGAAAAACGGGGACGCATTTTAACACGGTCGTAGGGATGTTTCAAGTTGGGGCTTATAGGAGATATTTACTGGAAACCGGAAAAGCAACGTCAATTGAGCAATTACCAGAATATACTTGGCTACCTTCGCCTTTAGCAATGCCTAATCATCCAGCAATGATACAAGGGGGAATGACAAACCATTTGTAAGGCTATAAACTGCTTATTTAGTTCTATTTAGTTCATAGGTTGTTTTAAACATCTAGCTTAAACTGATCTTAAACTTAAAAAATCTTTAAATATGGCATTAGATTTTACTGACGAGGTTTAGAACATTAGAACTACTCCCTATGAACTATATAGGCTTATCGGATCGCTCCAATATGAGCGGAATAATTTGATCACAAGTTCTAACCCTAAGACTAGTCAGAGTTTGAGACGTATTATAGAGACAAGTGACTCTATAATAACCCCTAAGACAGGCCAGGAGATCACATATTCAAACTGTTCCACAGGTCCATATATCTGTCTGGATTTGGCGTTTAAAAATGCTATTTATCTGCATTGTAAACAAAAAATGTGAAACATGTATCTGTCGTATTTAAGTATTTTATATTATAGGACATCTTGCTTATTGATGGCATAGTGGTTCATGATGACATGATTCTACTCGATTAGTTGCAGCCTAAGAAAAATTCCTGATTTTAATTTTTGCAGATTTTTTTACAGAAATGCCAGTCATATCATGACCATAAAAATAATCGACCCGTTAATTGTTTTTAGAACGATCGGTGTAACGCGAGTCCCGTTTCGGACGGAAGGTCGATTGGCACGGCTCTTAGCCGCTGAGAAGGATCATAAGGAATTCGTTGAGAAGGGGCTGAGCAAAGCTATCCAGTGGGTCCTTATGAAATTACTCTGGCCCTTACCTTCCCGAATGTTAAAGTTCAATTTAAGTGCTTTAACAACACTAGGAGTATTTCCAACTGTTTTCGCTGTCTCCCCGTTAATGTGTTCAGCTGAACCGTACCAAATGCTGGGACACCCTGTAAATCACCTTTATCTCCCGGTTATGGCGCCTAGCCTATTCCCTGGAATTGGTAATTCTAATCAGGATTTTTTGTGAGGTTCCTTAAAAATTCAAAAATTTTCAATTGTATTTTTCAATTTGCTCAAAAAAATTAAAATTCAAGGGGTTTGATTTCAAACTGGGGCTTAATTCTGGGAGAATTTATTTTTACAATTGTATCCAAACTAAATAAGATATTGATAAGTTATTGAACGCTTCAAATTTTAATCAATTCTATGAAATTCTAAGCTTCTACTTTGAATGATCATCTTTCTAAGTTTTTTTTATCACTAATCGTTTTAAAAAGCATAAAAAATTATATGGTTTTCAGGAATGTACGTTGTTCCAGTTAGCAATTCCGGCCAGCTCGACATTTCCATCACGGCTTCCAGCGAAATATTTAAGAATCAGGAGGAGTTGGATATTTACACGAAGAGTTATTTAAACGATGAATTAAACGCATTGTCCAAAGTCTGTGATAGTGAAGGGATAGTATTATGAAGTTTCGAAAGAATCTAGGATAGTTTTATAGGCAATATCGTTTTTATAATAAATGTGTGCGTCATATCTGTTTAATAGTTACTGTACTATTATTTAAGGCATGGGAATTATTTTTCTAATAAAAGCAATTTATTTCAAAACTTCTAATTGTAAGTGTATTTCGAAATTGAATAGAAAAACGGGAAGAATGAGGGTTAATTTCGGTGAACGCTGCTTTTGCCTTAAATTACAGAGGAATAATTAATAGAACCTCGGATAAATGGAATGAAACCTGTATTTATTGTTGGTTTATTAGCTAAATGTTATTTTCAAGGCAAGTTATTATGGGTGGGGAATTATTTCGATACCCAAACAACGGGTTCTTATTGTGTAATATAACACACTTATATTTTGTAACAATTCGTAAGATTATTGCAAATTGCGTAAAGCTACAGCGATTCTGATAGTCCATTTTACACGTCCTCCATAATTTACAATAAACTTTCCGTCTTGCGTTGCAATTTTAAGTAACAAAGTCACATTTGCACCTAATTCCCAAGAAATATTAGCATTGAAAAATTAGAAAAATCCAACTAGGGATTAATAAAATCATTTCCTTTGGACTTGTAAATTTATTTTAATTTACCTCAAAGTTTTTCCTTAATCAAATCATATGGCTTTTACTTTTAATTTCAGTCATAATTTGTAGTTCAACAAAGCAAAAATCAGGAGCGACTTATCTTCTATCTTCCTGTCAAATAAGCACTAAAAACAGCAAAAATTTTCGGAAATGCACTTTAAAAAACCGATCAAAGAATCCCTTGCATTCACAATAGGTCTTCTCTTATGGATTCTTGTGTATCTTCCACTTGGAGTTTTAGTCATCTTACCTCTGCGGATTTTCAGATTAATTGTGCATTTTTTCGCAAAATATTTCCAACCCGACTTGATTCCGTTGACAAATGCTGTCGACTCCGTCATTGTCCTGGAACCCAGTTCTGCATTCCCTGTAATGAATGCAGCTCAGGTTTGGAAAATTCAGGGGAAATTAGACGTGTCAGAGTTTAGACAACATTTCTACAAACTGTTTTTATCGGATGAAGATCTGCGGGAAAAATACCGGAACTTTTACTGTTATTTTGTTCAGTGGTGTGGCTATTGTTTTAAGAAGCCCGTCGAAACGATCGTTCTGGAAGATCAGATTCAGGAGCATAAATTAAAGGACGGGGAGACCCTTGATGGTTTCATCGGGAAATGGACTGCAACAAGTGATTATGCAAAGAAGCCTAATTGGGAAATATTAATTATTCACACGAATCAGAAAAATCACGAAAAATCGGATGGAAATGAGGAGGATTCCTGGGAGTCGGTTTTATTGTTTAAAATCGACCATGGACTTTGTGATGGATATTCCTTTGTGCATTTGGTGGAAAAATTGAGTGGGGTCAAGTCACCTTATATCGTTTCAAAAGAGGAAATTAGCGTTTGGACTAAGGTTTATTTCCTTACCGTAAATCATGATATAAAAGCCCCCTACTCGAAATAAAACCCCGGGCTTTAAAAAGTTGAATCAATCCGAAATACAAGACACCCGATTTTTTTAAACGTTGGTTTTGTCTAATTCTTTCAGATAAAATACATCGTCTCCTCTGCAACCTACTCACTGACTTACATTTTAGACGGTCTCAAAATTAAGGACCCTTTCCTTCCATTGAAGAACAAGGACCCGGACTGGTTTATCTCCTTCACAACCCTGGATTTAGAGCAGATCAAGAATATTCGGAGAAAAACGGGGACGCATTTTAACACGGTGGTCGGGATGTTTCAAGTTGGGGCTTATAGGAGATATTTACTGGAAACCGGAAAAGCAACGTCAATTGAGCAATTACCTGAATATACTTGGCTACCTTCGCCATTAGCAATGCCCAATCACCCATCAATGATACAGGGGGGAATGACGAACCATTTGTGAGACTATTTTATTGTTTAAATTGTCGAATTAATAGTATCAAGCAAATTAAAACCATCACCACTTATCTTTAGGAAAGGCTCAAGTATCTTCAGTTGATTCTGATTTTTTTTTAATAGAGATATTACTTATTGATACCATAGTGCTTCAATGTGACAAAATTATGAGTTTTTAAACATTGTAACTGGATATGTTGAAGCATTTACTGAGAATATAGAAGTTCAACTTTTAATAATTTGAACGAAATCCGGTGGGTAAATAGGCTTTTGACGACTTTAATCGCTAGTTTATATCCTAAATTATGGGAGATCTTATGGCGACCTAGGCTTAAGGGAAAAATTCGGATTTTCATTTTCATGCTAATTTTTTTTATCTAAAAAATCATTTCTCTCCTTTTTGCGGTATTGTCAGTTTTGTCAAGATCATTGAAATAATCGATCCCGTTCATCTTTATTTTTTCAGAACCGTTGGTTTAACGAGAGTCCTGTTTCGAAACGAAGATCGGTTGGTGAGATTATTGGCCGCTGAAAAAGACCACCAGGAATTCGTCGAGAGAGGAATGAGCAAATCGATGAATTGGTTCTTCTTTAAAATCCTCTGGTCATTTCCATCTCCAATTTTAAGAGCCTATTTTAAGGCCGTTTCGAAATTTCGATTCCTACCGATAGTACATACCCTATCACCCCTAATGTGTTCAGGAGAACGGTACAAAATGCTGGGACACCCTGTAAATCATCTCTATCTACCTGTTCTGATCCCGACATTGTGGCCTGGAATCGGTAATTCTTTAATTTACTTCCATTGTTAAAATCCCTTTAAAATTTGACATTTTTCGTTTTTTTGTATTTTTGCAGGAATTTATGTTATTCCTGTAAGCAATTCCGGCCAACTCGACATTTCCATCACGGCTTCCAGTGAAATATTCAAAAACCGGGAGGAGTTGGATGTTTTTACGAAGGTTTATTTAAGGGAGGAATTGGATGGTTTGACTGAAGCTTGTGAACGGTATATCTAGAGCTTTGATTGTTAAGGAGTTTTGTATTCGTGTAATTTTAAGACTGTAAATACTGAATTTAGGAGTTCCTGAATTATAAAATGGATAAAGATAATAAAGTCTTTGAAGTCAAACGTTTAATAAAGAAACTGGAATGACTTATTTCGGGGGCCAGTTGTATATTCCAAGCCTCTATGATGGGGAATTTTTGTTTTGCTACGTACATATTTTCATAAATGCGATTCTTCTATTTTTAGCTAAATTTTGCTTAGAAAACTCGAAATCCACAATTTTGTCCGGTTTTTGAACCAATTCTCAGAAACGATGAATAGTTAAACAGATCCATATTTCGTACTAGTTATGATATACAATGATGCATGCTACATCAGTTAAAATGCAAACAGATAAAGTACGTCTCATTGTGTAAACACCGAATTTTACCCGATATTCGGTGTAAAAACGCTTCTGGGTCCCGTAGATTTTGATGCTATTAAAATCTTTACAAATGTAGAGACATTAATCAGAGATGTTTATTTTTTGCGTGAATTGCAAGCAGAAAGATTTTTATTTGTAGACTATTTTCGACTTGCAGCTAAATTTACGATATAAAAAAGATCCATTTACATAACACGTTCTGTTCTACGTTATATCCTGTTTTCTAACACTTCAATTTTGCCATTGTCACTTGATATTTTGATGGATTCTTGATCCTACAAACTGATTTTATAGCCAGTTAACACAGCAACTAAGGTAAACATGTTTAAAAAATTGTGCGTGTCCTCATTTAATTGCTTTTTAAATGACCGTATAATTTTAGCTAACTTTTCAACGGGTTACACAATGCTGCTTTTAACGGCAGTATTATGCAATAGGTTTCAGTTTATGACAGGAACCACTCTATATATAACGATACAAAAAATCTCTCAATGACAGGATGACAAACCTGAATGACCTTAACCTATATTATTTACCAGTCAGGCCGTTTCTAATTGATTATCTTGAAATACAGAGAATTTAGCATTGTCAGTCTCTAACTTTAGAGCTAATCTGTGTGTCCGGTTCCTGCTCAAAAAATCATCCCCATTTGTTGTTGTTTTTGTTGTTTTTTTGTTGAGTTTAAGAAACACCAAAATGTTCTTCAAAAACAGTCGGAGTTTTTCAAATCTTCTTCTTGGCCTAATTCTATGGGTAGTTTTAATAATCCCATTCGTGCTCCCGATTATCATCCCATTCTTCATCTTGCGAAAAATCGTCCATTTCTTAGCAAAATTGTGTAAAAATGACCTAATTTGCATAGAAAATGTTGCGGATTCGCTGATGATCTTCAGTTCCACTGAAGACAAGCCGTCGATGAATGCAACGCAGGTTTGGAGGGTTCGGGGCAAGTTGGACATCTCGGACTTTCGACAGCATTTCTACAATTGTTTTTTAGCTACTGAAGATCTGCGAGAAAAATACCGGAATTTTTATTGTTACTTTGTCCAGTGGATGGGCTACTGTTTTAAGAAACCTGTCGAAACTTTAATTTTGGAAGATCGGATACGAGAACTTAAGTTAGAGGATGGGGCTAGTGTTGAGGGTTTCGTGGGACAGTGGATGGCCCGTGGGACTTATGGACCTGATTATAATTCTGGTATAAATATCGGATATTGAGGTTCGGATTTAGTGCTGGGAGTTTTTAATTCCCGTTTGTAGAATCCCACTATTCATGTTACCCTATGCATTTTTTTACATTATGAAGTCTCAACAAGGGTGAGGATGCATTTCGGGGTGCGGATCTATTCCGAAGTTTTTTTTAGAGAGTAAAAAATTCCCAGCACTAAATAGCAAATATCTGTAAGATAATTGGAAGCAACCCAGCTGGGAAATCCTGATACTCTGTAATCAAAAAGCGGATGCCGAACCGGAATCATATCTACTTTTTAAAATCCACCACGGGCTTTGTGACGGTTATACGATGGTACACTTGGTCGAGAAGTTAAGTGGAATTAAATCCCCTTATAATTTCAAGGAGGAGGAGATGAGCTACTTGACAAAGGTTCGTCCATAATTGTATAGGCCCTGTACATTTTCGACACTGAACGTTATGTTATCCAACAAAAAACACCGGATTTTTAAATTTAAAATGCATTTTGTGTTAGGTCAGGATCCTCATATCCGCTCCAAAATTAATCCTGGAATACCATCTCAAAAACCTGTTAATAAAAGACCTTCTTTACCGTACAAGACAAACCGATCCCAAGTGGTTCATCTCCTTCGGTAGTCTTAGCTTGGAAGCGGTTAAGAAGATCCGCTTAAACTCCGGAACTCATTTCAATTCCGTCCTCATCTCCATCTTCGTCGGAGCCTTGAGACGACATTTCCTAGAAACTGCCAAAATTTCTGAAATTTCCCAACTCCCTCAAGTCACCTGGGTTGGCAGTGCTTTGGGATGGCCTAACCATCCGTCAATGACTCAGGGAGGAATGACCAATCATTTGTGAGTCATTTCAGATGCCAAAAAAACTTACCCTAAGACTTCTTATAAGTCCCCCGGGGGAGTTATTTTAAACCTTCTGGAAAGGGGAGTTATTTCGGGAGTACATTTATTCCGGTGAAGTTCAATTTAAATCCCATTTTTATCAATAATTCTGCAGTTTTTGACACGATTTCCTTTTAAAATGCATTTTGACATGGGGACATATTTTGGGGAATATATTTTTCAAAGGGTCCTTGATTTTTTTGGGTGGGTGGGGATTTATTTCGGAGTAATTGAAATTCTATGATTTTGAAGGACCCTTGGAGGGTATCGTGTCCCTTTGAAGAACGATGACCCGAGGTCAAGGTTGACACTCCTGGAGCAAGACTACAATCGCTACGAAGAGGTCGGGATGAACAAACTGGTTCATTGGGCACAGTTCCGGATCATTTGGGTTTTTCCAGCATTTTTAGTTCGATTTGCTGGGAAATTCGATAATTTCGGAATACTCCGATTTACAACTTATGTCTCACCCCTGATTTGTTCTACAAGAAGTGTCCCTTATACGCTTATGGGACTTCCGGTTCAGGATCTCTACCTACCTGTACTCACACCTTCATTGGCAGGATGTACTTGTGAGGATGATTTGTTTTTATGATTTTTTTTATTGAAAATTAGCTCTCAATTTTCTTTGTAACATTGTGCAAAATGGGTTGATAGTAATTGCAGTTGGTCGGATCTTGGTATCTGACAAAATTATTTATTTCATTCACTAGCCTTGTACGTCGTGCCTGTGACACATTCTGGCAAGATTGACTTTACTATCAATGCCTCGTCCGAGGTTGTGAAGGACCAGGCGGCTTTGGACCGGCTTGTTCAGCACTACTTTAAGGACGAGTTGGAGAGATTAGGCCGAGCTTTTTGAATTTTTCTAAAAATGAGAGAATTTCGATGTAAAATTAGGATGTAAAAAGCATTTATCTTGACGTTCATTACGACTTATGAGATTGGATAAGAAATTCGTAATTGATAAAACTTGTAGGATATTAAAGAGCCCTATTTTTATATAGTTTTTAGTTTTAACTATCGATTAAAAATGAAGCTTCTCAAGCTAGGCTCGTGAAATTATAATTAAAAAGCTCGCCTGCTTGTTTTTACGTTCTATTATATTTACAATTCCTCCCTAAATGATCTATGTTCAAACCTAATTTATAAAATAAGTAAGTTCGAGTACAGATATTTACAATACCCAAAGTTACTACATAATACAATTAACAAAAACCTTCAAAAAACCGCATAAAAACCTATCAGCTTTCAAACCGTATTTTTACTGCTAAATGCTAACCTGCTATTACAACTGATTACATGGTTGAAGGCTGGGGACACCGGGATCAGTTGCGGTACATCAAATCCATGACCCAATGACCATAAAAGAGATCGAAAGTCATTACCAAGTACTGGGGTAGTAACGGGTCCCGATCCTTGAGAAATGATACTTTTTAGTGCCAATCCCAAATGGGGAATAAATGCTTTAACTGAACAGAAGCTCCTTAAAAAATATGCAAGTTTCCAGCATTTTATGTCCCCATTTTTTAGTTGAGAACATAACCATAAAAATATGGAGATTTTTGGGTACAAATATTATAAAAGATAAAAATACTCCATTTTAAATAAAAAAAACTCGAAATTGGCCTCGACTTCGATACATAAATTTCCTCCAAGCCGCTTTTTCGGTTACAGTTTTGCAATTTGATTAGAAAAACCCGAATCCATATCTACATCATGGGAATAGGAATTGGGCTTTTGGGCTTTGGAAAGTCGGGGAATAATGGATAGTTTTTCCCCAATTCCATATCTGATTCTGCATGATCGTATTTCGTATATTTTTGAACGAACATCGTTGCCTGTATTTGGCCCAAACATCAAATGCATGTAGTTTCTAAAAAACGACCAAAACACATATCTAAAACTTAATTCCGGTATCCCTAAAAACAACTAAATCCCATTGATTTGAGAAAAAAAGAAAAAATTTGGGTCTAAAGCCGTAAATATATTAATATTTAAAATGCTTTTTGAAAGAAGAAAAAAATTCATGATTGAAAAATTAAAAATAGCATTAAAAATGAATTTATTGAAAGATTTTGAAAATTTTGACTGTTGATCATGATCCATTTAATTAAAAGTGACTAATCTATCTTAAATTAAGCTTAAAAATAAAACTCCAATAATTTTAGAATTGTGGTATTCGGTCAAGTCCATTTCTATACTGTATCAATACATCCGAGAAACTAAAAAAAAAACTTGTTTCTGTCTCCAAATATGTCTCCCGAGTGTCGGTTTTTTTTTTCGAAAAATTTAAATGCAAAGGACGAGTAGCGATAAAACAGACAAGGCAGTTAGTTGTGACTGGGTTCCATACTTCATGGTTTTGCCCAAATCCTTTAGCTCCAGAGAGAGATCTGTCGGATAATGTTCTTTGGAAGTTCAAAGAGCAGTAGTCTGCCTATAGATTGTATGTAAATATATTACACATATGTTGGAGAAGTGAATATAGTTTATATGGCAAATCGAAATCGTCAAGGGTTTGGTGTGAATGAATAAATGATGAGGTAAAAAGTTGGTCCAGACTGGCCATAAAAATATTAATAGTTTTTTCTCCCGTCTCATCCTCCTCGATACGATTGACTTGGCTGTAAAAGTGAGGTGATCTGCGTGGAAACACAATTTTTTGGTTAGATCTTCGGAGGTTTGTAGGTTTTCTGGTCTTGGGACGTTTAGCCGTTTCATGTACGTATTTTTCAGGTTTTTGCGTGAAGTTTTCGATGGTTCTTAGGTTTATAAAACGCTTGGTATTATGCCAATGAACGCTTGATTCAGACGTCCTAACGCTAGAGTTAGGCTTGCAAACGCTTGATTTTGACCTGCAAACGCTGGGTTTTGAACTGCAAACGCTTGACATTTTGTTTCTTTAAAACGCTTGGTGATTTCTTGAAAACGTTTCAGACTCAAGCCGGGTTTCTGCTTTGAGGAGGTTTCGAAGCTGTAAACTCAATTCAGATGAAACATTGACATTCATCCATTTCCTCTGGGGGTCGTCCATGCCCCTTACCCACGTGGAGGGCCTTCTGCATTTGGAAAACATGGAAACTTTTCCAGAGTTTAGACATTTTTGGCATCTGGACCCAAACCTAAGTGTCCAATTTTACTTCAAAGTTTAAAAACTCCAAAACTAGACGGATAAAAAATTACTAAGAAATTGAAGATAAAGTCCGGCTTTTTCATCCTGTAATGCATATTGTATGACAGTTCTGGAACAAACTGACGCCCCACATTCTGCAGATAATTTAAGGGACACGGAAGGGGCATCAGAAATATAAATCAAACTAAACTAAACTATTCTTCGATTCGCACGATACCACTGGCTGTTCATATATAAAGATTATTATTCACACGCCACACCCTCAATAATGTCAAATATTACCCAAATCAAGTAAATTATTGATTTATGGAGCAGAAATGTCATTAGAAGATTGTCGACTGCATTACCAACCAAAAAACGAGTTTTTTTAAACAAATACACAAGTCTATAATTAATTTAAGAATATTTAAAAAAAAAAAAAAAAAAAAAACGGCCCCATAGGGACTATATCGGGATTTACAGTAGTCCTTGACACTACGAAAAACTCCAGTCTATAACAGTTCCGGGTATTTCTCTCCTAGACTTCAATTAAGTAAAAAACAGGAAGTCAGAACATGAACCGGGCTCTCCATTTAATTCAACCTTGCCATGAATACGAATCTACGACACTACCTACCATTTCCACCACCACCAACACCACCACCACAAGAACCCCAGAAATACCACAACGAAGTAGATTTGAATTTATCTGCTTTATATACGGATAAATCCATACACCTCCGGCTACATGGCCAACATACACATTCCACTCAAACATGTCGAGTAATAGAGGTCTAATGGGTAAATATAAATAAGTCCGGAAATCAGGCGTAATTTAGTGAAAGAGAAAGCAAGAGAAAGGAGCGAGGTGGAATGGGCAAGTTGACACTGACAAACAAACCTCCACTCTAGTCCGACTTGATTAACCTAAATTAAATTGCATTTTATTGCATTCTACATATGTGTGGTTACGTTACAGGACAGGTTGAGTTTTGAACCATTTCCGAGTGATCTTTGTTGTTGCATTATTTAATTGATCAGAATTCAATTATCTATAGTTTATTAAATTTAAACTAAATACGCCGGCCTATACGATTTGGTGAAGGATATTTTAAAGGATATGAGATTTTGTCACGGTTCATCACAAATCATACATACAACATACAAGTGAAACTCAAGTTACAGTACATTTATTTTCAGGATTGACCCCCTGGGGACTTATTCCGGGATTTAGGGTAACCGGATTACGACCCCTTAGAATTTTTAGGCCGTTCCGGCGGCTGTAAAGTTGGATTTAAACAAACCACGGGTTTAATTCCATTTTTCGAACTTTGGAGAACAGTAATTGTTCTTATTAGTCATCTAGATGAACTTTTACCGTGTTCCTTATTCCAAATCCTACTTTAGTCCACATAAAATCAGTTTATTTTCAGTCGGAAATTCTAAAATATTTCTGTTGTCAACACGTCCTGAAGTACAGAGGTGGATAAGATCCATTTTATCATTCCATCACCGGCTTTCCCTTCGATACGAAGGATTGGCAAAATGGGCTATTAAAACCAAAGCCTTGGGGACATGAAGGTTTTGAGCAGATTTACTGCACTACTGTTCCAGCAGCATAAACTTGAATATAAGGAATCCGATACGGAATCGGAGCTATCCGACAAACCGTGCTAAATTCACAAGAATATCCAAAGGGATACAAAGGGCTGTTCAAAATGGGTGACTCTAATTTAGTAGCTAATTTTGCCAAAAGACAAAATAACCGTAATCTGAATACAAAGCACCCATTTTTCCTGAATAGTTGCCTTAATTGCATCTTGTAATTTTGAAAACCCGTTAAAAAGGTGAGGATTTATTTCGTGGTGGGGATCTATTTCGGAAGGACTATTTTCAAATTAACCGAATGTATCCTCTACTATAATTCGACCTATGTCTCAAAATAGTAATAAGTCTTCATAATTCCTGTACATTGGCGTATTTAGCTTAAAAGCAAGCAGTTACTCTAAATATCTATGAGATGAATAAAAGTGATTAAAAAACGCCACATTTTGATCAATTTTACACTATTTTCTAGCGCTATCGTGAAATTTTACAGTAAAATATCTTTAGCATGTGGTGAATCACCATCCATAACCAATTTTTTATCTGCATGAAGTACGAAATCAAGGTTTACACTGTCCGAAATAAATCTATGATTAATTCATGTTGAGATGCAAATTAAAAAAATCAAATTGTTGACCCAGTAGGGTGACCCCTACGGGGTTCTCGATTCTGATGTTCATGAACGACCCTCCAAAAACAGAAGACATTTATTTGAGTCTCTCATGATGGAAGTCTGAAGTATTTGACATAATATCGAGTCAATAGTAAACAGCGGAATTCGCCAAGTTGGTGAAATCCCCCCGGCCCAACTCCAGACTTGACTATAAGCTCTAAGCTTTCGTTAATTTAGAAAATCCACTCTCCCGTGTATCCGTCCTGGTAAGTAAACACTTAGTTTCTTGTCTCTTATCTTCTACCAACTATCGATTCGGGATAAAAACGTACGTTAGTCAAGTTACTTTGTACCTGTAAATAATAAATGCGTTTACAGCTTACCTTCTCGTTCCGCAGATTCTGGAAATCAGAATCGATAGTTGCCCTATAGCCTATAGGAGTTAGGAGATTCTTAAAGTTCAAATTCATCTGTCCGAGTAGGGGTCACTGGATCAGAACTCAAACGTAATATTGTTAGGGACCACCCAACAGGGTCTTTTGCAACTGTTAGAAAAAATGATTGAAATTTTGAAGTTCATAAAAGTATTGTTCTTTGAAATATTTTGACAAGCTCAGCAAAAATTGAACTCTGACCTCTTGACTTTCTCATCCCGAACATTTATTGATTTCTTACCCTTAAAATTTATCGACTTGCTTTACAAATTCCAATTTTGAGCAGATTTGAACCAGTGTGTTGGTTATCTGTTATTCAGTATCTATATCCTTATACATCTATGCCTTACCTCAAATCATGATTTAAACTAGTCAGAGTTTCAGAGATTTAAACGGCCTACGGGGAGTTATTTTATAGCCTCTTTCAAAGACGTGAGGAATTATTGAGGGGTGGGGGTTAAATGGGGATGTAAAAGATCCTAATATTCTCAGCTACCTTTAGGAGTAATTCCAGCCATTTTTTTCAAAAAGATGGGGACTTATTCCGGGGTATAACGCTAAATACCAACAGACCATATTCAACTATCTGAATCCTACTGATTGTAACCGAAGACGAGTGGGGAGTTATTCCGGGGTATAATGGATACCAACTGGATATTTTCGGCTACATGAATCCTCTTGATTGATACCGAAATTGGAACGTAATTTGTACATTGCAGGAACAGAAATAGGACCTTCTGATTTATTTCGTTACATTTTCTTCATTTTTCGGTTGTTTCCGATCCTGTATTCCTTATACCTATATCTAGGTCGGGATTTTAGAACGATTTGTTCCCATTGTTATGTAGCATCGTAAATAACACTCCTCCTGTATGTACAGAGTTTGAAGAGGCGATGAAGGTTGAAGGCCTTGAGGAAGATTGAAGGATTGAAAGATAAGCCTCGTATTACCTAACAACATAACCCCAGCCCTAACCCCTTGTCTCAACTTTCCCCTCGTCTCTGGCCCAAAGTGCAAAATCTCGCTTTGATGACTATCGATTTGGCTTACGGGACTCGGGGATCTCTGGACTTGGTTCAGTTCATACCTGTTCTAATTCCCTAAATAGACCACCCACCCCGAAATAGTTCCCCATCTTAAAAAATTGATGTCCCCTCTCCAAAAAAATCTGTACCCTGTCTAAATCCTTCGTTGGGAAATATTACGAGTAAACAAGAACATAACCTATAAAAATCGTATAATTTATATCAAGATACGGTATTCGAATACGTGCCATTACATTTTACCCTCATTTAATCTACATGGTCGTTTTAAATAAAATACTTTTGGCCTAAAATTCAAATCTGGAAACGAGTCACACATTGAAGTCTGCAAAATTCTAAAATTATAACAGAATCAATGTCAGAATCTGTGATTTCTCATATACATCCTAATTACTCAATTTTTTACATTTATTGCAATCCCTACTTAACCAACTTTCAGTTACTTGAACTGAAAATTTCCGTATTCATTTTGTTTCTAAGATAGCACTGTTTGTACAGTAAGAATTTGTTAGTTTATTCAATTTCGGAAACACACACACTAGGCACATGCCGATGGATCGGAGTTGTGGATTCTGGCTCGTGTAGCATGACGTTAATAAATTACTGCTGTAAAATAACACTCAGGAACTTTATGAGCCTCTGCATCGTTTATTTCAGGTGCTCCCTTCCATCTCATTTCGTATCAATAGGAGAGGGCTGCTTTGTCCTGTCCTGGCTTACCTATTTTGTCCCAAATATGTCACTAAATAACGCTTAAATTTCGTACCTACTTAAAATGAGCTGACACCTTCGTTCGGAAGGGATCCTGTTTTTTATTTTCGTGGGTCGTTCATACGCTGCAGATCAGGAAAGTTATAGGGATTTCAAAAAAATACCATATTTCTAAAAATTTCGAGCAATTTATCTTAAATTATTTGTGTAGTTTTATGCTAGATTATTTTCATTATGTTGAATAACAAACTTTTCAAGTAATTTTTCACTTTAACTTGAGATTTAACATATTTAAGTTTATGTAGGTGATCTTTTTTTCGAAACTCCAAAATGGTTGGGATATATTTCGGGGGATTTATTGAGAGAATTGTCCGTAAAACAATACGAACATTCGATATGAAAATGAACGGCTTCACTAACCTAATAGGATCTTTTATAGCTTGAATTTGCTAGCTAATTAAAGCAGATGGGATATATTATTCTGCTGAAACAAAGTTTAGAATTCTGGAATGTAAATATATTTTTATTCTTCATTTTTAGTGGAGAAGTCAATAATTAGTTGTGAATTTGTGAATAATTTAGTAACATTTCGGTTTAAAAAGGTACGATGTATTTTGTCAAAGGTTGTGTCATTTTTGTATTTCCCCTTAAACGAACTTGGTAATGTCTTCACACTTCACAAGACAGGAGATCAAAAATAAATTATTCTTAATTATAAACTGCTTCTATACGTTGATAAAATAAATATTTAAATAAGTCCCCCAGGTGTGTTGCTGTTCCAAACCCGAAATCTGCGTAATTTAACATCATAGAAAGATGGGGACTTATTTGGGGGACTTATTTTGCTATTTTGTCCGAATGAAAACTCTACCTGAACAATGTCTAAAATAAAATCTTCCCTATTAATTGTAAGATGCACCATGAAAGTTAAACTCGAGAAGTATTTTCCGTCTCATCTCCAAACTCTTCGTCCTCATCCTCAAATCCTTGGTTATCGTCGGTGGTGTCAACCCGTGAATAAACGACCTCCTCGTCCTCATTTTTCGGTTTTGAATTCGAAAGCTCCTCCCGATCGTCCTGGAGCCAAACGTTAGAGTTTGAACTTGAAGACGAGAGAAAAAATCGAGAATGAATGTCCCGTTCCGTGAAACATCGACGAATTCGTGCCCACGTGGGGAGAAAAACTGGTCGACTGGTTCGAAGGGCTTCTTCGTACGAAGGGGGACTGTCCACGCGGGTTGAACTTCTTGGGTCGTTAGGCACGGTCATGACTACAGGTTGGGTCAGGTCTATCGGAACTCCGGGCATTGTTCGGGGGGCGAGGCTGTTCAGAACTGAAATTGAACAATATTCACCGAAATAAGTCACCCTGGGGACTTATAAGCAATTTAAAGGACAAAGGATGGGGAACTTATTCCGGGGGATGTGCGGGACCAAAAACTTATGGACAGCTCTCAAGCCGCAGCTCATCCCTTTGTAATGAGCCTGTCGTCCCCTACTAAATTACATGGTCTGAAATCCAGGATTTCAACACTCCTGATCCAACGTCGGGGAAAGAAAGCCAATCAACTGGGATTGTAGGATTATCGGAGAAAGCGTAGGACATTGATTAGTTTCGAAATTCGGGAAATCGGAGGCCGACTATTCAAAAAAGACAAGTGAAAGTTACTCACCTAATGAGCTATTCCTGATAGAACTGGCGGTGGTGGTGGTGGCACTATCAGTCCTCCGATAATGATCCCGTCCACCTCCGGTTTCTGAAAAATTGGCAATGTTCCCAGCACCACCACCACCGTTCCCAATGTTTCCATCCTCCTGATGATTAGTCCCTTCCGTGACCATCATTAAATCCCCGGATCCTGGTCGAGCCGCAGATTCCATTCCACAATTCCCAGGAAGCCCCACCCCCTCATTAGGGCAACTGTTACCAGCTAGAGCTACAAGGCTATTTCTATGGTCTGAAATCATAGTTCTGCCAACATGATCATTATCATTGTTGTTGTTGTTATCACTAGAATCGAGGGGAGCGAGGGTCTGATTTTGATTAATAACACTTCTACAACTACTTCTGGAATCTATAAGGTCTCCGTTCATTGGTTCCATGAGAAGTAAGGCTTGAGAGTAGGTCGGGGCAAGGCCTGATGAGTTTGAGTTTGAATTATTAATTGAGGAGGACGGAGAATTTGAGGAATTGGATAAGATCCCTCCCGTCTCCTCCGGAAATTCGGGACTATTTTCCCTAATAATCCGATCCTCGTCAAAGTAATTAAAACCGAACCGGGAGAATTCCCGTCTCTCCCCTTTGGTCATTAGGAGGGTGACGCTGCGAGGGATCCGGGAGCGGGAGGTATGCCGGGACAACAAAGCCGTCAGCGGATTTCGGTTCGAATTCCTCACATGAAAGTAACTCGGAAATCCGATAGTCTCGTCCCTCGAACCGGAGAACATCCCGTCCTTTTCCCCGCAAAACTCCTTTTCCGGTTTTTCGTAAAGGGGGACAAGGGGCTGGGACTCGGAGGAGCCTTCTTGCTCTTCTGAGATTAGCGGGGAATTCTCCGCTGCCCGTGGTACAACTGCTGAGGGCTCACTTCCGGGTTGACTTTGATCATGTCTTCGGTTTCGTCGCTGGAGTTGGAAGTGGTTTTGGAGAGGTGTCCGGATCCGTTGGGGTCGAGGCCGCCTTTGGTTCTGGTTCCGGCTTCTGTAGTTTCCGGAGGTGATGAGGTCACTCAGTGGTGACAAGGGGGTCACGTAGTTTGACCCGAAGAGCTTGTTTACCTGGGGGTAATGGAAGAATGATTGATTTTAGCTTTGAAGTTTGGAAGTTTCGATCTGACGCTTTTATAAGGACATTAGGAGAGGTTATCAAAGTGTCATTTTGAGGGAAGGTACGAAGCTTTTATTATAGAGACCTAATGACACCGTTTTGAAATCAGTTAGGGTCTCTCATAAATTAGAACCTTCGCCCAAAGTGAAATTCCAGAATCGTCTGATTTTTTTTACAGGTGAAAATGCAGATATTCGTATTATAATTGTTTTCATGATTTTTAGGCATACTTTATTCGTCATTTTGAGCCTTTGCTTACACATTTTGTTATTTCTTTAACATAGGTAATTGCTATTTAGGTGGAAAATTGTCTGATTTTTGATGTTCATTTGATTCTGTAATTACAATGTTTCATTTCGCCCCTACTAAACGTTACCGGAAATAAATCCCCCCGGAATAACTCCCCCCTATCAACTCTCTCACGCCATTCAATCTACAAAAGATCATTATTTTGTGCCTCCCCTTTGGGGACTTGTTTCGGTATTTTCGCTCTATTTATAGCTTGATTTAACCATCCAATTAATTGGAATCTCATAAAATCTTCAGTTACCCCATCTCCCAAGTCCGTTTCCTCATTCCTAACAAATTATATTCCTTACAAACTACATGAAAGTTTGGCCCTAAATGACACCTCCTCCGTCCGTCATGTAAATGTAAATCCATAAATACAAGCCCGTTACACCCGGTATTGAATTTCAATCCTCCTCCCGTGTTTTTATGGATCCTCTCTCAAAGGAGGAAAGACAAAGAACCTTGAGGGTCTTTGATGTATTCTCTCCGTCTCGGGAAACGGGGATAACTCGATGAATAAACATAAACCGAAACTTATGTCCCTCCATGAATTCCAAAGTACTGCAGTACCGGAATATATATATATGTGTAGTAATGCCTAAGATAAATATAATGGTGTCATGTATGATTCTACACGACTCTCCAATAAGTACCTTCCAGGATCCCATTACGGAATTGGATAAGACCCTAATGGGATGAAAATTGCTACTTTCTAACCTATATATAGTCACTCGTCTCAGCTCCTGTAATCCCGATCCCGTGTTTCTGTGGCATACTTCCACACGACCAAAACCAAAACCGACAAAACCGCCGGGGACTTGTGACAGGGATTCGAAATCTCCCGTGACGCCGTCACTTCAACCTGCATTCGATTTATGAGCCTATTTGCCCTGTCTTTTACGCCCATAAATGAACCAAGGATGTGGAATCCGTGAAATATATGGGAGTTTTAGTGTCTCCTGTAGGAGCTGTATGACCTACTACGTTCCCATAAGAATGTCCGTATTTTGTAGTCTTTGACCTCGGAAGTAGGATCCTATATATATATATATATATATTGGTGTCAATGGAATTCGCTGAATCGTAATTCTAAAAATAGTCTGTACCTCATCATACAATGATAAGAACGTGAGGGGTAAAATGATCCTTATCGGATACAATAGACTGCGAAACGAACCCCCGAAATAACTGCCCCTGCTAAAATAAGTCCCATTTGAAAAATAGTAACCCCATAGCTAGCAAAAACCGAGACTTCCGGCTTGTTAGGTCGTTGGGACTCGACTATAATGTCCAAAAATAACCTTGTTGACACCATCTAGCAAATACAGAGTAGTGTATATAGAGTAGCCAATGAAAATAAGGAAAACTATTAAATTTTAGCATTTCGAAATCACATACTTCAGTCAGAAATTCTGGTTTATTCTATGCCCTATCATGTTCCAGACATTCTAAATTTATTGGATTTCGATTTCGAATCGTGAATTAGTACAATAGGACCTTTGCCTCTGCCCTGTGAAGCAGTTGAGTTAGGATATATCGAGTGTTAAAGGAGTATCAGCATTCACATAAAGGAACTAAGAAGCCCGTTCGAGAGGCCAATTTAATGAGCCACTTTCTCCAGCTTTCGTCGTGCCAAAATACTGAAGGAAATGGTAGGGAACATAATGCGGAACGACACTGAACTTAAGCGTAAGCCCCCAATTCTATAAAATAGTCCCATAAGGCTTACTTCAAAGTCAGGGACTCTTCAAGGAGTCAAGACTTCAAGACCAAGGAACAGTCAGTTCTTGATAACAAAATGCAATTTGATAAGGCATAAGCCCTCCACTTCAGTTAGACTTACTTCATGCTCTCATATTCCGTCGAGGATATCGTATCAACCAAAAACGACAAAAAATTATACATTATACATGATATCTGTACGGAAATGGCCTTTTGGTGTCTGTTTTGATCCTGTAGAACTAGAATGAGTACTGTGAAGCTATTAAGGGGCGTTTAGGAACGAATTTGACGATGATTATAAACGGAGAGAGATACAGAGGCTCTGGTTTTCGTTTGGGAGAAAATGTGTTTGAAGGTGATCATTGAAATCAGTTTTATTTCGAGTGACCTAAATATTTAGAGTTTACTACAACTTTCTAAAAGTCTTAAATGCGTTAAAATCATAATTTCCGATGTAAAAATTAATTTGAATCTTGATGAAAATCGTAGAAAAAATTCAACTTAGGATCGAAAATTTCCGCATCCTTTCATGAAAATGTCAAACAGTTCGAAGAAATTCCAACTAGCGTATCGTTAACTTTGAGAAAACACTAAAACTCTACTCCAAAATAAATTCCCACCCTGTCCATTTGAACACATCCCCAAGGGGGTTTATTTAGAGAAATGCAATATCAACTGAACAACATTAGTTTAAAGCAAGATGTATAAAACAAACTTTATTGCGTATCTAACACATTTTCTGTCCCTGACTAGCGTTACAACACCAATACCTGATTGAAAAACACAAATTACAAGACAATTTGTGCACGGTCCCTCCGAACCTAATCAAAGATTCTTTACACCAGTTGCAAAAGTACATCTCTCCTAATCGCATGACACGGTGTTGGCAAAGGAGTCTCGAGACTCCAGATTTCCACAGAGAAGTAATAAGGAAACAGGAGATGAGATTAGAGTCTCAAAAGCTCTTCAAAGGGACTACAAGACTGGAGGTTCAGTCTCAGAGACAAGGGGCTAAATAATAAGTTAAGGAGGCTAAATAAGTAACGATCCTGAAATCCTAATGAACATTTCGTACACCTACCCTGATATGTGCTTTGGAACTGGTTAAATAAGACCCAAGTCAAATAGCATCTAAATAAGTCCCCATGTTCTATTGGTACAGTTTTGGATGGGGAATTATGGTCTCAGAAGAGACAGGGGGATAATCAAGTTAAAAAGTATCTAAATAAGTCCCCATGTTGGTTCCATTAGTCCAAATGTAAAGTAGAAGCTCATGTTTTGGGTAAAATAGTTTTGGATGGGGAATTATTTAGGGTGGGCACTTATTTCGGGATGATTTGATCTACCTGGTAGTGAACATGCGCGGTGTTGAGTTCCAAGATGAGCCGAAGTGGCCAAGAGAGTAGGAGTAAGTTGCTGATCCAGAAGACGGTTGACCTCCCGAACCACGGTAAATTGTCCGGGTTGGCCCAACTGATTACATTCTCCTTGAAATCCCCGGACGACGAGGAGGTCGAGAGGTCAAGACCTTCCTTCATCTCCAAGTAATCGTCGTACCGTTCATGATCCTAAAACCGGAGAAAAAAACAGTTTTAAACTTTTTTTTCGCATTTTTTGAGATTTAAAACGGTAACAAGTATGGAGAAATTAAGAGATTGGGAATTTAAAGTGGAAATTGGGATATTTATCTGACTTTAATTTCTACATTATTTTATCTCATGTATCTGAACTGAAGAATCAAAAACAACTATTTTGGACTCAATTATTACAAGAATATTCTAACATCTATTATTTATTGCAAAAAAATCATTTGCGAATTTCTATAGGCTGGCGTGAGACAATAAATTGAATTTAATCTTATTCTTAGTTTTGGTAGCTGAAAGAATAGTAAATCTTAAAATCGGTGCACCTTTTCAACTCTGAAATAAGGAAGCGGCTCCGGTCTGGGAACTTTCGTCATACCATTACTAAAATAAGTCCCCGTGGGACTTATTTCGGGGGTCTCAACTAATTTTGATGTATTGTTAAAAAATGCCTTAAAGTAAGACTTGATTTCCAAATGGAAAAGAATTCGCAGAATCAACTAAACAAAATTCTAAGCGACCGAACAACTTGTAATATACAGACATATTGTGACACCTCCAAATTAATTAGAACCCGAAATGAAGCTAAGGATTACTGCGAACTGGTCTCCAATGCGAAGCCTTCTCAATTTCTAATTTAAAATCTCAGAATCACTGCAGGACCCTGTTGGGAAGTTGTAGCTTGTAAATTGAAACCGAACTTACTTGCTCTATACTTGTGCAACATTATAATAAGTACAGGAACTGTTCGATACCGAGTTCAAAGTTTTGACGAGAAACTGGAGGAAGTGCGTCATTGTACCTACTTTTACCTTACAACTTCCAATCTACTAAAATAACACCTCAACTTTGTAACACCGAAAATACCGAAACTACGATACTAAAGCTCAGACACACTATATAACTATTAAACATAAAGCCCGAAAAGACAGGACTTGAGGAGATGGAGGAGCTACACAACCATATACCGCAAACTACTGAATAAAAGCCCCCCGGAATAGTTCCCCATGTTTAAAACTGAGTTTTTGGGGCTTAATGAAGTGCGTGATAATGCTGAAAATTTGATAGTACTTTTTTACATTCCAAAATATTGTACATGACTTTTGAACAAAAAATCACGACATTTTTTAAACCCGCATGGGCCCATTTGACTGATTTTTTGTACCAGTTTTTTAAATTCTAAAAAAAAAACATTTAAAAAAAATCAGGTCCGTCAAAAAAATTGGAACGAAACAACCACTATATCCTATTTAGATGCTTCCAAGCTCAAGCCACTGGAAATAACTGCCCATGGGGACTTATTCCAGTATTTTAGGTATACATAAGCTGAAGAGTCGAGTTCTAAATTCTAAATTGTGAGGGTCTTAGGGAAGATTGGATCTCTGATGATAACTCTTTCAAAGTCCGGAGGTATTTCTCGGCTGCTACTATATACTTCCTTTAAGTCTCTACGTCCTGTTGTTCCGTTCCCAACATTTCAAATGTAAATTCCAGGCCGTAATAAACGAGAAGTAATTATCTGGTTGACTGAATTACAGAGCAGACTAACTTTTCCGTGGCGGAGACAAAGAGGTTAATTAGCCTTGGAGGTTGTGGAAGACGAAGACGGGTTTTACTTTACAAGAGAAACTGCTGAGATTTCCGGAGGGGGGATTGACAACCGACAATTCGGACTAAAAATCTTGGTTATTTTAAACTATAGTAAACCCTAAAATAGATGCCTAGAAGTAACAATGGGGTTCTATTTCGGCGTGGGCCTGTATTCCGGGGCCTTTTTTAACATCCAAACAATCGTGGTTTCAAGTGATGCATTTTTCTCAATTAGCAAACCAAAATTGAAAATGGCTCATATATAATTTGTACAGTTCATAACAGATTAAACACCAGCAAATTGAATAACATATAATGTTATCGCAAATCAGTGAAACTAAACTTTTCGATTACCTAATTTTAATTATTGACGGTTTTTCGACAGGAATCACATCTTAACCAAAATAAGTGCCCTGGGGAGTAATTTCGGGGGTCTTAAAGTCTTAATGCGGCAATTGCACCCGAAACCCGTCCGATTTCTCCCACATTGTTTACGCTCTCTACAAACCTTCTAAATCAATCCCATTTGTAATTAATTAAAAAAGCACTACTAGCTCCCAAAATTTAATTCATTTCGAGGTTACAACGGTTACTATTTTTACATTGGAGACCCCATATCCTTATCTCCCACTTCTATATTAATAATTGACACTGATAAATTAAATCATTGGCAATTTTGCCCTCTCTCTCGCTTATTAAAAGCGTTGTCCGAATTCCCTAGCCACTACCGATATATCGGCGTTCAGTCTGTGCAAACATGATGCTATATTAGTACCATTATCCTGTATAGTATATAGACAGATAAAGTACTGCTATCCTAGCCAAAGCTATGGAACTTTGGGCATTAATTTCTGTTCCTCTTATAATTTGAGTCGAGACTGGATTAATCGACAATTCCCCCCTATCATCATCCCCAGTCGAGTGGTGGAAGTAATTAAATTCCTTATTTCCCAGATTTGAGACTCCAATTTCGGAAAATGTTCTAGGAGCAGAGATGAAGTACCAGCAGTTTATAATTTAGGGTTGTTCGTAAAGTGCGGTAAAAAAATTCCACCTAAATAACTCCCCACCCCCAAGTCAAATTAATGGAATTTTCGAGATATAAGTATATATGAACTATTCAAGACTTCTCTAAGCCCACCTAAATAACTCCCCATCCTTTTAAGTTCCATTACTCCATACTACTCTGCACATCTAAATAAGTCCCCAGGTCCCCACCTTTCAACTTTCTCCGAATTTGGGCATAAAACTACTTGAAAATCGACGTTTTTTGGAGTTTCTCCAGGAGTTCAATCATCATCATCAGCTAAATAGAACACAATCATGAAATCATGAGGATGGTAAGACAAAGGAGACTGAAACTGAATTACTGAGCACACAAACAGGGCATTCAACATAGCACGGGCTATATGTAATTACAAATTAGAAACACGAAGAGCATAGCTATTGAAGGATGGGAGCAATCCGAATCTCGATCTCGAATTCTCGAGTGTTTAGACAGAACTTAGAGAATAGTACAATCTCTCCAGACTTGACAATTAAAACAGTTTAATCAATTTCGGACAGTGGACCAAGTGCTGGAGGACACACCCTCTGTTTACAACCACGAGCTAATAAATGTCTTCGGGTCAATCAATTCCATCTCTCCAATCATTCTTATTACACAATTACGATCCGTCACTATCCAGCCGGGTAGACCGTTCATGTTTGGATAGACTAATGGACTATGGACTACTAGTTTCATGTAGTTTATAGGTTCTGTTAAATTACTCTCTGATTCGCAAGATATGTCTCGTTAATGTATTTCATACATTCGAATTCGCCATGTTTGTTGAAGTAGTCTATTGACAATAACATGCAAAATTAAGGGCTTGGTGGGACCATTCATCAATTAGGTACCTTGCTCAGCTTGCTGTGGTTTTGTACCTGCAAATTTTCAGATTCAGTACCATTTTTAACATTCAGTAACATTTTAACATATTTGAGGCACATTGTGGCCTATGACCCCTTCTAAAATGGCCACAGAGCATTAATTATTAAAAATAAATCTGGTAGTGTTGTACTTTAGTACTGATTTGATTTGTAGAATTTAATGGAGAGGAACGGTAAAACCTGACCAGCCGTTTTGGGTCAAAACGGCTTAAACCATTGACCTCTGTTTTGGCCATTTTAATACACTTTTAGGGTAAATGGTAGATACATTTGTATGGGGATAGTACGAAGGGGGGATTCAGTGTCAAAGAAATACAAGGGATGTTATAATAATTATCAACGTTTATGGACACTTCCTTATCATATATTGGATCAAAGGGTGTTTACTCGACTTGATTAAAGTGATTCCATTCTCCCTGTTCGGAGTGGCTTGAATATTTGTACTGTATATTATTTGTAGAGTTGGGAAGTGCAGGAGCTGTGTGCCTGTTGGAATTGGTACAGTTCTAGTAATTGTAGATCACTTCATTAGATCGGTTAATGAGATATTAATTTCCAGAACTCGAGACATGGCATGGGACGTGATTATTATTTATTCACGTTTCTCGTAGTTTGTAGGTGGTTCTGTGCTAAATTGACAGACCCTACGGGTTGAACTGACAATGACTCAATTTTGGTGCGGATAGACTACCCGACTGCCGACTGATAGACTACCCGACTGCAATCTACCCGACTGCCCAGTGATAGACTACCCGACTGCCGACTGATAGTCTACCCGACTGCCGACTGATAGACTGCCCGACTGCAAAATACCCGACTGGACTTTAAATCATGAAATAGCGACCTGACAGAAAATTTCTCTGAATATAAAATGTTAGGAAGGTCATGAGGAGTATGTGAGCCGATTTTGGTTTCATTTAAAGAATTTTTTGGAATTTGAAAAAATTTCAAAGTAAATTTTTTAGTTCAGTCAATGTGACAATATATTGTGATCTAAAAGAAAATGTCTTGGAATAAAAATTACTCGATAGGTCACTAAAAGTATGTATGTAAAGTATAGGGACGTTTAGACCTAGTTACTGCTGTTTAGAAAACAATTATAAAAAAATCAAAATCGTAATTTTCAAATGTTAGTGAAGCAACAACCAGGATGAACATATTTTAAAACCAACTACCAGCCAAGAAAACTTGACAATGAAAAAGTACAACTTTTTTATTTAAAATTATTTCAAAGAAAGAAAATTGGAAAGCTAATACTAAACAAATATTATAGGTTATTATGAAATGATTGAAATATAGTTTTTTTAAAGCTGATCCAACATAAACTTCTCCTAAATAATTTATAGGCTAATTGTCTGGTTTTTACTAACGACAGAAAAATCAAATAACCTTTCTCGCAGTGTCGATGGTGATTATAAGAAAATACTCATTTCTTATATTGGTCTAAGATTTCAAATTCTAAAACCACTTTGCCTTCTGTTTTAAAATAAAGTAAAATTTTTAGTTCAGTCAATGTGACAATATATTGTGATCTAAAAGAAAATGTCTTGGAATAAAAATTACTCGATAGGTCACTAAAAGTATGTATGTAAAGTTTAGGGACGTTTAGACCTAGTTACTGCTGTTGAAAAACTACAAGATTTTTTTCAATTCCATAAAATATCAAAAACGTTATTTTCAAATGTAAATAAAGCAACCGTGATGACTATGTTTTAAAACAACTCAGTTCTTGATGCTTTTTGACACCGGGCAAGCTAGATTTAGGCGTATTTTGAAAATTTGACAAAAGAAATAAAATTCATAATTCCTTCCTACTTTTGATTTCCATGTCATAGCTGTGAAAATTAGATGATCAGCTGACCTTGATTCAACAATTAATTATTATTCTTGATACCAAGTGTTTAGTCATTACCACTTCTTGTCCAATTGGCTGCCGAAGTTGTAACTGCCCTCAGTATTTCATTTTCAGAGATTGGCATAATATAGATGATTTCAGTATTGAATTTGCCGCCAAATTAAATGTTTGTAAATTATCGCCTTAAAAAAATACGACGATATAAACATTGACATATTCTGTAAATCATTTAAATCATATCAAGTACTAGTCAACAATATCTTGTATTTCAGCCAGATAAAACCTGTGTAAAAAAGAGTAATGTTCATTATTTCTGAGGGATGATCAATTCCTAAATTTGTTTTGACCGTCAATAAATTATTAAGTTATAAATGTCAACTAGGAATTGAATTCCCAGTTCTGTGCCATTTATAAATTATGTGTCTAGACTTAAAAAAACGGGGTTTTAACGTCTCAATGCAACCTTTAGTTTTTATGAAACGACATCATACCAAAACATTTTCTTCTCAGCAATATAATGTCTTGGGGGGGGATATGAACTGGTGATACCCATTTAGCCCTGGACTTATATGAAGCCAGAGAGCGTAGGAAAAAATCGAGAAAAAACACTACACTATACTACCAGAAAAAAACTCCTAGAGTACTCGGGGAATCGAACCCCGTACTACAGGCAGTAGCAGCTCCCTCACTCTACCACCTGCGCTATTATAGCAACTCTTGTGTCTAGACTTTAAAGAAATAATAGCTAAATATAACTTAAGTACCAATTGCCTATGTCTTCCTATATTGGGAGCGTATCTCGGAGACTATGCATATAAACCGAGATACGCCTATACTATTAGTAATTAGCTTAGAGCTTATGAATCATGATACTTATAGAGTAAGAGGGGTGACGAAAATTATGGAACACGAAAGAAGCGAGGAGAGAGATTATTAGGTTTTGAGAGCTGGACGAGTAAACAGGAGAGAGAGATAGGAAGGGTAGAGACAAGTAATTTAGGAAAGAGACTACAATGGGGACTACATACACTAAATAGGATAATAATGAATTAAATAAATGCTTAAGGGGGGGTTTAAAAAACTATGGAAATTTTGATTTCCCTATCTAAACCAATGTTAAAAACCGGTTTACGGGTGCAACGCCCCAGCCCCCACGGGTCAACTAATCGAATCAATTTTTTTTTATAAAATTCCTCGATAAATTTCGTATTCAGTATGCCCTTTACATTTTTGATTTTTTACTTTCACCTCTTGCTATATTCATAATAACAAAATATTAGTCTATTCGTATGCCGACTTTACTATTCACTTGAATTTTGTAGCATGCATGGACAAAAAATCAAAAAAGTAAAGGGCATACTGAATACAAAATTTATCGAGGAATTTTATAAAAAAAAAATTGATTCGATTAGTTGACCCGTGGGGGCTGGGGCGTTGCACCCGTAAACCGGTTTGGCCACTTTTTTTAATACTTTCTGAGAAGTGTGAAAGTAAGTAAAAATTCTCGTTGCCATGGGCATTTGCGACGGTAACTATAGTAACTTCAACAATCACTATGGTAACAAGCCTAATAATGGTTGCGTTACCAAGCAATTTTCAAATTGCTTAGGCTTTTGATAAAAATCCACATCAAAGTTTTGTCGTTATGTGTATCTATGGATGATCATTTCAGGCCGTAAAATATTTTTCAAACCCCCCCTTAATGCAAGAGTTTACCAAGGAACGTGGATTTGTCTTATTTATTTACGGCAACTGACTATTAATACCGACCCTCACCTGCCCCATCGCCAATAATATAAAGACCACCGTTAAGGGATGCTAGGTTGATGAATGTCTCCTGATCCGAGAAAGAGTATGGGTTGACTATTGACGTTAGTCTGAAGTTCAAATTGGTATAGAACATTAAAGTAGTTAAACCGTAATTTTTAATTCTTTGACAATTCGATTAAAATATAATTTAGTCTGTAATCTGTCTGAAAAATGAAAAAGTAACTCCACAAAAGAATCAGTGGCCCGGGTACTATTTATGTGACAGAACAGTTTAAAATGGGATTCTAGAAAGTTACTTGTGATTGAATTTGAGTTAAAATCTAAACAGAAGGCAAAGTGGTTTTAGAATTTGAAATCTTAGACCAATATAAGAAATGAGTATTTTCTTATAATCACCATCGACACTGCGAGAAAGGTTATTTGATTTTTCTGTCGTTAGTAAAAACCAGACAATTAGCCTATAAATTATTTAGGAGAAGTTTATGTTGGATCAGCTTTAAAAAAACTATATTTCAATCATTTCATAATAACCTATAATATTTGTTTAGTATTAGCTTTCCAATTTTCTTTCTTTGAAATAATTTTAAATAAAAAAGTTGTACTTTTTCATTGTCAAGTTTTCTTGGCTGGTAGTTGGTTTTAAAATATGTTCATCCTGGTTGTTGCTTCACTAACATTTGAAAATTACGATTTTGATTTTTTTATAATTGTTTTCTAAACAGCAGTAACTAGGTCTAAACGTCCCTATACTTTACATACATACTTTTAGTGACCTATCGAGTAATTTTTATTCCAAGACATTTTCTTTTAGATCACAATATATTGTCACATTGACTGAACTAAAAAATTTACTTTGAAATTTTTTCAAATTCCAAAAAATTCTTTAAATGAAACCAAAATCGGCTCACATACTCCTCATGACCTTCCTAACATTTTATATTCAGAGAAATTTTCTGTCAGGTCGCTATTTCATGATTTAAAGTCCAGTCGGGTATTTTGCAGTCGGGCAGTCTATCAGTCGTCAGTCGGGTAGTTTATCAGTCGGCAGTCGGGTAGACTATCAGTCGGCAGTCGGGTAGATTGCAGTCGGGTAGTCTATCAGTCGGCAGTCGGGTAGTCTATCCGCACCCTCAATTTTGTAACATTTCGGGGCTTTTTTTCAAGGTGTAGATCCTGCGTTTGACGTGGGATTGCTCAAATTATATCTGGCATTATCAAAAATTAATTTAAATAGAGGAAATTTTGCCAATGGGTGTGAGATTTTGAAATTTTTAGCCGTTTAATAAATGGTCAAAAGCTTAAAGCAGGCAGGGATTTCCTAACCCTAAATACGGTTGATTAAGTAATTGTAAACCTAAAATTAAGCACCACATTTCTGGGGTCAAAACTCGAAAAAATTAAATTAAAACTAAGCAGAATCGAACCGAAAATACTGAAGTATATAAAAACAGCCACATATACGTACTGATTTTAAAAGATCGTTTCCTAACCCATAGATTCCTAACCTAACAAAGCTGTTTATGATGGCTTCTTTGCTTAAAATACAGTCAAATTTACAATAAATATAATCATACTTTCTGACCATATTTCAGTGTAATTTAATCAAAAATTCGAAATCTTTAACCAAAACCAGTGTTAATTTTCGGAAATCGATTCATTATATCATCTCAATGTCTCCAAATATTAAAATTGAGATTAAAAAACCCAGCCTTGTAATTTCTAATCGTAACCTAGCTACTTTACACAAGTCCGACTTGATTACTGACGAAGATTAGGATATTAGGAATGATGATGATGAGCTACTTGTATTCAAACGCCAATGACGACATTAAACTTGACAAGAGTATCAAGTACTCACTTGGGCCATTTTAGGATTTTTTTCCTAAAACTTTTTTTCGTCAAGCGTCAGAAGTTTGGTAAGATGATGATGGTGTTGAAAATGCCACCACCACCACCGGTACAGTGAATAATATATAGGAATTTGTTAAAAAGAAAAAACTAAACTTTGAGAACATGTTTCTATATAAGCACCTAATATTGTTCATGAAAAAAACTCTAAAAATAGAATCCCACAGCCTTATATGGAACATGAAAGTAGGTCTATGTGTAAAGAGTAAAGAGGTCAAAGTTGAATAACTTTTCCGGTTAATAAGGTCATGTAGACTAATATCCAAACCCAATTCCTAAGTTGTCGCTAATGAGTTGACAAAATTGAAAGGAAAATGTATTAAAAAAAATGCCAAATTAAATCGTTTAAATGAATGGAGAGAATCTAAGGTTATTTTCAAACTTCTTAAAAGGTTGGAATTCACAGTGTAAATTCTTGCGTAATAAAATTACAGACATGTTGAAGGATTGAAAATTCATCGGAAACTTATCAAACTCCTTTGTAATTGTAATAGTTTTTAAAAAATCACACGAACTTTCACAAGCAATTAACCGTCTCGGCTTGAAATCCGAAATTTCTCGACGTAGTGAAAATAGGATTCGATTGACGTAGTTGGTAGTTTTCATTCTGAGGATAACAAGACTTTTAAACGGGGGCTAGGAGCTATTGGCCAGGAGGCTCAACACATTTTTAGGAAAATGCAAAGTGAGCAATTGTGCTGACAAAATATTCGGTTAAAAAATCATAAAAATCCTAGCATTTGCATTTGATCATTTTTTGATGTTTCTCAGAAACGATTTGTAAATACGAACTGTGATCATCGGGTATAAATTGTTAAAAACCCCGAGAAAACAGAATCTTACCCGATTTTCGAGGTTCATCTAAAAAAAACATTTCAAGGTCGAGTAATTTGGAATATTGAAATCTATAAAATATGTCGGGATTAAAGAAATTGGCATATTTGTGTCATACTCTAGGTTCACAACCAGTGTCGTTCTACCAAAAATTCGAAGTGGTCACAAGTCTGAAGGAACCACGAGTCGCAGATCAAGATCATAAATCACTTAGGGTCATCCAAGAAACAGCTTTTCGACCATAAAAATAAATAGTTGAACCGTTTAAAAAAATTACCTGCAATTTTCTACTAATTAACGAGCCAAGCTTCCTTTAATTGCTTAAAAATGTAGGAACTGAAAAGAGTTTGTTACGGATGTATGTAACGGTTATTGTTATGAGATCGAGCTCGGGGTCAGATTCAAACAAGGCAACCTACACCTGTGATTTCAAATTCCAGGCTATTCTTCTGTCGTTTTGTACTAACTTGGCAATTTAGAATGAGTAAGTTTGCATGAAGAAAGAGACGAGATTTTATAGCCGATCTTGTTAAAGAAAGTACTTTTGTGAAAGAACCGAGCTGGAATCCCTGAATTCATTAAGACATTATGACGAACCATAAATATAATTTTTAAGGGAAACATGCTCATTATCTGTAGATGGGTTTGTAAGGCCGAAGCCTATTTCAGGTGTCCGACAGACAAGGAATCATTTTTATGGAATATTAAAAACGTTAATTAAATATTTGCTTTCACTGACTCACTTTCATTATGAATTACAAAAGTACAATATCTCTGAATAATGTTAAAATTAAGGTAATCAACTATTCACTATTAAGGTATTTAAATAAGCAGATAGCCGGGGATTTGTATTTATTAAGTGTTGAAAACACTTTATGCGAACGACAAGTCCGTCTGTCCGTCCGTCCGTCCGTCTGTCCGAGCGATAACTGGAGAACGGCTTGACCTACGGTCACCAAATTTTGTACACTTGTTCCTTGGCTCAAGAGTGAGGCTAAGTTCGAACTTGGGTCAAATCGGTCACACCCCCTGCCCCCCATCAATTAAACCCCAAAACAAACCATTAAATCAAACAGAATAGTGATATGTAGGAGTCCAACGCCAGGATAGAGCTCTTACTCATTTTAAAACTGACGCTTAGGTAGTTTACATTACACTCTATGTCTATCATCTATACATGATAATACCCTGAACCTATATTTCAGAGTGCAAAACCTGGGATTTTTGGGGAAATTGAGATATGGGGTTTAAACGATTCCCATGAGTAATAGAACATCTTTGACGGATACGGGACCACTCCTACTGACACCAGGGTGCAAAACCCGGGCTTTTGGGGGACATTAAGATTCGGTTTAATTATGGTGACGTTTTCAACACTTGGTTACACCCGTTACATCGGTTTATTCCGGGGGGTTTCATTTAGTAAATACGATGATATTTGGTCAAGTTATCTGTAATCCAATCAAAAACCCCAAAAGACAAGCAGTTTCGTTATTTATGAATTTTATTCGAAAACAAAAAAATTGATCATGTACTTGAACAACCCTTTGCTTTGTTCTTGCCTTCATCTCCCAATAAATAAAAAGATCCCATTCACTTCGTACAACGTACACTAAAGACTATTTTTAGACTATGGATTATTCCATCATCCTCTAATCCAGGAGAAACACCTTCAGGTTCTCCCTAATGAAGGGGAGAACCGTCCCTTACGAACTTTCGACATCATCATCATCAGGATCCATATCCACCCAAGAATGCAGACATGAAAAAAAAACTAGATTCGAAAATGCTTTTTTTATGCAAAATCCACTTTCCCTTTGGGTAAAGAAAGCTTTGACGAGTCAGGAACTACAGAGAAGAGAGAAGATCCCCTCTAGCCGTATAATTAATATAATAGCCACTTCTTCAACAAATGTTATGTATATGAAGGGGTTATTCGTTTTAATAATAAACCCTTACAGACCCATATAAGAAAGGGGTGAAACGTATGTAAAAATTATTTGCAAAAACGGGGGTTCTAGAACTTAAAAAAAAATCAAGAACTTAGGTTCAAAACTTATTCTGCAAGAACCTATAAAAATGTAGTTCAAATTCCAAAAAACACAGTAGAGTCTGACTGGACGGACGGACGGACAGACAGAATGTTCCCCTAATAAGCTTCCACCCTTAATAACACGGCTCTTGTTAATGATACCAGAGGGGGAGGCCTTAAGGCATGCATAATTTAGTTGGAATATAAAGGAGAGAAGGGTCACTTGAGACCTGGAAGAATGAAGCTCTTTGTTCCTCGAATTCTTGAGCCGCGGCCAAATTGGCGAAGAGGAACCCTTTGCTGAGCCGGATCTTTGTGGCCGCGTACTTCTCCAAGTCCAGGATTTCCGGCGAAATATCCCGCATTCCGCAGTAGCCAAAGTAAAAGCACCCGGCTGCCAAGTGAGAATTCACCCGTTCGTAGTACACCTGGAACATGTAATTGAAATGTTAGAGAGAAATAGGCATATTTAGATTCAATATGGAAATGGCCCACATTCTGTAATGTTTTAGAATTCCTTGGGTTTTGGGTTTGAAAATATCCTAAGAAATATTGTAAGAGCATGTAGTTCGCTTAAAAATTAACGATTCATTCATTTTCCATTGTTTTTTTTTCAATAATATGTTCAAAAACTGATCGTTTACAAACAAATTTTCCAGTTCAAATTCAAAGTGTTCTTTTATTGATACAAGTATTCATTAATATGCTATCTTGTACTTAAACTCTAAATAAAAATATCACAAATTCAAGTAATTGACAGGAAAACTAAAATTTTTCTAAATATAACATTTTTCCACGGTTTTTAGACATGCACATTTATTTTTCCCATGATATCGACCATCACTCCTGGTGGAATTATATGAAGAAGATTTTATCATTAAGATACTACGGAATCGCATATGGAAAATATGATTTTTAAACGCTAGCAAAAGACCTCAATAAATTCAAAATTAGTACCTGGCTTCATGCCAAATTACACGGTTCATAAGTAGGAAAGTATGTTTTTTTACGGAAACGATAGTCATTGAATAAATACAATTAAGAAACCAAACATGTTTTTCAAAATCTTTATAAAAGCCACCTAGGCCTTCAGTGGATCGATTTAGTTCTCAACTTGGATCGATCGATTGAAGAGCTACTATTTTTCACATTTGAACAGAATTTGCATTCATCTATTTCCACTATCTGTTTAAATCCAAACATCTATCTGATTGAGTAGATTTATGTGGCACTTGATAGGAAAAGATAGGCTTAGTTTGACAACACCATCATTCTTCCTGATATTTATTCAAAAGCCGGTAAAATATTTACATCATACTTAAAACTTGGGCTTAGAGAGCTAGAGCTTAGGAAGGTTCATTCATAAACTATGTTGATAGCTCCTGTCTCCTGTGTCAATTTTTGCGTTAAAAATTTAGTTATTATTATAGAAATATATAGAAATTGTGGAAATATGCCACTACTCTTATTTAAAACCTTAAGACTTATACGGAGCGACCCCTTTGACAGTGGGTAAATGCTCAACCTGCCGTCGCAGGATTCAGCCTCTGTCCAAATCCGTTTCTGAATACCCTAACGTCGGCACCGCCGCAGTATTTAGTCCCTCTCCTCTTAAACGTTCGTTTCTGTCTGAACACATACTTCCCTTCAGAGTTGTTAAATAATAATATTGTCATTGCATAATACTGGATACCTGAGTGGCTGGATATGAATCCCCGTTATGGATCCTTGCCGTCTCCCTCGTTCTCCGGACATAATGGTAGCAAACGGCCTTCCACCACACGAGAGGTTGAGCTTGCTTCATCTCTTGAATAATCCGATATGCACTGTTTACATCTGTCTGATCATAAAAATAAATACATCACCGTTTTATTATCCGATTCGAATCATTCATTTATTTATGACTGAGAGTGCATTGGATGGAGCGTTATGATCGATTCTGCTTTCAGATATTATAGGAACGAAGAACTTTTGTTAGAAGAACCAGATATTTTCAAGTTTGAGGTTTAGAATATCCTGGAAAGTCATCGATCATTGAGGATCAAAGTCAGATAAGGTGAATTGTACACCACTAGACATTACCTGGCTCGGGGAATTCAAAATATATTAGCAGCAAAGCTGACAGCCCGATCGGGTATTAGGCGATGGAGGAGTGACAAATGAGGAGATTGTCAACACAAGCCGCTGAACTATCAATCATCCTGACACAACATCCAGTTTTCGATTTCAAAGTTAATGCAAAAGGCTCTATGTTGTATTGAGACAAGCGACCGATTTGGCAAAACACTGATTTGGCTAATCAAATCGCAGAAAAAAAATCAGGGAGAAAATCCATCCGGGTATTAGCAAGGTATACTATTTACAAGTCCCGTTTCATTCCGCCCCGTTTCCCCCGATCGGGTATAGTTTTTGTAAAAAACATAATCTCAATCCGATCGAGTATTATTTTTTTTAGGTTTAACCCGTTTGTTAAAATGGATTTTGCCGTTTCAATCAGCCATCCTGTTTTGACTTTGAGATTCTGATCCTTCTGATCCTAATTATCGAAAACATTATCAGCTCACTCATCGTGATATACGACTTCATTAAGAGGAAACAAATCCGATCCTAAGTTAAACACGCCAGAATCCTCCTAGCTCCAACTAAATTAATTGAGGTTAATTAAAAGCGGTGAAAGGAGAGAAATCTGGGACCCGACAAAATGACGGTAAGTAATTGGCCTCATTTGCTTCCCGGATCTTGATTCTTGACTAATTACTAGGCAAATTTGACGGGCTATACACAGTCTGTGTCGTAGGTCGTAGTGTCGTGATACTAAATACTAATTAAAACATTTCAGATATACCGCAAGTCTCTAAACAGGTCTCCCACGATATAAGCACACCCATTCCAAGAAAAATAGAACCCCAGGGGATTTATTTAGAGAATTACGGTATCGATTCTATAAATGACTTGAGTGGTACCTTTTCAAATCGAAGCTGAACCCAGGCCTTGCAGTGCCAGCACTCGATAAGGTACAGGAGATAGAGCATGACAACAAAGGCGGATGGGATGTAGATGTATCCATCGTCACAGGGTGATACCTGCCTTGAACTGTCCGCAAACAAATACAAAATAGAAATGTTTTTAATTAGAAAATCCCGTTAATTTCACCAGCAATCTGTCAAAATCTACAGAATCATTCCAGACATGAACTCAATTGTGCAGTAACATTCCTAACGTCTATAAGCGAGCTCTTAGACTCTCCAGGCCATTTCGCTGTTTCATTTCATTTCATGGATTTATTACAAACAAACCGTCGGTGCCGGATCAGTAGTGGTTAGAGACAAAAAAGTTATATAAAATCTTTTAAACTGAACAAAATTGAGATGTCACTAAAACTGGCAATTGGAATAAAATTAAGGGATAAAGTGAATCTTGTAAACTTTAAAGAGATCTTGACTATAAATATTTTAAATTTAGACTATTTAGATTACGTTTTGACGCTACCGATCCATCTTTGAAATGAGAAAAATTGGCAAAAATAGCAGAGAAAGTTCAGAAAATACCAAAATGCATAATTTGAGTTAGTTTGTTAAAAAGAAGGTGTAACTCCTGATCCTGTCCTTTTCCCCGAAATAAAAATTGCGATACTATTTATACTTACATTGAGTCATACCTGGTAATGGGGAAGGCGTTGTAGTCAATGTCAACCTTGGTGACCCGTGTCACCCGGCACCAGACGATGGCCAGGACACAGCCGTAAATGAGGCAGGTTAGGATGAGGCATTTTAAATTCGTCTCTTTCCTCAAGGCTCCAATTAATCCTCGTCTTTTCGGCCGTTCCTGCAACCGTAAGTTACAGTTTTAGAGTCACTTTTACAAGTATTTATTGTTATCCTCGATTCTTTGTTTTTGTTTCATTGGGATTATTAAACGGACAGTAAAGAGAATACATAAATAAATCGTAAAATAAATCCGCCCAGAATGAGGCTTTATTTCTTCCCTTTGTTTGAATCAAATTCATTTGAAACGGTTTGAAAGAGGGGAGTTATTTCGGGGAGGGGACTTATTTCGAGGGATTTAAGTTCCATGGTTGCTTTCATCATTTTATGGCAGGAATTTTGGCGTTTTTGTATGGTGCCTGATGGAAAGAGCTGGATAAGAGCATGTATTTATAGATTTTATTTGACTGCTATAATTCTTGGAAAACATTTTAATAAATCCTGGCTTTTCGAGGAAGCCTGAAATCCCGAAACAATTAAAAATGACCAGAAAACAATCTGTCAATTTTAATGGACTAATAAACCCGTTTATCTCCTCATCTCGAAATGATACTATGGCATTAGCTACAATCCATCCTATTCAAGGCTTTCACGGAGGAAACGTTAACTCCTGCCTGATCAACCTGTCAGAGAACGTCATGTCAAAACTGTCACCATGAAATTAGTGCATGTGATATGGCAAATCTGGCGTGGAATATTAATGATGATAATTGTGAGTTGACAGTATGACAAGTGGCAGCATCTCTTTAATTTGCTGTCAGGTCTTTAAAAAATCCATGTCTAATAATTAGTATCGATAGATTGTTAATCGAACCCATTTTTATTTTTATTTCACGGTAAACCTATTTCTAACAGTAATTAACAATTATAATCATAAATCGAGAAGCAGCGAATTAATTCATTTAAATTACAGATTTACATTTACACTTTTTCTTGGTGAAAGTTCTTTTTTATATCTTAAGATTAGAGCAAAAACGGTGACCATTTACCTGTTTAGCACACTGATAAAAATGAATTCACCTAGATTCCTGCAGTACGACAAAACTCACCCGATTTTTCAGTTTAGACAGATTTTCATGAAAAAATAAAACATGTTGTGTGTGTGTAATCTCAAGGAATATTTTAACCTTGGACTGAGCCTAATCCACTTTAATCCACTGTTATTTTCGGCTTAAACTACATTCAACACATAAATTTGTAATCATACAGCATGAGGGAGGTTAATAAAAATCCAATCCAATAAGGATCCTAGAATAAGGAACATGTAAGATCATGGAAAAGGAAGGTCAAACTACCAAAGCTTCAAGTTACCAAAGAAAATCCTATATATTTATATATTTATATAATTTGCGAACATCAAGAACATTGGCAAAATACTGAAATAACCGAAACCAGGACCACACCCAACTAATCCTAGCCTAAAAGCCTCCAGAACAAGATAATATTACAAATTCTTAAGGTGTAGGATATCTGGGTATCATATGGAATCTTGCGTTCCAGGCTTGGGGACTTATTATGGATGTTCGCCAGTGGTGGTGGTGGCCTAAAAGCACAGGAATATTTCTTGACGGGTCACGCAAACAACAAATTGACTGACCATTCCGGATTACTTTGGGTGAAAGCACGACACGGAAGCTGGAGCTTATTTACCGCTATTTCTCTATTTAATAGCCCCACCCTGTTATTTTTTAATAAATGGTCAATGAAGTACTGCTGGAATCCTCTAAATAAGTCCACAAGGACGTAGGAAAAGGGGTGGGGACTTATATCGGGAAGGGTATTTCTACCTATAATTAATTTCAGACATGATTTTGGCAAGTTCTTTTGTTACCCATCACGCTTTTAGGAACAATAGCTCAAAATACAGTGTTTTAGACCATTGGGAACCCTGCCAAAGGGTGGGGACTTATTAAGAGGAGCTGGGCAGATGTGATTTTTATTTTTTTTATTTAGTTCCTGACACCTAAAATACAAATTTAATCTTCGACCCTGGGGACTCAAATCCCGAAATAAGGATAAGCCTGATGGACAGAGTGGACACTGAAAATTATTATTTTGACGTTGGGAGTGCAGTGGTGGTCCTAGCAAAGGGTTCACTAGATTCTACAGAAACCAGGCAAGAAAAATAAATGGGAGAGTGTGAATCTGTCAGGGAAACAATTTTTTGCCCAACTCCTCTCTCCAAGCTTCGGATTATTATTATTATTGGCCATGGTCGGTGGTGGCAAGTGGCAGGAGCAATATTTCATCCCAACTGTCTTTGGTCCAGAGACAGAAAATATTTCGATATAGCCTAGCTCTCTCTAAAACCCCCTTAAATGGAGAGGAAGAGGGATTTTGGAGTTCATAAGCCCAAATAAGTCCAAAGAATCTATGGATCCTATATCCCCAGTATAGATAGTAGTTTGTAGTCATCCTCATAATTCAATCCAAATCAAATTCCATTCGGATCAAATTGTGAGATAATCGATTCTTCCTTTAGCCTGCCAATCTTAGAAATTCTCTCAGTATTTCATATTTGAGTCGGGAATCTAGAATCTAGAATCTAGAATGCAGTCGTTCGAGGCCGATAGCTCATCCTGGATTATATGGTTCTAGACTGGGGGCTAGACGTTATATGACAAAGTGACAGGCGGCATTGTCAACGTCCATTGTCCATTAGGGTCTGTCAATAGTCTTAATGGACGAGGTGTCAGGGACAAAGTCCGGTTGAATGGAAATCTGAGATGATTTTGTCTGATTTTGGGAGAAATGCTTTCATGACGAATCTTTTGGGAAATCGGGGATGTGTGTAGCTTTTCTGGCGTTTTCAATTCAGATAAATTCATTGTCGTCCAGAGTGTGGCTTTTCTGAATTTGATTTAAGTCCTAAACTGTTGTGTTAATTGGGTAGATTGTAATTAGGGTATTTTGTAAGCCAATGTTTCTGAAAATCCAGGATTGACGTTTCTGTTCTGGAGTATATAGACTAAAAACTAGAAGAAATATTGAAGTTTCAAATGTTTTGAGTCAATATTTTGACTTCCGATTTAAAACGATTTTAGAAATAGTTTAAAAATTACTAAAAGCCAATTCGAAGGGCAATTCGATCTTAAGTTCATCAATAATTTAATACATCTCGAATTATATTGAAAGGCATGAATCCTCAAACTTTAAATGAGTACTTTCAAAATTACGAATTTAAAATTTGATATAGATTTTTTTACGAAGAACATATCTATATTTTTCAGATACGATCCAATAAAAAATTACGCACCTGCCGTGGCTTCAACCACAACGGGTCCAACCCATCCATGATTACAGGTTAGTGTCCTGTCCAACCAACCAGAACAGGAAAAATATGTAATATCCACGTGCCCCAAGATCAAGTTCCCTAATCCAGTCGATCGGGATCTCCTCGAATCCGGATTTACGGATTAAGGGACATTAGGGCTCTATTTTCGCACGACAGAATTTTGTCAAACTTTTACAGCTCCCTTTTCAAACTTTGCAAAAGCAGTCGAATAACATATTCGGGGAAACGGAAACAAGTGCAAAATATAGCTCCCGAGTTTATTTATAGAAGCAAAATAAAAACACTTTCACAACACTTTAAACTCGAGAGAAAACGGAAGGGAATAACAAAAACACACGTGTCACTTTCACCACTTCAATACTTCAAAATTTAATCATTTTACACAAAATACGTTTTTTTTTAAATATGTTTCCGAAATTTTGAAAAACCAACATGAATTTGCAAGAGTTTGGAAAGCCAAACTTCTGATTTCCAAAAGTTGAATAAATAAATAGGACTTTCCACTCGTTTCCACTTTAAGACGTTTTTGCACTTATTTTCAGTTTCGAAATTTCGAAACTTTACGACTAACTTTTTTTCAAAATTTTGAAGAACTAGCCCTTTACGGGCTTTCCCTCGTGGCCAACTTTCTCTCTCGTAAACTTTCCCCTGCGGACGAGAGGAGATGAGTTCTTCGTGCACGGAGCACGGAAACTGAAGGTTTTTACAGCATGCTACCCGGGTTTTATTCATTTTCATTTTTGCCCGAATAACCTAAGAAAGTATAAAATCCGGGTACATTGTCGGAGAACCTAGAATTCCAGATATACTTTTATTTTGTACAGGCAATCCTATCTCTGTTTCAGACCGCACACATTGGCTAGCTATCTGACAGTATGAGAGAGTTAATTTGGAAATTAAGCTAAACCGATTATTGTGTTAAGGCCACTGCAAAAACTGCAAACTGCAAAATACAAAGATGTGTTGACAATTATTGACAAACGTTGGGATTGGAATGAAATTATGATATTTAATCAACGAATCCCCGAAAATTTCGACATGGAACTTCCACCCTCCAAAATAGAAGCCCCCGAAATAATAGCCCTATATACTAAAAAAAACAACAGTAATACGTCCTAAATGCCCGATTTAAAAATTACAAAGCCCCCCCCCCAATGAAGCCCCACCCCCTGCTTCTAAATAAAACCCGATTGTAAAGCCCTCTTCAAAATTGCATCCCCATCAACTTCTCAAAAACGTTCCCAATGTCCGATTTAAAAATTTCTAACCCCGAAAAACGAAAAACGGAAAAAAAAAAAGTTTCGTCAGTAACAGTATTTAAAATTTTCGAATTCGACCTGTAACACGTCAAATAAAACCCAAAGAAGGAAGTTAAGATGAGGAATTCCGTATTTTACTCTTTTCCTGCTAGTTCCATTCATTCTTCTGGATCTTGTTTTTTTTTGTCAGATCCAGCAGAAGGGAAACGGGTTTAATACAAAGAAATCCTTTGGCTTGTTTGGATCTTCGTATTATGATGTGCATTGAACCTCCAATGTTCTTCTTCATAAAAGACATGCTTCGCTTTCCCGATCTCGAACCCAAAATTTTGAAGGTTAGGAAGAGGAGATGGAGAGAGGAAAAATTCGCACGAAATGACGTACTACTTCAGAGTAGTTAAATATTTTATTTTGCCCTAAAGTTGTTGTTTTCTCTACAAACTGATGAATAAGATACGGGCCTTTTATATCCTTGTAAATTCTAATTTTAAAAGGCATTTTAAGTACCAGATTTTAAATTGGGAAACCTTAATTGTTGGCCGTAAACTCGGTTTAATTCCCCCCAGGGGGGTTGCCCTCAAAGTTTCTTAAAATTTAAATCAGAGGAGGTGATTAGAGTGGTTGTGTATAGAATTTAGGACTATTAGTTTTTACACGAATTTTCCTTCGATATTAACCATTTTTAGCCATTTTTAGTCATTTCAATGCATAGAATTTCATATAATACATAAACTATGATATTGTAAGCATGACTGAATTGATGAATTTCAATGAGAAAATCTTCGGCCGGAAATTGAAGGAATGCCAATTTGAATGGAAACAAAACTCCGGAATTGCATGAAACAACATGAAAAAGACTGGATTCGAATGAATGAAACAGCGATTTAAATTAGTTACGCTTCCTTAGAACCCGACAGCTTTTTGCAGAACTTCAAAATACACTGTTTTGGTCCCGTGATTTATCCAGACATTGTGAAATGACGAGCATTTGTGCTTTTTCGGACTCCGATGAATTCTATATTACAATTTTATGTACAAAAATGACAATCCATGAATATATCTAGACATTGGACATGAATTCAATTACGGCAGTCTGAAAACCTAAGATTTGGCAGTGTAGTTAATTTTAGGAGACGCATTCACCACTTGGGCATTTTGGCTCTACATTACAATCTCATTATAATTCTCTAAATAAATCCTCATGGGGCTCTATTTTTTTAACTCTCTATAACTGAGTGGGGTTTTATTTCAGTCGTGGGGCTCCTTACAGGGTGGATTATTTTCTTTACCAAATTGATGACTAAATCGAAAGCAGGAAAAGTCCCTGATTGCGTAGGGACATCATTATTTGTAACTTGAATAAATCCCAACCTCTTTGAAACCGGAATCATTGTTAGTTCCTATATTTAAAAAAATATGTTTTGATATAAAATACTTTTGATTTGTAAACAAAATCCGTAGCTCGTTAGCTCCTATTTATAAGATTTTCAGGGGAGCATTCATTCACTTTCTAAAAATCTCTTGTTTCGGACAATTTGATACTAAATTTGATAACCCGAATTTGTTTCCAAAACAGGATATTTCGACCTGGTATCAGGACATTTATTCCAGTAAGAAATTCCCGGGTGGCATTTTTTGACAGACCAGAAAATTATAACAAAATTATTGATTTGTCGTACCATAATCTCGATTTAAGTTATGTATATGAGTCTGTTGTTTAGGGGGACTTATTCCAGGGGGTTCTTATCGGGATTTATGAAAACTTTTTAAGGGCCTGGATTTACCTTCCCAAAACGAATAATAGTTTGAAAAAAATTGATGAAATACAATTTCTTTGATCCCTTGATTCATCGATCTAGATTCCGTTTCCAATTCCTTTCAAATCAAAGGTTTTACCTCGTTAGTCCTTGTCATAAAAAGGAAATAATAATATTTTTTAGTATAATTTACAGATTATACACGAGTAACTCCTTTATTGTCACTTTGTAAATAAATAACAAAGAAATATCCTTCATTGAACGTAGAATAAGTGTAAAAACTAATAGGAAATTCCATATAGAAAGTATGACATTTAACAATTTCAAAATGTTTCTTAAATTTGTAGATGAATATCATAAGAGATTTACCCTCCTCTTGACTTGTTCGCCAAACTCGGCTTGTAAAGCAATTCTAAACCGTTTAAAAGCTCAACCTTAACCTTAGAAAAGAAATGACGTGGCACTTTATTTATTTTTTTTAAATTGTAGATTAGTTGGAATACAAATCTAATGTCAAATTATCAATTGAAACTACAACTCTGAGTAAAAGTTGACACCTTACTAAAAATATTTTTTTCCAAAAACGATGATTTGCTTAGAATGTTCTAAAATGGTTTTTTATCCCCTTTGAATCTAAACTTACCAAGCTGAAAAAACTTGAGCTTATGAATAGCTCTTTGTATTTAACACAGTGGGCTCTGTAGCTGTGTATAGGTAGCTGATTACATTCATTATACAAACCCCGACCTGTCACTATCAATGAGCCGAATCAGGACGTAAATTCTTGCCAATTTTGCAAATTGCTTTACAAAGCACGATCCTATTTTTCATCCCACTCCCTCAACCTAATTCCTAAGATCCTAACCTTGTTGTTGGGGTTTTAAGTTCTCAAGTTCTAAAGTTCTAATGTATTAAAGAAAGGACGGAAAAAGAACCGTAAAAAACTACTGGAACGAAACGAAAGTTGAAAGGTTCAATTTGCTCTCCTTTCTCTCAATAATTAATTTATGCATTTGTTCTGATTCTGGCAACCGATTTGTTTACCTACGCACACATCCTAACAAATACTGTAGGTAAATACACCTACTTCTTCAAATGTGATTACAGTTTTTACAAGGGTTCTGGATTCCGAGGTTCTGGTTCTAATTCTAAAGCTTTAAAGGCACTACCTTTTGTTGATTAACTAGGATTGATCTTGATGACTCCGTCTCCTCAGGAAACGGAGTGATTTGTAAATAGCTTTGACGTAAATGCAATTAAAAAACGCTTATACGCACCATTCTATCCGTGATTAAGAAGTATTCTTATATTTTTTAAAGTAGGTGACAGAAGAAGTGTCAGGTCATGTGTGTCAGTGACAAAGATGTCAGAACGGAAGTGTCAGGCGCTAAAGGTGTCAGATGATAAAATGTTAGTGATGTAAAATTTCTGTTAAAATGCGATACTTTTGTCCTGATACCTTTGTCACTGACTCCGAAGTCGCGTCACATTTGCCGTTTCACGCATTTTATGCACACAACCAACCTGCCCGTCCGTCCGTTCGTCCGTCTGCCCTTAAATTGAAACCTCGAAAACAATTATCCTGATTTCTGGAACCCTGTCTCAATTTGATCCGAGGTCCACAAACTCATCTGAAATCACCGAATGCAATCAACCAGAAATCTTCCGGTCTCAGGAATCCCAGAATTCTAAATTTCTCAACCATCAACCAGCCGTTCCCACAGATGAAAAAAGTTCTTTTAGTTAAAATACAAGTCCATAGGATATCTAGAGTTACGTAAAGTAAAGCAAAAAAACACAAGAAAAATAACAAAAGGGAGCAGGTTCTCTTATACAAATACTACATTATGTAGGAACCAGAGAGGTTACCGAGATTCAAGAACAAGAATAATTGATTCGTGTCTGTTTTTGAAACTGTCATTTGTTCCGCAAATCGTTGCTTATTTTTCCTCCTCCTCAGAGGCTCAGAAAAACTAAGAGTTTGGTTCATTCATTCAAGGATATCATTTATTTCAATATGGTAGTCGGGTAGCTTCAAGTCGAAGGTTTCAGATTCGGAATTTTAAAATCTTGTTACAGAGTATTGCGAAAAATAGCCCTACCGTCGATTTTATCGAGTCGAATAAATCTTCGACAAAAAATTACCAAGTATTTTGACTTCTCGAAGTCATTTAAAAAATCCAGCAAAAGAAAAAAAAACTAATTATGTTGTACAGATAGAGTAAATGCAATTAAATGTTGGCTGTTTATGCTCCGAAATAATTCCCCACGCAGAGTTAGAAACAGAGTTCCCCTAATAAATCCTCACATCTATAAATAAATGCTCCGAAATAACTCCTCATCCACCGTCTTACAATTAGAGGATAACCCATTGGACACATAGATTTGTTGTTATTTTTGACGTGTGGGTGTGGACACTGGTACTTGTAGATGACACGTTTGTCGTTGGCATTTTGGTCGTTGATGCATTTGTCAAGGACACTTTTGTCGTTAGCGAATCCACCTTATACAGGTCTTATCGTCGAGGATGGATGGGTAGGTCGGAAGGGACGGAAGAACGTGTAAATATTTGAGATGTTTGTTTGCCATTGGAAGGTAATGGATATTCTTGTTTACATCCGAAACATTGCTTTCTCATTTTCGACAAACTATCCAATTTGTCCCATCCATCTTCCTACCGTTTTGGAGATAAGCCTTCAAGACTTGTTTCCTTCTAAACTTCGGCAATCCGTTTGCCTTGGATTTGAAGAGGAGGCAAGAGATGTACCACTTTTCGAATTAAATTAGAAGCTTTTATTTCGAAGGTTACGTCTTTTAAAGTGATTTTTTACAAAACACAATGCATCCATATCGGGTACTGCTAAACATGAGACGGATTGGTTGAGGTTAACATGTTTTAATTTTGAAAGACGAATATTTTGGCGACATTTTACAAAATGGGTTTAAATTTTTTTATTGTTAATTGCCTTACAAAAAGGGAAAGTTACTTTCACCTGTTGAATACTTGACAATATTTGCTCACGAAGTTTGTAAAAATCGTTTAAATTATAAAATGAGAGCAAACATTTTTGCCCTTCATAATATTGACATATTTCAACTCAGCCCTGTCATACTATTAAAAAGAAAACACAATCTATATGATATGGAATATAGTACAAGTCAAATTACTCTATCATTCAACATTAACAGCACTTAAACTTCACATCGTACAACATCGTTGTTAAAATTAAGTCCCCACCCCCGAAACAAAAATAATTCTTCCTAACTATTTTTTCAAGATTAGAAAAAATAACCACTTTTATCCGTACGATCATTCCTGTCAAGTTTTGTTAAAAAGCACAGTTCAAAAGCTTGAAAATATATAATTTCCAATGGAATATCCTAACCCATCTAGCCAAAAACAACAAAAATCCCCGGAATAAGTCCCCATATGAATAAGTATATATCTCCATCAAAAATAACTCCCTGAGGAACTTATTTCAGTAAATCCGGTACAGAGTACCACATTACAACTCCTGTCCTTGAATATAGCTGACCCAGAATTCGGAGAAAGTAACAACAAATAAGTTCCTAAGCTTAAACTTAAATCCAAAGCACCTTACAGTAGTGATACAATGCAGGAGAAGATACTTTCAAGTGTTTTTCAAAACAGTTCCATTTGATTCCTATTTGTATTTTAAATGCCTAATGCCTCTTCAGTTCACACTCTATAAGAGTTGTAGTAAGTTTAGCTCTTCTAACACTTCTCAAGTGTGTCGAGTAAATAAGTGACTTGGATTCTGAACACTGAATTTTTTGTCCTCTGATTCTTCCCTGAAAAAAAACGGTTGAGGAAATGTAATAAAAGTTTGCATGCTGAAACGTTAGAAGGTTAGAAGGTAAACAACTCAAGAAATCAAGGGAGAAAGAAGCTTCTTCTTTTGAAGATAAATCAAGGATAAGACATCTCCTTCTTGAAACTCTGCTCAGGAGGAACTGGTTCACATAATCCCATTCGGGAATTCACAAATGGTGAAATGGCTAGCCTCCATTACACACAAATTGTGGAAAAGGTGTTTCGTCCTTTTTTTGCACAAAAAAACCACCACCGTTTTTTATGTGGATTCAGGGACGGCGAATGATCGGAAGTCAAAACAAGAGATCATTAGGAACGAAGGGCCCCTGACTCATAAAATATTGGGCCAAGATTTCGGAGTTTTGGGCATTTTTAATTCTTAACGATTAATCTGTTTTAATGATTAAAACGGTCTAGGATGACCTCATGTTCACAGTCCAAAAAAAATAATGGAGTTAAATTCCAAATTATCTAATTTCTACTCAGATATTTCAACTTATCACATATTATATGGATTGGTAATTATACCAGCCAATTGAATCTATGACACCAATAATGAATGATGTGTCATGTCTGCTTTCTAATTTAAAATCAACCTTTTCTGTCCAAAACCCAGACCGGGATGAATTTTGACCTCATATCTCAAAATCTCCTATTACTTGATACATCTATCATATTTGTGGCTTGGAACAAAACTAAAAAAATTATGACGAATTCGGCAATTCAACAACACAATTCAAGCGTCCCAGTCCCCTTGAATACAACAAAGCTCAAAATAGTCAAACTATATTATTTTGAAAAAATTCCCTTTAAGTCATTTGAAATTGACTTTCACTCGATTTTAATCTAAAACGTCCATACGATCTATGCATGATCGATTTTTAATAAACTGCTTAATTAACTAGAAATACGTCGAAGCAAAACGGGTTACTTAATATTGTAATTTTTTTAAACGGGCCCCTTGACAAAATCAGACCAGCAACTCCTCTCGCCACTTGACGACGAATGGGAATACAAATATTGGCCGTCCTGACTGTCAGCAGCTTAGGCCTTTCGCTATAAAAAAAATAAAGTTGAATGAGACAAGGAAAAAAGGAAGGCATTTTCCCATCCTCTTGGGAACTTTCCCCGGAAGTGCCACCCGTCCTCTTCCATTTTTTGTACGTTTTTTAAAGCGGTAAAATAAGGCAGATCTTATTCAGAAAAAATGATATAAATCCCTAAAACACGAACTCCATAGTCTGTAATATTATTAACTATACAATGTTGAAGGTATATTATAATGCTTTGCCCGACAGTCCGGCAAACCTGAAACAGTTCGGAGATTTACAAGGAAACTTTTCTCCCGAAATTCGGTTGGGAAATGCGTGTTTGTGGCTTAAAATACATTCATATTCCTCCTTAGTTAGATTTGAGTGTTGGAAATGAGTACCGTTAAGTTTAAGGAATGCCCCTGGGGAAGTTATTTTGGAGTATGCAGAGAGGAGTTATTCCGGGGTGCAGTTGGCAGTTATGGCTTCGAAAAATAATTTAGTCATCCCTTACTTGATTATATTTCGAAAACTAGTCCATTTACTGCTTAAAATTGAGGTTTCATAAAGAAATTGCAAGAATTATGGCAATTTTAGCCTCCCATTTCTCTTGATTATTTCGGAGGTGGGGGTAGGGGTCTTATTTAATGATTTGCGGTAAATGTGCTATATAAAATGGAAGAATGAAGTGTTGTGTAAAACGGAAGGAAGAGAGGCGATAAATCATTTTGATAAAAAGGTGACCTTTCATAATAAGATGATAGATTGTATACTTTAAGTTACTATATTTAACCTATCACGGGAACGGGAATATTTTACAAGTTTCCTTTTGCATATAAATCGTTCTTCTTTCAGTGGTCTTCTGACAGCATGGATTTTTTGCCCCTTTGCGTACTCTATAACGCGAATTCGGTGAAGAAACACGGTTTAGAGGTTTCCATACTTGAATATTTATGTTAAAATTCTTAATTGCTGATTTAATGACGGCTGTATAAGAGTTTTGAATGACCATGAGCATTTATATATCCAATGAACAGTTGAATTTGTGATTATTGAACCTCGTGTGCGTTTATGCAGAATTGTTCTTAAACTCAATATAAGTGGTTTAGACGTATCCACTCCATTCAAGCATTTGGACGATTAGGACTTGAGTTATGGACTCCGTTCTAAAAAGAAATATGAAAAACTGCTCATTTACATGCACAGACGATTTATTCCGATTTACTGCAGAATAGCTCGATTTTTTAAGGGATATTATTGTAAAAGGTTAATTAAGCCGTTAAATGAGTCTAAATGACTAACTTTTACATTTCTCCAGAAACAATTAAAAATTCCGAGTGCTAGGGTGTCCTTCCGAGATGGAAGAATATTTGAGAAAAATACATGGAAATGAAAGTTTTTTTTAACTTTTTGTAGAAAAAACTCTAGAAAAGTTTAATACAAGTCATTTAAATTACAATGTGTCATTCCGTCAACTAGAAGTCCCATTGAATTTGTTCAAAATCAAAGACCAAGACGAGACATTAGGAATCATATTTCTGGATGTTTGTCTTTTTTTTTTTTTTTTGGACTAGTCGAAAAATGCAACATTCATATTTATGCCTGGCTTATGCTTCATAAGTAAGGGTCGTTTCTGCTTTACATCGACTCGTTGAAACTATAAATAAATAAGTTTTTAGAAAGTTTATGCTGTTGAGAACCGGAGGGTGGATGCTGTTAAATTCATTGTAAAAATAACCCAATGCAAAACATCGTGTAACATGTTGAAATACCCGCAACGGGATAAAAATGCTTTAGAGATTTGGTTTATTAAGGATGGGGAGGTGGGGAGCTTCACACTTCACACTAATACATTGGGATCTATACAGTCTGTCTAACAGATTCAACACTAAATTGAGGTATTTTAAATTTCTATAATATTTTATTTTTTATTTTACATTGAAATTGTGAGTTATTCTTTCAAAAAAATTGAAAACCTTCAAATTGGTTACAGAAGGCCTGAGCTAAGGAAATGAATCGTTTTACTGGAATCGAATCTGGAGTTGGCCTGATCGGTGGTCCTATATCTGTATCAGACAAAAGAATTCTTAAAATGCATTGGATATTGTCAAAGAGGTTTCAAAACTTTAAAATTCATTCGAAGAAGGTCAACGAAATTCTAAGAAAACAACATGTACGACCGTTCATCTTTAATCCGGTTTTCTGACTGAGAAATTTTTAATTCTTGACTTGGTTTGTGAAAATATCGGGTTTGGAATTATTACTTATTCCCATCCAGCTTATGACAATGACGGTTAGTATTTATATTCGAAGAATAGTTTTTTCCAATGATTATGATATTCACTTTTAATTTAGCAAAACTTGAAGGGTTTAATGTTTTAACTAAACTGAAATGTTGAAATCACATCTCCGATGTGTTTATTTAAGCCTAATTGTATGTTTAATCCATCTAATAGTAATTTTTTTAACTTCCAGACCTTAATACTTGTCGGATCCGATTTCCGGATTTCGAGACCACCAATCAATGATTGGAGCTTGGAACTGGACGCATTCTTTAGAACTCGGACAATAACTTAACGTCAGTTTTCCAAATCAGCCAACGTCAATTGGATCGAAGAAGGCAAAGAGTCTCTATTTAAATTTATTTCAAACGTATTAATTTACTAGAAGATAAGCTTTGACTATATGACTACAGAGAGATATGATAGCTCAATGGTCAAGCTAATTACAGCTAAAATCATAGTATATTAGTATTGATATCATAAAATCAAGTCCTATCAACATTATCACAATTTTAACAGCAAGAGGGGTGCAAATTGCAAGCAATTCAATAACTAAAATTCTTATCAATAGTCTTATATTAAGGATACACAATAATTTCTATAAAAGTCATACAGAGAAAAACTTTAGTTAACATTACACCATAGTTTATTATGATTGTGTTCTACTTTAGAACAATTGGTCAACAAGTCAAGATAAATACGAACGTCTAAAGAAAAGCGGAGTTATTTACTTATTTAAAGTAATGAATAAACACAAAATGCAAGGTTTTTTATTTATATCACTTCAAAACTCAACTAAACTCAATTAAAGCGAAATGGGTTATCACAGCAAGTGTGAAGGAAAGACGACACTTGAAAAATGTCGATCATATAGCTACACTTTACGAAGAAAGTTTATGATTTTGCTGATTTAAAGCAATTAAAATCCACTAATGCCGTTAGTTGGTATTTTAACGGCAGGCTAACTAAATTAAAATAGGCTGATTGTTTCTGAAAATGGGTAGGGATAATAGGCCCGTTTCACAATCACTAACTAATCCTATGATTAGCTAAGAGGCCAAATCCCTGACACTATATTGTATGACTAGGAAAAAAGCCTGTCCGAGACAGGCACAAGATTCTAAACCTCACAAATCCACGAAACGGTGTCGTGAGGAATTTTTAAAGTTCACCGTTTCTAGGATTTGTGAGGTTTAGAATCTTGTGCCTGTCTCGGACAGGCTTTTTTCCTAGTCTCATTTATGTACGGAAGCGTCTGCTGAATACTTCGTAGTATCCACAAAGGGCAAGGGACGTGGACCCCCTTCCGTATGTTGCCCCTCGGACTTTTACATGGAAAGTACTGACGGTACATTTCGAATAACTTCGGTAAAACGGTACCACTTCGGGATAAATAAACCACTTCGGTTTGAAAAAACCACTTAGACCCCCATCACCCGTCCCCTTCTGATCAGGAGGTGACCCAGTCCCCCTAACATTACATCGTTGAAAAGCCCCTGGTCATACGTTTCGAACGACGTATCACACGAATAGATCTGACTATTTTTACCCCCATCCCCCGTCCTCTTCTGAGTTCTGATCAGGAGGTGACCCAGCCCCCCTAACATTTCATCGTTGAAAAGCTCCTGGTCATACGTTTCGAACGACGTATCACACGAATAGATCTGACTATTTTTACCCCCATCCCCCGTCCCCTTCTGATCAGGAGGTGACCCAGTCCCCCTAACATTACATCGTTGAAAAGCCCCTGATCATACGTTTCGAACGACGTATCACACGAATAGATCTGACTATTTTTACCCCCATCCCCCGTCCCCTTCTGATCAGGAGGTGACCCAGTCCCCCTAACATTACATCGTTGAAAAGCCCCTGATCATACGTTTCGAACGACGTATCACACGAATAGATCTGACTATTTTTACCCCCATCCCCTTCTGATCAGGAGGTGACCCAGCCCCCTTAACATTACATCGTTGAAAAGCCCCTGATCATACGTTCCGAACGACGTATCACACGAATAGATCTGACTATTTTTACCCCCATCCCCCGTCCCCTTCTGATCAGGAGGTGACCCAGCCCCCTTAACATTACATCGTTGAAAAGCCCCTGATCATACGTTCCGAACGACGTATCACACGAATAGATCTGACTATTTTTACCCCCATCCCCCGTCCCCTTCTGATCAGGAGGTGACCCAGCCCCCTTAACATTACATCGTTGAAAAGCCCCTGATCATACGTTCCGAACGACGTATCACACGAATAGATCTGACTATTTTTACCCCCATTCCCCGTCCCCTTCTGATCAGGAGGTGACCTCTGAATTATTCTTAGAATGACTGACGGTGGGACTGGGCATTGTGAATTGAAGAATATAATAATAATAATATTGTTTTGAAGGGCGGTGGGTAAATTTAGTGTGGGAATGAAGGAGGAATTGGGGCATTGTGATTGAATCGGGAGGCAGGAAGAGAGAGGGAAACGATCCGAGAATTGGAATGAAGAACGAAGGAGCGGAGTGGAAGGAGAAGATTTTGGGGAGGGTTGGGGTTGAAAGCAATAGAAGGAAGAGCCAGAAGTGAGGGTGTAGAAGAGGCTCTTACGACACGGAAAAGTCAGAGACGATTGAGTATTATAATATAGGATAATTTGAAATACATACTAACAAGTTTTGGTTCTGCGAGCAAACTTAGTGTAGTCCTAGTGAAAGCTAAAATTGAATAGCATTGCAGTTAATTTGTATTTTAACGGCAGGGTAACTAAATTAAAATAGGCTGATTGTTTCTGAAAATGGGTAGGGATAATAGGCCCGTTTCACAATCACTAACTAATCCTATGATTAGCTAAGAGGCCAAATCCCTGACACTATATTGTATGATAATTTGAAATACATACTAACAAGTTTTGGTTCTGCGAGCAAACTTAGTGTAGTCCTAGTGAAAGCTAAAATTGAATAGCATTGCAGTTAATTTGTATTTTAACGGCAGGGTAACTAAATTAAAATAGGCTGATTGTTTCTGAAAATGGGTAGGGATAATAGGCCCGTTTCACAATCACTAACTAATCCTATGATTAGCTAAGAGGCCAAATCCCTGACACTATATTGTATGATAATTTGAAATACATACTAACAAGTTTTGGTTCTGCGAGCAAACTTAGTGTAGTCCTAGTGAAAGCCAAAATTGAATAGCATTGCAGTTAATTTGTATTTTAACGGCAGGCTAACTAAATTAAAACAGACTGATTGTTTCTGAAAATGGGTAGGGATAATAGGCCCGTTTCACAATCACTAACTAATCCTATGATTAGCTAAGAGGCCAAATCCCTGACACTATATTGTATGATAATTTGAAATACATACTAACAAGTTTTGGTTCTGCGAGCAAACTTAGTGTTGTCCTAGTGAAAGCTAAAATTGAATAGCATTGCAGTTAATTTGAATTTTAACGGCAGGGTAACTAAATTAAAAGAGGCTGATTGTTTCTGAAAATGGGTAGGGATAATAGGCCCGTTTCACAATCACTAACTAATCCTATGATTAGCTAAGAGGCCAAATCCCTGACACTATATTGTATGATAATTTGAAATACATACTAACAAGTTTTGGTTCTGCGAGCAAACTTAGTGTAGTCCTAGTGAAAGCTAAAATTGAATAGCATTGCAGTTAATTTGTATTTTAACGGCAGGCTAACTAAATTAAAACAGACTGATTGTTTCTGAAAATGGGTAGGGATAATAGGCCCGTTTCACAATCACTAACTAATCCTATGATTAGCTAAGAGGCCAAATCCCTGACACTATATTCTCACATCTCTCTCACTTACCAAATGTATCTTAAAATTAGCTAAGTTGAATGAAAATGCCTATTAAAGGGCAGTGAAATGAAAATTAAAAATTTTAAGATACGAGAAAGCTAAATACTTCGTAGTTAGTGTTCGTTTTTGTTGTGTTAGTTTGAAATTATTGTAATAATGAGATAAATTAAAAATAAATATTTACAAGTTTAATCATAAATAATACACTTCTTAAAACTAATTAGAAGACATTGAAGATACAATCCGTTGAGAGAACTGGAGATGTCATCGAGGTGCTGATTTTGAGGGAGCTACCCTAGCTGGTTATCAGATGTAGCCAGGTGAAGAAAATAGTCTACAACCAACATCTTTTCCAGCTGCAACATATAAACTCAAAATGTTCTAGTTATCCTAATGAACACATTATTGTTTTTGCATTGAGTTTTGTAGTTATATTAGTTTTTTGTTTTTGTTTTTGTTTGGGGTTTAATGGGGAACAATTATTAACTTTATAATATTATATTTAACTATTTTACTAATGATAACAAATAAGGTTCAAACGGCTTACGAGGCACGTCTGTGTTGAAGGATAAAATTAGGAGTGTTGCTTCAAAATAGAAACATAGAAGTTTTATCTTTCTTGGGACGCTCAAGTCCACATTCTCAAGAAAAGATGAACAAAAGCATAGCTTTTCTACCCTATACTAAAAACTATATACTATAACTATATCTAAGAAAATAGCTACAGAAATCAACTCTGTAACACAACCTACTCCAGATCTACACTTCCTTCTCTCGCAGACGCACCTGCGTGCATCAACCAAGCTATGTCCATATTTGGACTTGGTTGATGTTTGGCTGAGTACTGGATAGAACTAGGTTTAATCTATAAATAGATTAGAACTAGTTCCCAGTAGTCATGCACATAATAATCATAATTAATTTTAGGGTAATTTTATTTGAGTTTCATTTAATTTATGCCCACTCATATTAAATCAGGACCATTAATAATAATAATACATCATCATCCATGCCCACTCGAAAGACCAAAGATTCGGGACAAAGGTCAATCTCCCGACCTGCAGGCGCCAGGCGGTTAAATACAACCGATACACAACCATGGCTCTGTAGGCAAAAATCAATAAATATTCGACCTCTGACCCTCATATCGATATTGGTCTTGGTGGTGGACATGGATATTTCTATATACATCTGTAATATATAATAGTCCGTTATAATCTGTTATGTTAAACAATTGTCATTAAATATGGTATTTTACTGACAATGTTAAGCGAGATATAAACTTTGGCGTTTAAAAATATAATTTAGGCACTGTATGTAAATGTGTGGACAGTAAAACATAGTGGAAGTGAGTACAAGCACACTTAATTGGAACTTACCACCTTACCTGAGTGATATAACCACCACAAAAAGGAACATGAAAAAGCAATGAAAAGGCAATGCCTTCATGGGGACAAATGATATGACGCCCTCTAGTGAAACAGATTAGACGTTTGTAAAATTCGACTTGACAAGACATTTCGATCAAAGGAATATACATAAATAAACCTTTGTTGACAAAACATTCTCGTTGCCAGAAACATGAACGTTGCACCATCTCAGGGAGATGAGTATAGATTAAATTGGGTTGGGGAACTGAAAGGTAATGCACTGCTTCATCCAGATGGGAGATAGTAACAGTATACATCCATGAATATTTACATTGAATTGTACGCATGACTTCATCATGGCGCCTGTCAATGCTTGTAAACATCGGCAAAAGCTCGATTTCCGAAACGACCTTGTTATGAAGCCCAATCACGGCATTCTCCCGCAGTAACATTTTCGGAAACTTTAGTTATAGACGTAGTATATTTGCCTAGAAAGTTGGTGAGTTACACAAGTGTAACGGGTTTTTAGGCAAAATACTGGGAGATATTCTTTGTCAGAACCTAGTAGTTTATTTAAAACTACCATGAAACGGGAATAATTACGTGCACGATCTATTTGTGCTTAATTATACGATAATTTGTCAAATCGGATATCAAAGATAAAAGAATGAATACCGTATTCCAAATGGCGATCAAAAGTTGAGGCATAAGTGGGACAAACACCACGAATAATTAAATCTGAATTAACAGTGGGCGCAACTGAAGTAGAAAGTGACAAGCTTGTAATAGAATCATTGTAGGTAGAATTAAACAACGGTCCTAATGTCGAGAAGACACTGGTGTAGTAATGGGGAAAGACGCTGGTATTGTAATTGGGGTAGACGCTGGTGAATTAATTGTGGTAAACGCTGGTGAAGTTAATTGAGAATCCAATGAAGAAGTATCAGAAGTATTAGAATTTCATCTGCGGAAGCAATAGGAGTCAGAGACATATGAGTAATATATTGTAACAATAAATATGTTGGTTAATTTTGATTTGTTCCGAATTGTAAAAGAAGTTATTATTTATTTTCCTGATTCAGTTACAGTATAATTTTGTAATGTTAACCTAGTGGGGATTTCGTTTCGTGGAGAAGAGGGAGATGAATCCCGTTCGGAGGATGGAAAGCTTCTCTCGAATCCAAAAGTAATCGAAGTTTGCATAGACCTGTGCGTAAGCTAAAAATAGTGCGTAAGATTATGATCGCCTTTTTGGGCTTTACATAACACTTCCGCATTCCAGGGTTCAGGAAACAAAGAGTTGCAAATGTATTTTAAGAATAATAATATAGAACATAAATAGACATGTGCATAACAACTTCTTCAAAAGGCAAGCATTCCTTTTTCGTGAACACCGGAGGTTGGATGATGTAAATCGTTTAAGCTAACTCTCCATATTAAAAAGGGCTCAAGAGATTCTTTTTTTTTACTCCCGAAATTTTCGTAAATGTTACATTTCGGGTTATTATTATGTTTCAACTTCTCTTATCGAATTAGCGACAGTTTGAAAACTAAGGGTTCGATTTAAATCGTTTTATAAAAATGATTGAAACTTTTTTTAGGTTAGTTTAAGTTAAAACTCATCCCATCAAAATAATATACTTTCAAAAATGAAATACTAGTATTAAACAGTCTTCTTTTTAATTTGAACGAAAATGTTTGAAACTTTTTCACTACGTTTTTGACATACTCCCACTATATTCCAGCAGCAAAACCAAGTTCCTATTAAAATAAAAAATAGGATTTTTGCTCTTTTTGGAGATTATTCATTATTAGAGGAATAGAAAATGTTTTCCCATTAGGTAAAGGCCTCAAAATCGGTCCGATTAAAAATATATTCTAAATACAGCAGTTATCGGTTACCAACATCAGACAATCGGCGTACGAGACAAGTCTGAAAGAAAGCATAACGCTTTCGCTAGACCCATCATTCTTAAAAGCTTAAATATTGGAAACACTAGGATTAGATATACTACATCATATAAGAATATAGGCAAATAGGATGTTCAAAGATCTCTTCAACGGAATGCATAAGTTATAGTAAATGTAAATTTATAATAAGATATGTAATGGAAATCATATAATAATACGAATTTTAATTGGATTACAGAACATGCAGTATTTAAAACTTTAATAGTTCTAATTAGTTACGATCTGTTAGTTTTGAAATTAAATGGTTGCGTTTGCAAATAAGTAGGTTACACGTGTTTTTATTTTCATTTTATTTAATGATTGCATTTATTTTCTTGGTTAAAAATGACAATTTTATGCATTCGTTTCTATACAATTTATCAAAATATTTATTTATAGTATAAAATGCGGACCAGCTCTGGATTTGAGGTGGATTTATTTCTACGAATCCTAGGAAATGTCCATTAACATTTGAGATTTAAGTTTTCCAAACAGTGGACTATATAAATTGAAAGCTGGTAAAATCGTAGTTATTCGGCTTGCAATTAGTTGTATTTGTTTCGTTGTGTCCGATTTTGCATAATATTCGTTTTTCTCTGCAACGGTTGGACCAACGTATACAATATATTTCAATAGAATGCAAGAATGAGGTAAATGCAAAAAATTTAACGATTGTAAGCTATTAAAGTGTATTTATTTTCTATAAAATTCATTTCGTCATAATTTATAAACCTTAAAAGTAGTCGATTTTTAGCGTAAGTAAAAATCCCAATAACACTGGAGTTCTAACAAAATGTAAAATTTTAGACAGATTCTTGGACAAATGAAAAGAATCCAAATATATTGTTTTGTAATATCATATTTATATGATCTTATAAGGTTAGAAATATAGGAAAGGATATATCTATGTAAAAACAGCCTCATGAGTAATCCAAACCTGTAATTACTTTAACAGCAGTCAAAATAAAACACAATATGCCTGAAACAATTGATTTGAATGACAAATTAACATTTTATTACAAATTATAATTTAGCTAATCTACTAGTCTTTAACCAAATAAAAAATATTTAATTGTTAAAAAACCTAGAAACTAAAACTCTAAAACGTAGATCTAGATCTATCCTTGATTTTAATTATAAAATTTGAGAGAAAAAAGTATACTGGAATTATTTTCTTATCTTTCAGTTTTGGTTTTTCTGTCATAACGTTGTTTCATTGTTTTTAACACATTTAACTTGTTACTTAATTCAAGTTGACGCTAATCGTCTCATAAGTTGTAAAGCCAATGTGAAATCCGTCTCCAACTCCAAAGATCCTGAAAGCTCATTCCAACTCGTAATCTTCCACGCCTGTTAACCAGGCAATTAAATACTTTAATTTTTATTACTCACTTATCGTATCCTCTTTGTAAACAATGTGATTTTATAGTAATAAGTTTAAATTCATATAGATTACATGTTATATTGTCAGAAGCTGACTTTTGACTCTCTTACAATAATACTAAGAATTAAATTAACTTGTAATTAATTTTTTTAATTTACAATTTGGAAAATTTAGTCTGTACAAAATCAAACCCAGAATAACCTCTTTCATTTGAAGTACTAAAAAAAGGATGGATCAAAATATCGGCAAAAAAACGGATTTTATTTTCTAAAATATTTAGTTCAAATAGAAGCATATTCATTCATTTTAACTTTTATGGAAGACATTCTTAATCTGTTAATAGACCATTTTAAACGATATCCCTTGAGATTGTTTCAATAGGTAGAGGAACGGAATAAAAAATGTCTTTTAATGTTTAATTTTGATTAGTTCTTATTATTTACAGGTCATTTCACCCAGGTATGTGGCATTTTCATTTAATTTTTTTTAAATTTAATCCTCACTGACAATTTAATTATAATTAAAATGAATTGTTTTGAAGGTTATCTGGAAGGAATCAAAGGACTTTGGTATTGCAAAGGCGAAAGGTAAAAATGGGAGCACATATGTTGTGGCTAATTACAATCCAGGTGGAAACATGATGGGAGATTATGAGGACAATGTCTCCCCTCCTAAAAAATAGGATTACAATTACACTTCCCAATATTGTCTCTTCATTTCTTTAATTGAATTTTGTTGTCTTATTTACATACAGTTACGTAAGTTTAGATTGTGTAACTAAACTGCTTGAATTTTGTATACGATTCTGCTTAAATGATTTAAAATAAATCCCTACATATTCTAGAATGAGCTTCTGATGATATTTACTCAACTTTTTATCGTTAAACCAATGAACTGAGCACGAAATCATATTATAAACTTGTTTTAGTCTAGAGTAATCTCTGTCTCTATATTTGCACTCGATATTTTATGAATCTATTTATTGAACTTCTAATAAATCATCGGTGGATTATCGGGAGAGCCGTTGTTACTGGTACAATTTTGATGATCTTATTTCATGGATTTAGTCAATTTTAAAAGCAGGCGGATGCATTTTAATTTAAAGTACAACAGCAAGAGATTAAAATAAAAGAATTTACGGCACTAAAAGCCTCGGAACGATATTAAGTTATTTAGGGGGGCTTTAAATAATAATTTACGGTAGATACCTGTTTTTCTAAGAACCTAGACTAGGATCATACGAGGACACAGAACAAAATAACAACCGATCAAAGTACAAGGAGCGATATTAGTCATACGATATGAATGACATATAAAATATGACAAATGAACAACGGATTATTGAAATATAGACTATAATAATCTGGAATAATCTTGTAAGTCAACAATCTGGAGCCTGTAATGAGATTGCTGTTAGAAGATATAATAGTTTAAGGTTAATGTTATTTAAGCAACTCGTCTTGAGTTTGAACAAATCCCTTGTAAGCTTGGAACTGTTGAGACCTCCCCGTTCGTATCTCAAGATTAAACGGATTTTCGAGAAAATAATTCGACAATTTAAACTTGGATTTTTAAATCATGTTTAAACTAACCATTTGCTCATCAATTCTCCTATTTACGATCACGATCTCTAGAATTGAATGTTCCGGATCTCAAGAGAATAAATTCATCGACTTGACCTACGCTTTCAACAACGAGACTGTGACATGGCCGGGTCGGAAATCAACCTTCAATATTGAGATTGAAGGATACACACAGGATGGGATTTGGTATGCTTGTAAAAAGCATTGATTTTTGGATAAAATTTTCAAAAAAATCAATTTTTTTTTTAAAGAAAATCAAAATTAATTTTTATAGGATCGCTTCCAGAGGATTCTGTACATCGGAGCATACGGGAACTCATATAGATTCCCCTTATCATTTCAACCCCCATGGGCGGACATTGGACCAAATCCCACTCGAAGATTTCATCGACAGACCTGGGGTCCTCATCGATATTTACGAGAAGGTCAACCGGCCCTCAGGAGTCATTGAGAATTATGTTCTGACCAGGGAGGATATCATTGAGTTAGTAAAACAATTAAACCTGATTACAATAGCTGTCTAAATCGGTCCCCCGAAATAAAACCCCACCCTTTTTAAGGGGTTGAAAAGATGTATCCCTGAAAAACATTCCATTCTTCACAAAACACCAGGTACAAAAAATGGTATTTACATCGTTAGTATAACTTAAATTCAGATGGGAACAGAAAAACGGAGAAATTCCAAGGGGTTCCATCGTCCTTCTAAGAACCGGTTGGGGCTCACTCTGGCCAAACGTCCAGGCATTCCGTGGTGAAAAGACCCCAGAAGTGACCGTATCTCCAGACGCCCGAGAAATCAACGAAGTCAATGGCAATCCTGAGGTCAAAGTCGGTGACCTTGGCCTCAACTTTCCAGGTATCGTGAATCGTGACGCAATACTATTTAATTGAGATGCTATTTTGGCTCAGAAAATTGATTCAAATTTATTTTATAAAAGGTTACGACGCTTCAGCAGCAACGTTTTTGTCAGTCGAAAGGCAAGTGATTGGGATTGGGAGTGATGCTCTTAGTGTCGATTCTGGAGAGCAGTCCAGGGTAAGTTTAGATATTCATACTGAATTCAGGATGCTTAGAGTTAGTGGTCGAATTTTAAACCCAAAGGGCACAAGCTCGTAAAAATGCCCGTATGTCTCGAAATGATTACGGAAAACGACTGGTTAACTTTAATTTGTATTTTACAGTTTTTCCCAGCTCATAAGATATTCGCAGCAAGGAGCATCTGGATGCTGGAAATGGTTGCAAATCTCCATCTCCTCCCACCGAGAGGGTTTAACCTTTGGGTCGTCCCGTTTAAGATTGACAAGGGAACTGGAGCTCCAACCCGAGTTTTGGCCAAATTGAACCGACAAGAATAATTTGGAAATCTGGACTATTTGATTTTATTCGATTTCTATAAGTAGATAAGTCTGTTGTCTCATTGACTTCATTTAAAGAAGCAATTTTAAGGCTCAGGGAGCAGGAAAACAAGAAATAAAACCTAAAATTTCATCCGATCTGCAAATAATAATACTAATATCACATATGCGGTTCATAAAATACAAATAGAAAGTACCGACTCTGCAAAAATTAATTGATCATAATTCATTCGCTTTATTAATGAACAGCAAAATAAGAATTAACAAATCATAGTAGCTACCAGAAAATATATAATTTAATTCATGAATTATAAAAAAAATCAACTTGACACGGAGCTAGATTGAAGTTCTTTCAAAAATCCATCCCTGTCCAAAGAGGGGACTGCAATTATCCCAAGTGATGGCATTTCCACCAGAAGCACTAGCAAATAATTATTATAAAAATTTTTATTTAATTAGCTCCCCCGGAATTATGTCTCCCTGCAGAGGGTTCAAAGAATAACTCCACTCTGGGGGACTAATAAAACGGCCCTTTTCCTTACGTCATGTTAAAAAAATAAAAATTACCTATAACCCGCCAGACATTTCCCTGAATGTTCATCCTTGATTTGATACTGTCCATTACCAACAGCCAGAAGAAAATAGGTTTTATAAACGTGGTAGCACCACGGTGCTCCACTTCGCATCGTGAAGTCGTTAAGAGAGAACTCAATACGATTATCTGCAGATGTAAAGGTCGAGAGTCCATCATCTAAAAATTTTCAATAAAAAACTAGACAAAAATTCGACAGTTTAATTGTTATTGAGACTTACAGAAAAAACGGTATTCCCATCGCATTGCCAAACCATTGCTGGTCTCTTGAGTTGTGTAAACGGTCCCGAGTTTTTCACAAACTTTGTTGTCGCCCGAGGCAGTTAAATACTAGAGTTTCAAAAAATATCTACATTTTTCTACGCCGACATCTCAACTAAAATTTAGAGGTTTGATAAAAACCAGGACTATTCGAAAACTTACCGACGAATCGTGTGCCAATCGTATGAAATACGTGTTTCCTGGTGACGGCACATCGGCAGCTTCAGCTAGCCAGCCAAAACTTTGTACCAAAAACAGAAGAAAAATTTGTTTGTTCATTTTGAATCCTTGAAATGACTTGCTTTAATGGAGTTTGAGTTTTTGGAGTGTATGTGATTTTACTGAAATTAGCAAGGCTTTTTATACCAGTTTTGAGATTAAAATTCGATTTTGGGGCAGATTCAATAGCATTGGAGACTGGTAATAATTGCTGGAAGCAGTTAATAAATATTCTTATCTGTCAGGCTTTCGATTTTAGTGGACAGCAGTATTTACTAGCCAAATTAGACATCATTTGACGTCAAATTCCTAACGCCAAAACACAAAGTTCTAATCGCAATTGGGTGATAAATCAACATTTTTTAGGTAGAATTTACTATTTACTTTTGTTGTACAGGTTGTAGCTAATCCACTTAATCCGCCCTTTCATTGGAAACTGGAAATTTAGATAAACAATTACACTGAATTTTGAGGCCAAACTAAGTTTCATCAAAATCATCAAATCTCAAGTGGAGTTTCCAGAATATTTTTATTCATATATAATATGTCAATAGAATGAGTGCGAGTGATTTTTAATTGTGATTCTGAGAGCAACATCCTTGTCATCGAAGCAATTATTTATAGAATGTCAGAGTTAAAATATCAGAAATGCCTAACTTGACGACACGTCGACATCTGCATACGTTTTAAGAGTAACTTATCGATAGGTAATTTACTTCCACAATGATTTAATCTAATTTGAGACGACAAAAACATTTTGCATCTAAAACATTTTTTGGGTACTCCAAATAAGGTATAAGGTATCATCAAATTCGCCCTTCATGATTCTTTGAAATTTAAACCTGAATTATTTATGAGAACATTACTTCTAGAACCGATCTTAACAAACACAAATGACACATACAGATCCTGGGCTAAAACTACGGTATTCTAGATATTAGAATAATAATATGAACTAACCGCAGTTCAGAGCCCAAGGCGTACATAAAAGAACAATCCATTTCAGTTAATCTCCATAAGAATTACATCTCTTCATAATTAAATTAGCCTTTTAAATTCATACCATATTCCCGTTATAACCCTCAGCACCTTACTTACTACTACTGACCATATTATTTAAACGGATTATTAAAAAAAATATTTGTTAACAAGTTCCACCCGTAGTTTTGTGTGGAATACACGTTAAAATAAGTTCAAATTGCAATTTTTTAAGGAAAAATCTGTAAAAATGAAGACAATTTACGTGAAAAGGAACTTCCCAGTAATTCTAGCATCCATCGGATGTATAATTTCGTTCATATACTTCATAGACTACTACTGGTTCCAACTCCCAATTGTTACAAGTCCCGAAATGGGGAGGCAACAAATCCGGTTCGAAATCGCATCAAATCCCGACAATTTGAGCCATAATTCAGGTTTCATGAGCAAATCTAACTCAACCACAATGTTTATAAAAGAGTCTTCATCTTCGGAAGAAAACCGTTCGATGAGAACGTGTTCAGTGACAATTGCCTTAATCCTCTGCGAAGCCGATCAATACTTGTCATTAAAAATCGGTAGGAATCAATCAGGCTCTCCTAATCTCAAGAAGACAAAACCACCACCACCGGAACTACCAGAATTGTCATCAAAACCACCACCACTGGCCAAAAATTTCGGTCGACAAGTGAATCAAACTCTAGTTCTACTCAAGTCTCTTGCTATACAAACCCTCTACGACCCTGGGATTCGGCCGAGAGGAGACTGTGTCAATGTCATCGTTTTGTCGGACCGGAAATCACATTTCGACAAGATCCGGGATAAAATCCGGTCGGAATGGGCTCCAGTTTTTCAAAGGACGCTAAATCTGACCTTTTCCCCTGTCAAGTACCCCACAGGGTCGGGGTGGATGAGAAAAATGTTCAGGCCTTGTGCAACTCTTCGCCTGTTCCTCCCGGAGTTATTGCCACAGGACATCGAGTCTATTGTTTATGTTGATACGGATTTTATATTCCTGAGGAGCGTTCAGTCGCTTTTGACCAAGTTTTTTGGGCCTGAGGTCAAAGTTAACAAGGGCCTTGTGAAAGGTCAAAGTAAGGTTAAAGGTCAGGAAAGGTCTAAACAGGTCCTCGCTGGAATGGGCCCTTGTTTGTTTCATTATGGAACTAAAAGCAATCTGATTCCCTACTATGGCAGTTCCGGTTTGAATGCAGGTAAATTAGTGACGAGATCAGTTTTTTAATTGTTTCTTATACCTAAAAGGCTGGGGTTTTATTTAGAGAAATGCGTTAATTTCTGATTGTTCTTTGTGCTCTGTTCGATTCCAAAAAAGTTCGTAAAATATTTTCAACTTTGAAGGTCTGATGCTGATGAACCTAAGCCGAATGCGGGAGTCCCTGTGGACGAATAAAATCCGAATGGTCACTGCAATGTTCCAACATGAGATCAAACTGGCCGATCAGGTAGGCATGCATTAAATATACAAAAATACAGAGGCTTTTTCTTGGAACTCTACATATTGTAGGGACTGTTTTAGCACCGGGGAAATAAAATTTAGATGAGAGATTTGGTTCAGAGATTTCCGAGGTCCAGCTGGGTCAGTTTTAAATTATATCCAACTATCTAGTCTCATGGGCTGGATATGGGATATGAGGAGGATGTAAACATGTAAAATCCCTGATATTTTATGTATGAGATCAAATCAAAGGGCTTTGGCTAGTAAAATCGGAATAGGCCGGGTGCAGCTGGAACGACAAAAAACAATAAGGCTTCATAAACGAATCCGAAATCCGGAACCAATTTCTCGTTTTACTGGAAACCCGATAATCAGGAAATCGGGATGTCCCTAGCTGTGGTGTTTTTAGAGATTTTACTCTACTGGAATGGAAATCGATGACAGGACAGTATTTTGTCAGAAACAAAACAGTGTTTTCGAGAGTTCGATTAGAGATCGAAATTGTAGAGATCGATGGCATATAGGGAAATTTAGAACATGCATAATCTAGTCATTATGTTCAGATAGCAAGAGTGTGTGTCTTGTAAAAATCGGTGTTGAAGAATTTAAAACGAAAAAATGACTCGAAATATTGAAATGGCATAAATACTGAAATAAAGCCCCTCTTAAAATAGTCACCCACCCTTTAGAGGGTGTGAGGTGTGACTTTTGCAATTAAATTTGACGCAAAATTATTTCCTAAGGATAAGTCCGAATCTTTGATAATTTTGAGCAAAGCCCAAAATATCGTCTAAAAATGTGTGTAATTTCTGAGCAATTTTACAATCTCATATCGAAGCCATCATCATCTACAGTTTCCTAATAAAATTATACTATTATTTCTAGGATATTCTGAACATCTACTTCCACTTCTTCCCTGCAGAACTGGTCCCCTTGACCTGTGACTGGAACTTCCGGCCTTTTCAATGTCGAGAGGGGAACTACTGCGAGGACGCGAATTTGGCCGGAGGCATTTCCGCGCTTCACGGGAACGCGCTCAGCTTCACTCCTTCCGGACCCGAGCCGCTATTTTACACGGTCTTCAAGGTCTTCCACGATCTCAAGTTAGACGATCACTTCAGCCTCGAGAGATTCGTGGAAGAACTGGAAACGAAGTTACTGGAGGCGGAAGAGGAACTTCATTCCGACTGCGTTCGATATGGGGGATTCAGTGTCATGGTTCTTAATAGGTTGGATAAGCTTGTAAGGGTCATGGATTTACGGGATCGGGATAATGAGGTTGTTGATGATGGGGGTGGTGATGAGAGTAATTTTTTGGAGGATGTCGTTTTCGAATATGAGGATGATAATGATGTCTATACAAATAGTAAGAGTTAGGTTTGTGAAATTGTGTAACTTATTCAAGTCGATTTTAAGTCATTGATAATTTAATTAAAATCGGGTTAAAAACCAAAGAAAACCGAGTTTTGTATATCTTATTCTGATACACACACCTCCCATACTTTAACACGGCAGGTATAGAGAATCCCGTTCGCTCCTCTCTTACACACATGGGCATATGTATAATATCTAGTTCTCTGATAATTAAGTCGATATTGAATCAACATGTCATATCATAGTAGTAGCATACATAGCCATCATCGTTTTTCTCATATTTAACATTAATTTTATTCATTACTGAAATTAATTCATGTCCATTAGTTTACAGTCATTAGGAGATCTCTTCTTGGATGGTTTCGTCACATCAAATATCCTTACAATAATACACTTGGTTCGTATACGGCCTTACAATTTAATGACGATCCAGCAAGTGTTTAAAAAAATCTAAGACCTGAATAAGTCTTTGAGGATCTCTTCAGCAAAGATCTGATCCCTCATGCTATTGTATAGTAACTTTTCGTAATAATCACTCGTCGAGAACGGGTTGTCGAGATCCTCGAAATCGTCACCGAGGAGTCCGGCATAGGCATCGAAGTCCGAATCCGTGTCGGACAGGCTGCTTTCCGGCTTATCCCACGTCGGCAACTTTTCGGAGCTCTTGTCGAAACTTCTGTCGAAACTCTTGTCGAAACTCTTCGAATTTTTTGCATAACCCATCTTATCATTTCCACCTTTGAAAGGCGGCTTCTCCTTCTCTGGAATTGCTTTTTTCGTCCCCCCTTTGGCATCGTAAACAGGCCCAAATGTCAGTACCGGATATTGTCGACCTTCCGGATCGAAAATCTCTTCCAGGTCATCCTTGATTGGTTTCATTTTCGGAAGAACAGTGGAAATAAACCTCGCATCGTGAGTCGCATATACTTCTAAAAATTCTCGGACGAACTGAAGGACATTTGACCGGTTTCTGGTGGCTTGGGTGCAGACTGAGGTGAGGACTCGAAGCATTTTTGAGCAGACTGAAGCCTCTTTCTGCATTTCGGGGGTGATGAAGAGGCCGATACTGATTGTGGCGTCTTGTAGGAGTTGCAGGAGGATGTGTAAACATCGCATGGCATCGGTGATGGCTGCGGTTATTGTCGAAGTGCGGTTGGTAATCGAGGTGAACCGTTCCTTGAAGTTCTCAGCGAACACGAGGAGATTGGCGTAGAAAGCGTCGAGTAAAAACAGAGCTGTTATTTTTTTGTAACAAAAACACAATTAAAATTGATGGTATTGTCACTTGGTATTAATAGGACGTGTTTTTAGTCGTCCCGATATAAGTTATCTCCCGGAATAAGTTACCCTTCGATTTATAAATACAAGCCGCTTTCAGAGTGTTTTTAAAATAGAGTTATTTTTTCTACCTCGTTTCGATGAATATTTTCCATACTGTTTGGCCAAAACTGCCAGCACTCCCGAAGTTTTTGAACTCTTAGGACCAACAGCTTCAACAATTCCATCTCCATACAGTTCAACCTTCAAAGTGACCAATTTCATGAAATTCGACTTATGCTGTCCATCCGGGACTTTGGGGATCTTGCACAGCATTTCCTTGCCATTTCCAACGATTCGACTCCAAACTGAGAGGGTGGCCCTTCGGATCTTCAACTGGAGCCAGTGATGTTCGGAAACGTAGTCGTCGAGGAGGTCCTTGAGGAATGTGAAGCTCCCTTGGAAATCTTCACGGAACTTCATGAATGAGTCCACTTCGTCTTTTAGCATGAAAGTCAATTCCTTGAATTGCTTCTGAATCGAAGAGAACTTCTCGCTTCTTCGACATCTGAAAAAACATGCAAGTTTTACGAACTACCGTAATTTTCTAAATAGATTCCCCCTAAAAAGTTCGTCAACGATTTTTTCTATCAATTTTGATCATAATTTCAGAATCAACAAGCCTTCGATTATGTGCACATAATTGGAACTACGTTTTAACAAACATCTTCCAAAAACACTTTTTATCCTGGGGACTTATTTCGAGGCTTGTTTTAAACATGCCATATCTATTCACTTACTTGTTACAATTCCAGAATTTCGATTTAACAAAGATAAGTAGTCCCAAGTTCTGCTTCTCAGGATTCGGTGGCTCCGTGCTAATCGGACACAAATAACCCGGACATGAAGTTCCAGAGTCCTTAGTCGTTAAGAAATAGCTACATCGAATCCCAACGCTCTTGTCAACTGCATTCGGCATTCGACAACTGCAACGGGGCTCCGCACAATACATCCCAGTCGCCGTGAATAGCCGAATCGCCGCCTTGGAACAACCTTCTTCGTAATCGTCGAGGAAGTTCATCGTGACGACCCCATCGGGCTGGATCTTATCTACCGTTTTCACGTAGATTGTATGGGACGGGTCATTGTCTTTGAAATAGGACTGGGAATTGGGGGAACATGCGTGCGGTATCCACACTTGCGTCGGGTACAGAACACGGACCCTACGGATATTGCAAGCGGTCAGAACGGTCATTAATTACAACATTTGTTTCTACTCCAGAAGCAATCGAAATAGTGCAGTATAGGATAGGAAAGTATGGAGAGGAGAGAGTGGAAATGAACATACGTTGAACAGCCGTATGAAACACCGCTAAACACGACAAATATCCGAATAACGTCCTCAAGCTTGACGGAGCGGTCCTTGAGATTGGCCAAATAATTTTCGGACAGCGGGTAATCGACCGCAAGCCATTCCTTGAGTCCTTCAGAAGGGAACTTGACGCTCGTTCCAAATCTCGGGTTTGACTTCAAATCGATGAAACTCTGCCACTTCCTCGAACTGGATTTATTGAGGAGGAGGATTCGCAGGATTGTGAAGTCTTTGACGAGGTCGGGATTCTGACCCAGATTTTCAATCCTTTCCGTCATTACCTGTCGATTTTTCTGAAAAAAAAATCAGAATGTAATTTTAACATACCACATTCTGCTAAAAATCATACGAATATTTTGCTAAAGTACCGCAACTCCATCCAAAACCGCGTCACATTCTTCTCTCCCGTGCGAACTACCGAGGAGGTCAGAATCCTTGAGGCAATTGGCACAGAGGGGCAGATGACACCGTCTGCAAATGTCGAGCGGAACATAGCGGCCAGGGACCGGAAATTGCTTGTAGCAACCCAAGCAGCAACATTTTTTTGAGCCCGATTCGGGTCTTTCAGAAATTTTCGGGTAATGTGGAAGAATTAGCAGAGGTTTTTCGGAAAATAGGGTCTTGCCCCCTTCGATTTCTCTGGTCGCGACCATGAATTTCAGCTCGAGGTTGATGTTGATATCCTTGCTTTTATTCTTGTTATCCCTTCCTGGTTTCATTGGGACATTTATTATTGTGTCAATCGAATTAAAAATTATAACTTCATAGTCTATTATTATCATACAAGGGAACATTTTCAGATGTAAAATCCCAAAATAATAAATCTTTAATATTGGGGCAATCGCTAAGTAATACTGTTTTGACGCAAAATCCAATCGAAGATTTACTATTACAGGATCCTTGAATAGACTGCTTCTTGACCTTCCCAGTCCCACCTACTTTACTAGGTCAAAACGAAGCAAATCGGAGGTTTACATCTGAAAATGTTCCCTTGTTAGACACAAACAAACCTGCAGAATTCCAACCGGCAGGGTACTGAGAGGGTACGCTGAAGGGCCTGCATTTTAATTTATGGTTCGGCCAGTGGGATTGTTGATGTTTTTTCGAGCAGTAAAAGACCTTCTTGCAACCGGCACAACAACTCTTGCAAGGAAGGCCACAAACGGCACAAAGACCCTTTGGAGGCTGAGATTCGTCGGGGTCAATGAAGAATTCCTCCGTTCCGTCGACACTTTTTTCGTTGATATTTGACGGGAATAAGGTATTGTACTCTTCGACATTTGTTTGATAGTTTAGCCCATCACCCTGCCCGTCAGAGTTTGGGGAAACGGCTGTACCGGGTTTCGGGAATTTGCTCATAACGGCGTTTGTTTTCTCGTATGGACTTTGGAACGTTGGGGTGCCACGGCTGTGATGTTTGGGACCCTAAGGGGTAAATATGCCGTTAAAGTATGACCTCGAAATAAGCCCACATGGGGAGATAGTTTGGGGGCTCGTAAATTAACGTAATGTATACCATTTTAACGGCTTCTCAATTCCGAGTTGATTTGATTTATAGCATCTAGGTACGCAAATCAACTTCGTTCTTTAGGGAATATGCACAAGAAAGAAGGCTTTATGTAGTTTCCTTGCATTAGAAATCTTGATAAAGTGGAAGGTTCCTGAATAATTTCCAGATTAGATGAGCCAAACCTTGGTAACAGCAATTGTGTTGAGCTAGAAATGACCTAAAAATGACAACTTGCATCCAATGCAAACGTCGACTAAATCGTCGGTTCAAATTTCAAATGGTGTTCGACCGTTCGACGACACAATGTAGGCTAAAGAATCATAAAAATAACACCGATTATAAACAATCTTGTCGAAAGTTTATGTCAACGCGAGTTTCTTAAATGACATATACAATTGGCCAAATAAAAAGATAACAAATTTAATTTTATCTAATCGATGGTAACGTATTTATTCCAATTTCATTAGGGTTACTGTCGTTAGCATAAATATTCATAAGAAACTTATAACTACTATTTAAACTTAATTTTCATGTATTATTGATTAAACTTAACTATCAATTTCAAAACGGTTAACTGAATATTAAGATTAAGTTCCTTCTCATCCCTCTCAATCTCATCCACAAAAACCGTAAACGGTATAAATAAATACAATCAACAATAAGAAAACATCATAAATGAAATGACCTAAAAACCAGCCTTTGCCGGCCTGGCAAAATAACAAACAACATACACAGCACCAAATTGATATTTTCAAACCAGACTAAACAGTTAATTACCAGTAACTTCAGTCTTCAGTAACTAAAATATGAATTCAATTATCTAATACTCCATGAACATTGCTGAAAGTTCAGAATATAATCATTTGATTTGATGCTTTCAGATACTACGAGTGACACAGGTAACAAATGTAAGTCATGTTGGAGAACTTTCAACAACTAAAATATCGGAAACCTCTTCATTGGGCCAGGTTTACTTTACAGTCGTTCCGATATTTCCAAATTTTGACAATGAAGACCTCAATGTTATTGACAATTAATACAGTTGTCAGTACTTCAAAATAGAACGGAGTTTGAATTAATTAATTATGAGATTAACAACTTAACAAATGAACAATATTGTTCCAATTTACATAATGTACACTATACATATTGACTCAATTGAATTTGAGACTTCGGTTTTGTTTGGACATCGCAAAGCTGCACAAAAAGCTAGTATTTTAATGAACACTCGAACTTGATTCTAATTCTAGATTCAATGTACAATTCCATCATAAGCTATACAGAGATCAAAAATTCGACTTTTAGTACCTAATTCATTTTTTTGTCAGTATAAAATTTCTTAGCAAAATACAACATACCTACACACAATATTACAATACAATTTTATAATCCTTAATTTTTAGATCATGAAACATGGTTCAACGACTGATCAGAGGGCGATAAAGTCAAAAAATTGATACACCAGACAGCATTTAATAATTTAATTGAGTTATCTAAATGTACACCATGCCACTCGAAGCCCTCCACAATATTCATATTCAAGCTCGTTAAATATAAAATATATTTAAGCAATTACAATCAAATAAACCTTAAAAGTACACCCCACCTCGAGAGGAGGGGTTATAATTTTTAAACCCTTCCTTTTGATATAGCACATTATAGCAGCAATAATATAATACAGTTTCAAGTAACAACAGAGATAAAAATCACAGACTTCATTTTCCTTACAAGAGCAAGACACCTTCTTGAAGTAATTGTCGAATTATTCCGAATTAAGCAAAATTAAGATAGGTAAATACAAAAACAAAAACAACTACAACTTACAATAAAACTGAACTCGTAGAACTAAAATGGGGTGTTACAGATATGACAGGTAATTGCATAATTACTTAGTTTAGTAATCAACTTCTGGTAATACTTCATTGATTAATTTAAAAAATCAAATCAACGGTCTACTTATTCTCCAATACCAACTTGCTTAAATGAGGGAAGTGGTAGATTTTCATTGGAATCCTGGACAATTATGTACTGAACATAGCGCTTCAAATCGGTCAGTGCACTTGTCACTTCTTGAGTCAAGTGCGAAACGGATGGGGAATTGTATCCTTCATACAATGACAAGGTCTCAAGAGCCTTTTGCAAGATTTTCAAACATTTCAAACATCTTTGAATAAAGTCTTTCCTGTTTATTTTCTTCTCTTGGTATTCCCTCGACAGCTGAACGAATGAAGCGTAGAATTTGTAGAACAAAATAATTCCTATCACAAAAAATATGAGTTAGTTCCTCGATTGCAAAAATATTTTATCGTCAAGTCCGAAATAAGAAATAATTATATGTAATTAAATAACTATGAATGCTCACCTCGGTCAATCCAGACTCCAGGACGAATAGCATGAAAATGCTTTTCCATAACTTCAACATAGCGTCCTAAAATCTTGAATTCACGAAGAGCCTCTTCAGTATAAACGAAAGTTGGGTCTGGTTTCCTAACGGCCTTCAACCTTCTACGTAAAAATGACTCTACGAAGCACCAAGCCATTATGATCAAAGAATGGTCCGGATTCAATTCAAATTTTCCTTTATGCTCAATAAAACTTAAAAGATTTGAAACAGCTAGTTTTGTGGACTGAGTAATATAAGACGAAATTTCTTTTTGACAGTTACTTTCTACAGCATCGACCTTGCAGTAGGAAATCTCTTCGAAACATTTGTCACATGCCCACACAGACTCTTCCCATTTTAATGGATCCTCGGGATAAACCATCCCAATCCTACAACTACGGCATTTAATAACTGCCGTAAAATCCTGTAAACTTTGGGGGTTCCGGCAACGTATGCACATACAGTTACTTATACTTAAATGGTCATGGAGTATTTTCTTCCGCCGACGATAAGGGACATAGGGGCTTGGAGTAAAGTCTATGGTTATAATCTCTCCTTCTATAATAGTAGAGGCAGCTTTGGTCACCAGTCTCATTCGATTTTGATCACCTGTGTGCTCATCCTTAATGTAATGGAAGGTGTTTGGCACGCAGTCATGAGCAAACACGGGCTGTTTGGGGAAGAGCAATTTAAATCTGGAAACAATAAATTTGGATTTTACATTTCGCTGTTGACATAAAATAAAGTAAAATTGAAAAATAATAAAATATAAATATTGACGATAAAATTTGAATTTGACAGCATATTGATATGGTCCAGATTCACAGTCGCAATGTAAAAATATAAAGCGAAACTTTCGAATATAGACGATAATATCACTTACGGGCTTGTCATTGAAGGTCTAAAAGATAATGCGGTGATTATAGCATGAACATCCATTATGAGATCAAGGTTGTAGCCTGAAAACTTCGCACTAAACGGGACTAGAGATGCAATGTTTTGAGCAAAAAGTTTGAACCTATCCGTGCTCTTATAAGCGTCAACCCGAACGTTGTTTGTCATAGCCAGAAACCGATCCCATAACTCATGAGCATAACGCTCTAGTTGTAGCGCACGAAGAATCTCAACGTCCATGTAGAGTGTGTGAGGACAGCGTCCGGCTGAAATGTCCTCATCCCCCTGAAAATAAAAGCAAACCGAAATCAAATGAGATATTTTCTCCCGTATAAATAAAATAAGATGGGGAACAGAACTTACAGTGGCATTTAATGAACCGACAGCTTCACATTCTCCCGCCTGATGAGCAACCAAAAACTGACAATTGTACGAACAAAGTGGTAACCGACACTTGTTACATTGATACCTCGGAGGTCCAATAAACTCCACCACTCTCATACATCCTAAGCAAGCCGGTCGATTTGCATTACAAAATATAGAACTAATCGCATTAGTCGTCCTCAAGTTCACACAATAAAGGTCCAACACAGGATCCAACTGATTGTCTGGCGACGCGTCGGCCAATGGAAAAACTAGCATCGGTTTATCCTCGAAAATTTCCTGACCCTCCGCAAGATTCCTACTTGCAACGGCAACCCAAACAGGCGACCCCCCACTACTATCTGACGATCCAATCTCCTCCATCCGATACGGAGTGCAAAACTGCTTATGTACTGGCCAGCAGATCTTCTGATGATCCTCATTACAGTAGAAGGCCGAAAGGCACTGGGCACACTTGATATTTGCAAGAGAGGAACAATTCTGACTCTTAGCTTCACAGGTCGTCATACCGTCCACAAAAGTGGCACAGTAGGCAAAGGCAGGGACTCCAATGGAACTGCAGGATGTACTCGACTCAGAATCGGGTGATGCAACCTTCTTAGTAAAAAAATTATAATTACTGGTTCGGCCGAAGTTTGAGCTTCCGCCATTGTTACTATTACTAATATTAGCAGTGTCCACTGGGCCTATTTGAAATCCCGATGCGGCTTGGTACGAGTACTTTAACTGATCCGTTCCACCACCCCCTGCAGTTGTATACTGATCTCGATGATTCGCAAGACACCAACTTGCTGCCCTCTTCGTCGAGTCATCTTCATCCGACTCCAGTGACTCAAGGCCGAGTATGGAATTAGACTGGAAGTCAGTTGCCCCTCCTTGTTGACCCGTATTATCCACACAACTTGGAGGGACCTGTTGGTTTGTATGAGGATATTCTCCGTTGTCGAAATTGTCATTTGAAACCAAAACAATATTATTTCCACTGTAGACGAATCCCCCGTCATTACTAATGCCTGGAGCTATAGACACGACCCCGTCGAAAGGCCCCTTGTTACTCTCGTTTGTACTCTCCATGTCGATGTCGATAACGGTGTCCTGGACATGGTGTTGCTGGGACTCGTTTTTATTGTCGTTGTCGGCATTGTTATTATTCGTCGTCGTCGTCCCATTCAAATTCTTGTTCTTCTTCCGATTCCGACGGGGTTTATTCGTTTTGTTGCTAGTATTACCGGTACCTCCTTCGGCCCCGTTTGTTGTACTCCCAGAAGCTCCTATCGCATGTAATAGTTTCAAATTTTTAATCTATTTTTGACACGTTCAAGTCAACGTAAATAAAGTTTATATCATCTAATCAAACCTATCGCATCATTCCCTGACGAGGAAGACAGATTCAAACCGCCGATAGCCGACGTGATATTCTTGACATTTTGAACGCCGTTGTTTTCCACTGCTGTTGTGCTTCTCATTTTTAACATCGAATCGTGGTCTTCACCTGAAATTCAATTACAAATTGCAATGAAATTAATTAATTACGAATTACCAAATTTCAAATTTGAGAGAGAAAACAGTATAGTAAGTTTTTGTGTCAAGAGTTTGAATTAGTAATTAGTTAATTAACAATTACGTACGCTTAAGACATTTAATGTGTAATTAACTACACACAAAAATATTTGTGATTTGGTGACAAAACAAACATTAACTTTTTATCGCCTTCCACTTCCACTTCCACCTTCGCTTCAATCTTGAATTTGGTTTTTTCTCGCATGAATTGAGATTTGAATTCCCCGCCGAGATGTACTTTTCTCATTTTGCCCCATCAACTCTCCACTTTGTCTTTGTCTACACTATAGCGTTTACTTAAAGTTGTATTTTTTTTAGATTCCATAGTCGATGATTTAAATTCGACTGTCGACAATCGACACCAAAGTGATTCGACATTCAACATTAAAATACTGGTGTTTCAGACGAATTCCTGACAATAAATTACCAAATTTTCAGGATAATGACATGAATTTGTGTTTATTGGGGTATTTTACAGACAAAGTTACAATCGTAATTTGATGCTTTATCGGTTCTATCGTTGTATGGAATTTTATATGACAAGCATTTGGCACAAACAGACAACAATCAAAAATTTGAAATTCTAAAATATTCCATTATTTTATCGTAGCTGTAAATGTTCATTTATTGATGAAAAGAAGATCTTGGAATACCAATTAGATTGTAAAATATTTGCTTCTTATTGTACTAAATAGATCATCATTGAATGTTTCACATTTTGACTAACTAATCAAAATTTCTAGGCTTCACTTTCTCTGCAGCTTTGGTTTCGTTTTTCAGCTCGTCCACGAAAATAATCATAAAAGACTGCAGATTGTTCTGAATCAATTTTTTCTGGGAGATCCTGACCCGCTTGTACAGAATGGATTCTGCAAATCAAGTCCTCGAGATCTAATCCCAGTTCATCTGATTGGGGAATATCCGGAATCTTCAATGTTAAATAAAAGTTTCGCAACAATTTTATCATTTCCTGGTAGTTCTTGTACGAGTCGAATTCCCAATGATCTTCCTTCAATTCTACATCCACATCATGGAAACCGACTCTTTTTAAACTCTTGCAAATTTTTGACATCTGAACCTCAATAGAATCCAGTTGAAGCGAATGATGCTTCAATCGATGAGCTGGAACGGTGAAATAAAAAACTCCTTCGGGTTTCAAAAGTTTGATCAGGTTCACAAAAGCTGTATCGGCCTCTTTGAGCCAATGAAGAACATAGTTTGCAAAAATCAGGTCCACACTGCCTTCAAGGTCCCTTATTTTGGGGTCAATTTTGCCCCAAGGCTGAGTAATATCCTGTACTACAAAGTTGATATTGGCATTCGAGTGATTGTTCTCAGCAAATTGGACCATGTTGGGGTCGATATCCAAGGCTATAAATCGGTTATGAGGAATTGACTTCCCCAAAAGCTTTGTAACGTTCCCACTGCCACAGCCAACATCCATGATCACATCTAAGACACTGACAATAAAAATTATTACCCATCGGTAATATAGTTAATTTTGAGCCATAATTGAAGTCATTTGTCCCGGAATAACTCCCCACCCCCTACTAGAATACACTATAGGTATAGCCGATGGAATGGAAGGGTTGGAAACTACAGCTCTTTTGAACTTATTTTTCAGTAAAAACATGGAACCGTCGGAAAGTCAGAATTGTCAATGTCGATAACGTAGTCTTTATTTTTCAGTAAAAATATAGAAATATCTGAATTTTTGCAAACGTAGTCTATTGTCAAAATTTTCAGCTTCATTATAGCATTTTATATGTTGTAAGTAGTAATTTTCAACTATTAATTTGATCACTCGCAAAGAAGTAACCTCACCCCGAATGGCGTCTTAAAATCCAACGGATAAGCTCTTTTCCATCTCTGAGTTGAAATCCATTAATCTTGTCGTAAACTATAGATTTCACGTCCATTTTTAGATATTACAAGAGTTAGTAAACTACGAAACAAGTATAAACTATCGTATTTAAATATTTCCAAAACTTGGTTGAAAGATACTTCAGTTCAGACCAATAGTTTAACGCTAACTAACAGAACCATGTTTTGTGAACGCAGTATCTTTCATTCAAAACAACATCCTTACTGGAAAAATACCGTGTGATTTTCTAAAAATAGCGTGTGATATTCGCTGGACAACTCGAAAAAATATAAAAAATCAAGAGCGTCATCCACTCAAACCATGAAACCTGTTCGTCAACTTAGCAAATAAATCAAGTCTTATTTTTAATCTTTTCTACAAAGTGCATGGTTAATTTAGCCATAGGGTAAAGTTCCTAAAGTTTGCTCCTTGCCATTAGCTATCTCTCGCTATGCTTACGAAATTGTCGATAACTCCGTTTGTGTCTGGTACTATAAAAAGCGTAATTGGCAGGGTTTTTAATGAGCGAAGCAGTCCTCGTTTATTTTTTAAACACAACAGTCCAACAGTTATATGGGATTGCAAAGAAAAATACGCCAGGGTGATACGGTTGTCAGATTTTATGATTTTTTTTAAATAATTATAAGTTTTTCATGGAATTGAAATGAAAGTTCATTATTGATGACAAATGCTTTGCGAATTATTTATAGATTAAAATTTTTCTCATCCTTCATCTTTTATTTATATTTAGTTTTTCATCACGTAGTGTAATTTTAACTGTTCCGACTAATTCAACATCCGCAGGTTAAAACCATTTATCAGACAGGAATTACACGCACTTTAAAAATTTAATTGATAGTTTCCTTTGACAAAGGATGTCAGATTATTATCCCAGGGAATTGATCCGGACAATGATAATATCCGGGTGACTTAACTAAAATTTTCCCTAAACACCTTCATAATTATTTTTAATATATGACAACAGTCATTCGTCAGTTCGCCAACAAATATATATTGTTACTGTGTACATCATTTTTCATTCCACCTTACTTTACTTTGAGAGCCCAATTTCCTGAGTATTTTAGATTCGTGCTAATTGGTTTATTTTAATTTCATTTTTCAGCTAGTCCCCACAAATAATCATAAAAGATTGCACTCTGTTCCCAATCAATTTTTTCTGGTAGATCCTGACCCGTTTGTACAGAATAGCTTCTACAAATCAAGTCCTCGAGCTCTGGTCCCAGGTCATTCGGTTCTGGACTATCTGGAATCTTAAATGTCAAATAATAGTTTCGGAACAATTTCATCATTTCCAGGAAGTCGTTCCGAGAGTCAAACTCCCAATTCTGTTCCTTCAATTGGACGTCCACAGCATGGAAACCGACCGCGTTTAGACTTTTGCAAATTTTTGACCTCTGGACCTCTACAGAATCCAGTTTAAGGGAACGATGCTTCAATCGATGAGCAGGAACAGCGAAATAAAACGCTCCTCCGGGTTCCAAGAGTTTGAACAGGTTCTCAAAAGCCGTGTCCATGTCCTTGAACCAATTTATAACATAGTTTGAAAAAATCAGGTCCACAGAGCCTTTAAGGTCCCTTATTTTGGGGTGAATTTTGTCCCAAGGTTGAGTAATGTCTTGTACTATATATTTGATGTCAGGAGCTGAGTGATTTTCCTCAGCGAATTTGACCATGTTGGGGTCGATGTCTAAGGCAAGTAATCGGTTGTGAGAGATTGACCCTCCCAAAATCTTTGTAACGTTCCCACTGCCAGAGCCAACATCCATGATCACATCTAGGGTACTTTGCATAATAAAAATTAAAAATTATCAAAACTGACAATGAGTAAATTTCAGTCCTGATATTTCATGATATCACTTCAATTTTGGAACTTGTATATTGTGTCAGTCTTTAAAATACTCAGCTAGTAACTTTAAATCGATCGCAAACAAGTGTTATATCTTACCCCGTCCGGTCTGTTAAAATGCGATTGATCAGCTCTTTCCCATCTCTTAGTTGAAATCCGTTTACCTTGTCGTAAACTGACGACTTCACGTCCATTTTAAAACGTTTCAAAGAATTGAGTAGACAGTATGAATATTTTCAAAACTGGGAACTTATTGAAGTCTATTTGACCATTCAATCCAAGCCAATATGCAATACAACAAGAGGTTTCACAGACCTCTTAATAAAAGAATCTTGTTGTTAAGCCAGTACCTTTTATAAGAAACCATTATCCTTGATTTAAAATTTTTATGTGTGAGAGCATTTCCTAAGGATGACTCGAAATACTCGTAAAAACAAATAAAAACATATCAGTGGCATCAACCAGTGCCAGTCAGTCAGGGCATACTTGCCTTCAACAATAAGGTAGTTTATTCTTAAATCCAGTAGTCTGCGTCGACAAAGGTTATTAGTTATTATACTCGAAGGGCAAAGTGCGTATGCGTCTGATAATTGGCTTCCATATAATTGTTAAAGGAACGACTTTTAATACAAATCTGTTACTGTTAGTTGTTACTCTAACGTCTGGAACAGAAATGTAGTAATCACCAATGTAAATGTCGTATAATTACTAAATGCTAATTATGTAAATTCATTGTCACCTCATGAGCCCAAAAGAGTGTCACCAATTTCCAAACGGACCTCGGGGGTCGTAAACTGTAAACTTGTAGGAATTCTACTGACTTAAATGGATGATTTATAGTTTGTATCGTTGTATGAATTGTCATATTATGGTAAGCCTCTCTAAGAAAGGTCTGTTGCACTTATGAAAATAAGCAAGACCTTTTGATTTCTACATAGAATGTTTATTTCAAAAATTGAATTACTGATTATTTCCATTTTGATTACACTAATTAAAAACCTTATGCTTCATTTTCTTTACACTTTTCGTTTCGTTTTCGAGCCCGTCCCCAAAACGTATCATAAAAGACGGTACATTGTTCCAAATCAATTTTTCCTGGAAGATCTTGACCCGCTGGTAAAGAATAGGCTTTGAAAATCAAGGCCTCCAGCTCTGATCTCAGTTCATCTGATTCTAGAATGTCTGGAATCCTAAATCTAAAATAATAGTTCCGGAACAGTTTCAACATTTCCTGGAAATCTTTGGGGGAGTTAAACTCCCAATGATCTTCCTTCAATTGGACCTCCACATCGTGGAAACCGACTCCTTTAAGACTCTTGCAAGTATTTGACCTCTGGACTTCCGCAGAATCCAGTTTAAGGGCACGATGCTTCAATTGATGAGCAGGAAAAGTGAAATAAACAGCCCCTCCGGGTTTCAAGAGTTTGTACAGGTTCTCAAAAGTCGTATCCATGTCTTTGAACCAATGTAGAACATAGTTTACAAAAATGAGGTCCACAGAGCCCTTAAGGTCCCTTATTTTGGGGTGAATGTTGTCCCAAGGTTGAGTAATGTCTTGGACTATATATTTGATAGTTCCAGCCGAGTGATTATTCTCAGCGAATTTGACCATGTTGGGGTCGATATCCAAGGCCAGTAATCGGTTGTGGGGGATTGACTCTCCCAAAAGCTTGGTAACGTTCCCACTGCCACAGCCAACATCGAGGATCACATCTGTGGTCCTTTGGAAATTTATAATAATAAAGCTTTGTAAACGGTAGTCGAAAAGGGGTGTAACCACACGAGAATCATTGTCCTGCGACTGGGAGGAGCTAAAAATCTCGCATTTTCAATCAATTTAAAACAAGAAAATATGCAAATCTTACCCCGAACGGTCTCTTAAAATCCAACTGATCAGCTCTTTCCCATCTCTTACCTGGAGTCCATTAACCTTGTCGTAAATACACGATTGTACGTCCATTTTAAAACGTTTAAAAAAGCGGAACTTTAATTTTTCCAAAATTTCGTTGAATGCTAACCTTGAAGTCTAATACAATATAAGAACTTTTTTGTGAAGGCAGCTCCTTTTATAGAAAATCAACAACCTTGATTTACAATATTCCATGAGAATATTTCTACAGGATGACTAGAAATTTTTTAGATTTTTTTTAAAAACTTCCGACACAGTCTGGGCATATCATTAGCAATAAAATAAGCAAACTTGTTAACCAGTCTCCTATACCAAGGTTATTTCAGCGACGATGAGGGTGGGAATGAACACAAAATCAATATGCAGATCTTTTAATTGATGTTCAAATTCCTGTGTTTAATTACATAATTGTTTAATTTGTTTCGATGTATAAAGCCCTCCTAGGGGTGGTGTTGTCCAAGGGGTGGTGCGGAGATAAGTTGATTTTTTTAAGCATAGATTCATGAGCAATCTATCCACCCCGGCTGAGAACTCGACCTACCTGTTTCTTATCGACAGACAGACGGACAGTCATTCGAATAATGCATAGTCTATGGAGCAATTTCAATTTTTCACAAAAAATGTTTGCGATCTGAAAACTATGAAGTTATCTTTATCCATATCATGGCGGATAGGATGTAGACTTCTAGACCGACGCATTTTTTGCAGTCTGGAGACCTTAAATTTGTTTTATCACTGAACCTTTGTACAATCCAGTTCTTACACCAGTTTCTATAAAAAAAACGGCTGTGTTTACGATATTTCCCTTGGAATTTTTTTATGACTACGTCAACAAAAGCATTTTTAGATATCCAACTAAATCTACTGCCTCTGATTGTCACAAAGAACTAATCGTTAATTAGATACACGCAAATAAATGTGAAAACTATTTCCATCCCGAAGTATTGAACAAAGATTACTAATTTAGCGTATCGTTTTTTTTGTCGACCAAATGAAGTTCCTGATTAGCCGAACGGATCATCAAAAATGTATAGATATGTATAGGGCATTGATATTGATTACCCAAATGAATTAACCATGCAATGCATATATGTGACTTGAAAATAAATTTTATTTATTAATATTTAAAAAATTAAATCCTCTAAGATAATTAGCCAATAAAGAATTGATACTCTTTACTTCTGTTTCATCTACTTTAACAGGCCAATTAACTGAGTAATAGATAAAAAATCTTATTATTTTGGTTTCATTTTTGAGCCCGTCCAAAAAACGTGGCATAAAAGATGGTCCGCTGTTCTAAATCAAATTTTTCTGGAAGGTCCCCACCCGTTTGAACCGAATAGATTCTGTAAACGAAGTCTTCGAGTTCTGATCTCAACTCGTTCCCTGTTTCTGGAGTCATAAATCTGAAATAATAGTCTCGGATCAGTTTCAATGTTTCCTGGAAATCTTTCGGGGAATCATATTCCCAATCCTCTTGCTTCGGTTGGACACTAACATCATGGAAGCCGACTCCTTTAAGACTCCTGCAAATCTTTGACCTCTGAGCAACTGCAGAGTCCATTTTTAGGCTACGATGGTTGAGTCGATGAGCAGCAACAGTGAAATAAATAGCCCCTCCGGGTTTCAAAAGTTTGAACAGGTTCTCAAAAGCCGTATCCACGTCTTGGACCCAATGTAGAGTGTAGTTTAAGAAAATCAGGTCCACCGAGTTCTCAAGGTCTCTTATTTTTGGATGAATTTTCTCCCAAGTTTGAGCAATGTCTTGGACTGTATATTTGGTATTGGCATCCGAGTAATTTTCTTCAGCGAATTGAACCATGTTGGGATCGATATCCAAAGCTAGTAATCGATTATGAGGTATTGACTCTCCCAAAAGCTTTGTCAAGTTCCCACTGCCACAGCCAACATCCATGATCACATCTTGGACCCTTGATTAATAGAAAAATATTAAAACTCGGTAATTCGATATTATGTATTTGGGTAAAAAAAATTGAATGATGTATATTGACCCTCTGTTTTTTGTCAAAATCTCTCATCTCCCGCAATACTATTTTTCGACTCTCTCAATGTTAACAACCTATTTACTTTTGAGTAAAATCGAAAAACGGCTCAAATACTCGAGCCTCTTCTTCTCTCTCCCTTTCCCGTTCCGTACCTATACTCGTGACCCAAATCAAGGTTCCTTCCAGCAATACTGTACTTGACAGTCTTCTCAAAACCCCTTGGGCATTCAAACAGGGTATTATGATTTTTATTTTTTTATTTCGCATTTTTTGGCATATCTTACTAGTCAAAACCGCTGGCGCAACATAAGCGTGTGAACTGCTTTATAAGGAACTCATGAAGGAATTGTCGAATCCGGATCAGAAAATATCTCATCTGCCTTTGCTTTATATCAGATTTTAATAATATTTACATTCTAAAGTGTTTTTCAACGAATCAATATCTTTACTATTTGTTGAAATTCTATTAATTTTAAATATTCGACCATTAATTTAATCACTCACAAATACAAGTAAGTATCTCACCCTGAATGGCGTCTTAAAATCCAATTGATAAGCTCTTTTCCATCTCTTACTTGATATCCATTAACTCTGTCATAAACTGAAGATTTCACGTCCATTTTTAGGGCCTACAAAGTGTTTAGTAAACTATCAAATAAGTATAAACTATGGTTTTAAATTTTTCCAAAACTTGGTTGATGGCTACTTTAATTCAGACCAATAGTTGAACAACAACAGACCCTTGTTTTGTAAACTCTGTACCTTTTATTGAAAACAACATTTTTTTACAATAAAACCGTGTGATTTTTTCTAGGATGATTCCAAAAAAACATTTAAAAATCAAGTCCGTCACTCACGCAAACCATAAAAACAACTTGTTCGTTTGCTTTTTTACAAATAAAAATATAGTAGTCTTCTACAAAGTACAAAGGTTAGTTTAGCCAAAGGGTAAAGTGCGTAAAGTTTGGTTTTTTGCTATTATATTTGCTATCTCTCTTGTTAATCTTGCGACATTGTTGATTTCTACATTTATTAAAGGCTCTGTAGAACAACGTAGTTTGTAATTAGTTCGTTTTTTATTGAGCCAAACAGTGCTAGTTTGTAAACAATAACAATAGTAGTCCATAGCCTAACAATTATACAGGATGCAAAAAGCAAGACGACGAGGATGATGGGTGTCAGATTTTATGATTTTTGCTAAATTATTATGAGTTTTTCATGGAATTTTAATGCATTTTTCAAAGTCCGTTCCCTGAACGAAATGCGGATTTCCATAATTTATAGATTTACAAATTTTTCTCATGTTCTCATCCTTCATATTTTTGCTTTCTCATCACGTGAAATTGTAATACTATTTGAGCACTTTTGACTAAACTTGATGGCTTCATGTAGGTCAAAAGGTAGGTCAAACCCATTTAGCAGACAGAGCAATTAGATTCATATTTAAAAAATCAGCAATCGAAAAAATGTAGTTTCCTTTGACAATGGCACATGTATTATTATCCCACAAGGAATTGACCATGAAAATCTTAACCTGGTTAACCTACAACTTTACCAAAGCACCTTTAAAGTGTATTAATTTTATGAAACTGAACCCACTGTATTCTAGTTTTATTGTTACTATTTTCGTGTCATTTTTCAGCCCGTACGAAAAAAACATCATAAAAGACCGTGCGCTGTTCTAAATCCAATATTTCTGGGAGGTCCTGACCCGCTGGGACAGAAGAGCTTTTGTAAACGAAGTCCTCGAGTTCTGAGCTCAAAATCTGATCATCCACGGATCCTGAAATCGCAAATCTGAAATAATATTCTCGGAACAGTAACAACATTTCCTGGAAATCGTCGGGGGTGTCAAACTCCCAATGCTCTTCCTTCAGTTGGAAATCCACATCGTGGAAACCGAGTCTTTTCAGACTTTTACTAATTTTTGATCTCTGAACCTCAGCAGAATCCAGCTTAAGGGCACGATGCTCAAATCTATGAGCTGCAATGGTGAAATAAAAAGCTCCTCCGGGTTTCAAAAGTTTGAATAGGTTCTGAAAAGTCGCATCCATGTCTTTGACCCAATGTAGAACATAGTTTGAAAAAATCAGGTCCACACAGCCCTCAAGTTCGATTATTTTTGGGTCCATTTTGACCCACGGTTGGGTAATGTCTTGTACTACAAAGTTTATATCGGTATCCCGGTGATTTTCCTTAGCGAATTTGACCATGTTGGGGTCGATATCCAAGGCTAGTATTCGGTTGTGAGGAATTGAGTTTCCTAAAAGCTTTGTAACGTTCCCACTGCCACTGCCAACATCCATGATCACATCTGAAATCCTGAGCCAATAATTATTGAAAATGACATTAATTAGCTAATTAGCAGTTAGCTAACCGGTACCTACTGAGCTGCTAGATTGTATATTTACTGAAAAAAGGCTATTAGTTCAAAACCGGCCTGCGGTTCCTATTTGACTTAATTCATCTTGGCAAAAGGCCGGAGAGACACTCCGGTTGAAATCATCAGCTCTAATCCTATTTTCAATAGGCGAGCTACTAAACTTCCTGTCAGGGAATAACTCCCACTCCCACGCTTTCTAACTAATTGGAAGACGATGCCGGCGATGGTATGGTTAGAATTTTTAATTTTCAGTATATAGGGATACTAGATAATAAATCAGACACATGGATTGATTGATCGAATCAGAAATTCTTTTACGATCTTGAAATCGATTTTAGCTGTGGGTAATCTTTACATAGAAGAAAAGAATCAATTTCTCAACTTGTCATCGTCATTAGCAATTTTAAATACTCGATCATTGCTTTAATGAATCGCAAAGACAAAAGAAGTAAGAGTACACCTTACCCGGAACGGTCTCTTAAAATCCGATTGATCATCTCCATCCCATCTCTGACTTGAAATCCATTAAGCCTGTTGTAAACTGAAGATTTCATGTCCATTTTAAAACGATGAGTTTAGAAAATTACAATCTATGGGATTTTAATTTTTCCGAAACTTTGATTGAATGCTAAACTTTTAATACAAGCCAATGCTTAAACAATAATAGAATATTGTTTTGAGAAGCCAGCACCTTTTATGCCAAAAACAACATTCCCTAAATGCATCTTTTGTGTTTTGAAAGCGATAATATTTTAGGTAGATCAATAAAATACAAAACCATGTAAAATTCATGTAGGAAGTCTGAAACTTTAAACCCCACCAAACTCTATTATGACTCGCATCTGCAAATAAAATTAAACCCAGTAGTAATACGATGCACAAGGTTTTCAATTTGCCATTTCACTTAATATCCAGACCAACAACATTCTAAAAAAGCTCATCAAAAGCGAGACATTTTGCTTAAAATCGAATTAACTCTTTTATGGATCAGAAATCAGAACTCAGCAATGCCGTTTTATTTCAGAAATTAATTTGTATATTTTCCTTTAACATATACATTATTATCCCAGGGAACTGACCATGACAAGATACGAATTTTTCCCAGTAACCTTTAATTTATTCATTTTGACACACACACACACACACACACACACGAATCCACTCCGATAGCAGATAAGGTATTGTAACGGTTTACTCATCAAACGTTACAATTTTAGTCTCATTTTTCGGCCCGGCCCCAATGCACGGCATAAAAGATCGTGCGCTGTTCCAAATCAAATTTATCCGGTAAGTCCTGACCCGTTTGGACAGAAGAGATTCTGTAAACGTATTCCTCGAGTTCTGATCGTAATTCATCCCCTGTTTCTGGAATCAGATATCTGAAATAATAATCCCGGAACTGTTTCAGAATTTCCTGGAGATCTTCAGGAGAGTCATACTCCCAATGATCTTCCTTCGTTTTAACATCCACATCCTGGAAACCGACTCCTGTTAAACTCTCGCAAATTTTTGACCTATGAGCTTCTGCAGAATCTGTTTTTAAACAAGGATGATTCAATCGATGTGTTGGGAAAATGAAATAAACAGCTCCTCCAGGTTTCAAAAGTTTGAACAGATTCTCAAAAGCCGTATCCATGTCGTTGACCCAACATAGAACATAGTTGGAAAAAATCAGGTCCACACAGCCCTCAAGGTCCCTTATTTTTGGGTCAATTTTGTCCCAAGATTGACCAATGTCTTGGACTATATAGCTGATATCGGGAGCGGAGTGATTTTCCTCAGCGAATTTGACCATGTTGGGGTCGACATCCAAGGCTAGTATTCGGTTATGAGGAATTGAGTTTCCTAAAAGTTTTGTAACGTTCCCACTGCCAGAGCCAATATCCACAATCATATCCATGATCCTGAGTCAAAAAATATTAAAAGTTGGATTAATTTTTAATTTTACTATCCGCATTGACATAATTGAACTTGATTCTGTCCATATTGTTCAATAATAGCTCTTCGTTTCTGGTCTATAATTTAATATACATACTTGAATATTTGAAATTTATTCCAGAGGTTAAATTTTTTTAATTAAAATAATTTGAAGATCATGAAAATCGAACCACAATTAGTTGTTTTATGGCGTTTTGAAAATGTCAATTCTGGTTTTTTAAGACTCGATTGTTGTAAATTGTCAAAACAAAGGGCGATAATTTTTGTGCTTTCAACTGTAAGAAAAATTATAAATTCTCTCTAGATGATCCCTTAGACTATATTATAGCAATAGAAATTCACCTGCCTTAGTACACTTGGAAATCAGGCACCTTGAATCATTGATAGTCATACTCATAATAATATCAATATCAATATATCATATGGGATTAGATAATCTTCCCCTATTGCACTTTGACTCGACATTAATTTCTGCAATTTTTACATTCTACGTGTTTTTGAATCGATTTCTAGTACGGTCAGAATCTATTTTAATTACCTTAACCGCAATAAGTATTAAAAGTATATCTTACCCGGATCGGTCTCTTAAAATCCGATTTATCAGCTCCTTCCCATCTCTGACTTGAAATCCATTAAGCCGGTTGTAAACTGACGATTTAATGTCCATTTTAAAACGTTATACAGATGGTTTTCGTAAACTACAAACTGAGATTTTAAAATGTTTTCAAAATTTTGTTGAAGACTACTTCAAGTCTGTTCTTAAATTTAAACAATGAAAGAATCTTGTTTTGAGAAGTCAGTACCTTTTATACAAAAAAAATTCTGTTTCTGAATGCTTTTACGTTTAACTTGTGAATGTTTTAGGTGAATGAATAAAGCATAAAGATCTTTAAAAAAAGCGCTTCATTCACTCGAGCCTCTACCTTTCATGTAGAGTATGTCCCTTTTAATCTTTTTTTTTAGCCCAACGAAAATAAAGTTGTCAAGAATGTGTTTGGGGTTATGTTTAGATTTATTTATGAGACCATTGTGTGTAAATCAATATATCGCATGATCAGTCAAAAAATTTGACCTTATCAAGGTCATATGCGTGGGTACGACTTGGAATTTCTAGACAATACTTCAACTTTATTTGTGGTAAATTATAAGCTTGATATTTGGATTACAGAAAATAGTCGAAAAAAACCTAGGATTTATTATAATTATTATTACAAAAAAAGCCAATGATGCTGTCTATGCAGGTTATCGTTGAAGAATATCTCAGTTTTTAGACACGATTTGTAAATTGCTTGTAAGAAACTGTGTGAACTTTTAGAACCTCGGGTAGATCCAGCCACAGTTCCGTAGCCTTATTTCTAAAAGATTAAAATGTATATAATTAAGAACATTTTGGTTTCACATCCTTATTCATTTTATTTCATTTTTTCAGCTCGTCCCCAGTACATGGCATAAAAAGCCCTGGTTTGTTTTAAATCAAATTTATCTGGAAGATCCTGACCCGTTCCTACAGAAGAGATTCTGTAAATGTAGTCCTCGAGTTCTGATCGTAATTCATCCCCAGATCCTGGAATTACAAATCTGAAATAAACGTCTCGAATCAGTTTCATCATTTCTAAACAATCTTCAGGAGAGTCAAAGTCCCAATACTCTTCATTGAATTGGACATCCACATCATGGAAACCGACGCCTGTTAGGCTCTTGCAAAATTTTGACCAATGAACCTCTGCAGAATCTATCTTCAAAGAGGGATGATTAAGTCGATGGGTTGGGAAAGTAAAATAAATTGCTCCCCCAGGTTTCAAAAGTTTGAACAGGTTCTCAAAAGCTGTGTCCAAGTCTTTGACCCAATGTAGGACAAAGTTTGAAAAAATCAGGTCCACAGAGCCCTCAAGGTCCCTTAATTTGGGCTCAATTTTGTCCCAAGGTTGGCAAATGTCTTGTACCATGTATTTGGTATCGGGAGACGAGTGATTGTTCTCAGCGAATTTGACCATGTTGGGGTCGATATCGAGAGCTAGTAAATGACTATGAGGGATTGAGTTTCCCAAAAGCTTTGTCAGGTTCCCACTGCCACAGCCAACATCCACAATCACATCCATGACAAGCCTGAGTCAAAATTAAGTTTAATTAATTTTGAGTTCCTCATTGCTATAGTCAATAAACCGATGTAACGGGTGTAACCAAGTGTTGAAAATATAACGATAAACAAACTAAATCTCAATTTCCCCAAAAAGCCCGGGTTTTGCACCCTGGTGTCAGTAGGAGTGGTCCCGTATCCGTCAAAGATGTTCTATTACTCATGGGAATCGTTTAAACCCCATATCTCAATTTCCCCAAAAATCCCAGGTTTCGCACTCTGAAATGTAGTTTCAGGGTATTATCATGTATAGATGATAGACATAGAGTGTAATGTAAACTACCTAAGCGTCAGTTTTAAAATGAGTAAGAGCTCTATCCTGGCGCTGGCGTTGGACTCCTACATATCACTATTCTGTTTGATTTAATGGTTTGTTTTGGGGTTTAATTGATGGGGGGCAGGGGGTGTGACCGATTTGACCCAAGTTCGAACTTAGCCTCACTCTTGAGCCAAGGAACAAGTGTACAAAATTTGGTGACCGTAGGTCAAGCCGTTCTCCAGTTATCGCTCGGACAGACGGACGGACAGACGGACAGACGGACTTGTCGTTCGCATAAAGTGTTTTCAACACTTAATAATTGAGCTTGATTTTGTCCATATTCTTCGATAGTATCTCTTAATTTCAGGCCTATACTATATTTGATTTTTTTTGTATGTAAATAAATAAAATTGATATTGAACGATCCAGAGGACCGAGTTCAATTTATTTCTTATTAAGTCTTACAATTAGTCCTAGTTTTAGTGTCTGCAGTCTCTCTCCTGTAAGGGATTTTTTGCTTTAAAATTCAAAACTTGTGAAAATAGAATCAAAATTCTCTGCTCTGTATCGCTTTGAAAATGTTGATTTTCCTGATTTTTTTTATCTCGAATTTTTAAACATGGCCAAAAGAAATTAGAGCCGATAATTTTCATTTTGTAGTTCATGTAGTCCTTATAAGACTAGTCTTAATGTTAGACTGTAGCAATAAAAATTCACATAGCTTGGTCTTTCAGTAAATTTGGAAATCAGACAAATTAATACTCCTATGGGATTAGATATTCTACCACTGTGACTCCATATTAACTTTTGGCAATTTTTACATACTATTGCAAGTGTTTCTGAATCAGAATTTCTCAACTTGGCATCGTCAGTAGCAATTTTAATAGCTTGTCCATATTGTTACTTTAATCCATCGCAAAGAGTAAAAAATGAGTATATCTTACCCGGAACGGTCTCTTAAAATCCGATTGATCAGCTCCTTCCCATCCTTGACTTGAAATTCATTAAGCTTGTTGTAAACTGCAGATTTAATGTCCATTTTAAAACGCTACAAGAGTTTAGTAAACGACAAATTATGGAATTTTGAAACGTTGAAGGCTTCCCGGATTTCAGGACGAAAAGCTTGTGCAAACTACTTTAATTCCAGTCAATACTTACACAGTAAAAGAACCTTGTTTCGATATGGAAAAGCACTTTTTATACAACAACCAAAACCTGTTGCATAACCTGTTTTATTCACTCATTTGATTAAGTTTTATTTAGCGAGTTAATGTATAAAACGCAGAGTTGTAAGAAAAAATATGGTAACTTATTTTACAATAATAATAAAAAACGCTGACCTTTGATCGTCTCACAATAATGCTCTCTAAACTGAATCGCCGTAATTAAAAAAAAAATATCACTCGTGAACACAAAATCACCTATGAAATCCACTCAGTAATAATTAAAAACCACATTTTTCATTTTTTCAAGTCAAATTCTTCCGGAATTCGATGCCCGGTTTTTACAGAATAGGTTCGGAAAACCAAGTCCTCGATCTTTGATTTCAGCTCCTCTGGCGCATCTTCTGGATCAGGGACAATGAATGTAAAGAACATGTTTCGAAACAGTTTAAGCATTTCCTGATACGCTTCCGCCGTCTCGAACTCGTATGAATTGGTCTCAGGCTGGACATGCAAATCAGTGAAACCAACTGATGTCAGACTCTTGCAAAATTTTGACCTCTGAACCTCCGGGGAATCCACGACAAAAGATTTTTTGATTTGTTCCTGTTCTTTCAAAGAAATTGATCGGAATAAGTTCTGGTATCCTCCAACATTGCAAAAAAATCTCTCCTCCGGGCTTCAGAAGTTTTAGCAGGTTCTCAAAAGCAGTGTCCATTTCCTTGACCCAATGCAGAACATAGTTTGAGAAAATCAGGTCCACGGAGCCTTTTCAAGCACGAATTTTCGGGTGAAGATTGTCCCATGGTAAGGACACATCCTGGACGATGTATTCGATTTTTTCATCGGAATGATTTTCTACAGCAAATCGGACCATTGTGTGGTCCATGTCGAAGGCTAGTAGTCGTTTATGTGGGTTAGATTTGGCTAGCAATTTTGTGACGTTTACGATAGAATGAGTTTAGTAAACTACAATCTATGGGATTTGAATTTGTCCGAAACTTTATTGAATGCTAACTTTTAATACAAGCCGCTTTTAATAAACAATAATAGAATATTATTTTTAGAAGCCAGTACCTTTTATACCAAGAACATCATCCTGTAAGTATCTTTTGTGTTTTGAAAGTGAGAATGTTTTAGGTAGACCAATAAAATATAAAAACATTTAAAATAAACCGATGTAACGGGTGTAACCAAGTGTTGAAAACGTCACCTTAATTAAACCGAATCATAATGTCCCCCAAAAGCCCGGGTTTTGCACCCTGGTGTCAGTGGGAGTAGTCCTGTGTACGTCAAAGATGTTCTATTACTCATGGAAATCGTTTAAGCCCCATACCTCAATTTCCCCAAAAAGCCCGGGTTTTGCACCCTGGTGTCAGTGGGAGTGGTCCTGTATACGTCAAAGATGTTCTATTACTCATGGGAATTGTTTAAAACCCATATCTCAATTTCCCCAAAAGTCTGGGTCTTGCACGTCCTGAAATGTAGTTTCAGGGTGTTATCATGTGTAGATGATAGACATAGAGTTTACTGTAAACTACCTAAGCGGCAGTTTTAAATTGATTAAGAGCTTTGAACTGTTTTAATGGGCAGGTCTAAAATGAGAGTAAGAGCTTCGAACTGATTCAATGGTTTGTTTTTGGGGTTTAATTTATGGGGGTCAGGGGGTGTGACCGATTTGACCCAAGTTCGAACTTAGCCTGTGTTAGGACCCAAGGAACAAGTGTACAAAATTTGGTGACCGTAGGTCAAGCCGTTCTCCAGTTATCGCTCGGACAGACGGACGGACAGACGGACAGACGGACGGACAGACGGACAGACGGACGGACAGACGGACAGACGAACGGACAGACGGACAGACGGACTTGTCGTTCGCATAAAGTGTTTTCAACACTTAATAAAGCGTTTCATTCATTCAATCTGTTATATACAATACGTCTGAAACTCTGATTAACTTTAACCGCAAACAAACTCTATTGTGCCTGAAATCTGCAAATACAATTAAATCCAGTAGTATGATGCACAAGGTTTTCAATTCGCCATTTCATGTAATAGTTGGTCCAACAGCATTCTACAAAAAAAAATTCGTCAAAAGCGAGACATTTTGCTTAAAATCGAATTAACTCTTTTAATGGATCAGAAATCAGCAGTGCCATTTTATTTCAATTAATTAATTTATTTTCCAATAACATATACATTATTATCACAAGGAATTGACCATGACAAGATACAAATTTTTCCCAGTAACCTTTAATTTATTCATTTTGGCACACACACACACATGAATCCATTACTTCAGCAGATAAGGTATTGTAACTGTTTACTCATCCAACGTTACATTTAGTTTCGTTTTTCGGCCCGTCCCCAGTGCGTGGCATAAAAGAGCGTGCGATGCTGCAAATCAAATTTATCTGGAATGTCCTGACCTGTTCCTACAGAACAGATTCTGTAGACGTATTCCTCGAGTTCTGACCGCAATTCATCCCTTGTTTCTGAAATTATGTATCTGAAATAATAATCTCGGAACTGTTTCAGAATTTCCTGCAGATCTTCAGGAGAGTTATACTCCCAATGATCTTCCTTCGTTTTAAGATCCACATCATGGAAACCGACTGCTTTTAAAATATTGCAAATTTTTGACCTATGAACTTCTGCAGAATCTATTTTAAAACTGGGATGATCCAGTCGATGAGTTGGGAAAGTGAAATAAATAGCTCCTCCAGGTTTCAAAAGTTTGAACAGGTTCTCAAAAGCTGTTTCCATGTCTTTGACCCAAACCCAAACTAGAACATAGTTTGAAAAAATCAGGTCCACGGAGCCCTCAAGGTCCCTTATTTTTGGGTCAATTTTGTCCCAAGGTTGACCAATGTCCTGTACTATGTAGGTGACATCGGGAGCCGAGTAATTTTCCTCAGCGAATTTGACCATGTTGGGGTCGATATCCAAGGCTAGTATTCGGTTATGAGGGATTGCATTTCCTAAAAGTTTTGTAACGTTCCCACTGCCGGAGCCAACGTCCACAATCACGTCCATGATCCTGAGCCAATAATTATTATTAAAAGTTTTTTTATATTCAACGATGCAGAGCGATGTACCACAATTCGTTGCTTAATGACGTTTTGAAAATGTTAATTTTTTTAGATTTTTTTGTTATTTTATTTCATGATTTTCAGCTACCTTGTTATTTGAGTAAATTGAGAAATCAGACTGATTGAAAGATATGGGATTAGATATCCTTCCACGAATGTACTTTAACTCGATACTAATTTTTTGAAATTTTTACATATTTCGTCAAATATTATCGTCGGTAACTATTTCAATTACTTTAATAAAGAAGCAAAAAAAAAATTGATTTTACCCCGAACGATCTCTTGAAATCCGATTGATCAACTCCTTCCCATCTCTTACTTGAAATCCATTAAGCTTGTTGTAAACTGCCGAGTTAATGTCCATTTTCAAAAGTTGCAAAGAGTTTAGAAAACTACAGAATATGTGATTTTTTTTTTTTAAACTTTGTTCAAGGCTCTAGTCTACTTCAATTCAAGTCAATACTCAAAGAATGAAAGAAGCTTGCTTTGAGAAGCTAATACCTTTTATATACAACGACAAGATCCTGTAAACTTAATCTTCTACGTTTTACCGGAGAATTTTTTTTACTTGGATCAATAAGGTATAAAAATAGGTGTTTCTTTGACTCAGGCATCTACCTGTCCTGGCAGTCAGTGTAATCTGCTCAGGAGTCACTCTAACTACATGTCATGTAGATTACGACGTTCTTAACCTCTTTAACTCAACATAAATGCAGTAATCAAGAATGCTGTTGGGGCTGTAATGTTATATGCGAATGGTTCGGTGTTCGTCCGTCCGTAAACACCATAACTCTAGAACAGTTGAACTTTTTCAAAAAATTTTCGGAGAATCACTTAGGTCCTCAGACGGAGGTCAAGTTCATTCAGGGGCCATGTAGGTCAAAGGTCAAGGGGGTAAGGTTAAAGGTCAATATTTTTTTCCAATAGTCACCCGTAACCCCCAATGTGTGATAAATCGATGGAAAGGTATTATCAAGGGCTATTGAGTGGTGTATAGGATTTGAGAGTGTGCTCTGCAATCTGCATCTGCGATACATCGGTACATTAGTTACACGATTCTTGTCAATTCCAGTAAAGCAGTTTAATGTTTCATCGTCTGCTGATGAAGTGTAAAATAATGTATGGTTATATAAGTTCCAAAAGTTGACCAAATCAAATCAAGGTAATAAATCGGTAGTTAAGAACTTGAAATACAAGACAATGCTTTTTTTCTTCGGCGAATCTTTATTTTTTGTAAATTTCAAGGTTAATATTTACACGAATCTTTGGAACCTGAATTAAAATAGATAACATGGCAATGGCATTGTCTATCTATGCAGGTTTGATGTATGTTATATGTTATAGCGAGATCAAGTAATCTTTTCGAATTGTTTTAAATTGTTTGTAAGAAACTGATTAACCTCAGGTGGACCAAGTAACATTTTTGTAGCCGTGCCGTATTCCCTATTTCTAAGAGTTATCCTTAAAATTTACAAAATTTAGAATAATTTAGATTTACATTGCTATTAGATATTATTTTCCTTAATTTTTTCAGCCCGTCCCCAGTACGTGGCATAAAAAATCGTCCGTTGTTTCAAATAAAATTTATCAGGAATGTCCTGACCCGTTTGGACAGAACAGACTCTGTAGACATAGTCCTCGAGTTCTGACCGTAATTCATCCCCTGATTCTGGATAACAGTCTCGGAACTGTTTCAACATTTCCTGACAATCTTGGGAGTCAAACTCCCAATGATCTTCCATGAATTGGACATCCACATCATGGAAACCGATTCCTTGAAGACTCTTGCTAATTTTTGACCTATGAACCTCGGCAGAATCTATTTTTAACGAGGGATGATTCATTCGATGGGTTGGGAATATGAAATAAATTACTCCTCCTGGTTTTAAAAGTTTAAAGCCGAATCCAAGTCTTTGACCCAATATAGTTAGAAAAAATCAGGTCCACACTGCCCTCAAGGTCCCTTATTTTGGGGTCCATTTTGAGCCACGGTTGAGCAATGTCTTGTACTATGTATTTGGTACGGGGATCCGAGTGATTGTTCTCAGCGAATTTGACCATGTTGGGGTCGATATCTAAGGCTGGTATTTTTTAAATTGGATCAATAAGAAAAAAAAATACTTAAAGAAGGTATTTCCTTGATTCAGGCATCTATCTACCTGTCCTGGCAGACAGTGTTATTTGCTCAGGAGTTACTAAAACTACCTGTTGTGCAGAGTATGACGTGTTTAAACCTCTTTAATTCGACAGGAAGGTAGTAATCAGGAATGCGGTTGGACTTGCAATCTAATTCTAATACATACGAGATATTTTTCAAGTTATATAAGACAGTTTCATTTGTTATCGTCAGTCTTTAGTGTAAATGAATATACCGCATGACAAGACAAAACATGACACCTTATAAAAGTCATAAGCGTAGGTAGGAACTCAGAATTTACCCGAAAGAACTATACTTTATTTGAGGTAAATTATTTTGTAGAATTAATTTTCAATTCTGGACAAATTTTTATTCCTTGTAATTCTTGTACTCTGAAGTATTGAATGTTTCAAATTTTGAGCAATTAATCCAGAATTTCAACCTTCATTTACATTATTATTTTCACCGGGTTTTTTGGCCCATCCCCAAAATGTGTCATAAAAGACCAACCGTTGGTCAAAGTCAAATTCTTCCGGAATTCGATGCCCGGTTTTTACAGAATAGGTTCGGAAAACCAAGTCCTCGATCTTCGATTTCAGCTCCTCTGGCGCATCTTCTGGATCTGGGACAATGAATGTAAAGAACAGGTTTCGAAACAGTTTAAGCATTTCCTGACACGCTTCCGCCGTCTCAAACTCGTATGAATTGTTCTCAGGCTGGACATGCAAATCAGTGAAACCAACTGATGTCAGACTCTTGCGAAATTTTGACCTCTGAACTTCTGGAGAATCCATGACAAAAGATTTTTCGATTTGTTCCTGTTCCTTCAAGGAAATTGAATGGAATAAGGACTGGTATCCTCCAACATTGAAATAAATCACTCCTCCGGGCTTCAGAAGTTGCAACAGGTTCTCAAAAGCAGTGTCCATTTCCTTGACCCAATGCAGAACGTAGTTTGAGAAAATCAGGTTCACGGAGCCTTTTAAAGCACGAATTTTGGGGTGAAGATCGTCCCAAGGTAAGGACACATCCTGGACGATGTATTCGATGTTTTCATCGGAATGATTTTCTACAGCAAATCGGACCATTTTGGGGTCGATGTCGAAGGCTAGTAATCGTTCATGTGGGATCGATTTGGCTAGCAATTTTGTGACGTTTCCACTGCCACAGCCAACATCCACGATTACGTCCACTTTCCTAAAAATTAATTAATTTTGATAAATCTGCATAAAGACATAAAAATAGGGAGAAATTATATATAGCTATTTTGTTTATTAGTTTTATTTCTGCATAAAATTTAAGCGTTTTAGCTTTGGCCTTAAGGTGGAAAAAATATACGTCTGTCTTAAGACTATTTTAAACTTACCTTGGATCCAAATTCTTTAAGATCAGATCGATAATCTTTTTGGCATCTCGGGACTGTAAACCATTTATCTGATTGTAAACCGAAGATTTCACCTCCATTTTAAATCTATGGAAAAAATAGCTCGACTATTTTTAGAAATTGGTTTTGTTTTACTTTATTTTTCAATGTATTTCTGTTCTACAGAGGGATTTACCCATCGTTTTCGAAACGAGATAAAAACTAGAGAGGAAACTGATAAATGCACTTATATGGAAGGAATAGCAATCTGAATGGAATGCATTAATTTGCAAACTAGTATTGATAATCTCACAATTTCTACGCAGATTCCAGTGCAGTGCCAGCCAACTATTGTATTGGCAGTCTGTCCATTTAGCATGAAATCTTTGCTGAATAATTCCAACCCCGGTTGGACCTGGATGGTATTCAATTTAATGCACCTAACGACAAGATTCTGTTCTCCACAATGGAAAAATGGAACGAGTCGGCTAATTAAAATTGAGACCTATATTTATACGATCAAACCTTCTACGGAGGATGCATCAATCAAAACGTCATAAGTCATAATATTTCTTTAATCATAGGTTGTAGTAAAAATTAATCTCCAGTACGTCATGTTTTTTATGACTAGCAAATTTATGGGACGAGTTATACAACATTTATTGCACAAAAAATCGCGGATTCATTAGAATGAACTGTTCTTAATTATACATTGCCGGTTGCAGGTGAATTTCTCTAAATGCTACTTGCTTTAAGTTAGGTTAGGTTCAGGTAGTTAATTATAGCATTGTGGGAAACGGGCGGAGCCCACGATAGGTTAGCCAGGAGCATAATTTTGCTGGGTCGATCAAAGTAAGCATTATATTATTAAACATTATGACATATGTGACCTTGCACTCTTGACCTTCGACATAGCTTACAAGGGAACATTCTCAGATGTAAAATCCCGATATTTTTTTAACCTGTCTCATTCGAAAGAGGAAGTAAAATAATGAAACTTTAACATTGGAAATATCGGTGAATAAAATCGTTTTAACATAGTAAAGTCGGTTACTCTTGTTAGCCTCGGTTCGAAGGTCATAACTGATTTCTCGAAATCAAAATCCGAAAATATTCAACCGTTCCAAAGTTAAGTTATAGCGCATGGCTTCATTTAGTAGGAGTAAATTTAAAAATCTAAGGTTGTTCTTCTATTATCCGAATTTTGGAAATTAATAAAATATAAGATCGAGATTTTGCAATAAACGCTGAAAGGCTATTCATCCTTCATCTTCGTCCTTCCTCAATGAAACAGTTCCCATGCAATCGTATGCAGATTTCAGCAACAACAACAACAACAACCTTGGGAAATCATCTATTTTATGCCATAAATTACGAACTGCGTACAAGAGTAAATAAGAAAAATATAAGCAGGTCCTATATAGCACGTTACAAACGCCAATGTCCCTCTGACTTGAGAAGTTGAGGTCCCAACTGCCCCAAGAACTCTATAGAATTGTAATAAATTTTTACCCCGAATTCGGGTAAATATCCGGTAGTGCCCGAATTCGGGTAAATTGACCGAAGAATCCCGAATTCGGGTAACAACAGCGGGAGTGTACATGATTATGTAGAGGATCACAGGACATGAGTCCAAGGTAGATCAGTGCTGCGTTCTCAGTCATAAATATTATCCCTCTGTCACTCTGTTAATAAAATCGTGTATAGGCACGCATGTTGCATCAATATTGCAGTTGTTCCGAATCAAGTTCGACATAATTGTTGTTGTTCTTATTGTTTTGCTATTAATTTCTGTTCAAATGAAATCATAATCCGTTAGCTCAGTCATATCTACCAGGGTTGTCCTGCATCAATGATCTCGGGATGGATAGTGATGATGGTACAAACTTACTCACCTTGCCACAATTGGTAAGAACCATCAGTTATTAAAAAATATGGTTTTATTCTCTAAATACACCCCCCCCCCACATATCCCCCCCCCGCCCGAAATAGATACCCACCCTCTTGGGTTTTAAGGAAATATAGTTGTAAATTTTTTACTGTTGACCGTTCAATTTTTTAAAAATCCTTGGGAATGGAGACTCACACCGAAATAGATCCCCGGGGGGTCTATTGTTTTGTTACGTACAAATTGCTATTAAGGATTACTAAACGAACTATATTTGTAAAAAAAATTGGTAAAAATTTCGAGTTTTGGTAAGATCCTAGCTTTTAATATCCACCGTATCTTGTAACCCATCCCGAAATATATCCCCAGGAGGGTTTTCTAAGGAAAATGACAACAGTGTCACGACAAAGGTCACTCCTTTGTCGCCTGACTCTTTTGTCGTGACACATTTGTGACTGATACTTTTGTCGCTGACAATTATGTCGCCTAATCCTAATCTACGACCAAAATTTCAATTTCATGTCAGATTTCCAAGTAATTTCCTCCTAATTTTCATAAAAAATCAGGCACTAGAATGTCTCATATCCTACTTCGAGCCCGACGACCTCCTCGTCCTCCGGCTGGTCTGCAAGACGATGAAGCAATTCTGGGTCGAAACTCCCAAGATCCTCCGCCGCCTTCAACTGACAATAACTTCGGAAGAGGTGTTCACGGAAATCACCAAGTCCTCTACCTCCGTCCCTTGGTCCAATTTCAAGTTCAACTGGGACTCTGTATTCGTTCGACCCAAGCTGCTCCCGAAATTTCTCAAGAAATTCAGTCCGTCGATCCGGATCTTCGACTTTTCGAAATGCGCCTGTGACGATCATTACACGAGAAATGACTCGATTATTGACATAATTCTCGCCTGTCCGAATGTCGAAGTCCTACGGCTCTGCGAGCTATCCTGCAACAAGATCACGATGCGGAATAATGGGCTCGAAATCATCAAAACGAATTGGAAGGAGTTGAAGTACTTGCAGATCAAGCAGGTACTTTGCACGGAATATCATGGACTCGACTACTTTGGAGAGATCCTGGCACATTGTGATAATCTTGAGGAGCTGGACCCCCCTCTGATTACGATCTCATCCCCGGAGTACCTTAGTTTCAATTATAAGCTCTTTTTTAAGGTAGTAATTTTTTAAACAATTTTGAAAAGTTAAAAAATGGGTTTAATGACTGCTTTTCATGTTTTAAGAACTACGTGGTGAGACCGATTATCAAGTACCTGAAGGCCCGGCCCAAATACCGGAACCTCAAGAAGTTGCACATCCAAGAGGTTCGTTTAGCCAAATATAATCTGCGTAATCTTGTTAAAAATGTCGAATTTTCTGGTTTTTGAAACGATAACCCCCGAAATACAGCCCCACCCTCCAAAAAAAACCCTTGAGAAAGATTTGAAAAAATACAACCCCACAGAGATTCCTATGTCTTGGTTCAAAGCGTACTCAAGTACCAAGTATTTTTTTTACAAAACTTAAACAGTACCTCTTCGACGGGGACCTGGACCTGCTATTCGAACTCGCAGAAACCTGCTTCAAATCCGGTACGACCCTCTACCCCGAGACCTTCCTCCCCTTCTCGAGGTCAATGTTCCTCAAGATCCCCGAGGTCAAAGGTCACATTCTCCAGACCCTCGGCTCCCTCGGCGGAATCAACGACTTGACCATGACGGTGGCCAAGACCAGTCGACTCGAAAATCTCCAGTTTCTCTCCGTTTCCTTCCGTTCTTTCTTCATTTCTGAGGGGATTTTGGAGGAATGTCAAGTCCCGGATTTCCCCAATTTGCAGGACATGGAGATCGAGATGACGAACGATCCTCCGTGGAATGGGAAGCCTTCGAAACTTAGTGTCTTCATGAAGAAGCTGAGTTCGCAGAGTAGACCAAGTGTCCGGAGGCTGAATCTTGTCGAAGTGTCGAGGGCGAATGACACGGTGCGGACACAAAAATCATGCCAAATTGACTTAATTTTTTATGTTTTTTAGTAAACTGATGAGTAATTTAGCATTTCTCCTGATTCTAGACCATGATTCGTGCCGTTGACATCGTCAAGGGGTTCCCCTCCCTCCGGAAGTTGGAGGTGACGAATTGGGACGCGGAAAATGCAGAGTTCCTCACCCTCTGGAAGGGCCTTGTTCAGATCCAGGAAATTCAGCTGAGATTTTGCCATAACCTGAACGACGAGGGGATCATCGGGCCGGATGTTGACGATCCGCCCATTTTGAAGTTGAAAGGTGACGTGGTTATTTAAGCAGTTTAATCGAAATGAAGACCCCCTTAATTAGATCCCCACCACCTTTGTATGGTTTGTAAATTTTAACCCCCTTTCAGAACCGTAGGATAAAATTAACCTTGAGAACAAGCTTACAACAATCATGAAACTACCATTAAAAATGTTTAATAACTGCCCTCCCGAAATAAAACCCCACCCTCAAAACCACAATTTGGCAAATGCATTCCTGGAACATTAATAATGTCGGTAGTAGAAATAGTCGGATGAAAACATGCTTAACCTCGTAGGTCTCAAAGTCCTCTGCCTTAATGATGTTGGGACGGTGACGGACCTCAGCTACGTTTACGTTTTTCGTCATCTCAGGCTCAAGAAATTTTACCATTACACTTCCGCTGGTTCTGTAAGCTTGAAATTTTTAAATCTAATTTAATTTTTTAATTTCATTAATTAAAGATGATACTATTACCATTCCCGTTTCGCGAATGTTAATTTTCCGGTTCCGTTTTAAATTCTCCTTAGTCATTTGATTTAATTACTTCGAGCAGATTGTAAAATAATGGACCATTATGGTTATTAATTAAAACGCTTTAAAATTTTTCAACTGTCATCGATTACTTTGACACCGTTTTTTTACAGCATTCATGATTCTTATGTTGGTTGATACAGATGATCACGAAAGTAGGCTACAATTCCTTAGCAAAAGGCGTGTTTCGGGAGTCAATCCAGGAAATGATGATCCAATGTTCCTCCGAGTTCAAGGAAATGGACCAGTTCTGCAAGTTTCTTCAGCAGTTTCAGAAACTTCGGAAACCTCAATTCGAGAATTATGCATTCCAGCCCATTCCACAGAAGAATATTTTCAATATTAATCTCAACCCATCGGCCTCTCGAAGTTGTTGTTATATTTGCTAAATTAATTACGCAAAAAAGCCATGTTTTTAAATTTTTAAATTATCAATGCAAACACTGTTATTCTCTATAAGGAATAAAAAGATTTATTTAAGGATTTTTAATTTTTGTAAGAATCGTTTTTTATTCTGTTTAACTTGAGTATAGATGCTAACCATCAATTAGCTACAAAAAAGCTATTAATTACACAGTTCAGAGGCCCGATGAAATCGTTACAAGTTTAACCACATGCTAATCCAAAATTCCCAACTATAATTAAAAAGTACACAACAATATTAATGAATATCTGAAAGGAAAAACACTGCTATAAATTACAAGCCTTAATTAACCTTATATGATCCGTGACTTGGAAGGGAAGCCTCTTCCAAAAATTGGCAAGTTGGGAATTAGTACGAGGTAAATAGGGGCAAGTTGGGCAAAGTATTTATTGTCAAGCTAATTCTTGTGAATAATATCAGTTTTTTTAAATAGTTTATTCAATATTACCTCATTCTACGTATATCATGTTACGATTTGCGTGCAAAAAATAGCAAAACAAACTACAAGTGCACTTCAGTAGTGGTTGGGAATTAGGTTTAAAGTTTCTTTATATGGGCCATTGCCAATTTAATTATGCTTAAAAATTGCAAAAAATATTATGATTTTTTTGGTGTTTAAGAATCTATTATTTAAGGTGTTCATCAATAAACGTAGTGTGAAATGCGAAAATGTCAATCACACAATAAAACTTGCGATCGTTTTTCGAAATCATCTTGTATTTTTTATGAACTGGGGAGTTATTTAGATAGAATTATTCTGGAAACTCATGCCGGGAATAATTCGGAGTGTTATTCCGGGGGTCTTTTATTTCGGGCGTTTTATAGGAGTGTTATTTTTCGTTTGGCTGCTCACGTCTATACAAAGATTTATGTTTTATTTTTTATGAACGGTCCAATAATTCCAAGCTTCCGTAATACTCTATAGCCAATTCATTAAAAACTGCATGTGCATGATGGATCTAAAATAAATCAGGTACACGCTTGCTTTGAAGACAGTACCACAATTGATTGTTTTTAAGGCAATGAACTCCCTTATTTATCAAAAAAACCCTCACAGAAAGTGAAATGTGGGCTAGTAGTAACAAATTGGTGGTCTATGATAGTATTAGCAACTACATGTTTTGAGTAATCGACTCAAGGATATGATTATGAACCCTTTCTCACAGTTAGTTAATAATAAATATTTAACATGCAGTGCACATGGGAATTTGTCTGATTTTTTCAACTAATTTTTGCTATCGGCATCAGAAAGTATAAATAGATAATTAGAATTAATCATTCGATCGGTTGAATAACAGCAAAACATCTAGGTAAAATATGAAAAATGTATTTATTATGCATCCGGTGTTTGCAAAGGTATGCATCTGTACTGTATCCTTATCTTCCTGTTGTCATCGTCATTAGATCGTCTCATCAGTTTGACCACGGGCTGTTCATACATTTCATTCCGTAGTGTGCATTTATAAGAAGAGACATATTGGGCGGGGCCCACAAACTATTGGGGTGGGGCACTAGGGCAATTTATCTCTATTTTGAATCACTCAAGTAAAGGGTAAATTAAGAAAAACCCCAAAAATGGGCAATTTAACCCGCTTTAAACCCCAATTAGAGGGTCAATTTACCCCACTTTGAACCACCCGACTCTTAATAAAACCCCCGATTTAATCTTCCCTATTTCGACCATAAAAGTGACCTTACAATTGACCTGTTGCTGATTCTAAATCCCTGACAAATTGAAGCGTCATATTCACTTCCCATTTTGTTTAAGGGTAAGTTGTAATTTCAACGGAAAACCCCCTACTTTTACCCGAGTTTAGGGTTTTTCTCGAAAATCGTCAAAATGCGTATACATTTTTATACGTTTTGGATGGGGTTTGGTAGTAACGATTTCAACATGTTTTGACTGAAACTAAAAAAGCCGGAAGTTGGCATTTATGAACGGACCTTAATTAACCTGATCAAAATCAAGAGCCATGATGATAATGACTTGACAGCCATGAGACGAGTTCATGCCTTTTGATTTGGTTTTACTAATTTCCTCAAAGATAAGTAGTTTGACGGTAGAGATGAATTTGAATTTTGAATTGCAGACGGAGGAGTATAATTTCAACCTAAGGTCCTAAAGGTATCTAGAGTGACGAGACAACCTGAGTCGTTAAAAACACGCCAAACTACTTGCACTATCTTCATGATTTTTTATTTTATTCAAATTTAAGGAGGAACTGCATTCGTTCTTTGTTTTATTGACACTTATTGTGGGACTTTTACTTGTTCTATGGAATTATGAGAAAATGAAAAGTTTTTTTTGCAAGGCGAAAATCGTAAAGAATTCATTACGTGGATTTTATTCAGGTAGGATATAATGTGAGGGAATAGAGGTCAGTTTGGTTCCCAACTTAACAAAATTAAATTAGTACTGATTTTGTTGCGTATCACATGCAAAATTGTCATGCTAGGAAATAGCACGCTATTATATAGTACTGTGTCAGGGACATGAGATTTTGTTGCGGATTTTTATTAATTATCGACAGTTCCAATTAAGATTGAAATTATTAAACCTCGAGGTTATTATTTCTGTTCCATTTGGGGCGCAAACTGTATGGGGCGCAAATAATGGGGCACAAACATGTACAAACACTCAGATCCTCAAAGGTGTCAACAAAAAATTTAAATGGCCCGTGTTTAAAGTGTTTGAACACTCATCTTTGCACTTTCATTACTCTATTCTACGCAAGTCAATTAAAGTTAATTGCACTATTAAAAAATTCAAGGAATTTAGACCTAGTCTACTTCTACAGGCTTGGCTCTTAATGTTTTTAGTGATTCTTTGAACGGACAGATCAGTCAGCGATGGATTTTTTAAGTTAGCGAATATAAAAACGTGTAATAATATTAATAATAAAACTCGATGGATTTGCATAAGGCAGATTGGTTGACTCGTTCATCAGTAGGTCATCAAGCAACAGCTTCACAATACAAGACATGAGTTTCACAAATCTTCCTTTGGATGAATGCAAACTAATTGGCAATCCTGTCACATCCTATATCCCTTTGCCATTTACTTTTGTGCCGGTCAGGCAAAGGGAACAATAATAGAACGAAATTGAATAATAATATTTTGACAATCGGCAGAGATCTCTTAACGAAATTAAATTGGGTTGTGTCTTACGCAACCCTGAGACAGGGGACAACAATGGTAAACAATCAACGCTATGCAACTTCAGAAATTAATTGGCTTTAAAAAAATAAGCTTTGAGGGCGGACTAAGGAGGCTTTAGATTAAGTAATAAATTCTCCTACGATTTCTATTTATAGTTGAGGTACAAGATTTAGGAATAACTAGCCGCTTAATTGTAATTAGTGTTTTTAGAGAACCGATCCTTTCCTAATAAAATATTGTCGAATATTTTACCTCGGATAAATATTCCTGTGACTTTTTTTGCTATTTTAAATGGTCGAAAATTAGTAGATTTTTAATTTTTGAACAATAAAGAGGGTTTTGTAGATAAACCGTGTGTTAGATAAATGTTTTAAACTACTAGATAGCATACATATAGACGATTAAATATTTACAATAGAATAAAATACCATTGATCACAAATATTTGAGGAATAATTGCCCTGATACTGCTTTAATTATATCATTACAAAATGCACAAGCAGACAGGCTCAACTTGAATTGAAACCGTTTCGTCTCAGAGAGATGAATTGCAAAAATCAAATCAGGCCTTCCTTGGCAAAGGTAAGGAGATAGAATAAGGACATCATTACAGTTACTATCATTACTATTTCTGAATTAACGATGCAAATAGGACAACCGCTATAAATACTTAAAGATCGAGACGAAATTGGAGTCCATTAAGTATTACGGGGAAGTGGGCCGTTCAGAAAAAACAAAATTCGTGTTTATTTATTTGCTAATCTGAGGCAGATTCTGGCAAATTCCTGATCTCATTCGACACTTAATCTAGACATTTTACATGTAAAACTGTCTAGTGCAAAAAATCCTATACGAACAGCCCAGGGGACATAAATAGGCCATTCCTGTCCTAAAGTCCCTCTTCCTCATTTAAAAATCTGCATAACTAATTGCCTTAAATGACGGAAAGGACGACGATCATCGACCACATCCATCTTTTAATTGCTTCCACCAAGTTTCCTTTCAATTACCTAGCTTTACAACGACCATTAAAATTTAAAATCCACATCTGTCGAAGACTACTCTAAAACACTCAAATAAGTCCCCATGGGGAGCTATTAACCCCAAAACACAATCCTCAACGTTGAAAGGCTATAACGTGGGGAGTTATTTCGGTGGGGGCTTATTTAAGTACTCACGGCCTATAACCATAGATCAGATCATCCAACAAACCAACAGGGCTAAAGGGGGTCATCATCCCATAATATAACCAATATAGAAAGATCAGCCTATTGTTGATTTTGATTCTTGATCTACCTGTTATAATAACTTAACATAATATACGATAATAAGTTGTTAGTCCATTCTTGTTAGCTGTTATCCTACAGAAATACCTCTAAACTCCTTAGTCCTATACCCAGTCCGTTTTTAACCCTTTCAACAATGGAAGAGACGGAAGCTGCATCTTTTGAAACCCTTGGGGGCTATCCATAAGATCTTGTCCTGTCTGTCCGTCCGTCCCGTCCGTCCTACCTCCTTGGCCATAGTTTATGGACAGTCCCTAGATAGGCCCGTGCAACAAGGACCCAATAATAATAGCTGTTAAATTGGAATGATAGGAGATGTATGCCATGAAATGAAGTGCTCGATGCCAGAAAGAAATAACAACAATTGGGTAAGTGTAGCCTAAGTAAGGTTAGTCATAGGAGAGTAGTCAACCCAGATAGTTAAACAACATAACTAACTTCCCAAACTTAACTCCCAACAACTTTCCTTGTTAGTGTTGCTTTTTTAACTTAATTTAGTTTGGCCTAAACCAGAGGAACTTTAAACCAGACGGAGATAGAAGGTTGAGAGAGCATAGGACTCGATTTCTTGTACACAAGAGGTTATCTATCTCCTATACCAATTTCTTTGTGCTAAATTACTATTAATCAATATAATAACGATAATGCAGCTCGTATCAAGAGCAGTTAAGTTCAGCTCTTTGTACAAATACATATTGCACCTGTACAAGTAAGGAGGGTTAAAGGCTATAGCCCAGAGTGCATGTAAACTACTAGACAGTTTCGTGATTTTTTTGCGAGATAAAAAAATCTCCTAAAAGTGAAACCACTATCAACAAGTGAATTAACTACTTTAATAAGTGAAACCATTTCAGGGCTCGTCGTATCTATAGAGGTTGGGGGCAGTTCTTATAGTTGGATTTGGAAATAACTTGATTCGCTTGGATTTTTTAAGAATTATATCTGGTTACTGTAGGTGGGATTTGGAAATTTGGAGCTTGGGTTTGGAAATCCAAATCTAAATTTGGCCTGGATTTCGATATTTCTGACCGAGATTAGGGGGGGTGGGAATCAATAGTTCGTTTTTACGTGTACGAAACCGGAGTGTCCCTACGGAGCATCTTGGATAGTGGATAATAATATTTTGATTTCATACGACCGATTTGATCGATTTGGAGTTGCGTGTGTAAAAGCTGTGTTTACTACGGGTTTTGCAAGAAAACAGGAGTTTAACAATAATATTATCCCGTGCTACGGGGTTTTGTGAGCAAGGTTGTGATTTTGACCCAGTCAGTTTACCCCGACATGATTCCATACTGAAATCGAAATGCATTGGTAATCATGAGGAGATCCTAGTCATAAAAACGCTTTTGATTTTAACAAAGCGTTCTTCTTGCAAATACTGTATTTTCGAAGCGTTTGGACTTTGACATATCAAAATGAGTTGGCTCCAAGGAACGCTGGCAATCCTCTCGTCTTCGGTAACCAGAGTGTACATACCGGCAACATGTACATGGATATTATCTCGCTATGTTATCAAAGCCCCACCGATAACCCTGGCTGCCGAGGTTATCATCTCCCTCTTGACCATGGGCCTCCTTCTCCCAATTGTCTTGACCTTAATGACCTTTAATCTTCTAATCCGGACCTGCCTCAGCATCTACTTGTGGGCAACTCATGGCTCGAAGGTAGTTGAGTCAATCTTAAATTTTGGAGCAGATTTGAGGGTTGTTTGTTACAGTACAGCCTTAAAACGTGGGTTTATTTATGGGTGGGACTCTATTTCGGTCGAATTCATTTTCAATAGGGAGAGTTTTTATTCCAGGGTGGGTCTTTATTTCGGTCGGATCAGAACAGATTAGATGCTTGATGTTTGACCAATTTTAAGAAATACTTTCTAATTTTGACGAAATTCGTTCCTAGATTCGATTAGTGGAATGGTAATATTTCTGTCAATTTCCAAAAGCTGAGGATTTATTTCGGGGGGTAGCTATTCCAGGAATTACAGTATCCTGTAGGTCTTAATGACCCATTTAAAGCTATGCAACTTAAAATAAACTAATTGATGTGAAATTCGAAGGTATTCCTGATGGGAGGACGAGACAGCTTCGTGTCCCACGACGAATTCGCCAACTCCTGTAACCACTACTCCCTGTACGTAATCCGGGGTCGGTGCAACCTGGAAAAAATCCGTAAGAAATTCTCCCGGATTCTGGCGGCTAGAGCACCGGACGGGGAAGTCGTCTACGACCGGATGAAACGCCGGTTAGTTCGGAAGTTCGGCTACTACTGTTGGGAACACATGGAGGAGAGTTTCGACATTTGTCGACACGTCAAGTACCTCCGGCCCGAATACGATTCCGAAACCGTGGTCACGGAATCTGGAATTTTCGAGGAGTTAAGGGAGCTGTATGACTATCCCTTCAAGGGGGACAAGCCCCAGTGGGAAATCCTCGTCATCCCTAACTATAAGTACAATAGTGACTCCCAGAACAATTTTAACAATAACAACAACAACAACAACAATATCAACAATAGGTTGTTTAGTAATGAGTTCTCTCGTGTCGAGGCGGAGGATGAACATTATGGCTTCATCGTCCGGATGCATCACTCGATCATGGACGGGATTTCGGCCGGGAATGCCCTTCAGCATTATATGGCCGATGCCCCGATGAAATTGACCGTCGACCCCCTCTGCCAATCCCATAAGTTGCCCCTGACTAAGGTTATACTGGCTTATCTTCAGGTCCTGGTTTTTGGACCGAGGTCTTTTTTCAAGGTCTTGTTCCTCGACGAAACGAACTGCTTTCATGGACCTCAACTTTCGGGACCCAAGACGCTCAGTTGGTCAAAGCAGGTATTTTTTTTTAAATTCAATGCCCGATATTAACCGATAATAAGTAAAACCAATCTTTTTCGTTACTTTTTAAAGTAGTTGATCTAGAAATCCCTTACCTCTGTCAAAACTCAAAACCTATTGTAGCTGATCAAATACGGGATCTGGGTTTCAATTGTTAAAAAATATTGAGCTCACTACAGCAAAAAAGGGAATTTATCCTAAACAATACATCCCAGCAATATACCCCGAAATAAATCCCCACCCTTTTGAACATATGCAACTCATATTATTATGCCTTTTAGAGTGTATAAAAAAAAATGACAACTACTCAAGAAATAAGTGACCCTTCCCATCAAAACTCAAAAATGTCTCAATTATTTTTGAAAATTGATCTTGATAAGTCTCCAGCCATTCTTAACGACAGAAAATGTGCCCCAGAGCAGATTCCCAACCCGAAACAGAAACCAATGTCGAGTTTCAGTCAAATTCAGCCGTTTTTAAGAGTCGAAGTGGTCTTATGGAGCAAATTCTAAACATACGACCCCAATTACTCCTAAAATCCTAATTTTTTTATTTTTCAAAACTCGAAAACAAATAATTTTACAACATTTTGTCGAATCCCTTTAGGTAAATGTAGAAGCTCTAAAGAAAGTGAAGGACTGCACAAAAACATCCGTGACGGCAGTTCTAGTATCAGCCCTGGGGGGTTCTGTCCGGAATTTAGCGGTAAAGAAGGGCCTTCCGGTCCCATCGCAAGTGCACGCGTTCCCCACGATCGGGATCCTACCGTTCCCTGACATTAAGCCAAGGAATCGGTTCACAATGGCCCTACTACCCCTCTGCATCGGTCTCGAGACCGGCCTCGAACGGCTCAAATCTGCACAAAAAAGCATGAAGGTAATACCCTTACTACACAAGCCGCGGCTTATAACGTGTAATTACAGGAATTCATCGCAAGAATAGCGTCACTTGATTTTTTCTAGGTTTTTTCAAGAGCAGATTTTTAACTCTATTGCACATTAGCAAGGCATTTAAATTAAGATAATTAATTATAATTTAAAGGAACTCCTCCGATCTCCCGACGTCCTCACCAACTACCACATGATGGCAGTTTTCGGAGTTTTGCCCGTAAACGTAATCAACTTCTTCCTGGAAAAGTGCCATGCCACCCTCCTCCTAAGTAACGTTCCGGGGCCGGCGGAAAAGGCCACCATTTTTGGGGGCGATGAGATCGTCGATATCGGGATCTGGGCTCCGATTCAGCTTGGGATCGGTGAGTTGGTCGACATCGACAAACTTGTCGATGAGTGCTGTACTTCTTTACATAGTCTGAAAAGCCGTTTTAAGCGTTTTAAATCGCGAAAAACTCCAATTTTACCCGGTTTTTTGGGCAATATCTCGTTAAAAATGCTAAAAATACACATTTAAGATATATTTGGAGAAATGCTGTAAATTATTAGATTTTTAAACTACAATTAAAAATTAATTTTTCGATTTAGGTATCGGGATGTCCCTCTTCAGTTACGGAGGTATTGTACGAGCTACGGTGGTGGTGGACAAGACGGCTTGTCCCGACCCGACTGATGTCCCCACCATTATTGAGGAGTTTGAGAAGGAAGTGATCAATTTAGCCAAATATTCCAATGTTCCTATAGAGGAGGTCTTTAAATAGAACAACTAATTCGTCTAATTAATCTCAGCGTATAAAAAATAAATACTAGCGGACATGTAATGTACTGTACATAATATTGTTATTATCCCTTGAAATTTTGTTATGCTTTCATGATCCTGATTTGTCTATAAATAGGTATTTTTAAACCGATGTAAAATACATTCTATATGACTGGAATTAGCCGTTTTGTTGTAAGTGATTAATTAACTTGGAATTCAGACTGTGGTTGTAAATATTTAGGTGTAGTAGTTTTTATAAGATATAAAATACTTTAATAAACCTCATCAACTTGTCATAAAATAGTGCTAAGATTTTTTTTTGGAAATTATTGCATTTTCGTGCCCATCTTTATATGCAGCATATATTTAATTAAAAATTCAGACGATGAATAGGTAGCAAAAATTCGAATTCACTGATAAGTGTAAGGTTTACGATTAATTTGTTCATAAAAATCAAATTCATTCCAATTAATTGAAATTTAGTTTATTAAACAGTTCCAGTTAGCAATCAAACAGAAATCCGTACATAAAAATCCATATATTCCCCACGAGGAATTATTTAAGCATCTCTGGATGCATTTTAAGCACAACCGAAACAAAATTGCAATGTACTAATTTTTGGTCTACAGGATGATCAATTCCATTTTCCATGTTTCATATGACAATTAAGGATAATTTATGGGATTTTCCGTCGATTCAATTAAATTAATAAGTACGCATGGTTGTTAAATCACGTATCATGTTTATTCTGTCATTCTCAATTCAATACATTTTGAGTTGCTATCATTTAATAATAATATAGAGCATCCGCTATCGAAATTCAAACGCTCTTGCTCTAAAGTTACATTATCCTATCCTTGCGAATATTATTTAGAAATATCAAATACATTACAAAGTCGATATATACAAATTACAATACAAAGGAAGTCACTATAAATGCGTCCGTGCAGTTCTAGTGTTAAATTAGCTAATCCGTAGCATTTAACATTTTTTATCATAATTATTATTTTTGTATCGAAATATAACCTACGACCTACCGTGTTTTTGGTTTCGCTATTTTTCAGACCTTTGAAATCTTGTGCAGTTTCAATATTAACTGAAGGCTTATATTAAAGGCAGAGAAGTGCATCTTTGTGAATGGGTTATTTATTAACTATTTGAGGAAGGTACATGCAACATGATAATTATCTTAATTAATTTAAGGCTAAATAAATAATTAAATTGGACGGAATGGTGAGGTTAATTGGACCATGTTATAAAATCCTCCTAGTCAAGACTTACTGGAATCGAATATATAATAGACTATCGACAAAAATGTCGACAAATCTGTCGAATGTCGATATTGTATATTTAGTTATGATAAGTACAAAGTGATGGACGGTTTTAAGTTTCAGTTACGATTCCAGTTCTGTGACTTGCTCAGGCGTCAGTCTAATGTAACTATTGTAATTAACAATTGGCAATTGTACGGTAATTAAGTAGGAATTCCTCTTTAAAAGGTCAAAGGTCAACCATTCAAAAACCTACTTATCCACGACCTTCATTTCGGTTCCGAGGTTATCGTCCCACCAGACGAATTCTTATTCTTAACTTCTAGGAGTTGGGGATAGTGTTCTACAATATTTAAGAGGATCCCATCGATATACGATCTTAAGGCGAGATTTGCTTCCTTCTGGTCTTTTAGGGCTGACTTCATCTGTAGAAATTAAGAGAGACATTGGTTAGTTCGCATAAGTTAAAAAAATGTAAACAAGCGTTTTTAAACATGCGATTTTAGACCCCCAATCCCCTTCTCTTGGATTTTTGTACAATAAATTTGTATAATTTTAACTCGGGTTTTACATTTAGTAGTCCTGAAATATGCTGCATTTTAGCCTTAAACTCTGCCAAAGCATTACAGCAATGACTTTTTTTTTGCAAAACATAAAGAACATTCTATAAAATGTCCTGTAAAAAATAACCACCTTTGACAATGCGTCCATATCTGATCGATTTTGAGAGGTGAATCCATACTCATCAGTCTGAAATACATATTTAGGGGGATATTCGGCCTTTGTTTTTGTATATAAAATTTGGATTAGATTTTGAAGCCTTTTGAAAAGGAGTAGCGAATATTGAAACGAATTCAGAAGTTGTTAGTTACAGATTTTTTCAGAGACAGTTTTTCAAGAATGAGGTTTTCAGAATAATTTAAGTTACGCCTTATTGTTACATCCGTTACCGACCAATATTTTCGGAGATTGCGTAGGGGACAGATTATATGAAACGATGATGAAAATGCAGAAAACTCAAGAGATTATGCAAAAATGTTGTTAATAATAACTAACTAACTACAACCATAGTTAGCCGTACCTCTTCAATGGACATAGCCTCGAATTCAGCTGCTAAACTATTCCCTCCCGGCGCTCCTGACGTATTCAGTTCTTTGAGAAGAATCCGTCCGTTTTCTAAACCTTGATTTAGTATTTGACCACTCAGTTCCTCGTTCGTTTCTTGTAGTTCTGTAGGTTTCGAAATAAAAAAAATTAGTTACAAAATCCAGGTCACATTTAAAGTTTTTAAAGGTCAAAGTTGAGCTTACGCTTATTCTGGTTCTTGAGCCTCCTAATCTCCTCATCCGCTTCCCTAAGCCTTGACTTTAGTTCCGAGGATTCAGACTCCGTACTATCGTTCCTCCGAAAGGAATTGGAAGAACTATTTAGGTGGAAATGACTTAGACCTTCTAATTGTTTCTTGAGCTCCACTAATGCCTGGAATTGAAGCAAAAAATTATCAGTTAGTTCGAAATAAAAGCCCTAAATACAGTCCCACCCCGAAATAAAGTCCCACCCCAAAATACATCCCGATAATTTAAAAAATTAAAGCCCAAAAGGGATCTCTGTACCTGTTGAGATCCAGCAGACTCCATAGCCATTGTTTCCCGATCGATCCGATTCTGATTCAAAAGCTCCCGATTTTGTTCCCTCACCGCCGAAATCTCCCGTTCCACATTCCCATACTTATCGGCCAACCGGTTCTTCTCGTTCCGTTCCCGTTCCAGCGTCCCCTCTAACCTCTTGACCTCGATTTTGGACGAGGCGAAGTCCTTCTCCAACATCTGAGATTTGATCTCGTAGTTTTCGATCTGTAACTGCTTCTCCCGTTCGAATCGGCTGAGGGCTTCTTTGTGTCGACGAGTTTCTTCTCGAAGCTTCTCATCGGCTCGGAGTTCCACTTCTCGAAGCTGCTCTTCGAACATGAAGAGTTTTGTCGAGAGTTCAGCGTTTTCTTGCTTTGCTCGTGTGTACCGGTCGTCAACGTCGTTTTGATTCTCGGCCAGGACTGTGAACTTCTCTTCGAGGTGGTGGACCTGAAAAGGCGATTTAGAGAGTTGGTTTTTTATTTTCAGATTTTTCAGTATTTAATCAGGTCATTTTGTGTCGGGATTTTTAAAGTGAACATTTGCGAAGATAGTCGAAAAACAATTTTAAGATTATTCAGAGGGTATCGGATTTTAAGACATTCTGGATCGACCTGCCATTTGAATTTGCAAAAAAAAATTTAAAAAAAATGAGAAAAACAATTACAAAAATTGCAACATTGCAAGCCATGTCCTACCGCAAAACGAATATACCCAATTTTTGGGGTTTATCTCGAAAAAGGATGCTTGTTTTTTCTTACAGGCTCAAAATCTTCATAAAATAAGAAAATTGCTGGCGGACGAAATATGGTTTAATTTTATTTAAGTTTGAGGTACAATTTAAAATCCAACAGAAGGTCAATTAAATTAATGCTATCAAAGATATAGTCTGATTGCAGAAGCACAAGAATGCATGCAGGGTCAGTAGAGGAAATAACAAATGGGAATTGTGGACTGGAACTGAATAGATTACAACTTGAAAAACATCCTCGAAAACTATTTGATTTAACTTAATTCTTTATTAAATTGTCAAGTCGAGTAAGGAATGCTGATCTCCCCTCAGAGACAATATCAAAGATGTACTATAATATGTCGGGATTTTTTTTAAATGACATTTTCATGTCATAGTTAATTAGTGTAAAACCTAGTAAATTTACCTTTTTTGTGAGATCAATAACTTCGCCTTCAAGGGAACTGTCTGAGTACATTTCCTCTCCATCCCCGGCTGAGCTTCGACCCGACGAATGATAACTGGAACTTCGGTACAGTTCATTTGCCAGAGCTTTCGACGAAGGGACCACCGGAGCACCTCGTTTCGAACTGGAATTTTTATGAAAAATTGTTTTTAAATATCGATTTGACATTTTTTGTTAACTTCTTCATTAAAATATTCTTAGTTAATAATTAAACTATCAAAAATCCCTAACTGCAAGTCGTACAACTAAAATTCATTTTTAAAGACCTTTTTAGTGAAGTATTCTACTTAAAATTAGGTGTTCTGACTAACAGAAAATATCAAAATGCTTTGTAGTTTGCATAACGGTCCATGGTATCAAAAAGTTAGTCACAATCTGCGTAATCGTAATGTACGTAATAAAAATGGGTTTCAGAGGAAACATAAAATATTATATCATATTTGCGGTAACGTGTCAAGACAAATAAGTAAGTTTAGATTTCTCTACGTGCTGTTTCAAGACACAAGTTCTGTAGGCTAGGAATAGGAATTATAGTTCATAATGACAATAGTTTAATTAGTGTGCCATGATTTGTAACACTTTGCATGTAATTAGGAGCTTCTATATAGTTTACATGTTTTTGGATAAGGCTAATGTAAATAGGCTTCTGGGCAGCCCAAGTGGTGTTTTTAAATATCTCATTAGTGTTTTCCTTCGGTTCATTTCCTTCACCAAATTCTTGACGAAGGTTATTTAAGGAAACCTATCACTATTAGTTGATTTTAAATTTTGCTTATTTAATTTAGGCTGGAAAGTACAAGTACTACATAATATTATGTCGTCATTACTGAAATGTACCTCCTAAATAACTCCCCATGCTCTTTATTGTTTTAAAATAAAATCTTCCGTGCTTCTCATTACAAGTATGGCCAAACTTGACATTTTGGCATCATGACAATAAAGGTCCAGTCGTCTTAACTAAAAAATCCCCCCCAAATAACTACCCCCTTTGTAAATTAAAAGATGCACTAAACTTAATTAATCCCCTCCGCTGTGAGGGATTTATTTCAGGAAATATGTTAGCTATACAATTTATTTTTGAAGTTTAAAAACTTTACCAGTTTATGAATAAATATATTCAATGTAAGAAATTAGTAATTTTTTATAGGCTATTCAATTTTTTAATTTCCGAACAATTTCATCTACTTAAATGCCTACAAGCTTATCTGTCGTCGATTGAATTCCTCAAGTGAGTTCAGGTACTGGGTTCCAATGAAGGTAGTTTGTCCCTTTGGGTTGTATAAATAAGAAAACAATGGATCCACTCTCTACGATCGCAAAAGCTTGATATTTTATTTTGGTCCTCGAAATAATTGACTCTTTAAATAAGATCCCCACCCCCTGGAATTCTGTTTGTAGTAAAGTTGACAGATTCGACAGCCCTTCGATTGGAGTCAGGAGTTTGAAATAACAAGAAGTGCAGTTTTGTGATTTTCTAATCCCCAATATGAAACTGCTATAAGTGCTATAGGTATCTTAAATGACTAAGAGTATGATCGTAACTATCCAAAAACTGCCATGTCGAACTATGATTGGCAATTAAAGATCTAGAAATCTCATTATCGTAACTAAAGGATTATAAGAAAAATCAGTTGTTTTACCTCGTTCTAAACGATCCCCACCGTCGATGGTTCATCCCGTCTCCGTTTAAGCTGCATTGGGAATACAATATTAATTTAAAAAAAACTCAGATTTTTTAGTCGGATCGCAGAATTGTAAAAAATAAACATGAAAATAATAGTAGTAATTAGATAAAATTAAGATTAATTACCTATTAGGATTAGGTGTTCTTCGGAGGCTATTTCGTTGCCAACCCTGTCGGGACAAAGACGGAGGTGGAATCCCGTCCCCAACAACTCCTCCTCCTCCGGGAGAACTTAGAATATCTGACTCATTTAAATCCCTAGATAAATGATAAAGAGTCTCGAGTTAGTCATGCTTAAAAATGGACAATTATTTTACATCTTAACTTTTACGTGTTTACGTGTATGGAATATATAGGATGCTAAATGGTTATATTATAAAGTTTTGTCGGACAAATTCAGATTACTAAAACTACAGGCTCTTTTAAAGACATACTAATTAAGATTAGTACTCTTGCCAATTTAAGTAATTTCCAAAATTTAAAGTGCTTCCGATCGTCCTAAGAATTAAGATTTTTAGAAACCTAAAAAATCTGACCTGACATAACTAAGGGGTCTAGCAGTGATTGCTAATTTTAAATGGTCTATAAATAGTTGGGGAATTAAAGAAGTTCGGACACAAAATTCGAAACTATTTGAAAATCACACATAAAAAACCTCAAATTACCAACTAAACTAACTATTATTACGACCTAGAGTTCTAGAAGCAACCTAATTTTAATACTACTCATAGGAAGTAACACAAAATTAAAACACGATCAGATCAGATGTCGAAAATTGTTTATCTCAATCTAAACTGAATCAAATTATCAACTAAAAGATCCAAGGCTCTAGAAGCGTCCTAATTTCAATAAAATAATATAAAATACTATATTTAAAAACAAGGTCAGAATTCGATTGTTTTCTTCAAAATTTCGAAACCTCCTAAAATCTCACCTAAAATTCTGCAGCGAAGTACTCTCGGTAGTAAAGCTCTCACTCCCTTCACCAAAGCACTCAAAGTTCTCCTCGTTACTCGTATTGCTTAGAGAATGACTCTGATCTTGTTGAGGTTGATTACCACGATGATCCTCGTAATGACCACCACTACCACTGTCAGTATTAAAATCCCTATTTAAACCACCACCACCACCACTAGCACTAACATTCCCTACATTCGATTTTGTAGGCGTACTCGTCGAAAGCGGATTCAAAATCCCATTAAGTCCAAGTAAATCCTCCTCAGCTTCAAAACCAACTTCTTCGGGTTTCCTATTAGGAACCTTAGGAGTCCTTCCAGTTCCAACCGAATTTTTTGGATTTTCCGGAGAAGAAACCGAAGACGATGTCGCAGACACGGATGTCGAGTTACTACTCCTACTTAACGAAGATCCCGTCACCCGATTCGTCATTTTCTCCGGAGATTCCTGATCCGTCGGGCTCCTCAGTTCCAGAGTATCTTCCTCCGAAGTTGATGGAGTTGAGAACTTGAGAGATGGGATGATCTTCTTGTTTACATTAGTCTCAGAACTGCAGCTGGTCCCATTAGTGTCTGAAAATGCGGTGGTGGTGGTGGTGGCAGTAGGACCGGTTTTTGTCTCACCACCCGGGTCACTTCCGCCTGAGGAGCCTACGACTTCCGGTGAGAAGTACAAGCCCTTCCGCTCCTTCCGGTTCGGTCGAACATATGTGTTTCCGTTGAAAGCTAGTAAGGAGGAAGGTTCTGGAGACGATTGAAAAATTTCGGCAGATGATGAGCCTATTTCTTCATTTTTTTCGGCGGTGGTGGTGGTGGCAAAAGCAGAGATTTTTTCTATTGAGGGTGACGAAGGGCCATTGTCATTGTTGTCATTGTCAGGCCAGGCTGCATTTGTTGTGGGTGCAACTACAGCCGTTTTAAGATGGTTTAGATTGCTCGAATTTGAACTGTTCAGATTTCTACTGGTTTGAGATAAGTTTGAGAAGGGGTCCTCGGAATAGGACGTGATTAGAGGAGATGATGCCGTGTTATTCTTGTTGAGGATGGAATTTGCATTTGAATACATATCATAAAATTGAGAGAGGTTGAGATTAGTTTTTTTAGTGTTTGATTGTTGTTAAACAGATTGGATTTAACTGCCTGTCCTTGATTATATTTATTTTTATGCTAGTTTTGCGGCATTGTTTAGGATTGTAGAGGAATTCGTTTGTCTCAAGAGAGATGAGTTATTAGGATGAGTTTGTTAGTAATAAAATAAGGAACTTTCACTTGTGAATTCGTAAGTTTGTATAGCACTTGAGGATAAGAACGCGTTGGGGAATCTTGTGAATGAATTTGTATTTAAATGAACTACTTTTTTAGTGGTTTTGATGAGGTTGTTATATTTTAAAACTTGAGGCTTTAAGGACGGAGTCTTGCTTTCTTTTGATTGTTGTTTGGACATGTAAATTGTATCACAGTTGTATTTATGTAGATAGATTTGGTTGACGATTTAAATGGATCATTCGACTGAATCACGATATCACAACTAACTGAGGTATAACTTTTTTTTAGAGAATTATTCCATTTTTAATTCAATAAATGGAGCAGAATAATAACTCCACTGAAGTTCACTGGGGTTCTTTATCTGGAATAAAAACAATGAAATGACATGAATATTTAATTACGTTTCTAAATATTTATAGTCTACATTTTCATGAGATGATGATTTTTCCCGAAATAAATCCCCATCCCATTAGGGCTTATCATCAGCAAATTTATTCAAGCTTTTTACGTAGTTTAAATATAAGCTTCACGAAGCTATTTACTTATTAAAGTAGAGTTCTGTGTCGACAGGTCAAAACATTAAAACAACCACAAACTCAATTAATTGTTTAAAATTCGCAGGACATTGATAACTTAATCAGATTCTAATGGAAAGTTTCCTTCAACTTCCTTTACATAATCGAATTAAAGGATAATTGTAGACAAGGTCTATATAATTTGATGTGATTTAAAACATGAGTCTTGTTATTTTTTAATTTAAATCGTACAGTCAACAGTAAAGTAAGGCCCTTTTAATTTTAATGGAAAAATCTAACCTAACCTATAACCAAGCCTTTAGCAAATCACAATTTACAATCTAATTTCCTCTAACCAACCGTATTGAATTCAATCTTCAGAAAATAAGTACAAAAGCCATTGGATTATCTAGGGCTCACTGATTAAAGAATTAGGAACTACTGCCTGTAGTGGGAAACGAACAGAAAAAAATTAGAAAGGATATCCAAATCGAAATGAATCAAACCTTATCCCAAATACGTAATAACTAGCGGCGATGATGATAATAATAATATAATAACAATAACAAACCAAAGCTAACTAACTAACGTACAAGTCCGTTAGTTAACTCCTTTGTTAGCCAATCTACAATCCATTTTCAACGGGGTTTGGATAATTCAATGCTGCCTATATTATGTATGATATTCGACAAATGAGATAAATTGTCGTAAATTATGAATAGATTCCGATGGGGCTTTATTTTTTTTTAATTTGCAAAGGGTGAGCTTGTATTTAGGGGTGCTTGAAATCCTATAAATAGGGGTTACTATTTCGGGGGGCTATTTATTTCAGGATTTACGGCACTCTTAGAATTTAAAAAAAATTACGAGAACGTCCTCCTTCTTCTGTCGTGAAGGGACTGTGTCTAAGAACTGCTGTTTGTTAATTGTAATTAACAGCACTAATGCACTTTTTCCCTTCATATAAATTTATATGCGATGATTTAATAGAGGAATATATGAAAAGCTAAGCCTGTAATCTACAAGTGATTTAACTTTAACTCTCTAGTCAACCTTCCAACTTGTCAGAATAGTGGAAATTAAATGGTATTGTACAGCAGGCTATACAATTGCCATCATCATAGCTAATTGCATTGAGATTTAGGAATGCCAGAGGAGGACTGACATAATATATAGCAGAACAATTCCTGAGGTGTCTACCTATTCACTATTCAGCTCGTAATTAAGTGACATTTAACTTTTTAAGGACATTTAAAAAACGCAATTTTGAAGGATTTATCTGCTCGCGTTTTAAAGGCTGTAAAATTCTAGTTTAATGATGGATTTGATAGGTTGGCAATCTTTACAGACTTTAAATTTAAATATTACAAAGTCTGAGGTCAATTGTAAATTATGCCTAAACAAAATTTTTGATTTTGATCACATCAGATTAAATCATCTGGAAGCAGACAATTTAAATGACTCTATTTCAAACCTTAAAAAACATATTACAAAACAACCACCTCATTTGAAACTTATTTGTACCTACAGTTAAACTCCAAATTACAGAAGAGTCATTTTTCAAATGAAATCCGGACCCGAATTTAAATCGTTACAGATTTTAAATCCAATCCGATCAACCAAAGTTTGTTCTAAAATCCACTTTAAAAAAGTCTAAACACTTTAAACACAAACTAAACACCTTATATTTCAGCGTTAGCAGTCGAAATAAACACCAAAATCTGCAGAATTTTATGGAGATTTAAACGGTAATACTTTTGAGCACAAATTTCAGGAAAAATACCTCAAAACAAACAAAACCAAATAGAAAAATGGGAATTTTTTGATGGAGTTTCTTGAAATGTCTTATTGTACACGTCCACTCCGTATTTTAAGTTAAACAACACCTACATCTACAATCCTACTCTCTATAGAGAATCATATGTAATCCCTTACTTGATTATTATAGAACCCATCATAGCAAACCGTGTTCTATAGTCAAGGTAAGAACAGGTATGGATGCCCATGCTATTCCTACATAATAAATGGCCTGAATACAGGTGACAGTGATGACGTTGAGGGGGTTCTAGCCGTTCCTATAGCTTTGATATGGTAGCAGGAGCTTATTGTTACCTTCAAACTTACTTTAAGACTTTAGTGTTCAGTATCTATGAACTTTAGTTAGAATTATAACTTTTCAAAGCCAATTTACATTGATTTAACAATGTAGTTCAGCCGAATTCCCTCTAAAACTCTGTTTTTTAAGCTCAAAAAGGCCGAAACAATAGTGTTTAAATAGCTTAAAAGGTTTTTATTTTGTATATAAGATTCAGGTGGATCAATATTGAATATTGAATTTTGTCTAGCCGATATTATACGAGGACGAGGATAGAAAGTCAATAGACAAATTCCGTTTGACAGGGAAGGAGAGGAACTAATCGAGCTGATAATAACCGTTTAGAATGATGGCTAAAAAAAACGTATCTTTTTATGAGCTTGTTATAATCCATAATCCGTAGGGAACGTGGAGCCGAACATTCATTACCTAAAATACCGCATTTAGCCGTCGTAAAAATGGATATAACAAGGCAATTACCTGGAATGTATTTGGGGGTGGGGTTCTATTCCGGGGATTTATGTTTTTAATGGAATTGAAATACCTAAGATGCCAAAAACAGTTCACTAATTGGGGATACACATACACACATTGACGTATGATGAGGATGTATTTTGGGGTGGGGTTCTATTCCGGGGATTTATTTTTACAGGAATAAATAAGGATGGAAATGTATGTCACACACGATGCATGAAAAACGGAAAAGTTGGAGTTGGAATGCGGTATAAAGGGTGTTATAAATTCTAACACCAGACTTGGAATTTGACACTCATCCTGTCAAACCTGACACCAGACTGACTGTTATTAATACATCCGAACCAAACCGTACACCTTCCTTCCCCTCTCTAATAACTAAGGTGTTTTTAAGGAGTCTTAAAAACTGTTTAAAAGGGTTTTATTTCACATAAAGTTAAAAATCTAGCTTGAACTTTTAAATGTTTTGAATAGACATTCACTTGGAATTTACTAATTGAACAGAACCAGATATTGAAAAAAGTTTGATTCCGGAAGGGGGTTTCTGTTTGTAAAAGTATGAGACGTAAATAATAGGATTATGTGAGAGAATATTTAGTTAGAATTCACACGTTTGCAAAAGACATGTTTTAGCAAAAAAAAAAATGCAATTTGAACAGTAAATTAGTAAGTTGTTAGACGTTTAAATTTAAAGGGAGTGTATGCTGTTAAGAATGTAGGTTTATGACGTGAGGTCATGGAGGTGAAGGTGATTAATTTGGTGACAGTTATTTTTTTAAGTAAGGAGTTATTTAGGGGGGCAGTTATTTCGAAGATTTTTTTTAGAAAATTAATTTTAGACTTTTCGGGTAATTTCCATTTGAATAAACTCATTTCCAGAATTTTTTGAAACCTATCGTTTAAAAGAAAACAATTGATTCCACTCAAAAAAGAGGTTAAACTGTACAAACTTCCCAAGAACTGCAACTGCATTCACGAGAGCTGCATTTAAATTTCTCAAAATTTAATTGAAACTCCAATTTCACCTCAAGAACCTCGTGTGTAGGAAATTGAGTTGGAAATCAAAATTACTTGAAATCTTTCAGCACTTTCGAGGTTTTAAAGAATAAATCCACCACAATTCGCAATATATTATGAGCGGAACAATTTATAAAAACTATATAGGAGAAATACGTTAAAAAGATGGTGAGTCCTCAGGTTATGCTATAATATTCGTGACATTCGAATATGTTGGCAGTTTTACAGTAAAAGTTAACCACTTTTTCACCCAAACCACTTACACATTCAACATTCTCTAGTCCCCACTAATGACAGAACGGCAATGGGCAATCTAACAAATCGTTAATGATTCATTCATTCACAGATATCTTAACCCGGATCCCAACTCCCTTAAAATTATGTTGTGGAACAAGAAGCCTTATTTTTTATTCGTTTTGCAACCTTTTTTGTCGGATTCCAATGTGGATTTTTGTAAATTTTAATGATTTCCGTATTTAAAAAAAATCACTGTTTTTTATTTGGATTTGAAAGAGAAAAAATCGTTCGATTTTAATGAACTTACAAGCTGGCGGAATCTAGTTGTTTTTTGTAATCTAGATCAATCTATTAGTAGGTCGCACTTACAATTTCTACAATATTACAAGTGGTTACAATTGACTTATCCTGAATTTAAATTTTAGAGAATCGTCTGTACTTTTACGACTCGTTCTTACAGTTCAAGGTAGAAAAATGCAATGGTCTTAATTGCTCTAAAGTAAATCCCATTAAAATACCTGCATTCCTCAATCCCCCAATGCTTCATTACATAAATAGCCTCTTTGCTTGCAATCTTTAAATACAGCAAATCTAAATCCTAATTCCTTAAATAAATGCCCAGGGGTCTTATTTTTTCTCTCTCTTTAAAACAGTGGTGGGGATTTATTTCGGGAGGATATTTTTCAAGGCTCAATACTGAACTTTAACTGTTTTAAATGCAGTAACCTCGAATCATCCAAGCCTCGAACCTCAATCCCCTATAATTTAATAATAGTGAGAGACCTTGATTCAATCGAACATTGAACACAAACCCCATGCACTATTAATTATATTCCAATTCCAAGTATTAATTTTGCTCTCCTATGCACATACCACGAATTCTTATTTACGAAAAAATCGTTACTTTAAATCTGTGCTAAAAGTCTTTAAAATCCACATTTCAAATCTTTAAACCTTACAAACCAATTAAGAATTTTTTTCTTCTAAAGCATTCATCCCCAACAACTCAATGCCGGAATGTTGTAAGTAGATTTAGTTGATTATACCGATTAGCCTATTTATACTTACAACACAACCAACAACTCTAGCACTGGCTTCGTATCATTAGATCAGTGTCTGTAAACCCTGCAAAAAACCAAGCTATTCCTAGCCCTCTAATGATCGTAAATTTGTAAAATTGTCAATTCCAATCGTTAAAATGGCAAAGAAACTCTGTCTTACCAAAGCAGAAGAACATCTTCAACCTTCGATCTTCAAATCTTGAAGCCAAAATCAACTACAACATCCTTAAGCTGTAGTAATAATAAAAAATGCTCTGTACAAAATATTTTCTTGATGAATCTGTTATCTAAAAATCCACATCTTATGCAATCTTCTGTAAAATATCCCTGTACAGGTATATACACTATAACCTGATCCTTATTCAGATTTGCTTATTATTTAAAAAAAACAGAAATAAATTAGAGGTTTTTTTTTCTTACTCACTTTACTACGAGGTAATGACTAAAACCTCATCTCATCGTAATATACTAACCAATAGCAAGTAAAAAATCCAAGACTTGTTCGGCTCTTTAATACTGTTTTATCCTATAGCAAGTACATGTAATATATGCAATTATTATGTGTACGGAAAAAATATATGTACATCTGCTCCTGTTGCCTGTGATTTTAGATCTTTGTGGATGAGGCAGAGGCAACAAGTACATGTTTCAAATAAGAGTTTAGAATTAGGCTCAGAAGGAAATCTACGATTGGTAACAAAGTATATTACTAAGGCTCAATGCCTATGGAATTTAGATAGCAAAAAATTGAAGTATATTTCCTATGGTCTCTGCTCTCTGATTTTGAGATGTAGTTCTTGATCTGTTGATGTTGTACTTGAATTTGTGGAGTAGTAAATTGAATCGGCAAAAAAGGCTTTAAAATCTGTCGGGTCGTATTTTTGAGAAATATGCCGGATTTCTCATGATACTAAATACTTACATGAATATTTCTTGTTCCTCCGAGTCCCCGAATTAGAACCCCATCCCGAAATAACATCTTATTCACTCTTTGGGAATACGGAAATAAGACAAATCCTTAATCTGTATGAAATGTGGGTGCGACAGTGGGGATTTATTTAGGGGGGGGGGGGTTTAGTATTTAAATTTGACAAATCTTACAATTAGAAAAAAATTGCCATCCAATTTTTTTCAATTTTTCAGAAATGCAGTGTAATGAACTAAAATCCTTGTTATGTTAATCTTCTTCAATAATTGATTAAAGGTGGGGACTTATTTCGGGGAATGAATTTAGAGAATTACGATAGTCATGTAAAATAAGTATCTGATCCCAAATTGCTTCAACCAAACCGTTTAAATCCATCAAAGTCAAAAGAGAGCGACCACGGAACCACTACAAAGCTATTACCTCTGATGGACACCATAGGTGGTTTGTTTTTGATTTTGACTTACTTTAAAGGTTTGAAATATGAAATTTACTATTTCGAAATCCAGCTACCAACTGCAATCTAGCTCTAAAAAACACGAGCAAAATATTTTCCAACGCCAAGTACAGAAGTAATCTTGCTATAGCTGTAAAAAGCTATTTTAAGAACTTGCAAACGCATGTGGATTTCAAATTGTAATTTTTAAATAGGATTTCTCTTTTAAAGTGTTTTAAACCCTCGAGTTAAAGTTTAGTAATGATGATTCGTTAAATGCAAACCTTTCAAACTTTTCAAACTCTTCAAAAGATGTTCAGAGCTGATATCCCAGCCACTTGCATTTTTACCGTCATCCATCTCATCGTCTTTAGAATACTCTATCCACAAATATAATTCTGTAGAAATGTTTAGAAGTAATTTAAGTATCTAGAATTCAATCTCCTCCTTCGGTATCATTAATCATTAATTATCCGATTTTAAATCAGATTAGCTTTTTGGAAAGCTTTTAAGTAAAATTTCTCAGGGTGTAATAAGAAAATTGCTCGAAACTTTAACGGCCAAATCTACAAGTCTAATAAACACCAAAAATCGAAGAATTAGATGCTCAATTACATGCTGACCATGTTTAAAAAACCATGGAATACAAAAACCATACAAATTGACTTTTCGAATTCTTTTAAAACACCAAAAGACCAAAAAATAAATTTGAGTTTTTAAATGTCAAAGAGATGTTTTTCCAGAAAATATAATATTTAAGATTAAAACAAGATTTGAAGGATAGAGAATTTAAAGCTTATTGATTTTTATTGAGTATACATAGGGCTAATAGATTTGACCATAAAAGTTTCAAATCAACACCTAGGTCAAAAATAATTTAAAATTTTCTGAAATTCAGCCCGTGGGGGTCAAAATACTTTGTGTAAAAGGGATATTTGCCCGTATCACGGGCAAGTTCTCTTAACATAACTATGTATAAGTATTCTAAAAAATAAATGCAACTTATTTCTCTAAGATAAAAGAACACGCGTATTTATTTATCTACACCCTTTCTAATGAAGACAATTCATTGTCTTTGTAGGCACACATTCTCCATTCTACATTCTATCATTCTTATATGCAAAATACAAAGAGAGAGATAAGACAGGATGGGGTTGGAAATTGAAAATGAAATCCTTAATAACAGGCTTGAAATATTTAAAGTCATTTAAACTTTAAAATAACATGCAAATCTATTGGGCATGAAGCTACTAACTTTTTCAACAATTTAAAGCATTTTAAACATACCGTGTTCAAGCTCGTGTGTAACCTTAAAACTAGCTTTTTACTTACAGTTTTTTTTAGAGAGACCAGACCAGAGACGAAGAGAATAGACAGATTGCAATCATATCATATAACAATATTATCATCTCCATTTCTATTCATGAAATTTGAAATTTGAAATTTGAATACGTTAACAACAACAGGGTTACGACATGTAGCATATAAAATACCAGATAATGATAATACCAACACCAACAGACTATTCTAAAGAACCGTATGTTACCATTTGCAATTAGATTGTAGTTTGGTTTAGCTTTTGAAAAACATATTTATATTTTATGTGCAGAAGCAATCATCTCTTCTTCTCTTCCATGATGATGATGATGAGGTTGCGAGTTTGGACGAATGGTATTTTTACAGAGCAGTAGTGTCCTTATAAATATATGATTTAATTGTTAATGTTTGTAATTGTAGAGATTTATTACAGGTTGAGAAACACCCCTTAACAATTAGAATACGTATTTAAAGTTTAATACCGTTTTTATATGAATTCAGATTTAAAGTACAAACCTTACTGTAGGTGCTAAGACAGTTTTGGGCCAGAAAATACCCTGTCGTGGAATTTTCAGACTCCATAATTTTTTTAAATTAAAGCAGTTTGGGTACTTCGATGTTTTGTTGTAAGTTTGTAATGCATTTAAAAATTGACATTTTCGGTGATTTTTATTGTAGATTTTTTTTTCGAAGCAGATATATATAGGCTTCCTGTTGAATAGTTCAAAATATAACTATGAAAACATTCTAAAATCAAGCATTTCAGAGGTTCAGTCTTGAATTTTGTTCACATCCCCATTATGAAATATTTGCGTATTTATAGCTAGTTGCGAAATAGGGATGTTTATATACATGGTGTTAAACTGTTATTAATATCAACTTAACTGCTGATGATGATTATGATTTAGGACGATGGTCCACTGATCTCTATTAGAGAAGAGCCCTCACTTACCTTTAACAAATAAAAATCTCATGATTTCAAATTCCAACCTGTTCTTATAAATACTATGCCAGTAAGTGTTGGTTTTAAAGTTTTAATACATGGAATCATCAAAGGAAGCAGCAGAGTCTAAAAAAAGCTAGGGTAATTATGATAATTATCTTAGGGTATCTCTGAAAGCAGTTTGCATGATGACATGTCTCTCTTCAACTTCTCTGAATTCAGATCTTTTGCTGTTTGTTAGATGACAAGAGAGAGAGAGAGGAATAGTTTTAATATGAGACGAGATATCTCCGACTGACACGGACGGCGATGATGACAAACTAGTTGTGGTGGTGGTGGTGGTGGTGGTGGTCATTCTTGTGATCGTCTTGGGGAAACGGTACCGAACGGCTTTGGGCGTCTCTGAACAATATGTCGTTCCGATGAACTGTTTAACTGTATTATTAATACAGTTGACGGATAATTATAATTATCAAAACCAGGCATAAATGATGATAAACTCTCGCTAAAAATCAGAGGATGAATAGAAAACTGAATCGGAATTTAGAATTAGCGTAATTTTTATATTATTATTTTTATATTATTATTTTTATATTAATAACATAAATTAACATAATCATCTGAAGTATACCATAATAATTGAATTCGTGTGAGCTACCACTTGCGGCATTATATTTTGGCTGTTGTTATTTATTAATGAGGTGCATTTTGATAATTCGAATAAAAATTAATTACAAACGGCCAAGGATCAAGATTTAAGATCAAGAATTTTTATAAGCCCCGAATCTAATGAAAAGTAACATAAGATTTTTAATTGCTGTCGGTCTTTGAAGACAAACCATCGGATTGTGATGCATAAAAAGCAGATGGTAAAAGTTTAGCTGTCTATAAATTTGAGGTCACATTCAACTTTACAAAAAAATTGAAAAAAAAACAATCCCATGAAATTCATGAAATGATGAATTGAAAGACAATGAGATAGTCGGGCCATTTCTGGGTAACTCAGTAAGGTGTTGGGTCTTGCACACGTGTTTACCATGTACAAAATATGAACTTGGAATAATAATAAAAAAAACCTATCCGGTTTCATCACTTACTTTAATAGTTTCATCATAAAGTTCTAAATTCATTACAGATAACACGGCACAACGGTAAATCCAAGCGGTAAATCGGTACTTTTCAACAAAATATTAAATGCAACATAAGATAATTTTCATAAAATTACAGCAAAACCAAGTCTGAAGTCAGTCAGTTCAAAAATAGATTTTTTTTTGAAAATCTGACATGAGATTCCGACTCTGACTGAGGTCATCATCCAGTCACCCAGTACACAGTACAAATAATCTAAAAAATCATCAGAAATGTTTGTTGTTCTTCGAAGGATTGCGTCACCGCCGGCTTTTGCAGTTCTCCGTCAACGACATCGCTTCTACGCCATCAGTGCCGCCACCTCCTCTCACAGTCACAGTAAGCAAAATCATTTTAATACCACAATGTCAATGATTTGATATTTATTTGATCGTGTTTTTCTGTTTTTGCATGCCCTAGCCGGTTTTTATTTAAATGCAAAATCGGCAAAATGTGCTTTTTATGCATGAATGAATTACGGTACTCATTCACATCAAAACGTGAAACGATTGTCTCTTGAAAAAGGAAAGCCGATAATGATAATACCAAATACCAAATAATAATTCCAAAATTATAATTAAAATTTAAACTGTGAATTGCAATTAAATCTCAACGAAACGAGTCCATTTACTCCTTTGTGCATGCTTTAGTTTGAATTTAGCCGCCAAAAAGCCACGAGGACTCCGGCTTGATGGATGTGAAGTTAGCATTATAGCAGTACGAAGTTAGCATTATAGCATTATGTGCGTGAACTTGGCATTATAGCATTATATGCGTGAACCTGGCATTATAGCATTATATGCGTGAACCTGGCATTATAGCATTATAGCTTTATAACAAGTTTCTTAGCATTAAATCGTACCATTATGTACTAAAAAAAATTTCTAATGACTTCAAATCGTAGCATTATGAACTAAAATCAATCCTTATAACCCTTATACCGTAGCATTATGAACTAAAATCAATCCTTATAACACTTATACCGTAGCATTATGAACTAAAATCAATCCTTATAACCCTTATATCGTAGCATCATGTACTAATGACTTTAAATTGTATATAAAAAATATAATATAACTAGCTGGTAGATAATAAATGAACGTATAGCAGTACCAGTTTGTCAAAATCAAAAATTTAATAACGACAGTTGGTGTTGTAATATTAAATAAAACGTTGTAAACGTTAACGACAGCTCGCACAATTCATATAGATTATCATTCAATATTACTTATCGTGTTGCTCGATTGTATAAAATCAAAATATCATAATTTACGTTCAGCTAGACGACTGCGTGTTAATCCCGTAGCTTTAGTAATTGTTCTATCAGTCTGCTTCCATCTGCTTCTGGCACTTTGCAATTTGTCTTGATTTACATTGACAAAAAGGCCGGACGGACAGACGGACGGACAGACGGACGGACGGACAGCCGGACAGACGGACTGGTTGACATCATTAGCTCTAAACCAATGTGTTTCCACGGTGTTGGTTTGTGTGTCTTTTTCTTCTCCATGTGATGACACAAGGAAGGTTTTCGAAAGATTTTGAATTTTTCAATCTATATGAGGAAACAAACTCTGACCGAAAAAAATCCTGAATTCTACGGCAACCGAGTTAGATAGAAATGGAAGAATTGTGACTTCTTAATGGCGGAAGTTCGACTATTTTGTATTGGACTGCAAATGCTCATAATTGTACATTCGACATATGCATGATAAGAACAGTTGGATTTGGATAAGTTCCACTATTTTGTACCCGAACCCGATGCAAATAGTCTTAAATCATCTCATATGTTATCATTTCATAAACAGTATTTTGAGGAGTAATACATCGCAGGTCAAGTTATATATTTAGTTTATCTACTCAATACAACACAATATCATAACATTTTCAATTTCATCCTGCTCAATAATTAGATTTCAATTAAAAATTAAAACTTTGGATTTTAACTTTCATCATCATCGTTGGATCATCAGCTCATTATTTATGAGCCAAAACTGCTCCAAATATTGAATATGTTCAAATGAATTGTAATTTTCATAATCATACAAGATCCAAGTCCAACTGATTATAATAATGCGTGTGTACATGTAAGATGAGCATTGATACATTTGGTCGAACACTTTTTGGCCAAAAAGTCACAATTCTTCCATTTCTATCTAGCTCGGTTGCCGTAGAATTCGGGATTTTTTTCGGACGGAGTTTGTTTCCTCATATAGATTGAAAAATTGAAAATCTTTCGAAAACCTTCCTTGTGTCATCACATGGAGAAGAAAAAGACACACAAACCAACACCGTGGAAACACATTGCTCTAAACCCTATTTTCAATAGGCGAGCTAATAATGAAAATACTGTAAAACCTTTTAAATTTGATAATTGTTCCTATCTGTATTGATTTATATCCATCATGATTAATTTCGATTGTTTTTATTCACTTCACTATTTAAACCAATTCAATTTGATATAAAATTGTTTACATGTTCGACAAATGGAGTCGAATTCTATTTTATCAACTTTGTTTAAATCCAAAACCATGCTTTTGAACTATATAGATCCTGTTTGCTATCAATTTGAACATAAAATGAAGCAATATTGCAAAAAGCCCTAATTTACAAGTTTTCAAAATCTAAAGTGGTGTTTCACATTAAAAATACGTTAAACCTATAAAAGAAGGGTACCGGTTTTCGCTATTATATTGGCCACCTAAAAATTCATATTTTGCACGAACCGATTTCTTTGCTTTTTGGCTCATTAAAAGGACAAAGTATTATTGTTTAACATATCAAAAACTCAACCCGAGCGTAATCTTTGTTTTAGAGGTATGAATTTTCTACTAGGGTGACTTTTAACATTGGCTTAAAGGGGGTTTTAAACGGAAATGCTAGCCAAAAGTTCTTGCACGGGCCAAAATTAAAATGCTTGCTTAAGCACATAGTTCAACTATTTAGAAATCATAATAAAAAATTTGAGTCCGAGCGTTAGTCTAGAAATCGAGCTACACCACCCTTAATATTAAAAACTAGCCTTTTTCAAAATCCACCCGGACTTGGGAACCAAGAAGTTCTAAAAAATACCATTTGATCACCATGGACACCAAAAATATGATTACAAATCGCATAGTGGAGAAAATCGAGATTAGAATTCCAAATGTTTGGAAGCACAATTTCTGGAAAATAGATTTTTAGAATCGATATAAAATCAATTCCTTCCACAAAAGAACTTCAGAAACATGGGACACTCAAAATGTTGCATATGCTGTAGAAGAATTGCATCGAACGGGTGGAGTCGGACTCTTGGTGGAAACGTGCTTTGGACCCTAGTTACGAGAAAACTACGCCATACTCGGCGAAGATTTGAAAGCTCGGATTCTGTTTGTTCATCCTGCCACGGAAAATTGAAACTTGATGCAAAGAAAAATGGATTCGGCCCACTTTACATCAGTAGTAAGAAATCTCCACTACAAATAAATCGTCAACGAGTTGAAACGTCTTCCTATCCTCTGAATAGTTCCGAATTTGAAGAGATGGATTCTCAACATCCACTCCAGAACGGTTATATAAACATAAATATAAACATATATATGAATGCGTGAAACAACTATAATAATACAATAAATATTGACTTTTTTGGTTTTCAGATTACTTGAATTCAGAAATAAATCTAGATATGAGCGTTCCTCTATTCAGTGAAACAGCAGTGGGACAACTGGCTGACGTCTTCCGTAACACTAATTCGCAAGTGTCTGCACTCAGTGACTCTCAAGTTGGACTTCACTCTATATCTCAAGCGTCGCTCCAGCTGGAATCCCAAGTGGCTTTGGACTCTCAGATCAGCCAAGCCACGTCGTGTTATTCTCGCCCGTCGTCCTCTGGTTCGCTTGATCTGATTCCTGGATCTCGTCCATCGTCTGCCAGTTCGCGTCCATCGACTGCCGATTCTCGTTCATCGGCTACTGGATCGCAAATAAGCCATAGTTCACTTCAGTCGGTAAGCACACTATTTATGATAACAATACTCCTTTTGTCATCTCTGCGAGCCGACGTTTTCTTTGTTCTACAGAATGCCATCATCGAGATTAAAAATATATTCAAGAGCGAAAGTCGTTGTTTCTTCTGCAAGGCAACCAATGACAGGAGACGTATTCCGGAGACGGCCATCCTACAAGTACTACAGGAGCGGTTTATATATATACCAACCCAGAATCGGTGCTGCTCCAAGCATCTAGTAAATGGAAGGTTTGCAGAAGATGTTCTCGCCCAAATCACTGCGGACCGAGACCACTTTGATCTGTCTGGACCGGAAATAACAGCATGGATATCAACTTTGATTGCACGACTTAATCATAAGACTGCCTTGATGGACTTCGGATCCACCTGCCAGTTCTCAGACAACGAATTTCAGCTTCTTTTGGGTCTGCAGCGGCAAGACTTCTATGAGCTGGTTGCATTATGTCGACATCGTATGAATAATAGCGGAGTGAGGACCGTTGAAAATGCGGTTGCAATGTTCTTCATGAAGTTGAGGCTGAACATCCCTCAAAAGGTTCTGGCTTTGCTTTTCGGCATAGAAAATCAGCAAAGGTACCTATTCCAAATCCTCAGGCACATGCTCGATATGGAAGGAGAAGACAGTATTAATAATTTCCATCAAGAAGGGGACGTCTTTATTCTTGATCGTGGCTTCAGAGATGTGACGGGAAAACTCGATGAAATGGGTTATAAATGGAAAATGCCAGCTTTGGCAAAAGGTAAATTAATAAATTATGAACAAATATGAACGCTTAAATAACAAATATAAAATATGCTAATTATAAATGTTTATATTTTAGGAAATAAACCCTTCTCGGCAGAACAAGGAAATTCATCTCGACAAGTTACAATGCTCCGATTAGTAATTGAAATCGTCAACGGGCAAATTAAACAGAGATTCCGGTTCTTCGACGCGATAATACAAGCTACCTATTTGCCTTCTCTTTCATCCTTTTTCAGCATCGCTTGCGCCGTCCACAATAGATTTGGTATTCGATTTCGACAATCACCGGAGGACGAAGATTACATTGTAAATAGAGTTCATCAAGATCTGGAACGTGCAAATGCTTTACAGGACTACATTGAAGTCAACGATTTGCAGAGAAAACGAGTCTGCTGGAAGACTACTTCTGAAGCAGACCTTGCTGGGTTTCCTGTCCTAACAATTGGCGACCTTAAGAAGATCACTTTGGGTACTTTCCAAATTAAGATGGCGGATCGCTATATAAGTCACCACGTTGCCGATGGATTGGAATATCAAATGTTTATTCACAAAGAAGAGCCGACTTTGTATCGGGTTAAATTGCAAAGCCGTTTCTGCAGAAGGTCCAAACATCAAGTCTGGATTAAGGTGGATCCAGATCAAGACGGACAGGCTGGAATAATATCTTACTATTGCATGTGCAAAACGGGGGCCAGAACCCTTGGCTGCTGTAGCCATGTATGCTCTGTGAGTTTTTTTGTAATATGATAAAATATGCTAATATTTCTGTAATGCATTGAGCCTACAACTTATGCAATTGCTTTCTGTAGGTGTTAAAGTACGCTGGATATGACCGGCACCAGCTTCCTGGCCTTAAGAGGAAATCTAGAGCAGTAGAGTTCTTAGATGCAGCGATTAATGCAGCTTCCGATGACGAAGATGAAGAAGCAGGTTGAGGTTACGGCTCTAATCTACTCGTTACGTCTCTACTCTACTCGTTACGTCTCTACTCTACTCGTTACGGCTCTGATCTACTCGTTACGTCTCTACTCTACTCGTTACGGCTCTGATCTACTCGGTACGTCTCTACTCTACTCGTTACGTCTCTACTCGTTACGTCTCTACTCGTTACGTCTCTACTCTACTCGTTACGTCCTTACGTCTCTACTCGTTACGTCTCTACTCGTTACGTCTCTACTCGTTACGTCTCTACTCGTTACGTCTCTACTCTACTCGTTACGTCTCTACTCTCGTTACGTGTCTACTCTACTCGTTACGTCTCTACTCTACTCGTTTGTTTGAGCTCTCTATTGGTTTTGCTACTTATGCTTATTAATTGACAATTTTTTATATTTCATAGGTTGTTAAATAAAAATATAAGTCATTATAGTGTTATTGTAAAGTTAACATGGTAAAGATGAACAGATGTAACATAGTTGTAAAACAAATCACACGAACATAAACAAAAAATAGATATTAGGGGTATTGTCATATAATGGGCATCGGATGCATAATATTATTATTTTTTTAACCCATACAAATTAAACATGAATTGAGGGACTTTGGCGTTCCTGCGGTCATGATTTCTTTTCCTAAAAATGAGCCCACCACTAGAGGAACGTTCGCAACCTCTATCTCTAACCTTGCGTTTAGATTGTTGCCAAGCAATTTTCTCCATTGGCCCAATGCTTTCAGGCAAAATTAAATGACCGTGGCCCAAAAAGGCTTGAAATCCGGTACCCTCCTTTGGTTATTGTTTCTAAATGTATGTATTTACATCCATAATTCCTGTTTCCAAATGTTTTATATCTCTTTTATATGTAAACCAATACAATTACGTTGAAACTTGTTTTTGTGTTTAATATTTGATAAACGCTATCAAACATAATGCTTCCTTTTCAATTGAATGATATCCATAAAAATATCCATGGAAGCAGATCGCATAATGTTGCGTCTTTCCGCTTCTTAGGTCAAAAATTGTATGCGTTCTAAACCGGCCTGCTTCATGGCTGCTCCTATTTGTCTTAACTTTGATCCACAAAAAGGCCCGACAGACAGACAGACAGACAGAGAGACAGACAGACAGACAGACAGACAGACGCACAGGTTGACTTCATTAGCTCTAAACCTATTTTTAATAGGCGAGCTAATAATTAAGAGGATTACTGACAAGTACCTCAAAAGATTAATTTCTATATTTCAGATAATTGCGTATCAATTTTTATACACACCAGTAAGATTTAATTGAAACCAATTGGTAATATTAGTTGTAATTAGTCCGAAATTGAATAGAAGGTAGTCTCATATTTAAAGAGCAAATGTAACAGTAACAATGAAATAGATTAAAAGAAGTTTACTGAAGAATTGAATCAAGTAATATAATAGTGTAATATAGTATAAATCTATTATGAATAGTTTTTCAAGTACGAAATAATACCTAATCTATATCTTTAAAGATTTTCTTTATTACCTACACACCATAAGTGGTGTTTTGGTAGGTAAGGACCCAATAGCAAGATTTCATCATACATTCGACAAGTAAAGATAATTTAATGTAATTGCAAATTTTTTTATCTGGTCTCCTACTTAGCTATAAAACTAAGATTGAGTCATCCCTTATGAACGAACAAACTCATAACGTTGTGGACGTAACGCATTAATATTAACTACGCTAGATATAATATTAACCATAACTTATTTTTAGCGAACTACAGGAAAATATGATAACGCACTAATAATGACAAATGGTATTAATTAACGGCTTCCTACGATTATTTTTGAAGTTCTATTTCTACAGTTTTTAACCTTCCTGGAAAATAAAAGTTCGGTATTGCCAAAATTTTATATGCACTCTAAGATCATTATAAATTAAAATCAAATTCAAAAATGGAAAATTAAGTTCTGTGACTGTGGATTAATACTCAAAAATACCTGATAGGAGACTGGAAGCCGACTTTAAACCAACTGCCAGGAAGTCTACAAGTGGAATTCGAAAATTGTTTACCAAAAAAAACTGTATTCGAAACGTAAAACGATTCTCAAAAACAACCCAAAGACCAAGTAGAAGATAGGCGTGACAGTAAAAATTCCATGCCATCGTCATTACGTCATGGTGGAATGTCAGTTCTACCGTTGAACCTAATTCCATACGGGGGATTCATTGATTTCGATGAAAAAAAATCACGCTATTCAATACCTGCAACATTGATTGCGGATTACAATGCCTCTACAACAGCTTGTACAAAACGTATAACAGAGCAAAGGATTACTTGAATTTACATCAGGGAATTGCAGATGTGACCGTTGCTCAGTTCATTCGCAGTTTCCGAAAGATAGACGAATTCAATTTCAACGAGGCTAAGCAAATTGAATGTTGTGATATTTTGAATCTCTCTCCCAAAGTTTTACAAACTGGGAACATACTTGGTACAGAGTCACGTTTTTTTAATTCTTTTGATCATTTGGTTGTTTTGACACAACATACCCGTAGTCCAAATACAAAATGCCTGTTACCACTAGAAACTCTAATAAATACAATTTCTGGATTCGACGGTACTTCGATTGAGCAATATGTTCGATTATATAACGACAGAGTTGTAATGAGAAAATGTGAATCCTGTTCAGCACCAAACCCATGTCGATGGTATTCGTGGCCTGCGGTTGGAGCATACCTTTCGTTGTGTTGTCGTTTCCTAGAAACAATAACTCAGACTCGCTTTTTCCAACAATCGTTACGCTGTGTAATGAAAGATTCCGAGTGTTTGCTTACCCTGTATATTGCGCCGTACATTTTACAACAGTGTTTGTTGTCAACAAAATTAAATTCATCTACAAAGGGTTATCTCCCGACAGACTATTACCGTACACGCCATACACGAAAGATCACTTTATCAATTCTGTCTGGCTTATTAATATTTAATGATCCTGTTAACAATAAATATATCAATTTAAATGCTGTAATTTCATAATGCTACGATATAAGGGTTATAAAAATTGATTTTATTTCATAATGCTACAATTTTAAGGTCATTTAAAATTGTTTTAGTACATAATGGTACGATTTAAAGGTCATTATCAAAGATCTAATTTCAAAATGCTACGATATAAGGGTAATTAGGATTGACTTTAGTTCATAATGCAACGATATAAGGGTTATAAGGAATGAGTTTAGTTCATAATGCTACGATATAAGGGTAATAAGGTTTGATTTTAGTTCATAATGCTACTATTTAAAGCAATTAGAAATTAATTTGGTACATAATGCTACGATATAAGGGTTATAAGGATTGATTTTAGCTCATAATACTACGGTATAAGGGCTATACGGATTGAGTTTAGTTCATAATGCTACTGTATAAGGGTTATAAGGATTGATTTTAGTTCATAATGCTACGGTATAAGGGTTATAAGTAGGGACAACAAAAAAGGCACTAAAAAAGGTCAAAAAAGAAGTAAAAGGGCAGCTAAAAATGCCGAAATAAACATAAAATAGGCAGCTTAAAATGAATTTTATGAAGCAAAAAGACCATTTAAGGTATAAAAATAACAATTTTGCTTATTTGGACTGACTTTTTTTTAAAAGGTTCTCTTTTAGGCATAAATATGTTCCCAAAAATTGGCACAATAATTAAAATTTTCACTTCACCTGAAACAATATAAGCCGTATAGAATCAGTTTAAATCATAAGGACATTCGTTTAAATAAAATTTCTTTTCAAGTGAGCTTTTTGAGACATTTTCAAAAAAAAAATCAAAATTTAGGATTTTGAATGTCAAAATTTAAAATTTACAAACATGACCTTTAAATTTTAACCTGAATTTGTATAAATTATCCACAAAGCCATTGATTTTGATACTCAAAAGCTCGAAAACAGCAAAATAGGCAAAATAGGCACCTAACCCATAAAATAGGCAAAAAAGGCAAAAATAGAATGGTTTTAAACTGATCGTTAGAGTGCCAATAGTAGTCCTACAAAGTCTCATGGGTCTAGGATCAACAGGAATAAATGCCTTTTTTTCTTCTTATGTTGTCCCTAGTTATAAGGATTGATTTTAGTCCATAATGCTACGATTTAATGCTAAGAAACTTGTTATAAAGTTATAATGCTATAATGCCAGGTTGCATATAATGCTATAATGCTATAATGCCAGGCTCACGCATATAATGCTATAATGCTATAATGCCAGGTTCACGCATATAATGCTATAATGCTATAATGCCAGGTTCACGCATATAATGCTATAATGCTAACTTCGTACTGCTATAATGCTAACTTCACATCCATTCCGGCTTGGCTTGGGTCCTTTCACTTTCCCTAAGCCAGCGCTATAAGCCCGGATTTTGACACCTTCTTATCTCCAGTTTCACACTTTCAGTTTCAGCCCGCACGCGCACCTTCTTATCGCGAATTATCGCCTCTAATCCCCGATTTTCACACCTTTTTTCACACCTTGTTTTTTGTGCGTTTTACTCGCTTTTTGAACGTCATCGGGTTTTTTAATACTTTATCTCGCTTTATATACATTTATTACATGTTCTAGCGTTCCTTAAATTTGAAATTATGAAAATATTGAGTTTTATACATACAATACAACACATGCCTTGATATGAGAGATATTATCTCCAATTAATTCGTTTTTATTGACATATCTTATCTTATCTGGTATAGAACGCATATATGTAAACCCACCCAGTAAGTCCTAAATTTAATACCAAAGGGTATCCAACTCTGAATTCGAGCACAAGAGTAAATACTTGTTGCTTCTTGCATATTTTATTTATTCTTAAAAGCACGTAACCTTTGCAGCTTTTCATTTAATTTAATTTGCAATCAATACTTGTTGGTTTTAGAGTGGATTATTAATCACACCATGGAAGGAGCTGCTGTAAACTGGAATTTAGTAAGATCTTTCTTTTCTTCCCTTTTCATCAGTTTCATCTAACTTCAAACTTTCATTAAATTGTCATTGTCAATAAATGCAAAATGCTATAAGAACTGGAGTTGAATGAACATCATATTGATATTAATATAAGTCAATTTTATTTTAGACAACGCTGACCCCACAGATTCTCGATGAGAAAAAGACGGAAATAATCGGGAAATTGAAAGATGTTCATGACAGAGTTGCCGCAACTCCAAATGTTTCCTACCAAACCGTTTTGTTGGTAATGACGCACATATTTAATTGAGGCCAGAGTTTAATACTTTAATAATTCAATATAAAAGGAACTGAATAATAGAATAATGAATAACAATTTTACCTTTTTGACAGCCCTTGTTAGACACTTACCGGTGGTATGAGTGTAAGTTTCATTTTCATTAAAGGAGGCTAAAATATCATAATTTTAGAATCTAAATGTAATCAGATTGTATTGCTTTCTGATTTAGCTGAATCGTCACTCATAACGTTCCCTCGTCAAGTGGCCTTGGAAAAGGAGTTGAGAGAAGCGTCAAGCGAGGCAACTAAAGCACTGAACGATGCATCCGTTGACCAAAGTATGCGGGTGGATGTGTTTAATAAGTTGATCGAGTTTCAGAAACAGAAGCCAACCGAACTTTCTCCAGAAGTCAACAGGGCTCTTGAACGGCTCATCGTAATTGGACGTCGGAATGGTATGCCACTTGAGACTATTTTTTACCAATTTGAGAGCGTTTTCTGCTGATTATAATTTTTTTCATTATTGTTCTTATTAACAGGTTTGCAATTAAGTGAGGAGGTACGGTTAGAAGTGATGGAGATCAAGAAAAAGTTGAGCGACTTGGGTTTGCAATTTTCTAACAATTTAAATAACGATAAAGAAATACTCCTGTTCTCGGAAGAAGAACTCGCTGGGGTCCCTGCTTCCTTCATTGAAGGGCTTGAGAAAGATGAAAATGGCAAGCTGAAAGTTTCCCTGGACTATCCACACTTCTTTCCCGTGACGAGGAAATGTAGAGTCCCTGACACGAGACGCAGGATGGAAACGGCTTTTAATTCCCGATGTCGCGAGGAAAATACCAAGATTATAGAAGATATTCTCGAGCTTAGACAACGAGAGGCATCCCTTCTTGGATATCCGAATCATTCCCTTTACGCACAAGTAAACTATAATATTAAAACAACTTAAGCATTGTTTTTGGACAGATTTTAAATTGATAATCTTTGGAAACATAAAGGAGCTCTTAATGGCAAAAAATCCAGAACGGGTGGATCATTTCTTAAAGGATTTAGCCGTCAAACTGAAGCCGTTGTGGGACCAGGAAAAGGAACAGTTACTCCGGATAAAAAAAGAAGAGGTATTTTACTGTGATAAATCATTGCTTGTCCGTCTAGTTAAATCCGCTAATTGTATTCTATTTTGAAGTGTGAAAAGTACGGTTATGAATTCAACGGAAAGCTGGACCTGTGGGACATGCGTTATCTTGGGCAAAAAGTTGAAGAAGAACAGTATGCGGTGGATCAAGAAGAGCTCATGAACTATTTCCCGTTGGACGTGGTCACTGAAGGTCTCTTGTCCATTTATCAAAATCTGCTTTCACTTACCTTCACCCCCATTGAGAATGCTCCAAAATGGCACGAGGAAGTTCAAGCGGTATGTCCATTCAAGTGTCAATCATGTCACATGTGAACCCAGTAATAATGAAATGAATTGTTTTTATGTCGAACTTTTTGTCTATCTTGTTTTACAGTACCAAGTCAATGATACAGTGAGCTCGGAGTTACTGGGGTACTTCTTCTTAGACATGCATCCCAGGGTAACGTTTTTGGTTCTAATCTTGAGCATCAAAACGTTTTTATTTTCATGATTTCAAGTTGTAAATATACGTTTTAGGATGGAAAATATGGTCACGCTTGTTGCTGTACCTTGCAAGTAAGCTGCAAGGATCTCGACGGTAAACGACAACCTGCAGTTTCTGCAATGATTTGTAATTTCTCTCGGCCTAAAAATGGAAAGCCAGCTCTCCTCGATCATAAAGAAGTAAATAATAGCTTCCAAAAATTTAATAAATCGTTATATTCGTGTTCAAACTTTATATTTCATTTTTGAATTCCTTAGGTGGAGACATTTTTCCATGAATTCGGTCATGTGATGCATGGGATATGTTCTAAGTCTGATACAGCCATGTTCTCTGGACCCGTCGCAGTTGAACGCGACTTCGTTGAATGTCCGTCCCAAATGCTGGAAAACTGGGTGTGGGAAAAGGAGCCCCTTCGTCTAATGAGTCGACATTTTGAGGTAAAAATTCCAAATCCTAGGGGTGCGGTTGTGACTTTAATTAATTATTTTAATTAATTATTTAATTTCGTAGACCAATGCGCCGCTGCCTGACAATTTGTTGGAAAAATTAGTTGCCTCTCAAAAAGCTAATGCCGGAGGACAGAGCCTGCGGCAGATTGTGTTTGCATTATTTGACCAAAAAGTCCACTCGGGAGGTAGGTGTGACACTCAGGCCGTATTTGCTCAGACTTTGAAAGATGTGATTGGACTTGATGCGATTCCCGACACAAATATGGCAGCCACTTTTAATCACATTGCCAGTGGATACAGTTCAAGATATTACTCGTATCTGGTACGTGTCTCTAATAAAACATTCTTAAAATTCATGTAATGTCATGTCATGAGTCATGAGGTTTCGTTGAGTGTGCATGTACTTTATTAATTTTGCAAAATGTATTTCAGTGGAGTGAAGTGTTCAGCATGGACATGTTTAAAACCCGGTTTGGAGAAGGATCTCTACTGGACCCTAGAATGGGACTTTTGTACCGTCAACAGATCCTTGAACCCGGTGGTTCCCTGGACGCAAATGAAATGATTAAGAACTTCTTGGGCCGTGAACCAAAGTCAGAATCATTTTTAGAGAGTAAAGGACTTTCTTTGTAGTAGTTCATTAGAGGAAATATAAAGAACAATTCAATTTTAACTTGCAAAACTAATCTAGCCAATGCCAAGTGAAGAAAAGCGTATAAATGATACTCCTAAAAAAATTTAATAAATATTTTAATATGAAGCGAATCCGTCAGTTTTTTTCATATACTTATTTATGTCTTACGTTGTCCGTTCGATGCACGATTATCTTGAGAAGGAATACATGAAACAACCCTTGTTATGAATCTTTTTATCAGGTGGGGATTTAATTCGAGGTCCCTATTTACAAATACTTCAAGAGGTGGGGATATATTTCGAGGGGTTCAAAATCCGAATTATTTGAACATACGAATAGACATAGAGAAAGAAATTGTTTCATATCACCCCAAATCTAACCTAACTGTCGGCCAATTAACCACACAGAATTGTTTAAGTGGGGCTTGGTTAAAATATTAGCTTATTATTCTGCAAGGTAAAAAGACAGAATTTTCTGCAAGAACGAAAAAATGCGCGGAATTCAAAAACTAGCTTTATAGACAGTAAAGGTGACAAAGCAGAAACTCGTCATTCCGGTTCACTTTTTCTGTTTTTGATTTTGTGCAAAAATTTCGGTAAAAAACGGGAGAACTTTTCGGAAACTTTGGAATTTGGGAAACTTTGGAACATGGCGTTGGAGAGTCTGTGCGGCGTGAAGACGGGAGGGCCGATGTTCTCGAAATTCTCGTCCTTCGCTCCCAAGGAATACGACGTTGATGCGTTCGCCGGAAATTTCAAGAATAACATGGATATCATGCTACCACCGACTTTGAATGTAAGCATTTCCAGGAATTCGCACGATTTTTTATTTAATATTAGACCTCGAATTCATAATTATTTTTAAATTCCCAGATTCCCGAGCTGGATGACATGAAGAGAGACTACCTCGCCCCAGGCCACGGGGCGAAGGCCCCTGGTCCCTTCGGATTCACCCAGTCCGGCCCTCTCGGAGCGTATGGACAAGTTGGCCCCTCCACCGCCGACCACAGCCTCAAGATCCAGATGAACCACGGAACAACGACGCTGGCGTTCAAGTTCAAGGGCGGTGTCATCGTTGCTGTCGACTCCCGAGCTACTGGGGGGATGTTTATTGGCTCCCAGGAGGTGAAGAAGATTATCGAGATCAATGACTTCCTCCTTGGAACGATGGCGGGTGGAGCTGCTGACTGCGTTTATTGGGAACGAGTCCTCTCCAAGCACTGCCGGATGTACGAGTTGAGGAATCGGGAGAGGATTTCTGTTGCTGCGGCTAGCAAGATCTTGTCGAATATCGCTTATCAGTACAAGGGATATGGACTGTCCATGGGTGTTATGATCGCTGGATGGGACAAGCGGGGACCCGGCCTTTACTATGTTGATGATGATGGACGACGAGCTCCTGGGAACGTGTTCAGCGTTGGCTCTGGGGCTACCTATGCGCTTGGAGTACTCGATACGGGATACAAGTACGTTTAACGATGAGAATATGAACTTTTACATCATTATTGATTTTAATTTCGGTAGATATATTTCAATTGTCTATATTTTATTTCTAGGTGGGATATGGAAGACGAGGAAGCCCAAGAACTTGGACGTCGATCTATTTTCCATGCTACCCACCGTGACGCCGCTAGTGGTGGTGTTATCCGAGTATACCATGTATGCAAATTATCTCAATTAAACTATTAATATTTACATACTTTGCTACTGAATCAGAAATTTTATCGAATATTTGGTTTTAATAGGTGAGAGAAAATGGATGGGAAAAGATTTCGGAAGTCGATAACGATGAGTATTTCGATAAATACCAAGTGCAAAAGATCCCCCTATAATCTAAAAATGCAAGTACCCAAGTTAAGCTCATTTCATATTCTGCCCCGGAGGGAAGCTACTTTAATGGTTTAACTGATTTATAACTCTGTTAGCACTTAACTCAATTTTTACTTACAAGCAAGATTATCATATACAACATTAAGCGTACGGATGCACTTGAGGGCAATTTATTGTTCTAAGTTGTTGGATTTTGTGAAGCCGCTCTAAATAAATCGAAATTGGTAATAGGTAAAAAAAAAAAAAAAAGTTCTTTGAGTTTGTAATTGATATTCGTGCATTCATCACCTTTTTGTACGATTCATGTCAGTTTATTTACAAAAGACGCAAGTTTAGCTAATACTGCGCTATTATTTACTCGCAGTCGCATTTTATCGATTAGAATGATATAATTAATTTGTATACTATAATACCCCAGAGTTTGTTTTGATAATTTTGGAACATTGGAACTACTCAATAATTTAGTTGAGCAGCAAAAACTTGCTTTACCTATTTTATTTGTTTTTGTCATACTTATGTCACGTTTACTAGTCTGAAAATAACTACGAAATGGGAATTACCTATGTATTAGCATACAAATGCAAATCAAATATCGACCGTAATACGTGATTATGTCGGAACCGTTTACGATTTCGGTGCTTGCATGGGAGTGCACAGAGTCAGAGGTTCGCACGTAAACACGGGTTTGACTGAATGGCAAAAAGTTTAGCTTTGCTTTAATTCTCATAAATCCACCTATTTGTGTACTTGAATAAAACAGTGCTTCGTACTTTATTTAAAATGTGACGATTTTCAGCATCAAGGTTAAGCATAAATTAATTATGCTTAACAATATATTAAGCCTAAGGGCTACTTTATGGTGAAGATCCTTAAAAATAAGTCCCGATAAGTTAGTTCGGACTTTCGGATCTTCATAATTCAGATCTCTGGACTCTGGAGAATGCTGGCCATATCATATCCTCGTAATGTTAAAACTTAATTGCTCTGCTCCTAACCAAATGGCTCCCTATCCTAAACCCCCAATCGACAAACCCCATTAAAAACTAATCGTCCATTAATATTACATCCCGACGAAGACATTCCGAGTGTCAAAATACAGGATAGTTTAGATAGGACTATAGAACGATGATATTACATTTCGAGGAGCATGACTACGTAACTACTATTGACTATCTCTAATGCTATAATACGGTATGAACTCTGGAATATGGATTTATTGAGCTCTCTCTCTGGTTATGGACGTAAATGTCGATTATATATCTCCATGATTCAATTTGTTTACATTATACATAATTCATACCATATTTACGTGACTATGATTCATATTGAAATGTAAATCATGCCATACGTATACATGCATTCGACAGAAGTTTTTGTTATTCGAGACTCGAGAACCATTAGAGGATAAAGTTCTACTGCTTGAACATTGAACAAGTGTCAATTTTTGTTAAATTGTATCTGTAATTTTTATTCATAGATTCATTTCATACTAAATATTGATATTGATTGCAAGGCAGGCATTTTACAAGAAAAAATAATATATTGTAGTTAACGATTTTTTACACATATCTGTCTATTATCGGGTAATTTGAAGTAAAAAATCTAAGTATAATTTTGAAGGGAGTTTTATAAGTTTTAGAAGACTTTAATTGTCTTGTTAAACCTCAATTATCATCATGGATCCTGCTGGGAACACGAATCCTCCCCCTTATAGTGAAAAGCCGTATCCACCACCACCTTATGTTGGAGAGCCTGGTAAGTCTCAAGTTTTTTCCATTTTTTTAAATTTGATACTTTTGATTTTTTAAATACAATTATTTACGTATCTAATTTCTTTTGTTATGCATTTGATAGTATTAAACTACCCGAATCATCAACAAGTACCCGCACCAGCAGGATGGGGTGCCATGCCCCCACCACCACCACCTTATCAGTATGGGGCGACCACAACAACCGTTACGGTACAGCCAGGATTGCCTAATCAACATCAACTCAATGGACCTAATACACGAGTTGTTATCATTGGAAATGGGTGTCCCAGTTGCAGGGTATGTTCGATATGCTATATATAATTTATTTTGATACGTTTTTTCGTTTACGACCATTCCATTGTTTTGTTATTCAAGTCATTATTCCATTAATATTTGATAATTCTTGCAGATGGGAATGCTGGTGGATTCATACGATTGTCTTGCCCTATTCATGGCTATCTTTTTCTTCCCCCTTGGAATCCTTTGTTGTTTGGCGATGAGAGAAAAACGATGTACGAACTGTGGGGCATCTTTCTAAAATCTAAATCAAGGATGGATTTACGAAGACTCTGGAATAATTTTTACCGAGTTTTATGGGATTTGGAGAAAAAAAAACAAGCAAAAATGACACATTTGTAATAAAATAATCGTAAATGGGCAACCGTGTAAATGTATTGTTTTAAAAGAAAGACAGAAATAAGAAATGTATTAATTGCAATCGTTTCGATTTATGAACTGTTTGATGATGTAATGTGATATATGATTCAAAAAGTTATTATCGTAGCCTAAAAATTACAGGGTTTTGTAAATATTTATTTTTAAGATTTTGATTCGCCTTTAAATGCCTTCTTCAACCTTTAATAAACTATTAACAGATTCTGTATACATAAAATACGAGCATTAAATCTCTTTACTACTAATTCTGATAGAAAACGCACGTCATTTTAAGAGAATAGCGGAAGAGTACTTCAAGATGAGATTTTGATTAATTTGTACTAATATCCCCCTGGAATAGATCTACAAACCGAAATAAATCCCCAGGGGATATATTTAAAGATTTCTATATATCACATCAGTCCGGAGATTTTCCTCTCCTTAGATGTTTTTCGACGAGGAGGTCCAATTTATGATCCAAATCCGCCAGTCGTTTCTCAATGCGTTTGATACTAGAGTCATTAGCGGAGCCGGATAATGTTCGAGATCCAATAGCCCGTTCAACGAAATCCGCACCAAACATAACCGACTTGTCCCCAACGGGACTTTTCACTGTACTATTCAACTCAGCAAAGTTATCAATCCGTTCGGTCGGTTCGGTGTCTTTTTTTGCCTTTTTTGAGTTAAATTTGCAGACTTGTCTCGTTATCGGAGAGTGTTGATGTGTCAACCAGTACTTCATCGCATGTTTGGACTCCTCACTGAGGATTTTATCGTTGGGATCATTCGGCCGGATGATTAGTCGATAACTGTTTCAATTGTGAATTAAAAAAATCTAAGTTTTAAAGGGTATCTTTTAAAGGATTTTGTTATGTTTATGTTTAAATAGGAAATACTTATTGATCCGAAGCTTATTGAACTTAAAACATGAGAGGGTTGTCTCATTCGATGGTTTGATTAAAGTGATCTTCTTGCGGAGAAAATCTTTGAGAAACTTCGGCAAGAAATGGGTGAGTAGGAAGGTGGACTTTTCGAGGTAGCAAGTGTATCGGATCCTGCGCTTCATTACGACGATTTCGGCATCTTTTCGACAACCCTGGCAGGTCAAAGGTCAAAGTTAGTGCTGATTTTATGTCCATTAAAATTTTTCATAATATAGGTCAGCGATGGAGGTGGGGTTTTAGAGGCCACTAATTTCGTGGGGACGTGGTTGTGGTTGGGGATGTTTTTAAAGTGGATTAGATTTTCGCAATGGAATAAGAAAAATTCATGAAATTTCATGAAAGTACATTCAATTCTTTTAATTAGTGATTGAACAGCTTTCACTTGTTAGAAGCTTATAACTACCTGAATGTCGCTGACAGCCAAACCGACCAATAAGTTCATAAGAACCAAAGTGACCATGATGACGAAGGCGACGTACCACAAATGAGCAGCCGTTGGATGTGCCATGGAAAACTTGTGATTAACCTCTTTTGTCGTGTTTTCCGGCGTCGGTCCATCGTCTGAACTCATGAATAGGTTTTCATAGTCCAGTTCCCCAGCCATCATCGTCAGTACCTTTACCATTGCTAAGGGTATGTCGACGAGGCTTGGTTTCTATTTAAAAAAATGAATCGCTCATAATTGCCATAAATCCCGGTATAAGTCCCCAGGAGAAGTTTTTATTTTAGTCCGTTTTAAATTACGGGACTTCTTCCGGGAGGAACTTAATGATTCACAAAAACTAAGCAATTGTAATCGAGTCGGTAATTGGTCTTAGTATTTAGTATTTTTTAAAATAGAAATAAAAAACGTACGGATGGAAAGAGGACACAGAAAGACATTGCGAAACCAACGAGGATAAATGAGTAAATTGACAAGGACCAACAGAAATTCACAAAAATCTGAAAATAAATTTAACATACAACATTAATTATTTTACTATCTTTTAACGAACATGTTTTGCAATAAGGAAAATCAAGAACCAACTTTGGCAAACATGTCGACATAAATGGCACACGGAGGAAACCTCCCAATCTGGACGAAGAGTTGACCCCAGGAAATCGCTATTCCGAACTAGAATTAATTTTAGTTTCATAATTTTTTTAGTAATTAGGCTGATGATTCACTTAATATTAGTTAATTACGGCAGCGACTGGATAAAGCCAAGAATATATCCTGGATGATGGATCCCATGCAATGATAATGGTCCACAGGATTGAGCCGAGTCCAAGAAGTTGGACATAATTGAGCAAATCGGTAACATATTCCCGGAAGTCCATCAAGGCATGTTGGGCTTCTTTGATAAGTACGGCTGTGACGCAAACGACCACGTATCCGGAGATCAGCTTACTCGCCAATTGCATTTCACAGAGTTGCTCTATTGGTTGCAAATTTATATATTAGATGGGGAGTTATTTAGGTGAAAGATCAGGATTTATGGGTTTTGACAGAATTTAACCTGCAGTAGGTAACCGATGACCCAAAGGGACATTAACACCCCTCGTTCCAGCGTCGATGTTAGTCCTAAGGGTTCGATAAACGTCGATGGGACAGTCGACAAAAATTGTGATAAATAGGAAGGTCGTGTAGGCTATTAAGACTCCTACCTGGAAAATTAGGAATTTTGACAAGAAATGCAAAAATATAATATTGATATTTTAAATTAGAAAAACAATTAAAAGTAATTAATTAACAAACCTGCATGCAAATGAAAGCAACAAATAATATCTCTAAACTCTTCCACTTGACATCCGTAAAAACGGAGACGAGAGGATGCCTGAGTATGGCTCTGTACGTTTTCCAATCCGAATTTCTCGATTCCAGCAAATCGTTTAGAAATCCCATCTCCCGTTTTGGCCTGTATTCCTCCTTATCACCGGAATCGGTTGGAAATCGTATTTCCGGTTTTTTAAAATGTCCATTATTTTCCGACGGATGGACTTGGTTTCTGGAATCTGGATCTTTCTTGTTCTGGAAGAATTCGTCCTCAATTTTTTTGGACTGATACGATTCCATCACTCTTGTAGGTAGAATGACACTGTGGACAATTACTCGGTCAATTATTTATAGTTTTTGTGACACATACATCACAAAATACAACCCCACAGGGTTGAAAAATACAGCCCTGGGGATTTATTTAGAAAAATACGATAGCCCCCGGTATAACTCCCCTACTGAACTTATTTCACCTTAGGTCAAATAGGACTTCGCAGTCAAGATCATGAACGTTTTTTGAGCCCTGGATCGTCACAGCCCTGTCAAATACATTGAGGACGATTGATGGCAACTTTTCGAAGAGGATTGACAACATTGACTTGTGTTTTCCAAGGCAGTGATGCTTTTTTCTAAAGAAAAAACAAAAACAGTTTCAGAAATTCGATTTTTAGACGTTTTTGGGAAATTATGATTTTTATTTTTAAAGTCCTAATCCTAACCTGGAAGACTCGATAGGAGCACCATTTCTGAGAAGGGCAGTGGCACAGTCCAGTAACTGGTACTGAGCAGCAAGGAACAAGGGACTATCTTCAGCCTTATCCTGGATGCTAAAATCGGCATGATGATCCCCGAGGGTGTCGATACATCGGACTGCTTTCCTTGAACATATTTCACAACTGCACTCTGCAAAACGTTTTTTTAATATTATTTTAATTGCTGATTAAACATGTTTTTAAAGTGTAATTAAAGCAACCTACCCTTAAGTCTACGGACAATGAGTAAACTGGGGGTCTGACCACCTTCATTCCGTAAATTCGGATCCCCTCCATGTTCGAGCAGAAGTTTGAGAGATTCGTGGCTTAATTTTGACGCAGCTATATGCAACACAGTTTCTTGTGATGAATGATCGGGTTGGTTAATTACTTCCGGTAAAACAGTCGAAGCTTCCGAATCTTCATGTAGTGCAAAGAATTCTGAGAGTTTATGACAGTCGTCATTTTTGACGAGGGCGACAAGCCTTGCTGTTAGTTCGCTTTTAATTGAATGCATTCCGTCAGAAACTGTGCTTTCTCGAACTTGTCAAAAATAGCGTAAATTCTGATTTTTTCTGAGAAATCCAGTTCTTTGGACATTTAAAAAATTCTATTACGATTTAAAACGAGTTGGTCAATATTAAACACTTGAATGGTTCTGGTTGTGGTTCTATCTGGAATGAATTGTTGTTTGAGGATAACGAAATCAAAATTTGATATGCCTTAGCACGGACGGGGAAATACAAGTCAATAAATAATTGGATCAATAATTTCCATGCAAAATTTAAGCTAAGACTGGGGACCCGGAACGGTTGGGTGGACACTTGTATTCACCATGTTATTATACACACACACACCAAGGGATATTAAACGTAGAAAGGTATGAATGACAGGCTAAACTCCTATTGATTATTCATAAAACTCTAGCAAGATAATAAGTTTTGAATGCAGAGCAAATACCCGAAATTCGGTTTAAAAACTGACAAAATCAGTAAGATTAATTCAAACTGACTTTAATTTTAAATATCCAAATCTATTATCTAAATGCTAGTCTTTAAAAAAGCTTTTTTACCACAAAAATGACTGTAGAAAAATATAAATTAGGGCAAGCTTGCCTGATGTGTTCTGGCTTATTGTGAATGTTAAATTGCCTGTAATTAAAGGCTAATGACCATATAGCTATTTGGTAACATCAACATGATAAATTGAGCAATGGTCGAGTGGTTGAAGTTAAGGAAATATGGTTCAAATATATAATTCATGTGGGTTTTTAAGGATGACTGCGTCCCATCTTATTTCAATTATAAGAACAATAACCAAAAGCTCCTTTAATATTTGATATGTTTGCGTCTATAGCAAAATTATGTTGTGGGCTCAGAAATTGTAAGCCATAGACGAAGACGAAACTAATCAAGTGGAAAAACCTTAGTGGAACACATGATTCATATTCCATTCATAAAACATTTAGCGAAATTGGCAGTAATTGATATTTAAATTAAAATGAAATGGATTTTCATGTGTAATAACTACAAAATGCATAGGAAATTCGGCCACAAATGATAACGAATAGTTTCCTGCAATGAATTACCGTACATCTAAAAAAAAAATCTATAATCAAAATATCTATTATCTATAAAAAAAAATATCCATATACATAAAAAACTAATGTCTGGATGTATCTGATGTTCCAGCTATGCATTTCTTACTGGGTTGTCTTATCGAAAATCTGAAATAGCCAAAAATTAACAAATAATTTTTAGAGGGAGGTGGCAATTTTGGAATTTCGAAATTCGGTGACCTGTGACCTACGCTAACGTGACCTAATGATTTTGTTTTCGTAAAGCGGTAATGTGAGACACCGATTTACATTGTCATTCTAAGAAAAATACTTTGGCTATCTTGGAATTTCGAAATTTTGACCTCTTGACCTTGGAACGGTCAAAGTCGCTGAAATTTCGAAATCATCGTGTGACATATCGATTGACAACTTCTTTCGCCGAGAAATCTTTTGGTTGTGCTGGAATTTCAAAATTTTGACCCCGTGATCTTGAAACGGTCAAAGTCGTCGAAATTTCGAAATCATCGTGTGACATATCGATTAACAACTTCTTTCGCCAAGAAAACTTTCGGTCAAGTTAAAATTTCGTGTCAATGCTCTTTAAAGCTGTTCAAATTCTTCAAATCTCTTTTTTATTCTAATCAGAAATTTATTATAAGAGTTTCAAAGAAAATGTAGAGGTGCAAGTGTGGTTTAAAAAACATTGCACCTCCGCAACTCCGGTAGCACGCCTCATTTAAAAAACATATTTTTGGAATAGTTTAAATCCGAAAGTAATGGCTTTAAAATCTTAAAAATTTTGCTTGCTCCTCAAAAATTATATTTTCTTATTCTTCAATGAAAAAGCTCATTTAGCTATTTTAGGTTCCTGGATAGCAATGGAGGTAACAGGAGTTCTGAGGTCCTGCCCGTCGTCGACATATAGAAAGAGAGTATAAGAGAAGGAAATACGGCGGAGGCTGCTAAGTATAATTTAAGGGGTTGTCGATTAATATTGAATATTGATGTTTACTTCAGGGGTACAAGATAGTGTAGGAGTAATGAGGCATTAGATAATATATTAACGATAATCGTTAATATATGGCATTAGATGTATTGAGAATTAATTGATTGAGGGACGAGGGGTGTCCAGATTTATGAGATTCTGTGGAACATATATATGAGAGATTCCGGATTGGATCTATATATGCATCTATGTAGTTCAAACTTCCTGGGGTAGTGCAGTAGTGGGGGTTTAGATTCACATTTGTCTTGGGCGTATGTCTGAAGTTAACTAATACTATCGCTTATCGGCTGAGCTCCACTATGGCCCGATACGGGCCTCTGGCTGCCTAGTATATATATATTTTTCGCGATGATCCTGTCTCATATTTTGAGGTCCATTTAGGTTTTGAAACGTTTTGGTTAGTGTACAAAGGAGATTGCATGTTACCATAATTGAAATTAAAATGACAAGTTAGGGGGATAATAATCCCATTTTAATGACTTTTCAACTCTTGAATTTTTTGTACAATAATTGCCAGATGGATGCTGCCTCTTCATCGCAAAGATTGACATTTTCGTAAATCTCAAATGAAGAAATAATAAAATCTAAAGTCGAAATATAATTTCGTTGGAAGTACCATTAAATTTATTTGAAGTTTCATACATTAAAATCGCTGAAAAACTAAAAACTAAAAATAATTCTGGGATTTACTCCAACTCTCTGATTTTTCATGAAAAATCATATGACGAATGAATTTCGAAATCCGATCAATTCCAATTTACAAGACAGTATCCCGGCCCATTAGCCGGCTCGACATTAAAGCCCCTCTGGAGAAGTCGACACCGATGTTCCTCCATTCGAGGTGCGGCCTCGTCAACGTCATCGAGCCCTTCACTGGACCAAAGCCGCTCAGCCGGGGCAGATGCCCTGGGCCAAAGTCTGGGAATCACATTAGTTGAGTCGACAAATTCGCCCCACAGGGCAGCCCCGCCCCCGAGGACCAGCTCTTTTTGCTCCCCCGTGCCGTTAAACTTCTGAGGGTCGCAGGAGTAGTATTTTGGCCAGTCTACGCCCCATGAGATCATGTCCAGATACCTGGAAAATTGGGTTGAAATACAAAATTAAGGCAACGAAATAGCGGATTTCTCGGGATATAGATTCTCGACAATTTTTTTTCTTGACAATTCAAATTTTATTGGGATTTTTTATCGCCCCCAGTGGGTGGGGTTCAAGGTTTATATACTCTTGGTGGGGTTCTATTTCGGTGAGTTTATATTTTGCAAGAGTTTAGAACGCCAGAATTTGTTAAAATCTGGTAACTTTAATCGAATTCCAACAGCATTTCGGCCTTTTTCGTAAACTTTGATTTTATTAGCAAAAGTAGATTTTTTGACTATGGCATTTTTTATTTTAATAACTTCTCAGTTTTGAGGGTCTTTTATTTCGGGGGATTCAATTCGAAGAATTTTTCATTTCATTTTCATGACAAAATTATGGCAAAAATGGCAATATTCTTAGCGGTCTCTACTTACCAACAGGAGTAGAGGAGAGCTCTATAGCCCTTTTTTGTCACCCGGGTCATTTCCTCCGGAAACTTGTCCTGCCCCATCCATACATTGACCAAGGTATTTTTATTAACTTTGACCCCATTGTCGATGACCTCCTGCCAAACGATGTACGTCTTGTTCTGGGGGAAGGACTCGACGATTTCCACGAGGTTCTGCATGTAGAACTCTTCGAGTTGAGAGAATTTCGTAAAATTATGTTTGGTCATGAAGGCCTGGATTTTTGGATTGCTTTCCCTGTATATTTTACAATTTTGCAATCGAAAATTTCAGAAATGCATGATCTTTTTAGCTAGGCAAAAATTTGTTCCCTACCAGCAACTAAAGTCGACTTCATCTCCACCCAAATGAACGTATTTGTCTGGAAATACAGCCGCAACTTCAGCAAAGAGTTTCTTGAGGAAGTCATAGTTTTTGGGTACGGTTGGGTCAATGGGGCCAAAGGTACCGTCTGGACGGGGTCTCGAACCGTCTGAGTTGTTGCTGTAGCATTTGGTCAATAGGTCAGGGACGCCAGGGCCCCAGGATTGAGTGTGACCTTTGACCACGAAGAAAATTAAAGTTAACGACTCGTTTAAATGAGCACTTTAAATTTTAATTGTACCTGGACTATCGAATTCGGGTACAACCCGGATTCCCCGAAGTCTCGCGTATTCGATGATATCCACAATGTCTTGATGAGTATACACATGAGTGTAGGGGTGGTAGGCTCCTTTACCGCTGCAATTTTGTCGAATTTTGGTAAATAGGGATATTGTGACACTTTTAACCGTTTAAACTATCCATAATTAAAATAAATCCCCTGAAGACGTTCCAATAAGAATCAAGAGAGTATGGTTCCTTTCTGAAGCCCCTGAAATAAATCCCCATTTTAAACCCCATTGGAAGGGGTTTAAAACCTCCCCTGGGGGGATTTATTTAGATAATTGCGGTAATTAAATACCTGAGCTGAGGGAATAATTTGCTTTGATAAGGGAATGATTGGTCGTCAACGATGTGCCAGTGGAAGACGTTCATTTTGTTCATCGCCATCAAGTCCAAGTTTTGCAGGAGGACTTGTTTGGAGAGGAAGTGCCTCGCACTGTCCAGCAGAACCGATCTGAAGGAGAACCTTGGGTAGTCCCTTATGTAGGTGCTCTTGATCTGCATCTGTTTTTAACCGACATGATTTAGTTACTATATAATTTTCGTAATTTTGTTCTGATTTGAATTGTCCGAAAAATGCATCCTTACAGCTCCATAATCGTCTGTAAAGTGCAGAAGTTGGGAAAACGTCTCCAGGCCTCGTAAAATCCCCCAGTTTGTTTTGGCGGATAGAACGGCTTTATGCGGCAGGTCGGGACTATCTATTCGGATTGAGTCTGAAAATAAGGACATTTCATAAATTTTTGTAATTGCCTAGATTCGTTGGAAATAACAGGCCATTATGAATCTTCCAGAAACAATTAGTTAAAGGTCGAAATATTTAAAATGTTAAAGAATAAGACTTTTGAATGCTTTTGACAATTGTCCGTAATTCTTAACCCGCCGAAAAAACGAGTAAACCCCGATTTTTGGGGTTTATGTTAAAAAATCTAAGTTCCACATTTTGTATTGTATATTGCTAAACTGTAGCGAACGGACTAAGGAAAAAAACAGAATAAGCCCCTACCCCTACCCTTTTAAAGGGTTTCAAGCAAGTGAATAAATTTCAAGGCTCTTTTAATGTTTATTAACGAGCATTATCATTTCATGTCTGTTAGGGGAGAATCCGAGTCTCTCTTAAGCGGTTGAAGTATTTTGACAAAGAGATCAAAGACCTTCCAAATCTCTACAGAATATTTTTCTTACAAAAAATAAGGACTTACAAGATTCGTCCATCTCCTCATGAGGCATAGACTCACAAGGGGTCACAAGGTCAACAAACAAAACATCCAGATAACCTCGATAACCCGGATAACCTTTCCAAGCCTTAGCTGTCTCAACTTCCCCAAACCTTAGCTTCTCCATCATCCTTGTTGTAGGTTGGGATTTGAGGATCATGGAGTAATAACGCTTCAACGCTTGCTCCACAATGTCACAAGTGTTAATTCCCACCTGAATTAATCATTTCATATTACATTTTTTAAACCTAGATCTAATTAACTTTCCAACTAATTAATTAACTAATTCATAACTCACCTCAAACCGGAAGATGGGTGGTCGAACGACCAGGAAGTTGTCTTCGTAGGTGTCGACATGCCGTGGCATTGGCCAGGGCTGACCTTTAGATGCAGTTACGTAGGGGCCTGGTGACCTTCGAAGACCTAGGGCTTGACCTAGGTCAAATAATAACCCTATTGTGAGTAGACCTAAGTATGTTACGAACTTCATTGTATTTCGGTTTATGATCCAGGAATTAAGTTTAATCCACCCACACCAACAGCCAATGATTTACTATTTAAGAACTAACATGTATACAGAAATTAAACTACACGATTAAATTAAGCCAGTCGAGTTGCAGTTGTCGCTATCAATTGTAAATTTTAATATGCTTAAAGCTATATAAATATATAGGAGCAGAATGGAGATAACATTTTCAGAGATGATTTTTTATGCTTCCGTCAGTTTCATCTGTGTGCATTAATATATTGGAGTCCAATATTAATACAAACGTCCACGGTCCAATTGGACATTTGTGTATACTTATGTCGTTATGAATGATGTCCTAATCATGTTAGTTTCCGTTCGTTTTGAATGCTTAACATATTTGGCGTGAGTAAATAAGTTTTTATTTAATTTTGTAGTAACTTTAGAACTGGATCAGAAAATCACATGTAAAGGTACAAGTCTATTACTCATGTAATTTATTTAAGTACAAAAAGCTGGGAAGATATTTAACTTAATTAAATTAACAAGAGTATAATGTTTGTAGATGAAAAGAGAATTAAATCAGCAAAATTTCATATCCAATTTATGAATAAGAAAAGCAATTTTCAATTTAAACAAAATAGGCTAGAAAATGAAGTGCGATATTGATTTAATTAAATTTTATTAATTGAATTTATAAAAATACCTTAATGATAAATTGTTGTCCTTAAATTGATTTTAATAATTTAATCGTAAATAATAGCATATTTAATATAATTAAATCATTAATGAACATTTAAAAATCAAACAGCCAGCTTCAGTCCCGAAATTCCCATCTTCCTTATTCTCCGTGTCTTTTAACTTGTTGAAGTTATTTCGATTTTTAATCCTGGAAATGGCATAGTGGGCCAAGTTCTTCCGACGGCCTGTAGCCAACAAGGTTTCACCAACAGCATCGTTTTCTTTTCGAAATTTCTGAAAAAGAGTTTCAAAATTTCCAAAATTTCCGAAATTCCGAAGCATTCCTTCCTGTCCCTTGAGGACGGACTTTAGAAATATCTGTGGAAGGCTTTGAAAGAGTCCTTCACAAGCGATCCTCTCCATGCATTGTTGCTTTACTTTTTTTGATCTCGGCGATGATAATTTTGGCGATAGTAATCTTGGGGACGAGCCTGCCTCAATTTTCGCCAATTTTTCGGCTAAAATCCCTTGGAAATCGGACGTAATTTCGTCGAAATTTCTAGCTAATGAGAACCAGGACTTCTTGTCCTGATGGCTTTTCCCGAATGTGTAAATAGCAACTGGAACAGATAACCATGCCAAAGATTTTGCGAGAAGTAGGTTGGGATTTAGCATTTGAATTGGAATTGAGGCGATGGTCAGGAATGGGATGATAATTCCGGATAAGCCTAAGGCGGCGACGATGCCCGCTAAGACTTTGCTGTCGTCGTCTTCGTCGTCATCCGATTCCGCCGTGTTGTTTTTCGACGGTTGCATTCCTGACAATTAGAATTGTAAGGTTTTGTATAGTACCGTAAATCATGGTTTAAGTCCCCGGAGGGAGTATTTTTTAGACCCTAGAATGTAAGAGGAGTTCTTCGGGGTTATTATTCCGGGGGTTAACTATTCACAAAGCAACGGGATAAGTTTCAAAATTTAAAAAAAAATCTGAAGCTCGAACACTACTTTCACCTTTAATTATTCCAGGGTGAAGTATGAGGAAGTTATTTAGGGAAATGAATTAAAATAAAGGCCTTACTTATATAATTAAATCTAATTAAATTTAATTGAAGTCCCTTAGCATAGCATACCTCCAAATGAATCTTGACGTTCGTAAAAATCCCATCTGGATTTGTAAGGAAGAGGTGGTTCCCCAATTGGATTCCCATGTCGAAAATTCGTGGACAAAGGCACGGAATAGTTATAGTTGTTGCTGTTGTAGTAATTGTAACCGGATATTGGGGTTAAAGACATTATCGTATCTAACTAATTTTTAACGGTTATTACTGTTGAAAATTACCCAAAAATTGACAATATTATTCTAAAGTGACTGATTGAAGTATAAAATAGAAACACAGTTTCTTTCCTAATGAAATGGAAATGTGAAATGGCAAGTCTTTCTAAAATGCGTAAGAGTTTTTAGGAACTCGAATCCAGGCCATGTTTATTCACTTTCAGAGATGATTTGCAATTTTAGTCCTTAAAATAGTTAAGTTGGCCAGTCTCTGTTGATTTTGTTCTTTCTCCATTACTCTTAGATTTAAAAAATAACAATGACAAACCCAACTCTTAAAAAATGCAAATAATATGACTTATTGTAAGTAGTGGATCGTTTATTAAGTGTTGAAAACACTTTATGCGAACGACAAGTCCGTCTGTCCGTCCGTCTGTCCGTCCGTCTGTCCGTCCGTCTGTCCGTCTGTCCGTCTGTCTCTGTGCGTCTGTCCGTCCGTCTGTCCGAGCGATAACTGGAGAACGGCTTGACCTACGGTCACCAAATTTTGTACACTTGTTCCTTGGGTCCTAACACAGGCTAAGTTCTAACTTGGGTCAAATCGGTCACACCCCCTGCCCCCCATCAATTAAACCCCAAAACAAACCATTAAATCAAACAGAATAGTGATATGTAGGAGTCCAACGCCAGGATAGAGCTCTTACTCATTTTAAAACTGACGCTTAGGTAGTTTACATTACACTCTATGTCGATCATCTACACATGATAACACCCTGAAACTACATTTCAGGACGTGCAAGACCCAGACTTTTGGGGGAAATTGAGATATGGGTTTTAAACAATTCCCATGAGTAATAGAACATCTTTGACGTATACAGGACCACTCCCACTGACACCAGGGTGCAAAACCCGGGCTTTTTGGGGAAATTGCGGTATGGGGCTTAAACGATTTCCATGAGTAATAGAACATTTTTGACGTACACAGGACTACTCCCACTGACACCAGTGTGCAAAACCCGGGCTTTTGGGGGACATTAAGATTCGGTTTAATTATGATGACGTTTTCAACACTTGGTTACACCCGTTACATCGGTTTATTTATTATTTTAAGCTTGAGCTTGACATTGTTGATTCAAGGAGCGATTGCAAATTGCAATGTATTATTTAGGAGATGGAAAATGTTAAAACTTATACAATTCAGAGTTCCACTGTTTCAGTATTTGAAACAACGGCTGTTTTAGAAGTTTTTAAGATTCAAAGTCAACAATGACTCTAGGAATTAAAATTTCTAACGTTGGTTTTAGCACTTTTGAGAATAAACTTGAGTGACAACCTCAAAATATTTGGAAATTACCTTAGTACGTTTGTAACTGTAAGGACAATCAATTAATCTGGATGCGAATGTCGATTTCTTTAGATTTTTACTTGACATGTAAATTATACTTAATTTACATGTCAACTGTACATTTTTAAATAGATTCCCTGAGAATGCATTGAGTTGAAACCCTCGTAGGGACTGGGGATGAGTTTAGGGGTGGGGATACATTCCGGTGGGTTGTCCAACAATAAGTAAAGCTAATAATTTTTGTTTATACACAGACAATTTAACAAGCTCATAATAAATCATAACATCCCAATTGAATCACACTGGTTCAAAACTTTCAAAACAACACCTGAGAGCATACTCAACTTAATTCTATTGTTATTGAATTGTATGTTCAGATTTAAAATCTTTCATTTTTCGTGGTTGGGATGGGATATATTTCGGGGATCTAATTAATAATTTAAGATATTTGATTACCTTATTATTATATCTTATATGATGAATATTATTTTCGTAAGCGTTCAAGAATCTACACTATTTAGGCACTAATTTATTACTAATGCAATGTTACAAAGTCTTTAAAATTGCAAAGATCCTGAGCAATGAACAGAACTAATACCAATTGAGATCGAGATTGGAAGGAGTAATATTGCAGATTGCAGATATTTCTTAACTTTCCTAAGCTATTTAAAATTAAATTTAAAGAGTTTCATAATTAATTATTATGGAAGGTCAAAAAGGCAAAAATCTCCTCAAGGATGAGGAGGAAAGATGACGTTTTCAAGCAACAGAGCAGCAACGGTCCCAAGGATCGGCGATACCCAGTAAACCCAAATCTTCGTCCCGAGATTTACTCCAGAAGTTATGAATATTTCTAGCCCCGTCGCCATCGCCGGGTTGTAAAATCCCCCAGAATACTGAGGACCTGCATTTAAAAGTGGTTTAAAGTATTAAAGTAGTTTTTAATTACATTAACGTCAATTAAAAGCAATAACACTTTATTACCAATTCCCCCAAGGAGAGTATTGGAAAATATGGTGAGGGTCCTTTGAACCTCGTGATCTTCGATGTCATTAAACGACCTTGCAGTCAGGTACATGAGACAGGTTAATAGGCCTTCACTTAAAGCTGAGATCATGGGATTTGTCTGTAATTTAAGATCACGTACTATTTATGTGTATTTGTCGACGGAAATGTCTATTCTGTCGAAAGATAAATGCCAAACTTGTCGATGAACCTTACAGGATTGACGGCAGTTTTCCAGCTCGGTTCCAGAATCGTTGCAGTATGGATATTCTGATCCTTCCAAATGCACCACCAACCAGCGTGAGTCCAAGCCGGTTTAATAATTAAGAAGTATGGCAAAAGGGCCCCTCCGACTTGAGCCAATATTGTTATTATAGCCATTTCGAATCGGATCTCATTTGTCAGGTACATGAAGATAATGTCGGATGGATTGGAAACGGTGTGGAATACGGGGTCACCGGAAGTTGCATACATAGAGTATGCAAAGACTCCAATTAGGTAAATATAGATCGAATAGTTCCCATAAACTGTTCCGAAAAATTAAAAACCTGTTATAATGGATTCTTCAATCTCAAATGCATAAGTTAACAATTAAAGTCCTTGTGCTCGTTGACTCACCGGGTAAAACTCGTTTCCAAAACCAATTTTAGCCGGTGAGTCAACTAGTACAGGGACTTTAAGGCTTTTAATAGACGTAGAGTCTAGAAAACTATTATAAGTTATAAAAACTGTACCGATATAAACGAGTTCGAATGAAGCGACGGCTTGCTCGGCACTTCCGATAACTTCGTACAATATTCTTTTAGTATTATCTCGCATCCCGAACCCCCTGTGACTAATTAGTTTCCTCAGTAATGATCCGATCGCGAATGTAAAAATGCAGACTCCGAGGGCAAAGGTCAAGTCGTCCAGATTATTGAGCCACACCCCTCCTTCGTTATTGAGAGGGGCATTTTTGTCGTCACTTTTGCTCCACCACCCCATCTCGACACGACTCAGGACAGAACCGGAAATCCCCTCATTTGCATTTTCTTAAATATTTTATTACCAATGAATACATGGATGTAAGGAAAAGCAAAGGCGTTTGATAATTTATAAGACCCGTTATAACCAGTGTAATTTCTATAGTGAATTTGAAGTGGATAAGGCCTTGCAAAGATTACGCCAACGGTCCTATTATAGTTTTAGGTTGGGGTACCGGTTTTAAAGAAAAATGCCATCATCTTTTATAACTTTATTTTTGGTAACATAAAGCAAGAGTTTGAAAGTCATTGCATTGGTAATTTTCTGGCCCTGACGAAACCAATATGCATAAACCAATGTATATGCCAATCACATTTGTGGAGTTAACCATAATAGAAACGATAAACTTTAGATTTTAAATACGGACAACGGAAAATAGAAATAAAACGAATTTTATTACTATAATTCATTAACTTTCTTGCCCATTATCGTGCATCCACTCTAAATTGCGCTAATAGTAAAGTGAGTCTCAAGGCACCCCGGCTCCACCTGCTCGAGTGGTCCACTCCACTCGCACTCGACTCCCCACTCTATATATTGCGCTAGTACAGGGAATCTCAGGTCACCCCTCCTCCACCTGCCCGAGTAGTGGTCCCTCCACTCCACTCTCCACTCTATATATTGCGCTAGTACGGAGAGTCTCAAGTCGCCCCTCCTCTACCCGCAGGAGAGGCACACTTTATTGGGGTGGGGGTCTATTTATAGAATTACGGTAGAAGCCAACATATAGATGAAAATCCTATAGAATGCTGCCAGCAAGGCATATATGAGTGATGGAGGTTTCCCTTGGGAAAGGGAACCTGGCCATCACTCATATATGCCAGCAAGGTATGAAGAGAGCTTGTCTAAAATGGGGGAAAGTGAGATTAGAACAAGAAATGCGGAGTGGAGGGAATTGGACTTGACCAGCATTCATCGAAATCACAGCCGCATTTTCGGGAAAAGAAAGTTAAATTTATTATTAGATCAACTGGACACGCTCTTTCTTCTCGGCTTGGCTGTGGCTTCTTCCATCCCGTCTCTTCTCTTGCATCAACAAAAGCCTCTCCCAGCAGTCCCACCATCATTCATCGCCTCAAAAAGGTATTTGTTATATTTTTTGTCGTTTTTGTGTTTTGGTTTTATTTCGAATTTGTAATTATGAATTAATGTTCAATATGTTCAATGTTGTGTAATGTGTGATGTCTATGAAATTGAAATACAAAATAATGCGTAATGCTGGATGTGGATTTGTGGAATGTTGAATGTCGAATTCTGAATTCGATTCGAATCATATTTAAAATATTCAGAATCAAGAATATTCAAATATTTGATATTTGTGATTTCAGATTTTAGATTCAAGATTGTGTGATTAGTGATTGAAGCCCTTAAAGATTAAAGGTCAAGCATTAAGGCACAAGGAGAGGTGAAAGGCAAAGGGATCCGGACAAAGAATAACGTAAAAGGTCAAGGCACAAGGTTCAAGGCTTCAAGGTTCCACGACCCACGACACGAACAACATCAACATGGTTCGAGCAACTGCCCGACGTAAGTTCAAAGTTTAAGATTTTAAGATTGTTGATCTTCAGTCTTTGATCTTTGATCTTAGAATTAGATCTATCGAAACTTACATTTCACAGGAATAATTAGTAATGAATGCTTCATTATATATTTGATATTATATTTCATATTTATGCTTTATATGAGTGTGGAGTGTGACAAAACTCTGATACTAACTACCTGCACTGCACTGTGACATGCAATGTTGAATGACAGTTAAAGTAAACGACGGTGCATCATAGTCAGTTGCAAATTGTATGAAAGTTAATAAGAAAAAACAATCTGGCCATATCACTGATTATATCATATCATTGTCACATAGTCAATAGTCAGTGTTTGATGATAAAAAATGAGCGCTGTATTTATAGCGGGTTAAGTCATAGCAAAAAAGTTTTTAAATGTTAATTTTTGGTCTTGGTGTTAGTATAACAGCAGCAAGCGGCTGGATAGGGAGTAAAAATGCAGTAATAAGTTTTTTTTAGTAACCACCATCGGCATCGACACTATTTTGATAAAAGTAATGATTAATTAGACGTTTCATATTTTTTTTGTAAATTATAGGTGGAGGAGCTCGTGTAGCTGCCACCAGAGCTACCCCTAATTCGAAAGTCAAATTACAAGACGAAGAAGCCATGAGTGGCTCTGGAGAAGATGATGAATTAAATCAATCCAGCCGAAGCACTCGTGGAAATGTCAAATCTTCTGGGAAAAAGACGATAATTCGCTACGAGGAAATTGAGATGACCGACTCCGACTCAGATGTTCAAGAACCAGAACCTCAACCAAAAGGACGTGTTCCAGCCAAATCAAACAAGAGTTACAAGAATGGGAGTGAAGATGATGAAGGTGAAGACTGTGACGAGTCGGACGGAGGTAAATCAAAAGTTAGCAAAAATGGGAAGACAGCTGCCAACAAATCTTCCAACGGGAGTAATGGGACTCCTAAGGGCAAGCCGGCTGCGGCAAAGCCCAAGGCTGGACCTGCTTCATCCAAGAAACCAGCTGCCGCCAAGAAGAAGCCAGCAGTTCCGGATAGTGACGAGGACGAGGTAAGATTTCAGATTTTTACAAATAAGTAGAAACAAATTGGATTTTAGCACCAACCCTTTAAAATATAATAATAATATATGATATTCAGGATTTGAGCAGATAATGACTTAAAAGTATTTAATTTGATTTCAAATTTTATAATCTTGTAGGATGAAAATGAAGATGGTGACGACGATGAGGGCGAAGATGGTGAAATGGACGAAGGAGAAGAGCATACCATTTCGGAGGGGGAGGACGAGAACCCTGCGGTTCCCGAGCCAGTAGACTACAAATCTGAAGAATGGCTCGATAAGAAGTCCAAAACATGCCAAAAATGTTTTAAAAAATATGACAGTTGCAGAGATGGTAATTATAACTAGTTAAAACTTGCGTACTTAATTGTTACCTTTTAATTTGTATGACTCAAGTGTCAAGTATTTGAATTTTGTTGTTGAATTTTATAGCTTCCAACTGCATCACCCTCACACACAAGCGAATCCGCTGTTATTTGTGTTATACGTTTTATCGAAGCACAGCAAAGCTGTTCCAGCACTACGAGGACATTCATCGAAAGAAGACCTCAAAGAAAGATGTTGTGATTTGCCCATTCTGCTCTTCGAATGTTCCATTCAAATCCATCAGTTGTCACGTTATTACAACACACATTGCACCAAGGGAAGAACCTCTGGATGATGGTGGGAAGGAAAATACTCCGGGTAAAAACAAAAAGTCGAAAAGAACCCGGGATGCTGACTCGGATGAAGACGAGGACGGGGAGGAACCCGAGGATGATGATGATGATGAAGACCCCGAAGAATCAGAAGAGGAAAAAACTCCAAAAGGGAAAAAGAAGGCGGCCACTAACACTAGTAGGACTGCTCGTGGACGGAAAAGTGCTAAGAAAGATGAAAGTGAAGAAGAAGATGACGATGATTATGAAGATGAAGACTAGGTTGTTTTTGGATTTTCTGGAATCGAATCGACTATATTTCGCACTCGATATTTTCCTTTGTTTCTTCTCATGCAGTTTTTACAAGATTTTAGTTTTTCCATTGATGGTCAAACTGGATAGGGAAGAAGTAAAATACAACTTTTGTGTCTAGGTTTGGATTTAAGATTGACAATTTAAATTTTTTTTCTTCTGATTTTTATAATGGACCTTTCATTGATTTTTTAGTTTTTTGCCAAGTTGCTTGGCAAAGCCTATAATACGAAGTGATAGGATGTATGTTGCAATTTGTGCGTTTCGAACGAGATTAAAAAATCAATTGAGTTGTATACGCTTGCGTCGCTTCGCTTTATTTGAATTTAAGCGTTGATTTAATAATTATAATATTTTTTAGTTTAATCATCACGGCGTATCTCGTAAGCCGATAAATAATGATAGTAAATATTAAATGGGAAATGAATATTATGAATGATAAATATTACTGAACTATTTAAAAATTATTTACGTTGACTTGTCAGTTGTAACTTATTTTTTCATATTAAAAATACAGTATCGTCTGTCTGGGTTGCCATTTCAAAATGAGTAGCAGTTGTGACCCTTGTATTTCTCGGTCCTGGTTAGTTGATATTCAATTTGTTGATTAGCCAATTACAGGACCACAGCATCCGGTGGGACAGCACGATGTCCATCGAGAGCAACAGTACCAAGTTTGGGTATCCGCATTTTGACAGCAGTGCTGATTTCCCCAGCACCAAAGGTTATCTCTACATCGTATGTACGGTTCCATGTAGAAGGCATCGTTGGCAGGTTCTTGTGGTCCTTCCAACTTTTCCTGAAATTGTCATAAATGCATTGTCAAAAAATCGTGGTCCAAACTTTTTAATTTTAATGTTTGTATTTTTACCAGTTTTGACTTCGTGTTTTCTACAGAAGTAGCGTAGGAACAGGAGATGATTATGGCAGCAATGAAGAAAAGAGTTGACTTGTGCATTTTGAAACGTTAAAATTCAAGTTACTGTACAAGAGGCTTGGGGTTTTGTTTTTGTTCTACAAGTTTGTAGTTGTTGTGAGGCTTGGGGTTTTGTTTTTGTTCTACAAGTTTGTATTTGTTTCGGTTTCAGAAATTCCTTGTGTATGGAACGATATCGATTGAATAGTTGGATACCGTCTGGACCTTTTACCGGCGTATTTATACCCGGCTACCCGACATGAACAAATGAATCATTTGATAAGCGATAGTTTCGACAAACATGTTATTGTTATTGTTTTGCTTGCTTTTTATAACAAAAAACGCAATTCAAGGATATAGTAAACAATTGCTTATCTGCAGATAAAGGGCAGTCAATCCGACTCAATATACCTACATGAATACATGAGAAAGTGTGACAATCTATTTTTATCATTATATCAACGCCTACGTTTTTCACATCGAACCGAATTGTGCAATTCCCTGCTTATGATTAAAATTATAATTTAATAGTCTAGTCTAAACCAGGAAGAATGACATAAGCCGGTTGGTCATCATTTATCATGTAGCTTAAAAAAGTTAATTGGACATGGTTTTAAATTCAGATCTCCTGAAAAAGTCGTAAACATGCATTAATTACGGAGTTAAGTTACATACAAATGTGCATATTTTGACCGATGGGACAGATTTGACATTAATGTTTCAAACTTGATCATAATATGCGACAATCAGTGGCATCAGTCAAAACAAGCCATAATGATCTCAAAATAAACAAACTTGGTCCAGTAAGTTTAGTTTTTGAAGTGGATGTTGTTGTCATTAAATAAAACGAAGTTTTTTAATCCCCCGATTGCAACATGACATGACCTATTGACACATGTCCAACAAAAACGTTCTAATTCCTTAAACTCTATTTTCATTGTTCAGGGCCTTCTTATTTCAGTACAAGATCATATCTCATCTCCACACATATTGTCATTGTCCCTGTTGATGCATATATGCAAAAATGGCAAATGCCTTGTACTTATTGAATGAAATTATGTGTAAGTGTACTCATTGCCGTATGGGATCAAAAAACAGCAGAGAGGCTGCAATTCTACCATTTCTACTGCTTGCGAAGGTCAAATTTTGACCGTCAAACTTTTCAGATGTTGAATACACATGAAAAGGTCATTTATAAGCCATTCATCAGGCATTTGTCATATTCGTTACTATACTATACAATTCGTTGCATTTGTCGGTACTGGTCACTGGTCAGTGGTCAGTTGGGCTGACCCTGCTGACTCACTGTGAAGAAGTCGCAGTCGGAACCGGAAGTCGGGAAAACGTTGCGCGTTGGGGTAAGAATAGATGAACTAAAAGCAGGCCTGGTATTATTCTGCCTGTTTCGTTCGAGAGGGCGGCTTCTTTCCCTCCACGTTTTGCTGTTTGTTTATATTTTTTTGATAAATATTTCACTCAATCTGAAAATCTTAATTTGTAATTCATAATTCTGTTCTGAATGCTGTGTGCTAAAATTATTAACTATCCGTATAACTGTTGACATTGTTGACACTATTACTGTTACATACAGACAGAAGGGATTGATGAGGAACAATTTGGACTCGGTGCAGTGATTCAGTATCAAAATGCCTTCGTCTACATCTGCTGCGAGTAGAAGTAAGTTCAATTTAATTTTAATTTGTATTACAAATTATACATTCAACATTTCAACATTATATTATTGATTATGCATTATAATGTCAATGTTTCCGATTTGTAATTCATACGGTAGGTATAGCGGCTATACCTACCTACCTTATAGTGGTAGTGGTATATATACAAAATACAATAGTGAATAGGGAATGGTGCATGGCACATGCATGGCGGCGCTCCTCTCTCACACACACACATTCCCGAGTTTAACACGGTAGGTATAGGGAATCCCGTCCTCTCCTCTCTCATACACACAACACCCGGAGTTTAATATGGTGCAGTATAGGGAAACCAGTCCTCTCTTCTCTCACACACACAACACCCGTAGTTTAATATGGTGCAGTATAGGGAATCCAGTCCTCTCCTCTCTCACACACACAACACCAGGTGCCAGGAGTTTAATATGGTGCAGCATAGCACATAGGGAAACCAGTTCTCTCCTCCCTCACACACACAACACCCGTAGTTTAATATGGTGCAGTATAGGTAATCCCGTCCGCTCCTCTCGCACACACACACCTCTCGGAGTTTAACATGGTAGGTATAGGGAATCCCGTCCGCTCCTCTCTCTCTCACACATTCCTCTCGGAGTTTAACATGGTAGGTACAGGGAATTCAGTCCTCTCCTCTCTCACACAAACAACACTCGGAGTTTTATATGGTGCAGTATAGGGAAACCAGTCCGCTCCTCTCTCCCGCACACACTTCACGGAGTTTAACATGGTAGGTATAGGGAATCCAGTCCTCGCCTCTCTCACACACTCACCACCTGAGTTTAACATGGTAGGTATAGGTATAGGGAATCTTGTCTGCTCCTCTGGCTCACACACACACCTCCCTGTCGTCCCTGTGTTTAACATGGTAGGTATAGCGAATTCCGTCCGTTCCTCTCTCACACACTCACCGCCTGAGCTTAACACGGTAGGTATAGGGAATTCCATCCTGTCACATTATTTCCATACACTTGCCCTTCTTAACCTAGACGCCACATGCATTTTAATTTGATTCAACTTTCACATTCAACATTTCATTTTGTTTTTCGTTTTTCATTTTTGCAGGATCCCTCGTGGCAGCAGTCGTTAGAGGAGAAATGACGACGTTAAGCCGTGAGCTTAAAGATGACAAAGATTTTCGAACGGCATTTTTCAAGTCTCAGGGGACGGAAAGTTTGGATTTTACGGTCTTGACGGATACGAAGTTGATCTGTGATGGAGGGATTATTCTCGTCCATGCTGTTCTTCTGGAGGCAGTTTCTCCGCTTTTTCGAGCTGTGTTTGAATCTCAGGTCCGTACTTGCATTGTTGCGCTTACGTACGCTCTTAGATATTTCATGATTTGATAAGCAAATTTTTTAAATCTTTCATTTTATACTTTTATACACAGGGTAGCGATTATCTTTTAACTAGGGACGTTCATCTCCCAGACGTCTCTGTGGGTGAAATGCAGAAGGTTATGCAACTGATATACACGGGATCCGTCAACATGGTCTCAGAAGTGGAAGTGAAATCCCTTAAAAAAGTCTTAGCATATCTGCAGATCGACAACCTCGGAGATACTGAGATTCGAAAGATTTGCAGGAAAAAGACTGAAATTCTACCAGAAATACGGGTGAGAAAGATAAGCAAGTTTGAAACTGGTATAAAATCAGAGGACGAGGACAGCAAAAATGCCGTGGTAGACTCAGTGGATTTGACATCCGACAAAGAGAAAATGGACGATCCGGACACCCAGACTACTAAAACAAAGGCTGGGAAAAAGGTCAAGCGAGCAGTGTCGAAAGCAGTAAGGAATTACAATGACAGCGACTATGAACCACCAACTTCTGATGAGGAGTCTGCTGAAGCCGTCAAGTCGCCTGATGTTCCTAAATCCAGCCATAAACCGTCTTCAACCAAAGGGGTGGATGTGAGTAATTCTAAAGATTCAGGTTCAAACGGTTCATCAAACAAATTAAATTCGAATACTCAGAAACCCTCAGTTGCTGCTGTGATACCAAGTCGCAAAAGCAAGAATAAGAACGCTGATTCCGACAATGAAACAGACTGGCGTGAACCGAATTACAATGACAAAACATGGTTCGATAGAGAAGCACGAAGATGCCAATTTTGTAAAAAAGATCACGAAAACCCTGCTCAAGGTATACAATGGAGTAAACTATAAATTAATTAATTTAATTATATTATACAGTAACGGGAACGGTTTTACACATCTTTATTTTGTGAAGTACACATATTTTCCGTTAAAATATTACAGCATCCATGTGTATCACTGGACATCATCGACTTCGATGCTATTTCTGTTTTACGGTCTATAAAAACACTGAGAAATTGTTCGAGCATTTCAAAAATCAGCACAAACAGGCTGGTCGGGAAAATTGCTTGTTGTGTCCTTATTGTGAGCAGGTAAGCCTAACAATTTTTAATTCTCATATTGGTTATATCTTGGTCTTGGTTTAACAACAACCTGTGGTAGTGGTTGTCAATTAACTGAATCAAACACTGATAATCGTGACAAAAATATTTTAATTATTTTGTTTCCAATTATCAGACCATCCCCCTGAAGTCTGTAAGCTGTCATGTGATTAGCTTGCACTTATCAAACCCCGAAAGCAAGTCTCAAACTCCGAAGGTAGGAATCACAGTTCCATACCGACCACAAAATAAGGCAAACGGACGACCACCAATGCCAGTCGTTGTAGTAAATCGTACTTCATCTGGGACAATCAAGAATAAATTAAAGAAACCAGAAAATAACTCGGCTTCCCCGAAGAAGGGACCAACAGATAAATCCTCGACTAAAAAAAGGAAGCTCTCTATGAATACAACTAGTATGGAAAGGACAAAGAAACCAAAACATGGGACTAAAGACGACGATGGATTGATTCGGGTGAGTGATATGGACGTTACGATTAGGAGGAAAGGTCTGGATAATAAGATATGGGTTTGGAGGATTCAGAAAAAATATTTATCCTCTGATATTGTGTAAAATGGAATTGGAAACCGAAACGTCGGATAATTTTGATTTGTTGTGTGCAATAACGTTTAGATTTTTCAATCTCTGGCCCCTGATTTGTCATTTTTGTTAAACATTTTATTTTATTATGTCAGATATGCCTTAGTAAGTAATAAGTCTTATATGTGAGTAATGAGTCTTAGATCAGGAAGGAAACAATCACACACTAGCAATATTTAGCGACTATCACCTCATACGATATTTTTATGTTTTAGTTCGCAATGCAATACTGATCGAAAATCACGACTAAAAAGATAAGTTCGAATGTTTAGCTGTTATTTTAAAAGTACAAGCTCAACTGTATATAACTCGAAAATTTCTAAAGAAATAAATACAAACATACACTGTTATCCTATTCGTATTCCTGTCCACAGTACTTTTCTCGGGATCGATAGGGATAGATTTCCTCTTATTAAGTTAAAAATAATTGAACGTACATGGTTCGATTCGATATGTGATATATGTGTATTATGCAAAATCCGGTGCACTTTCCACGAACGATATAGATCAGCTAATAAACAACACGTGTAATGCAAATACGTAGAATTATTATCTTAATAGGTATCGTCATTTGTCTTCGTAAATCGTAATATCGTTTTGGCAAGATATTGATGTTATGTTATGAATGAGGTTATGACTGGGGTCTTCTCTGGCATCTTGGTCTTGATTCAAATTCAAGACTCTTGAATGGTTGAGTATGAGTTGAATCTCATCACAACGCGTTCTCCGGTTAGGTTATAGTCTATATTTAAGACATTGTGTACAATATTAATATCCAACCTTGAGGTTCCTTTGTCGAGACTTTTCTAAGCCCATTCGATTTTTTGCATAGTCGATACAGTTGATGAAATTAAACCTGATTGAGATTTCAGATTTCATTGGGGTTCGGGTTGAATGATTTGCTTTATATATTTAGTGAAGCGGCCAAATTGCATCCGAGATCAGGAAAAGACAGTTTTTGGACTGCAAGTTCATTCCTATTCATAAGTTTGTCAATGAATGAAATAGGATTTTAGATAGATCCAAGCATATCTATACATATGGCTTTTAATGACCCTTAAACTCTGGTACTGGTAGTCTCAATAAAGCTTATGTAGATTCTTCAATTTTATGATATGCCCATCTACAGTTTATCGGGAAGCGCTCTTCCTTGCAGAAGTCGACCGTTGCGTTAGCTCGTTAGAAACTAATTTTTTTCATGCATAATGTAATAATGTCTCATATAAAAATTGACAGTGACGTGTGGGTTGTTATTGCAAATTGTCATGTTACGCTCTACAAGACTTCTAATAATATTTTAATGGAATTAGTCGCAGTTAGATAGAAGACTACCCAACTCCGTTTTCATTAGAGAACTTCGAAAAACAACTCTGACGTCCGAAATATCGGAGCAGATCACGCCATATAATAATTTGCATATGTATATAACTCAATGGTCCCGGAATAGCTTTCATTAATATACCTTAATTTTGATGTAATTAACATAAATTCGGAAAGATGCTCAACCCTTAAATTTAAAGTTAACTATTTTAAGGGAACTTAGCAAGATATGCTTATGTTACATACTGTGCAAGCTTATCATAAAAATATATTTACAACTTTACAAGTATTAGATAAATGTATTTTAAGCTTTTGAGGTGTGTCTCATCTCCTACTTCCTCATATAGAAGCTTGCAATGTTTTAATACTACAATTCCATCGCCAATTGTCAACTTATAAATATCTGGTATACTTTTGCAAACGGCCTTACATTACCTAGATCAAAATTGCAAGGCCCTGAGAGTCGCGAAATCCCATCTGTCTACGGCGTAGTTTACAAACATCGTGCAAATTCTTTTAACAGCTCATGCAAATTGCAAAACAAGCGAAACCATAACACATAATCGTCATCATCATACCGTTGTAATATATCTATGCAAAATTCTTTGGAAGCTAAAGCTCAAGTGTATGCATGATACATTCGGATCGTAGTTCGTAGTATTTGAGCATATCGGTTTTTTTCTGAGTTGGCATTCCATGAGATATGAGATCAGACGATGTTGAGAAGTCGAGACGAGGTTCTGTTTACAGCCAATGAAATGGGAGGTGTGTCTAGGACGTCATACGGTGGTGTGATCAGAAACACTTCCCAAAATTCAAGCAGAATTACAATGTTATTCTTTTGTAGGAAACAGTCTGCAATAGGGCTATTTGCTATATATACAAAATGGATATCATCGGTGGTGAGTCGCATTAGGTTAGTTAAGTTAAAGTTAGCATCAAGTTTGCAGTACAGGTTATTGCACAAAGATCATGGTATCCGTACATCTGTTGTCTGTATCGTACCGTATAACCGTCATTAAAGTAAGTACATATTATTATTGCTTCTGCGATTTGGGAAATTGCAGATAGTAAACATTGACTAACTCAATTTATGCCTGAGTCAATCCTCAGTGCTTATGTTACCATTCGAAGGCCATTTGTCTCACCCGTGTTTTTGCACTAACTACTCTTTCAGATCTTTAGCTATTGCAGACTCTGAATGGTATTATGATATGATGAACCTCTCCAATCTAAACTACCAAAGTGGGTTGAATTGCTGCGACGATTTTGGCACAGTTTCCAACACTCATCCAATCCAATCCAAGGATACGAAATTGCAAAGCTGCCTGGAGCAACTTCGGGTTGTGGGGCTGACGACGACGTGGATTTCAAAGTTTTAAAAGGCTTGGACCAGACAAGATATAAACTTAGGAGCTGGAATTTTTCAACTCAGTCTTTGAATAAGAAGACAACTAGAAATTGAACGTAAAGTAAACTATGAAAGTTACATTAAAATAATATTGAAATAGTTATTTTAATTTAATAGATTGTTTAATGTTTTAATTTGTGATTATCATTGTTTAATTAATAAACAAACAGGACGAGGATCATAAAGTGCGACCAGTGACTATTGTGAGTTTGGAGTTCATCAAATAACAAAGGGTGCAAGGATTTTAATTGTCAAGTCTTGAAGAGAGAAATAATCGAAATTTAAGAAGGGGACTTCCTAGAACAGAGACAAAAATAATTTGGAACAACCGATCATAGTACATAATCGACACACCAATCCCATGAATCGCCAGTTTTACGACTGTAGAATTAACAAAGCACAGAGTGCAGAGGATTTAACTCATTTAACTTCGTCATCATATTATTTCGCTCGGAGATTCACTTTTGCTGTAAATCTAACAGTTGGGGCTTGTTATTGAAGTTATTCATTCAATCGCTTCCGGATAATCGGCGCATTGATAACATTCATATCCACTGACCTACATCCACCACTAATAAGAATTCAGCTCAGACTTTTTCTTCACTCCGTCACCTTGGAAAGTGCAACATTTTTACTACTTTAGTCAACAGGAGATAAGGTAAATTTTCGTCGATTAATTACCAAAGAAAAGCCTATTAATCGTTATATTCATAAATTGAGTTAACCAAATCCAAATTCGTAATATCTAAAAATACCATCTATTGTGTCCGTAGATGTCCAGCAGTTCCCGATGGGGTAATCCAACCGTCCCCCAAACGCAAGCTGCCGTAAAGGCTGAAAAAGGAATGTCCCAAACCGCCCTGAAGCTCAAGGCAATGTCCCAACTTCGACAAGTCCTTCGGTCGTCCCCAAACAGAGGTGCCCTTGCGTTTACTTTAGGAAGAGACCTCTTGATCGTGTTACGATACTTACCGGTTGGGATTATGAATAAACTTCAACAACTGTCAGTAGGATTAGAGGTTGGACCAACCTCTGGAATGTTTCGAAGTGCCTCGTCGACATCGTCAACAATAGGCAGTAGTGATTCCAAGCTTAGTAGTAGTAGTAACGATGATCGCCCAAAACAACAATCCTCCAATGAAAATCAGTCCAGTTCTTCAGACGGGTCTCGACCAACACCAAATAATAAAGATAAGAAAGATACCAGCTCATCCGACAAATCTAATTTAAAATCTATTTCAACTCCATCAACACCTGTCGGTACACCGGTTAAAACTATTTCCCCCGTATCCAAACCAATTGGACAGCAGGATCAATCCGTTTTAAAAAATGTGATTGAAATGAACACTCAGAACAATAGGGTGATTGAAGCCAAGAATAATGAACAAACTGCGTTGAATTTAAATGAAATTATTGCTGAGGAAGCCCCAGAGCCAAAACAAGTACCCGTTAAGAAATTAGAAACTGAGAGATCCAAATTTCTTGAGACTAATCTTTACTGGCAGAATATTGAGTCCAGGACAAAACATTTAGTTCTTTCGGTTCAAAAAGATTTAAGCACTTCAGCGTCGGGATCAAAACATAATTTAATTACGCATTTAGATGAACTTTTTTCGCACATTTATCAACATAATGAGACAAGAAACACTGCTATTGAATGTGGTGCTCTGAAAGTTTTGGTTAAAGTTATGAAAACCCATAAGGATACATCTAATATCGTTCATCGAACTCGAGAGGTATTAGCCTTGTTGGGAAATAACCCCCCGACCAAAGGAAGAGGAATTAAAATTTTGGCCATTGATGGCGGTGGAGTTAGGTAATTATATTTAAATATAAAACTATCGATATTTTTTGCAACAGCGGAAGTAACTTTTAGTAATAATGATTATATCTTACTTTTTCAGAGGTCTGGTTGCATTGGAAGTTCTAAGGTCAATTGAAAGAATCACAGGAAAGAGGACTCATGAGCTATTTGACTACGTTTGTGGTGTCAGTACAGGATCAATTTTGGCGTTTTTGCTTGGTAAGCCGGACTTTAATTTGGCAGTCATTATCCTATGTGCACCTGATTTTTATTTTTTAAATGGTATGTTTTATAGGTGCTCACAAGAAAACGTTGGACGAGGCTGAGGCTTTGTATAAGGACCTTAGTCGGGAGATATTCTCTCAGAATTCATTCTTCGGAAACGCTGCGCTTCTCTGGAGTCATTCGTACTACAATACGCCTACATTTGAACGAATTCTTAAAAATCACTGCGGAGAAGTACCACTAATTTCTTTAGCAAGGGATCCCGAACTTCCTAGGGTGAGTAGAAAGTTCATATCTAAAAATTGATTAGAATTTACAACTTCGTAGCCTTCATAAATAGTTGTTTAAATACATATAGGTGTCTGCAATATCTACGGTGGTTAATCAAGAGCGTGTTAGTCCATATGTATTTCGAACCTATGCATTGCCCCCTGACGTTAGGGCGAAATACATCGGCGGATGTCGATACCATATGTGGGAAGCGGTGAGGGCATCCGCTGCAGCTCCTACGTATTTTGAAGAAATTAAATTGGGGAACTATTTACATCAGGTACAGTACAACTACCCTAGAATTAATTTTTAAGCCAAATGCGACATCGTTATAAAAGTTTTGTTACTCTTTTCAGGATGGTGGTATTCTAGTCAATAATCCTACCTCCGTCGCCATAAGTGAAGCCAAAATGATTTGGAAAAATGTCCCTTTGCAATGTGTTGTCAGTCTTGGAACCGGGCTGACCTTATCAAGTAGTACAGATAAAAATCTTAATGACCTACTTGAGGTAGGAAAGGAAGGAACTGCTAGCTATTTGTCCTGGAAGGGAAAGTTTCTGAAAGTTCTCGATTCTGCCACCGATACCGAATCCGTTCACAACACTTTAAACGAACTTCTCCCTCATGACATGTACTTCCGGTTTAATCCCTATCTCTCTGAAGTTGTACGATTGGACGAAGCCAAGTCTGATAAGCTGGATCAAGTTCAGATGGAAACTAGAGCGTATCTCGAGAGAAACGTGGAGAAAGTACAGTTCGCCTGTAAAACTTTGCTACAGGAGAAAGGCATATCAAAGAAAGTTGTAGATTGGTGGTACCATGCATAAGCTCAGCAACTTGTGCATGTGAATTATTATTCGTTCCTATTTAACGATTAGATAACCGCAAATGCGACTTCTTTATATTGGAGTTTATTACGTCCTGCGCTGCGGATCTATCTTTTTTAGACTTGAAGTACCTAGAAAAAGTATTTATTTCTCCAAGGATTGCCTAAAATCCGTGAGAATAATTCCTTTAGGTTAGGAGCTAGGATTTACTTTAATTTGCTTTTACTTTTACTAGTCCAATTTCCAAACTAGCTCGTTCATTTATTAATTTAATTTATCTAAGCAATCCTATATGTATTACAATGTATACTGAATTTTGACTTCATACTTTTTTAATAGAGCCACCGAAATACGATAAGTTTAGTTTTGACAAATATTCTTACTTTTCTTTAAGTCGTTGAGATTTTAGTAAGGAAGAAACGGTTAGTTACCTTAATGCCAAGTCCCGTGCTATATCGTGCATTATAAATTATAATATACCGCAGTATGTATTGATGACGAACTATTATGATAAATATATAGTGTAATTTTAACTGGTCAAAATAAGTGATTTGTATGAATTTGAGAATTAAGTGAAAGACGATTTTAGTCACTCTGTGATTCGAACAGAAATAAAAATACATGACGATTATAAATAAAATATAATGATTTACATTTTCTTACGATAAATTCATTAAACTAACTAAGTTTGAGTTCATATACTATAGGAACATGCATCACTAACAGGAAACGACTAAAACCAAATCCACAATATCTACACGTGGCTCTGGCTTTGATCACTAAACGACCCCCATTCGCTTATGCATGTTTTGATTGATTCTAATTGTAAGAGCTAAAAGCTATCATCGTCTAAACATGCGAAACATTTTAGCATCATTCGTATGAGAATGATGAATCATTCACCACACATCATTATGACCAATAAAAATTAAAGACCCGGATTTCCGACAATTCCGACCCAGTGTCATTAAATTGGCCCATTTTAACCAAATATTAAAACAGACGGATGTACAAGTCCATAGCACGGATTCCACGAGTTTCCAACATGAACAGACATCTGAATATTCTGAACTTTGTTCAAACATGGAATCATTGTATGACAGATTGCCTTAACTTTAAATTGTGCGTATTCAAACAAAACTATGTTTACATTTAAGCTTTTGACTTACTAATCGGTATCTTTCTGCCAACAGGAATGACAGTGCCATTGTGTCATTTATATGCTATCGTGTTGACTTACAGTTTCTTACTGTTTACTTTTATTTTCATACTTTGATTAACTTCCAGATTAAACCATTTCCAAAAAAGCACGTAGAAATTATGACATGTTATCAATCATTATTATATATCAGGTCAAGAACAATATCGTACGACCACAAATCTGATACGCCGTAGGCCGTAGGTTTCAACCTTTCAACGTCGCAAACAATTAAATCAGACTTTCAGAGGCAGAACTTTAGCCCTTTAATGTTTCCGTAGCCAGAAGTTAGATGAATGGGATTTTAAATTATTTTAATAAGTATCTAGGTGTAGTGTGCGAAGTCATAAGTAATTTTAGATTTATTTTATTCATAAACGGGAACCTGTTGTACCAAATAAATAGGTATTAGTTTTCAAGGGTTTTAAAGACTGAAGCTTTTAAAACATCTTCCTAATCAAGAATTACGTTTTTGTACGATTTTGACAAACTGAACACCCAACTACCGTAAAAACTGTATTAAGTACCCTTGTCCCGATAATGATGAGATGAATAACTTTCCGTAAATGAAGCCCCCATTAGTTCCGTCAAATTAGATGATTTTAATATGTTTTCATTTCAGTTTATGCAAAATAATCAATAAACTAAAACAACAACATCGACGAGTTTCGGTAATCAATAAAAGAGTTGTTAAATCCGGAGGAAAGGGAACCCTACCGTTTATTTCATTCATTTTCAATACGGCCCTTTATTCTCATCAGCGAAAGGCAAACAGATCCCATTCTTCAGTACTATAATAGGTATATGATACAAACAATTCCATGCAAAAACCTTCAATCATCGCCGTCAACCGTAAATATTTAATTAAGTACCCCCGGTATATACCCTCACTGTATGTACAATTTTAATGAATTAAATGCTGGAACAAGGGGGGTTTTATTGGTACACCCCTCTCTTCCCCCCTAAACTAACTCCACTGGGGACTTATTTCGTCGGATAAATAAAAAATAAATAAATATACAATTATTATCGAAAATAAGGAACCAACAGCTCTGTAAACGACAAAATCTGTTTTAAACTATCGCAAAGTTTCCAAAACCCCAAAATCTGTTTTAACAGCATCAGCTCGTACTCATCCTTATAGAAACTTTCCCAAAGTTTGCAAAACTCCCCATGGGCTCTTATTTCGATATAATTTAAACCCCAAAATCTGTTTTAACAGCATCAGCTCGTCCTCATTCTAATAGAAACTATCTCAAAGTTTGCAAAACCCCCCATGGGCTCTTATTTCGATGTAATTTAAACCCCAAAATCTGTTTTAACAGCATCAGCTCGGCCCTATCCTTATAAACTATCCAAGTTTGCAAAGCTCCCCATGGGCTCTTATTTCGATATCTACGGTACCTTTAATCAAACAGCCCCGTTTCCACAATACTAACTGACATCCTCTGCATTGTAAATTCTAACTGTTGGGAATTGTAAATGCAAAGCCCTTTACTTCCTTTCAATTTTAATCAACTTTCTAACCTAAATCCTCACGCAGTAAGGCTAACGAAGCCTCAGAACAAACATCAGAGAGAATTCGATTAAACATTCCAAATACATACGGTACATCTATAGAGTTGGTTTGACAGAACTGGTTACTAGTGGTGGTGGCAACTCAACGTGCTTCCTTCACAACTTTATTAGAAAAATCAATATTATCCCTCTTGAATGAATTTCTCATCTACTAAAAAGAGCTACGTTGCTTTATATAGAGAAAGACCAGGATCTGCAGTCTTAAAACCTATAGGCTTAAGCTCTCAATTTTTTAGAAGAAGAGCTACAAAAAATCTATCTTCTGTACTCTAAAACAACAGAAGAAGTATAGGGAGTGGTCTGCCGGTTTAGTTTATTTCTAAATCCCGAATACCGGGGATGTAGAAATAAACTTTAAGCGATTGTTTGACAAAATAATTCATTCGAAATCCGAATGTCCGTGCTCGTAAAAACCAGTTTTAGTTGTGTTTAAACACTTTAAAGTTAAGGCAATAAAACACTTAAAATGAGTGGGCATGGTGGAGAGGCAGAGGAGTTCATAGCCGCATTAGACGTCGGGACAACCACGTTACGGTGTTTTATTTTCGATAAAAATACACAAATTCGGGGACAGGAATCTGCTTCTGTAAGAACATAATTCGTTTAATTAAGTTTAAGATATAAATTGAGGCTTGGGTTCGATTCCTAGCCTCGGTTTCGGGGATTTTCCAGTATAAAAATACAAAAATTAAAGAGTAACATTAAATAGCTAGAGTTTAAATTTTTAACTGTCATTTATTGTTTGTAAATCATAGATTATTTTCTGCAAAAAACTAACCTAAGAATTTTGAGGCTCATTGTCAGGTTCGATTCGGACGTTCATCAATATAATTAAAAAATCAAGATTTATACTCAGGAATTGCTAAAATAATATCGGTTTTTTTAAGTTGATGATTAAAATGTAAATCTTGACAAGCACTCTATAAGAAAATACATAAAATCCTCAAAATTAATGATGGCAAATGCAAATAAATGGTTCTTTAATTTAATTCTATAAATTCCAAAATATAAATTCGTTTTTAAGCCATTGTATTCCCATCAAATTGGTAAATCACATCTAGCTGAATTGAGAAATAGGTCAGTATATTATAAGTAGTATGTTAACATTGTTACAAGACTTTGGCCATGCTGATTAAGTATTTACATTCTGCGTAGCCCTGCGTGGTTGGTTTCGCAACTTTGGCATGTTATGGTTGATGCGAATTTGGCTGTTAGCATGCCCTCAGGGGTTGCTTAACTCTTAAAACTCTTAAAATGTTAAAATCCCATTGATAATCTTATAAAATAAACAACAGATACTGCAGTCTGAATCCTTTGGTTAATCAAACGGAAGTTGGACTTGTACTTTCGTTGTAGCGTTGTAATAGAGTGAGAAAAATTGCTATTCATGACCAACCATGCGAGTAATAGTTTGTATTAGGAGTTTAATTTAAAGAGCCTTTAAAAGCAATGAAAACTGGGATTTAACAAGGAGAATACAGCCATTAAAATGTCTTCGTGTCAGTAATTGAAGGAGTTTAGAACACGAAAACATTTAAGATTACAAGATGACATGCCTCTCTTGTTTAAGGACTTTAATTAATGTACCGTAAATGCACGATTCTTTGACTCCTTTAAACGAGTTATGTCTATGTTTAAAAACGTATGTTTAACTAGCTTAATCGTGTTGAAAAAAAATAATAACATCATTAATCACATTAGAATTGTCAAACTCGTATCTCTATTCTTTATTGTTCAAGTTTCCATTTCCGTCTAGCCTGTAATCTTAAATGCGGAAGTTTTTTAAGTGGATAACCGGCCTTATCGGTTTAAAGATATTATTCAAATAATTAATGATATTTTTATATTTTAACAACAACAACTCTTAAAATAGATCTCATCGAAATAAATCCTCACCTCTTTAAAGGGGTTTAAAGGGAAATAAATCCCCATCCTGAAAATAACACAGTTAAAATTAAAATTAAAATTGTAGGGTTTTATTGCGTATAATCGTAAAATTTATTTTCTATTTCCTTAATTTCTTTACAGATAAGACTAGAATATCCGAAACCCGGTTGGGTGGAAATCAACCCCGATTCATTATGGGAACATGTCATTTACGTGATCAAAGGAGCCGTCCAAGGTCCGCTCATGAAATATGCTTTACATCTTTTGATTCGAATATAAAAATAAGTTTCGTTAAAGTATCGCTAAGGATTCAGGACTCAACTAAACAATATATTTAAACCATATTATATACGCTTCTGTACAGATGCCGGAATCTCTCCGTCCAGCATAAAATGTATGAGTATTTCCAGCCAACGATCGAGCTTTCTCTGTTGGGATGCAAATAATAATGAGCCTATCACAAACATAATTACGTGGAAGGACCTCCGAGCCTCCAAATTAGTTAAACAATGGAACAACTCCGTTTATATCCGGGGCTTCCGGGTCCTTTGCAAGTTCCTCTACAGCGTCACGAAAAACCGGAGGTATTTGTCCGGAAGCGTTCTCCGTGTCATGAATGAATTGGTAAAGACCTTTAAAAACCTTAAATATATTCGGAAACTTCTTCGTTTACTGAAAAATAATCCTTACAATGTCCCCACCATTAAAAAAAACGAAATGTCGATAATCATCCCCACCTTAATAAACCCCCCCAGGGCCCGTATTTTATAACTCTAATTAACTTGAAAATCTATAGGTCGTCATGCGTCTATTATGGGTGTTAGAAAACGTTCCCAAAATCCGCGAGAAGATTGCAATGAATCAGGTGAAATTTGGGACTTTGGACACCTTCCTCGTGAACAAATTAACTAGTAAGTCAGTTATCTTTAACCGTGGATCTTAAAAAGCGTTTGTAGGGTCAAAAATCAAAGTTTAAACTGATTTTTAGACGGAGAGAAACACGTCACGGAGTTCAGCAACGCTTGTGTCACCGGATTCTTCGACCCCTTCGTCCTCGGTTATGCGGACTGGGCCCTTAAAATGTACAATATTCCATCCTCTATTCTTCCTACATTAGTGCCAACTTGTGGAAAGCACTTCGGCTCTTGCAAGATATTTCCTGGAGTCGATATCCCGATTCTTTGCGTTATTGCTGACCAATCTGCCTCCATGTTTGGCTCCGCCTCGTTCCACCGCGGCTCCGTGAAAGTGACCTTAGGGACGGGGGCCTTCCTCGACGTTAACACCGGAGAAAAACCCCATGCATCCGTCGGGGGGATTTACCCCCTAGTTGGGTGGAAATACGGGTCGGAAATGGCTTACATTGCCGAAGGACAGTCGCAGGATAATGGAAATCTTGTGGAATGGGGGAAGGAAATCGGTGAGTGGGTGGGGCTTTATTTCGGGGGAATCTCATTCATGGTTCTAAAATAACTTGTAAATTTTAAACTGTGTTTAGGGCTGTACAAGACGATACAAGAGTCAAGTCAGGTTGCCGAGTCCGTCCACGACTCCAATGGAACGTATTTCATCCCTGCATTCAGTGGCCTACAGGTACTTGATCAGTTTGATTTTTTTTAATTGTTCGAATTGAATCTATATTTATGAACAAGTTTCTAAAAAATCAACAGGCCCCATATAACGACACCTTAGCATCGTCCGGTTTCATTGGAATGCGACCCACGACAACCAAGGCTCACATGGCAAGGGCCCTCCTCGAGAGTTTGGCATTCCGTGTTCAGCAGTTGCTCAATATCTTGGAATCGGAGACGGATGTCGATTTCGATCATATAAAGTATGTCTTACTATATACTATAGCTCTCCAAATCCTCATTTAGATCCCCGAAATAAGTCCCCACCCCGAAATAATTCCCTTCCGAAGTCCAATAAACGAGTGAGTTTGAAATCTTAAAATTTTTATTCATGTCAAAGGGTGGACGGTGGGGTATCGAATAACGACTTCGTGGTACAAACCATCGCAAACTTGACTGGGAAGCCCGTTATTCGTCCAGTTTGTAGGGAAATGACTGCTCTCGGATGTGCATTTATGGCAGGGGTCAACTGCGGTAAGTCCTTAAGTAAATTTAAAATTTACAAGTCAAGTTGAGCTCTGACCCTGAAATTTTGATAACCTTCCCTAGGGTTCTGGAACTCGAAAGACCTGCTGGAGAAGTACTACAAAGTAGACAAGGTATTCCACCCAAAGCCAGATCATACGGAGGACTCGATACAACGTCGATTTGCAGAATGGGAAAGGGCCCTACTCCGATTCCTGAGATGGAATACTCACCACGATTGACAACGACGGAACGTTAGCCGTTTTAAGAGGATGGCCAAGATAGGCCAAAAATACCCCCGTCTGTGATAAGCTACGCGCTCAAGTCAACTCTAATTAAATCCAACTTATTTAGTCAACTTCGGAAACCAAAAATTGTTTAGTTAATATATGTTACGCTTTACGCTTCGTTTGTGATGCTGATGTGTATGTGTTGTTACTGTTGTTGTTACAACACAAAAATTGCAGTCAGTTAATTAATTACAAAAACCTACAAGAATACTTTCCAACACAAAATGTGACAACTTACCGGATTTATCGGATGCGTTTTTCCAATTAAAAATCCCTATTCCATTTTTCATTGCTAGAATTACGAATTACGACCTATTTTAGAATATGTATCGATGCACGATTTTTAAGATCCATACTGTGGACTGGATCCTCAGTAACTTCATGAAAAATGACCTTTATTAAATAACATTGATATTTAACATTAACTAATGAGTCTTGATTATTTATTTCAAAAGCTTATATATATATATTACTGTCCTTCATCGCATTATGCAGCGGAGAGGTCTATGTGTGAGAAACGAGCGGACGCGATTCCCTTTGCCTACAGTGTTACACAGGTGTGTAAGTGTGTATGTGAGCCAGAGGAGCAGACGAGATTCCAAATACCTACCATGTTAAACTCAGGCGGTGAGTGTGTGAGAGACCAACGGACGGCATTCCCTATACCTACCTTGTTAAACTCCGTGAGGTGTGTGTAGAGAGAGGAGAGGACTGGATTCCCTATACTGCACCATATTAAACTCCAGGAGTGTGTGCACGAGGGAGGAGAGGACTGGATTCCCTATACTGCACCATGTTAAACTCCGTGAGGTGTGTGTAGAGAGAGGAGAGAACTGGATTCCCTATACTGCACCATGTTAAACTCCAGGAGTGTGTGCATGAGAGAGGAGAGAACTGGACTCCCTATACTGCACCATGTTAAACTCCAGGAATGTGTGCATGAGAGAGGAGAGGACTGGCTTCCCTATACTGCACCATGTTAAACTCCGTGAGGTGTGTGTAGAGAGAGGAGAGGACGGGATTCCCTATACTGCACCATGTTAAACTCCGTGAGGTGTGTGTAGAGAGAGGAGAGGACGGGATTCCCTATACTGTACCATGTTAAACTCCAGGAGTGTGTGCATGAGAGAGGAGAGAACTGGACTCCCTATACTGCACCATGTTAAACTCCGTGAGGTGTGTGTGAGAGAGAGGAGAGGAAGGGGTTCCCTATCCTTACCATGTTAAACTCCGAGAGGTGAGTGTGTGAGAGAGGAGCGGACCGGATTCCCTAGATACATACTTTACATACCGTTGAGTTGACCATGGACGTTAGGTTGAAATAATTTATTGGAGATGAGCAATATGCCCCGAAAGAGAGTTCCCGTTTGCCGGTTTTGGCGCGAGATTTTAAAATCGCTTTTCTTTAATTCTCTTCTCTTCTTTAGATTGTCAATTCACAATTTGTCAACAAGATTTGAATTTTTAATTTCAAATTTAGAAAAGTTAAAACTTTAAAGACTTTAAACTTTATTAAAAGGCGGAAACTGTAAAAATTCCAAATCTGCATCAGCATGATCTCCCCAGAAGGATTTATCGTCAATGCGAGAGTTTTTGCCGAAGATGCTGGTAATTCAACAATTCACACACAAATCACACAATTTGCAATGTGCAATGAATTATGAATTTGTTATTTTGCATTTATTTCATATTTTGTATTTGTTAATTACTACATACTAAAGCTAAAGTTAAACTACTTTAACTTTAGTTGACGTTAACTTAGTTAAATACTGCATGCTGTGTACTGAGCCTAACTCTGTGCTCTGTGAACTGAGCTATTATATTTCATATTTGATATTTGATATTTGATTGATATTGTGTATTGCATATTGAATGTTAAAACTCCATTTCATCATTCATTTCACATTTAATGTGCTCGGTTGTCTGTAGGCTCCTCCGCGTCGTCTCAAAAAGAATACTTGGAGAAACTACCGAAAGTCTGTGAAAATCTGTCCCGACAGACGTGGTCAAATTTGGATGCGATGTGCACTCAGCTTCAGGCGGATGACCAACTAGCTGTAGGATACCTGGGTGCCCTATATGCCAAGTCAAAGTCCAATGATTTTACAACCCACTTTGAACCCTTTTTAGTCCAATTCGCTACTTTCATGGAGACGATTGATGTCCATCAAATGAGGGCTGGAGCTGCGTTAGGTAAAAATTAGAACTTTCTACGTTAAAGTGTTTGCGGATTATTTTGTGAAATTATATTATTGTGTTTTTGCCCTTCTAGTAACGGGAACATGCGAATCGATAAGTGATCAGATGTTGAAGCGGAAGCAACCGATTCTGGGTATCAACTTAATGTCCTCGATAATCAAGAAACTGCAGTCTAATCCCAGACAAGTGACAGGAGTTCATGCCGTGTTGCTTCAACTTTGTCTTTCTGCTCACAATATGAAACCAGCGATTCCGTTTCTTATTGATGAAATCGATGACTTCACTAGTGATGTGAGTAGTAGTAAACAATGATTAAGTAAACGTTTCGTTGAAGTTATATGTACTAGCCATACTGACGACATTTTTATCGCTTAGATTAAGGGGGCTGATTGTAAGAATCTCATTCTCTACCTATACTATGGAGGAATGGTCTTTGCAGCGTTGAAGCGATATCAGGAAGCAATATATTTCTTGGAAGCATGCACCCGTGTTCCGGCTACTACTTTGAGTCATATAATGTTGGAAGGGTACAAAAAATATGTTCTAATTTGTCTTATCCATCTTGGAGAAGTTCCACAGCCTCACAAGTCTTCGGTGCAAGTGGTTAATAGGTAGTGAATTCTTTAAATATTTTTGAATACTGGATGATTTTAATTCTGCTAAAATGAAACTCTTTAATGTAAAATAATACATTCATACTACAGGGTACTGAAACCATCTGCACAAGCCTACACGGATTTAGCTTCAGCATTTGTGACTCACAATCCTATCGACCTTGGAAATATTATCAGCAGAAATCAGGATGCTTTCAGGAGGTTAAAAATGGAACAAAATGATTTGATAATCTGTTTTTACTACTTTTTACACTTTGCAATAATTTTGCTTTAATTTTAACTTTCCATCTACAACAGGGATGACAACTACGGATTGGTGAAACAAGTTCGCTCGTCTCAAACCAAATTAAATATTCAACGGCTTACGAAGACATTTCTAACTTTGAGCCTTGCGGATGTTGCTTCGAGAGTTCAACTCAGTTCTGCTGCTGAAGCTGAAAAATACATACTTATAATGGTGAACTGTCATATGAAACTATTTTAAAACATTAAAGCCCTACTAAAAAACACGGTCATTTTCGAAATAGACGGACTCGAAAAATGAACTCTTAGAATAAAAACAACATTAAATTAAATTTTTATTAATAAAATTGTTTTCGAATAGATAAAAGAAGGTGAAATATACGCCCGTATTAATCAACGTGATGGGATGGTAGTCTTTCTTGATAACAAAGAGAAATACGATAACCACAATGTTCTCAACAAAGTTGAACAGCAGGTAAGTGTAGGACTCCTGCACTAGTAGGACGTTGTATATATTTCATTGTCATTTCCAATCGCTGCCTTTTCCGGGATTAAATTAAATTTCCACTTTTCTTATTTGTTTGAAATCTTTCAATTTCAGATTAGCAAGTGTATTGAATTGAATAAGCGTTTGTCTGAAATGAATGACAAGTTGGCTACCAATCCCGACTTTATTTCTAAAGTTGCCCTCACTTCTTCAGCCGTTGCGGAAGAAGATGGGACGACTGGTTCTTCGTCATCTACGACCGCAAATGCTGCGGTAAGTTCAGCTGCTAGCAGCAGCAGTTCCAGTAAACCAGGTCCCTATAATTTGTAATCTGTACTCCATGATGTTTTTAAGGAATAAAAATTTTCCTGTATAATAAAACGGGGTTTTATTTTATACCCACAATTTTCATTATACCTCTTGAATTTTAGAAGAGTTATCTTATTGTCCTTTAAATGTTTTTAATGTGTACCAAGGGCTTTGAAATAAATATAAGCATGCCACGCTGAAATGTCAAAATATATTTGCAACGCAACGGGTTCAAGAATGCAAAACAATATTTTTGTTTTGAATCGACATAATATTCTAAATAAAATGTACATTCAATCAACAACAAAATCAGATACGGGTATGGGTACCCGTCACCTTTATCTATTTTTAACCCAAAGGATGAAGAAAACAAGGATCTTATACACAAAATAAATAAGATCTCATTTGTTATACCTACTGCATAATGGCCATAATGATATATTATATTATAATATATAGATAGCCAGCTTCTATTGAAGATAAATTCGGGTAAATCTTACATCTGAAGAGGAATATGTTACTAGGCTTGAACTTCATAATATGCCTATGGCTCTATCTGAGAGAAAACTATCTGATTTTGTTTTTTACCCATCTGGATGCGTAAAAAACCAAGTAAAACTGTGTCGTATTTACATACAATCCAGTGCAATTTGTTACATCATGTTAAAGTTAAATCAGAAGAGCTTTTTTTAAATAAGAATTAATGACTCGTTTAGATAGAATAGCTGGGCGTCATCGCAGACTAGTGTTTTACTTTAACTTGCAATGAGTTAACAAATTCATTCGTTTTTTGCATCAAATCTGCAGCACATGTACAGCAAGTTTAGTTTCTGTTTCAGTTCAATTAGCCATTGTGAATTGGATAATTAAATTTACTTTTATTACATATCAGGTTAGGTATAGCCATAGCCGGTAGCAGTACCACAATTAGGATTCTCGTAAATTTGTCGTATACGATTTAAGTATGGTTATAGTTCTGATATGATGTATTAGTTTTGTACTTGATCATCATATTATTATCATAATAATATACACTATAAATTACAATACGTTATAAGGTTTGGGTATCTCAAACCCGATTCCGTTATCTTCTGTCATTATTTGGATTTGGATGTAGTTTGGGACGTTGGGAGTTGAGCTAAACTCAGTAAAAGTCATGTGTGCATGACTCAAGCCAAATTAAGTTAATTTTTATTGAATTATTGTCTTAAAGACACAATTAATTTCTCTTCTAGAATTCAAGTTTCAAATTGAGAAGTAATTTATAAACACATTGAAGTTTATGAACTGCAAATTGTATCATCAATCATGTTTTGAGTCCTTAGTTGTCTTTAGTAAACCATAATTATACGTCCGAAGTAGAAATAGAAGTAGCGTAGGTAAATATCATTTGTGAATAGACTCATCGTCTTCCAATAGTTCCAATAGACAAAATGGAAACAAAAATGTCACAAATCGGTCTTCCCTTAACGTCCTATGTACCCTTGTCTGTGATTATGCTATCGTATTTTATACTGGGTAAGATTTTCTTCATAAAACCCTAAAAATTGTTTTAACTATTAATAGCACTAATATTACTGTGTTACTTAAATTTATAGGTGTATGCGGTCAAGTTCCGAAGGAACCAACGGCCCTGCAGTTATCAAGACACGACTTGTCCCTGAAAGTAGGAGAAAATGCAACGGTTTCTTTGATAAGCACGTATGATCATAAACATTCCACATAGTTTATACCTCATCTTTAAATTATAAGGTTTCTTACAATCTATTTAATTTTAAAATATTTTGCAGATCGAGCTTCCAAGATATCTTCAAAAATGTCACAAATGACACGGTATTAGTATTTAAGTACACCGTTCCAGACAGTCAACAGTTTTACATCGATTCCTTGCAAAATGTGACCTTAGTCAAAGATCACAGGCCAACCGCTGTGAACGTTCCGATCAATATTGTGGCCAAACAGGCTGGAAGTCTAACTGTAACAACATTGATTGAACCTCCGGTCACAAATTACACGTGCGTTTTATCGACATTTTCTGTAATAATTGTAGTAATTTGGAGCGATTATAACGTTTAAACGATTTCACTCAATTACAGGGCCAAAGAGGTTTTTATTCGGATATCGATCTTCAAACTAGCAGTACTTAACATAATTTCCGATGTCGTTGGATGGATTTATTTCGCAGCTTGGTCGATTTCCTTTTATCCGCAGATTTATCAAAACTTTCAAAGGAAAAGGTAAAAGTAGGGGTTATTATACTATACAATCCTTGTACAAAAGTTGCTGAAATTAAGGATTTTTAACATTTCAGTCTCATTTTTCTCTTTTAGTGTTCGAGGTCTTAGCTTCGAATACGTGTTCCTTAATATAACGGGATTCACAGTCTATGCAATTTACAATATTGGACTTTTTTGGGTCAAAACTATTCAGGTATTAATATTTCTGTTTAAAACGCATCAAGCCTTACCCGTTTATTTAATTGAATAGATAATCGAGATTTTCTTTCATTTTCAGCAAGAGTACTACGAGCAGGACCCATCGGGTACAATCCCAGTGCAAGTTAATGATGTCGTATTTGCAGTGCATGCTGTTTTTGCTAGCAGTTTGACGGGTCTTCAGTGCCTCATTTATGATGTGAGTTATTTATTAGTCACTAGGAGTTGTAATTCATTTAGACAAAGTGCAAAGATTTCATATTAATTTGTGTCTTATTATTGAACAGAGGGGCTCTCAAACGGTGTCAAATGTTGGGAGGAGTCTGTTGATAGGAATCACTGCATTTATCTTTATCATGCTTGTGGTGGCTATAAGCAATGCAATCAGTTGGCTGACTTTCCTTTTTGCCTGTTCATATGTCAAGTTGTTCATCACTTTGATTAAATACATTCCTCAGGTAAATTCCCAAACGCTGTATTTATAAACAGCATTAGAAATTTTAACAAAAGATGTGCTTTTAAAATAGGCCTATCTCAACTACGCCCGGAAAAGTACTTCAGGTTGGTGCATTGGGAACGTTCTGCTGGACTTCACTGGAGGACTCTTTAGTGTCGTCCAGATGCTGATAATGTCCTACAATTACGGTATGCAAAAACTTAAATAGAAATGCATTGCCACTATTGCTTTTACTTATTAATCAATTAAGTTCTGTTCCAATTATTAATTTTGATCTATTTTTTTGAACTTTTAGACGACTGGTATTCATTTTTTGGTGATTTAACGAAGTTTGGATTGGGGCTATTCTCGATTATTTTTGACATCTTTTTCATTGTCCAGCATTACGTTCTTTACAGGTAGGTGTTGCTTTTTAATTTATTGTATTATACGAACCCATAATAATATGGGCTCTAAATTTCTGAGAATCTAAATTCTTTTGTGTCGCATTACTAGGAGCCACAGAGAATACGAACCAATTGAAGGGAGTCCAGATCCGGTTACAAATCCGCATGAAGACATGATAACAAGTACTCACGTTCATTCTAGCTTCGATGATGGAAATCAGGTTCCGCATTCGGAATCCATTGACTCTTTAAGGCGCAACGAGTCCGACTATTAATATTATAATTTATATTTGGTCCATTTGCCCGGTTATTAGCAAATGTTTCGTATTTAAAGCTTTATTCATATTTCGTTAGCTAGTCTTCAGGGTAAAAGTCGAAACCGGTTGGCATTCTGTTGTATGAATACTGTTCATTAATACTTGTTCCGCATAATTTTTCTGATCGATCTACCGAGTCGACCCTCGTGGTCTTGATCTTTTAGCTATTTTTTCTAGTTGTGTCGGTATGTCGACTGTTGATATACAATATATGAACGATGCATTGTATTTGTATGCTTTAAAGATGACATCCCTTGAGCTTAAAAAGGGTAAAAAGACTGACGGGTTACGTAAAAATATACCTAATCTGTATTCAGATTCGACTCTGCGATTTATTCTGCCGTCTATATTTATCCGTATTAAAGCTGTTCCTTACGATTTCGAAATTGTATGGAGCATTATCGAACGATGTTATCTTGAACAATAATATGTGATTCTTTGTTGAGAAATTTAAATTTGTTTACTGGGGTGTTTTCTGCGGTTTTGCTCGAAGAAGGCCAAACAGTTTTGGGAATGTTATTCCGGATTCAAATTTTTGTATTTACCAAACTACGAGATTTGTGATATTTGATCAGTTGAGGAAGGTTTAAGATCAGTTTCGCTCCGACGCTGAATTTCTTGCCGAATCGCATCAATCCCACCGTTTTGTTCGATGAAACTGTTTCAAAAACATGCATTAGTCAAACCTTGCGGTGGTCACCTGCGTCATATTATAATTAGTAACTCACTCTAGAATCATCCGCCTTGTCCCAGGCTGTCTTAAATGGTTTTTCGTTACTCCTACATTGGACAGGAAGATCTTAACGTCAGGATCATTTTCATTGACATTGGAACCAGTGCTCTTTGAGCTGGACGTCGAAGGGTTGGACCTTAGGGAGAAAAACCTCCTAGGCTTTTCGGCAATGTGCTGAAGGTGCTTGAAATTTAATGGGGTTCCAATATCGTCTTTTGTAAGCCTTCTGGGTTTATCAGCTTTTACTGTCATTAAGATTTAGACTATCAGATAGGTCAAAATCAGGGCTTCCGTTGATTTGAGATGAATTTAATCATTTTACATATAGCCATAATATTAAAGATACATTCAGGAACGATCAAGGGGTAATATTGATTGTTTTAATCGTTTGAACCCACAAAAAGATAAACCCACGCCTCAAAATGAACGATATACCCCGAAATAATTCCCCATCCTTTCGAAGGGGTTCATATACAGTAGGTATTTATATAAATGTTATTTTGCTGATTTCATCAGAAGAAGAACTTACTCAACTTCTGAAGCTCACTATCAATTTTGCAGGATAGTAAGGGATGCTCCGATTTTAAGGCGCGGAGAAATATGTCCCAAGGGTCCTGATCCTTGCTTTCAGGCTCACTAAAATAAAGAGATCTATTTTTTCGAAATTTCTTCATGCCAAATTAAAAGCTTACTTTCTCCAGAAATGAATTTAAATTTCGATTTAAAAACGGACCTGTCATTTTCAAAAATCGTAAGCAGCTTCTCGTAGAACAATTTCATCTGCTTCTTTAAAGGTGCATTGCAGACTTCAAAACAATCATCTTTTGAAATAAGTTTGGATGAGATTAGTTGATGAGAAAGATCACAGAACTTCACTTTATCGAGAAGGGTAGCTTTGTATTTATCTAGTGCTTTTATTCTGGAAATTTTTTTGACTTCCTTTTCCGTTTTTTCTAGCATTCTGAATTTTAATTAACTGTCTAATTAAACTATAATTAACCCTTCATTTAGGAAAATACTTTTCAGAGAGCTCTTTCCTATCGATCTGGGTTGTATTTCTTATCTTTTCAAGTCTGCCCGTAATCTGCACAGGTTGGGCGTAACTCGTTATGGACAGATATTTAATTTCGGTGATATCTGGGTCATATCGTATGTAAATCAATAATACAATCAACCAGCATTTAATATACGAGATAGTGTGACCATCAAAGCCCATTAATCTACATTCGATAAGCAATGTTTGCGAATTTAGTGCGAATAAATATGAATGTTGTGTATAATCCGTAGATTCGAACTCCGCAGTAGAAGGCTTGCCAATTTCCTCGTGCATAAACCGCCGTGTGTAATTAAAAGTGTGCCAAAACCGATTAATTGTTGACAATTTATTTGCGGATTATACTAAAGAAAATGCAATAAAGTAACATCAAGATTTATGAACGTGCATGCTGAAATAGGTGCTCCCGGAATAAATCCTCTCCCCGAAATAACTCCAGCCTCATTCTTACTCGATTTTTTGGCCGTATTTCAAAAATGACAAAAATGTATACGAATTTGAGATAAATACTGCTCATTACATACTAAACACAATGGTGCAGATTTGAGTAAATATAAATAAATTTACAAGTGAAACAGTACCGCTAAACAAACTAAATAATTTTAATCGTTAGAAACCCCGAAAACCCGAATTTTGCCCGATTTTCGCAGTTTATCTAAAAAACGCTTCTTGATTCCTCATTTCTGATTGCAGCAACGTAAAATCTTTGTAATTTTTAATTCAATACTTAATCATTCGAATTATTGTTACTTATCCCTTATCTATCCAATTTCTCAAGCATGTATGCAATCGAATGAAAATTCAGGAAATAGCCATCAAAATCCATTTCCAAAACGCTTCAATTTTTGTATAATATCCCGTAGCTATGAAATTTCCGGAGTTGTCGGGTCGTTTTCCCTCATGAATTGACGCTTTAAGATTTGATGAATGACTGTACATTCCAATTAGAATCGGATTTTTTCCATCTCGATCCAACTGAACCAATGTGCATCCGGACCCAATAATCTATTAATTACAAACATCCATAATCCATAATGCTTCTATATTTTAATTTTATTCAATTCAAAAAAATATTCTTACAACCTCCGGCCTTTCGTAATATTTCAGGCAAAGCCAGTTTGTAAGAAGACCCTCGTACTTTCCAATGAGTTCCATTTTTGTAACATTTATGTTCATAAATACGAAATCTTTCCGACGGAAATCAGAACACTGGGTTCCATTCAGGATTAATGTTTTATCCGATTTGGAATCATCTTGTGTTTTTACAGAGCAACCAGCTTTAAAAATCATTGGCTTTGTTGTAGTATCGATCTTTTGTAAATGCTTGTTGTCTGTACTGTTGCTCAAGGCCCAATCTGTCAATTGATAATGGAAAAGACGAAGTTATTCGAATTGTAATAAATTCCCAAATGAAAAATCTCGAAATTAGATCACAAAACTACTGCAGCCGTTTTTTAAATATCCACTGAGCAGATTGCAGATATATATGAGTTAGTGGGGACTTATTTCGAGGTATTTATTGATTTTAATTGTCAAACCTTCTCGAGGGATATCAATGGGTCGAACGGCCTTATTAAAGCGAATATTTGTCTTCGTTCTGATCACTGAAAGGTCGTCGTGGATAAATGGAAAGGACCCAAAATTGGCATGAAATGCGATGGACTCTGGTTCATATAATGTACCATTCCCTGTCAAAATCTTGATGTAATGTAAGCTGTATCTTGGGATTCCATTTCTGTAAATATTTTTAAATACAATCAAAGGATATAAATGTAGCTATATACAATATGTTTACGACACAAAATTCTATTTTACTTTGAATAAAATTAAATTAAAATTCGACAGAAATTAATTTAAAAATCGACATATATGAGCAATCAATACTATTGTGAGCTAGAAGTAAGGAAGGATATGGATGGAATTTTTATTTTTTAATTAAATTAATTTCTTGATTACTTCGACAAAAAGCAGGAACTGGATGTTAGAACGTGTCGATCGTCAATGATCATCCCTTGACATAATTTAATTCCCTTGCTGATAGATTCGGTTGCAAAGAACAGAGATACGATGCCAGGTATGGTGTCTGTCCTCTGGGATTCAGTTGCATTTGCTGAGAAACTAGGACCAGATTTGCTCATTGTTGCGGATACATCGCCTAAATTTCGGGTTGAATTGTTCGTCTGCATCGACCCTTGTCTATAAATTGCCAAACTTAACTCAACTTAAGCTTAGCAAACGATAAAAACAAGATCTATACAAATGGAGACTAAAAATATTACGGGTAGAATTGAGCTAGGACGAGTTCCTTATTCCACGTTTCCATCCTTGAAACCAAGCAAAAATCTGTATTTCAAAAGAACATTTACGTTTACTATAGTAAACCCCTGGGGACTTATTTAGTTAAAACCTCTAAAATGGGGAGGCGTTATTTCGGGATGGGGACTTATTTCAGGGGAGTTTTTCTATAATTAAACAATGATCAACTATTGAACTAAATTAGGTGGTACTATTTCGGGGGTGGGATCATTATTTTTATGAACTTTAAAAGTGAGGAGTTATTTAGGTAGATATTTTTCGTTAAACGCAGGGGGGGTAAAAAATAAGTAATTAATTAATTAATTGCTATTTATTTTCTTTTAAAATGTACCATTACCAGTTTTTCGAATTTTATTCAAGGAAATCTGAGTCAGTTTGATATCCCACTTGTAACGAATACTCGACATGATGAACACTATTGTCACATGCCTTTGATGTCGTCTCTTGTCGATCTCAATTATTGCTACGAGTAATTTTAATGTTGCATTTAAGACAGATGATAGAATTAGGCAGGTCATATAATTTGTGTTTGTAAACGAACTTGAATATCCATTAAGTTGACCACACCGAGGGTCCGGCATCCAGTCAGGGAAACCTTTTATGAAAAACCAATCGGAATCACAACCGAAATTCTGTAATTCTTCTGTTTCTTTCGACGAAACATTTCCGGACGATCGGGGATCGTAATTATTTCCTGGAAGATTGAGGTCAATAAAGTCCAGTCTCACCCCGACCGTGCTCTTGTCCAGGTTCAGTTGAAATTGGCAAACGAGACTGCCTGTTTTGTATGCATAATTTATAGGATATTTAAAATTTTCGAATTTTTCATTAACAATTTAAATCGATTGACGAACCTCCGTATAACTCCGGATATCCGGGTGACTTGAAGTGAGTTACTTGGACCCCGGTTTTTATCGCGTTGCAGGAGTCCTGGACACTTTCTGAAACTTAAAAGTGCTCTAAATTGAATTGATTTAAAAAAATACAGGTTTTTTCGAAATTTTATTTCGGAACTTCTTAAGCACTTACAATCACAGCAAAAGCTGTTCATGTCGGTTCCACTGCAACTGTTATTCGAGATTCTGCCTCCTCTACGAGTACAGTCGTTCGATTCGAAACATAAACCGGAAGGGCAGAGATCTAAAAATTCAGTACCGTAAATTCAGAGTTACTGTTTCAAAGTATCTGAAGTGGGGAATTTACTGGGGGGGGACTTATTCCGGCGGAAAATTAATGTTTCAATTTTAATGTTTGAGATCATGGTTTGCAGTAAATTGTAGGAAAATCTTTTGATCTGGTGGGATATTTTGGGGGTGGGGACTTATTTAACCAACCCCACTGAAAAGGGATATTTATTTTGGGTGGGGACTTAAATGGGGAGATTGTTATATTTTCGGTAACCGAATATGAGATTATTGAGCCGTATATTTGGTTCAGGGAGTTTTTTCTTCTATTTTTATTGTTTTGCAACCGTTTTTTTTAGTTTAACGACGAAAAAGGTTAAATATTCACTAGCCTGGACACCACATTGGTTTAAAGAGTGGCTATACCCCCAAATAAGGGCCCATCCCCGCAACAAAAACATACCTTTATAATCAGTTAATGTTGTGTCAGTTCCTGCGAAAATTACCAATACTATAATTATTCCCCGTAAATTTAAGTGGGCCATAATTCTGTATCTTAAACTTTTTTAATCAGCCTTATTCTTAATACTAGCTAAAACACTAGATTTTGTGACGCAAAATTACGAGTCAGAAATCATGATAGCGAATTCGTAGTGAAAAGTGGTTTTAAAAATGAAAGGCACTTCTTGATTGTAAGCTGTATCTTTTATGTGCGACCTGTCTGTAAATTAGGCCAGTTAATTCAATAATTTAACAAGAAAAAACCAACTTGATTTACAGTTATCTTTAGTTAGTATAATGTAGTCTACAAAATGTCCAAGATATACAATTAATACAATGGCATTTCTAAATATGGCATGTCAGGTTTGGAGTTCGGCATTGTCGATCATTTCAATTATGTTTTATGACTTTGCGTGAGAAAATTTTAGGAAATAAATAAATTCAGACATGAAAGGAGAAAGAAATAGTAGCTCTGGAAAAGTATCTAAAATTGCGTGGATTCGAATTTAACAGACAATTGCTGTATAATAATATTAAACATTCAAAATAAAAAATCTATAATAATAAATGCTAAAAAAAACTGTTCAACTTAATTATTTATTCATATATTTACAATAATTAAATTATCCTATAAACAAGAATGACGATTTCTAATAAATTGTATATATATGCCATCTAATAATTCTAAATTAGGATAGGATATTTAAAAAAAATTCCCTGGTAATGGCAAACCCATCTAAGTCTATGGGGTATCAAATGATCGGCCTAAAGGGTCACTTAAGTTTCATGAGGTCGTGGGCCAAAAGTTACATTATTTGAGTTGCGCTTTTGAATGAAATGGGTTTGAAAAATATGTGGCTGGTACAGTTGGGAATGTTCCCTTGTACCTAGAGAAATTGGAGGATAAAATTCTTCAGATAAGAAAGTTGTTATAGCAACAGCAAATTTCAAATTAATTTCATAAACTTCGTTTCGGATTTCGAAATTATCATTTTACTTTCCCCTCCTCTTCTGTACACTTACACCACTTGTCAATCTAAGCTAAAAACTCTATTCTTTAGAGTAGTAGAATCTCGACCTTATTTAAACCGAATATTTAAAACAATTCTTTAATTTGTCGGCCTCATTAACTTCGATCTGAAATCAAAAGGACGCAGGGAATCAGAACGGTAGATTTCCAACATGGTTGACTTCAAATTAGACAGCTTAGCAAATCTTCCTTCAGTCCTGGACCAGTGGCACTTCTTCCTCGGCTTGATGATCGTGGTCACCAATTCCCCGTACGGGAAAGGAATGGGATCATATCATTTGGCTTGGTAATTAAAAATATTTCCATCCATACTGTATCATATTTAATATACATATTTATGACTCATCCTTTTCGACGAACAACCCCACTCAGGAGATTTGGGTGACAATTTATGACATTAGAGTCTTGTTAATATTTTCAGGATCATCATCGTCGGGATTTTGGCTCTCATCGCTCTGATTATCCTGCTTGCTGGAATATTTGGCATGGAGGCTCCGAAGGACAAAGTAATACCCTCAATGAATACATAGCCAACTTACATTGCAAACGATGATACAATTTTGACAAGAGCTAACTCAGTTAATTTTTTATAGAAATTCTGGTACTACATTATTGGAGCATTGCTGTTAGTAATCATCCTGGGATTGTATTATAACGCTTATCATAATCAACACCTTAACTTTGTATGTAATCCATTTAATCTAAAATCATATAATTACGATCTTTCTATATTTACCTTGAACTTTTATTGGAGTATTTGAGGGTAGGGTATTTTTTAATGAAAAATCGTTGACAAAAATTGTAAATTTCAGTGCTTAACCTTCACCATGTTCATATTCTACTTGTATGCTGCCTGGCTTGCCAAGAAGGGCTAAGGGACTTGAAGATGACCCGATGACCCTTCGTGTTAACCCTGACCTGAACTTTGACAGAATGTCCCTCTAAAGTCCTTGTCCTTGTGGTCCAAATTCCGGATGTCTACTCAAAATTCATTGTAGCAATTACGGCATTTACTGTAATCTATACTAGCCATATAGTAAACTGTACAAGTACAAAGATTAGCTGTATTAATCTGGAACCCGAAATTGTAAGTATGCAAACTGTATGACGTATGAACGAAACGAATGATAGTAGCAAAATTAATAAAAGTCAAACTATGCAACTCGTTTTTGGCTTGGTCGGTTGAACATTTTCATTGCATACGATTTTTTAATTATGTCAAATTGTAGAATCTTGGACATAAAAGGAGGTCATCAATTTTAGAGTGTATAAATTAGTTGTCGTTGTCATCAACGAGCTTTATTTAGATCCCTCTGAAATAAGTCCTCATGCTAAAGAGTTTCAAAAATAGCTGGAGTAGATACAAAAAAATGTGATTATGCGCGATTCGACAATAATACTTAATGCCCAAACAACTCCCACCCCTAAAGGACTAAATTCAGTAAATACGATAATTTTAAGTTCTTTTACAAATCTATCCTAAAACCTATTCAAGATATCTAACTAATTCGTCTCTGCAATCAAGATATTTACAAACTACAAATGTACACAATCAATAGATATAATCCAAGTAATTTCGCAGTTTTTATTCCATAAAAATCGAAGGTTATTTTTTGCTATACAAATCCGAATAAAGTACTACAGGACCTGATCATGGATGCTTAAGTAGACGAGGGAAACTGTGACTTGGTCCACGGATGAAGAATTGCGATTTAAAATGACTAAAATCTTGACAGGAGAGAAGGACGATAATTTTGAGGTTCGAGACGAGAGAAAGTTGTGTCCTGTCTAGAGTCTAGGAACCCTTGTTAGTATTGTAGGCCGAGTAGGCGTAGAATATCGCCATCGTCAAGCAAATTATCTGAAAATCAGACAAAATCAATACAAATTTCCACTAATTGGGAACATCAATTCATCATAGTTAAAATTAAGAGCCTACCAACGCTGGTACATCCATAGAACAGTTTTTGCTTTTACTGCTTCTAATTTTGCCCTGTCGGCCAATGCTAAAGCAGACACAGGCAGTGAGGAAAACGACGATGGCTGCAATGATGTAGAATACCATCAGCTATTTCAAATAATAGAAGTACATTTTAAAATTATAAAAACACTATTAAGTATTAGGGATTTCAAATTAGAGGACAACGAGTTAATCAAGTCCAGGCACCCCGAGTAGTTTTAAATTAGACAAATGTAATACCCCTTTGAAGCTACAATTAAAATTAAAACCAAGCCCGTAATTTACAAGTTGGACAAAAATCAAGACCCTAAGGGCATAGGACGACCCTATCGGGTAGGTACAAAAAATTGGGCCCGACAGTGCCCCCCCCCCTCCCCAATTACCTAGTTACATATTTTTATAGCGATAGCTACTCTGGAGTCTGGACTCGAGAACTCTAAAAATGCTCATGTTTTTGACAAAAACTCACAGCGGTCTTTGGAAGCTCGCAACAGCCAATGCAATTGGAGATGATGATGATGAGAGAGAGGAGGGCAAAGATCCCGATGATTATTACCTGTTTATCAAAATATAGTTAAGAAAACCGTTACTCATACTGAAGATAAGTTCAGGATTAGTTGGTTAAAGGACAATAAGAGATCAGGTTTGGTTGTCAGATTATGGGTAACCTAAACTTACGTAAGAGAGGTGAACATCATCGCTGGTTTCTGAACAATTTGGACCAAGTAAGTGAACCAGGGCGTAGCATCCGAGGAGCTGTCGAAAATTGATTGCAAATTTTAAAATCACCAATCAATAAAAAAAATTATGAATATTTTGCTTACGAATTCCCAAGTGTCCAAGATCCCAGCCGCCTTCTGCAGATAACCCAAGCCACCTTCGCCCATTTTCCAGCAGTATGCACTTCTGCTAATCTGCTACCTGCTTAATTGAGATATTTCTTCTCGATATTGTGTGTGAATTGTGACAGGAGTCAAGGATTTGGAACTCGATTTGTAATTTGCTTCCGGAACAAGTGGAACCGAAATATAGTAGAATCCCGAGAAACTCTCGCAGAAATTCAGATTTTCGATTTCAAAGTTTATGAGTCTTATTACTTGGGATGGTTATTGGTTGCCAAGGGAACGGTTTCCAGGTTCTCGTATCATGTAATTCATCGTCATTTTTGTCACCGGGTGCTTTTGGTATGGTATAGCACATCCTATTTTAATGCCAATCATGACCGACCGATATTTTGACGCAGAATTGCTTACAAACATATACAAGAGTATGCAAATGTATAAACTTCCAATGCTACCTAATTAGCTTGTAAATTCTAATCAGTCCCCAAAAAAATTTATTTTACAAATCGTAATCATATTATTTGACAATAATAATGAAAAAGAAATTCACATTATTTTTCGAGTTATACTTGCAATATTTAAGAGTACTCTTGTAATTTATCATTTACATCCACAGTTAGTTGCCTTATTAGTATTACTGCCTTCCCTTATCAACTGATGAGAATAGGGAGATGGTGATGGATATTTGAATTTGAATTATTGACATGGTTCTGACGTGCTTGAATAATCGACCCTGACTCCATGAATATCTGATATTGTGCTGAATGACATGTGGAAGTGTGAATCCCCCAATTTTTACTTGCCACCGCAGTTCACAACGGCCGAGTAGATGTAGAAGACCCCCATGGTGATAGACACACACTGGAAATCATTCATCACTTAATTATTCATTACTTGACAATTCATTACTTGCAAGTTTCTTATTCGATTCCATGTACTTACAATGGCCGTTGGGCAATGGGGATGCACGCATTTATGATCCCGATCCTGATCCCGACCTTCGCACTTCGCATTTTTTGTTTTCTCAAAAGCCAGGATGAGCATCACGATTCCCATCACAATCCCTATAATTGCTCCGATGATGTAGAAAACTGTCAACTGTTCAAAATATTCCAAGATTTTTTTTACAAATGTCGGCAAACATAAAGGTAGAGTTAATAAATTACTCCAAAGCCTACAATCGTACCAGCATGGAAGGAACGTCGACTCCAAACACCTTCAGAAGCATGAATATGAGGGAGAAGAGACCCCAGACACCAGTCAGGATCATCTAAATGGATAAGAGAGATCAAAATCCATCGGGTTTAATCGGCTTAAATTTTAAATGACATTATTAGTTTTTTATACAGAGAAGAAACGTTCATTTGAATCTGTCATGCCAGTTTGAAAATATTTTCTATCCAGCTTACCCAAACTTTTATCGCCACCCAACCTTCCATCCCCAGCAAGTGGAACATTATGTAGAAGGCAAATAACTGAAATATAGAGGTTTAGGGGAATTTCGGGTTTTAAAATGGTTAGAGATCAATGTATAGAATATAGAAGTCAGATGCGGTTGTCATAAAAGATGAATCATGCCCCCCCCCCCCCCGAAATACAAGCTCACCCCTGAGCACTGAGGGTTCCAAAGCATACTAACCCTGGGGATTTATTTTATGCGTCTCTGGTACTTACAGGTTGCCATTGATCAAGGATCCCAGGAGCGCTTTTCAAGTACTCGACCCCACCCCCTCCGCGTCCAAATCCCATCTTGGTAGTTGGTACTTGTCTTCAGATGACCACTTCGGGAAGCCGGTTTCTTTTGAGGTGACGATACTGACCACACGACAGATGCAATGAGAGTTCAAATGTCAAACTTCAGACTGGCCTCCTAGATCTCTAATATTTGATCCGGGGTATTTTCATTGAGATGGAACTTGAAGAATTTGGAACGCAGGATTTGGCAGAGAAGGAAATCTAGGCTCGGTCGGAAATTAGTTGTCAAGGCAACCCAGTGGATTTTTCTATATGCTGTCCAAGATGCCTTGACAACGCTAGTCCAACATTTCCAGCTCCCGTTGTCAAGCACTCTTGGTATGTCGATATGCCATAAGTACTTTTAGTATGTATAGTGTATAAGGTATTGTGCTAATTTTACAAAGATGCTATATAGACAGTTAGACAGGGACAATTTCATATGAAATGTACAAATTTTTAATCCCACCTTCGAATTTTAATGCTATTTACAATCATTTCATGAGTAAAACAATGTAAGGTCCAGCTATACACGGTTTATAACTGATTGCAAGTAATGTTTACGGTGTCATTCAAGTGTAGCTGAGATTGAACGTTGATTGAGATGTCTGATTGCTAGTTTGCTTCTGATTCTTATACTACTTCAAAATTCAAATCTTGAGGAACGGTGACGAAATATAGGCAAGTAGTTACTTTCCATCTTTACATATGATAGCTCCGTATATGAAGAAGATCCCCTGCGAGATCCCAGTGGACTGAAATTTAAATTAAACCACATTATTTTCATAAAAATCCTGAATTTTTGAAACCGTGAATGCGACATGCGACAAGGGACTACTTTTCAGCATTTTTGAAATTAAGACGGGCAAAACCCTTTGTTTAGCAATTTAAAGGTCATAAAAAAAACCTAGAATTTCTGACAGTTCACGCTCTGAGCACATTGGAATTGGATTCGGATGCCCTGGATATTTTTTGACAGCTTCAATAGCCTGTCCACAATTTAAAAAAAAATGTCTACGTACCATATAAGTTTTAGCGTGCATTCGTGCAAAACCAACATTTTTGTCACTGGTTTCCATTGATCCGATGATAAGGGACGTGAGGAGTATGACAATAGCCCCGATGATGTAGTAGATGAGAAGCTGTTGGGTTTAAAGATTTGACGATTATTTATTTTGTCACATATTATTACAATAATTAAGTGATTCTGGGTTCCCTTCCGTTTCGCTTACCGGGGTTTTAGGAATATTGACACCAAATATCTTGAGGAGGATTACAACGAAGGTGCAGCAGGTAAAGATCCCACAAATAATCGTCTAAGTATCATACAATGGAATGAAAACACAGTACTGTATGGACTCTGATTAGTTCATTTACGTAAATCAAATAAAAAATTGTAATTATTCGGAATTTACCCAGGGCATATGGCCACCCATCATTAAAAGCATCGTCCAGACTCCGAGGAACTAAGTTTCAGTTTATCAAATGTTAATTGAGATTAAGAATGTCATAATTACAATCTGGGATTTGTTATTTTTCTTTGGAATTATAGTTAGCTTGTTAATGACTTACATATTGCCACTGGTCAACGAGGCCTTCAGCCGTAGCCAAGTAGTCGAATCCACCACCCATTTTTCGAAGAACTTGAGCTTTTTTAGGGGACGAACTACGGGTAGTTAACGGAATCCACCGTTGTCCTTAACTGTTTCAAGGGTTACTGGGGCACGGCTCAGATATCAAAGGAGATACGGAATTTAGACGGAATCCGGATTCGTTGGATATTTCCGAAATTCAAGCCTCAGATTTTGGCGATGATTTTCTACTGATTTTTCTGGATTCGAAAAATGTTTTGGATTCTATAGAAAATGTCAATATTATTTCCATGACAACTAAAAAGTAATGCGATCTCTGTATAGCCATGGTGTCCACCAGCAGGCAGGGTCCGACATACGAGTAGTGCATAGCTCCCTAGGGGAATTTGGCATCACTCATGTGACCTTGTTTTGGACCAAGTCTGGTGATGAAAAATTCGGCTCTTCTATGAAACGCTCAAAAATCATGATTTTAGACTATTTTTTCTAGCGTTCCGATGCGCCGTGGCCTTTGCACCTCTCAGGACCCTAAGAACGCTTCCAGCGTCCCTTATTTTGTAAACTTTAAAGGAATCGTAGATTATGTCTTAGAATCTAAAGCTATACACTGACGAGTTTGCTAGACTCCAAATATGGGCTTGTAAAAGCCAATTAGCGTGATCATTACTAGATAGAATATTAGCAAATTGGAGTGATCGCCACCCCGAAATACTCCTCATTTTTCAGGGCCAGAAACTAAATAGATCTTGGTCTGCATCACATTTTTTTAAGGATTTCATTACATTGCCATATTATAAAGCGATGTTATTAACTGATTTAAATTGAATTGGATTAGTTGTTAATTGAATGCTCAATAAAGCTATTTATACGAGTCGCAAATGAGTATCATCTACAGGTTTTCGTTCATGAGATAAAATAAAAGACGTCTTTGGCTTTATCAAGAAATCCGTTACAAACATGTAATTTATAAACTATATCCCATATAAATACCGGATTCACAAAAATCTACGTCAGTAAAGTTCTTTGATTTGTAGAAGAGCTGACGTTTAATGATCATTTTTATTGTATCACACGAGGGAACCATTCCAATTGAGCACCGAGACTTGCTCCCCGAGTTATAAAAAAAACTTCGGATACAAAAAAAAATCATCCGAATCTTTTGAAAAATTCTTATTTTTTGCAAGTTTATTTAACAGAAAATCTGGTCGACTCCCTATTATTAGTTTAAAAGTATCGAGAGGGGTGGGGAGTTATTAAGGGAGGATGATGAAAATCATATAATTTTAAAACTTGGGAACTTTTCAGTTTTAAAGTTTTGATGTTTTCCTATTTGCTTCAACACTTTCAAATCTTTTCAGCAACTATTGAGTCCAGTTGATACTGAACCGTTTGACTTAAAACAGGGGTGGGGGCTTATTTAGGGGGACTTATTTTAATAATTACGGTAAATCATATCTCACAAATCCCAAAGATGTGAGTATATCATATGAATTTATTGGGTTTATGACTGGTTTTCATTGTTTCGCTCAATTTCTGATTTATGATTTATCTATATAATATTTGCGGAATCTGCTACGATCCTAACTGTTCTGCTTTCCTTAATTAACAATAAACAATAAATACAGTTGTTAAAAATCATCTTTAACATGAAATAAAACATGAATATTTTTTGGCATGGATGAATTTTGTTTCCTTCCATTTAAATGGACGTCAGCAGCACATGTTCCTTCAGAGCTGTAAGAGGCTCAGAACCTTATCATCTTACAAATTGAGATTAGTTTATTTGAGGTTCCACTACTCTAATAAGACGTATGAGGAAAGTCAAATATGAATACGAACTCCGAGTTCATTAATCTTCTCCAAAAAACCTTATAATTATCTCAAACACTTAAATAAATCCTCCCTGCGAAATCACCCTAAATAACTCCTCCATCTCTTAAGTAGTTTTGTAGAACGTATACCCCGGAATAACTACCCCTTAAATAATAAGGAGTTACCCAAGGGGCGTAATAACAAGTTAAGTCGGGCTTAATAATTTACGACAATTCATTACCCCCAGGGAATTACTAAAATACTTACGGTGATTAGTGTGCTCCATTAGGTTAAGTTAGTGGTTTAAAGATGATTTAAGCTCAAATTTATCCCTCTTCGTTAATATTATAACTCGTCCATGTTGACTCATGGTATTTATTTGTTCAGGATAAACGATAATATGGACGAGTATGTACGTATCTACTCGAATTGTATGCAAAATGAGCAAATATAGAGAGTGTCAAAGTGTCAAGACTGATAAGTTTGAACCTCTCTCCAATCAATCCTCGTCTTGACCTTTCATTGCATCAGTAACTTGCAATCAGCCCCGAGAGTCAATTCCTTAGTTAATACGTTTCTTAATTATTTAAGAATCTGGAATCTAGGACTGCTGAGCTTAATTGAGCTAACAATTAATCTCATTTGCTACATACAGTTTTGATTTCCAGTATTTATTGGGTTGTAATTGTAAAAAATAAATCTCGGATTAGGAATAAAATTGACCACTATGTCGGGTAATACACGAATTGAATTTATCGTAAATACGACAGACTTGAGAAAATTAGTAGTTACTTTAGGGCCTAAACTTATGACAAAAAAGCCTAAAGTTTAGGCTGTTTTGTCATAAGTTCTAGATTAGAATGATCGGACTTTCCCTCCCCGAAATAACTCCCCACCTCAAACGATTTGTAATCCTCTCGAAACTAATCGAAAGTTCTTTAGTAGTTGCAATTGAGAATGCTTGCAAATGTATGTCAGGAATTCGAATGGACTTTCCCTACCTAAACTAAATCGGATAAGTTGCCAAACTTTAAAAAAATTGCGAGCTATTTTGGAGCAGGAAGTTACTGTAGGATAATTCTAAAGTTTAAATTTAATTCAGTAGAAATACAGATAGCAGGAATAAATTTGATGATGCAAATAAACTATAAACTCAATTTTTAACTTCAATACCTTTTTTAACCTACTCTTGAAACACATCAAACCGAAACACATCCCCTTATATACATTTCTCTCTTACAGTAGATCCGAGTCATTTTACTAGTACTTTAAGCTCAATTTAAACCTAAACGACACGTTAAAGTTTTAATTTTTTCATGTCGATTTTGCAGTGATCTCAGGACCATCGGCAGCCTTGCTGATCCTAGTACAGTCCTCCTTCATCCTAACTTCCTCGTCCGTTCAACTGAATCTAGAACGAGGTCAAATAGTGCCAGGAATTCACAAGGAATCTCTCCCGCAACCGATCCTCTACGAAACATTCGTCCCTCTGATCCTAGAATATCAAACCCCGAAATGGAACAAGTCGGAAGTGACGTTTAACAACTGGTATGAAACTTATGAAACTACGTGTCAAAGATTCCCTTAAACCAACAATCTTTTGATTTAAAGTAGCAGAAAATGTTACACTGTAGAGAAGTTAAAGACTTACAGAATTGAAATGTCAAGAAATACTGTAAATCTGAATATAAGTCAACCCTCCACTGGTGGAGTGATTTTATGAAATCCTCCTCAGTCTCTAGTAGATGGGGAGTTATTTCGGGGTGGTAGTTAATGAATCATTTACAAAACAATCGCAATGCGTGTGCTAACTCTAATAATTCAATTGAACTTCCCGTTGTCCATACTCTTAATTAAATTGCCTTTAATGGAGATCTCAGCATTTGTTTGGTTAGGTTAGAAATAGACATGTATGGGTATATTAATGAGTTTAAATAAGGAGGCATGATTTTCGCTTATTCCGTTAAATCCAAAAGAAAAAGTTATTTCAGATGGGGAGTTATTTAGGGAGGGTCTAATTTCAAGATTTACAGTAACTCAAATGTTAACAGGTACACGTGTCTCTCGGAGAAAGCGCCGTACCGCTACTCCTGTCCCGTCACCTTCCACATGAACCAAGCCATGCTGAACCTCCACGTCGATTTCGAAGGGCTCCATCCGGTCGTGGACCCCGAAGGTGACACCGCTTTGGAAAACACGGCGAACTTCTACCAAAACCTCGTCAGTTCCGGGGAATTCTGTGACAAGATTCAGTCCCACTTTCCGGGGATTTGGATCCAAGCTGAAAGCCTGAAATTCTACATCGATGCCCTCGCAAACTGTCATTGGGATCCGGATAATAAGAATCTCCAGCCTCTGATCGAGCGGTCCATCTCCGACTACAACTACAGCATTCGGACACCCTTTACCAAGATGGAGAACAACTTCTACACGACATTTTACAAGGATATCACCGCAGCTGATAATACCACCAGCAATTCGACCGTCGTTCTGCCGCAACAGAACTTGGACCTTGTGGCCTCGGCTCTGCTTTCCAATGCAAGAACTACCCTTCAGGGGTCTATTCTGGGCGTTTACTACGCGGAGAAGAACCGGTGGGTACATGCTAATCAGGATTGTAGTGCTAATGTCATCCCACAGTCCATTGTGACCCAAAGTAAATTCAGAGAATCGTTGACCAAGATCTCGACCTTGCTCAGCTCTACCAACGAGCTTTCCATTGACCCCGGGTCAATTTCGAAGTATTACACCCTACCCCTTACGGACTGCTCCCATACCAGCTCCAATACCCTAGTGACCCGGATCCTCATCCCCGTTCTCAAGAAATGGAGGTCAAAGAGCTTGGAACTGGTTCGTGTTCATAACCTCCCATTCCAATACAAAGACAAGACTTGTCAACTCAAACTCACTTCCGGAAATGCCATGGATCAAAGCCAAAGTCACTACCTCTACGATGAATTGTCCAACAAAGCCATCCCAACCGATTGCAGGTCGAATCAACTCTGCAAGATCTCCGAGTACGAAGTGACCTCAGGGCAACACGACCCTTGTGTTTCTGCCCTCTTGTCGAAAAATCATACGGGGATTCAAAACTTCTGTGATTTTGTTTGCAAAAAATCGCCCGATTCTATCACGACCCAGATACTCCGGCTCCATTCCAACAAATACGTACTGACAGGGGGTGGAGGAAAGGCCCTGACCTTTACAATCAAGTACAAGGGCTCCTCAGACGACGACACGGTTTTTACGGAGTCCCAGATCGGCTCTTTACTAGTCACCCTCCCCTGCAACTCCCAAATAAGGCTCCCCAATGGGGCTTTATTCTATGGTGAAGGGCCCTGCTCAAATAACATAACTGCCAATAAGGGCTCTGTGACCCCGATAATACCTTATCATTTCGGATGGGTGAAGCCCTCTTTGGAGAGTAATGCGGCTTCTGTGAGTGGCTTCTACTATGAGGACGTTAGTGAAGATGTTCTAGTCAACTTGGCCGATTTTGTGGATGTAAATCGGATTGAGGGCTATGTCAAGAGGGGCGACGAGGGGGCATTTCGACACAAATCGGAGACGGAAGGGGCTGCGAGATATACTTATGATAATGGTAACTCTGGGGGCTCACAGACGTCTCTTTGGGCAGTCTTCTCGATAAGCACGATCATTTTGTTGTGCATTCAGTTGTACATCCTGTATTTACTAAGGAACCATCAGAGGACGAGTTACCCAAAGGAAGATCGGATCCTGTACCGGGTCCCCGACTCCCCCGTTATGTATTGAGACTTGTGACCGTTTTGAATTTATTAGTGACAGAAATTTCGGAATAAATTACTTAAAATTTGAAATCTAAGTGGAATGCATTTTAAACTTGTAAATCACAGCCTCGGGTGACGTGGTACTTTTCACTGAGGAAGGTCCTTGCTTCTGATGAAATCTGTTGCATCAAAAAAGGCGTCGGTTTTTATATAGTTAAGTCAAATTTTTCGTAAGAAACTTAAACGTTTTTGATTATGCTTATTTTTACCTGGTGACATCCGTAAAGGTGTAACTTCCGGAGTGAAGGCATCTGGTTAAATGCTAGCATGGCAGTTACGTCTGTGACTTTGATTCCTAAGCCTCGTAAGACTAATGATCTCAAACCTGAAATACATGACGAAATTTTTATTGATTTTGCAGCAATCTTGTTTATAGAGGTTATGATTTAGTTGAGGGACAATCTTGTTACAAAATTAGTCCTGAAATAGCACTTTTAACTCTTTTTCTTGTTAAAATGTTTTAAAGGGTTTGAAAAATTAAATCCCCAATCGGGTACTTCAACCCAGTAACTTTACCTTGCAAATGAGATATTGGAACCCCGACCCGATCTCCAACCGAGACAGTAAACCTCCGCTCTTGATTCATAACCCGACAGACCTCATCTCTGACCCCTGTCAAACCTGAATCCGTTAGGAAGGTCATATTGCACATCAACTGGAGAGACTCTAACCTCGTTAACTCTCGTACAAGTAGCTGCATTCGGGGTTACAATAGAAAAATATATTAGAAAAATTGGCAAAAAATCCCCAAAAAAATCAGTGCTACCTGCATGTCCCCATTCTCAATAGTCGCGAGTGCCTCACAAGAATGCCTCGTTTCCAACCTGGCATTGTGGTCCACCAGATTGAGGTGCGTCAGTTGGGGGAAACTGCGGATGAGGAGTTCGAGATTGAAGTCCTTGAATGTGTGATTTTTGCTAAAATACTGCAGTTCCTCCAACTCATCGAATTCATCTAGGCCAATCATTGGAATCACCTCTTTGATCTCCTTGGCCAAATCTCGGAAGGTTTGGATGGAAAGGGACCGGAGACAGGACTGAATTTGAACCAAATTCGGGACCCCCGTCGAATCGTTCATGAAAACACCGAATCGGACCTTCAAGGAATGGGCACAGAGGTTCATGAACTCCGACAAGTGCCGTTCCATACCAGTTTCCAGGTGGAGGCAACCCACGTAGAAGGTCCGGAGACCTGGCAGGGACTACAGAAATACATGAGAATAAATACGACAATTTTGTAAGATAGGAAATGTCTGACATGTATCGGGCATAATTGCGTCCGATTAAAATCCGATTTCCAGCTTGACAATTTTGGTGGCAAAAACGGGAAATTTCATAAAAGAAGGTCTGCTTTTCCGAAAAAATCCGAATTTTTTCCACCAGCGACGCTAGGCACGATTACATTCAAAACTTGTATTACTTCAATATAACGTTAATTAAAACTAGCCTGCAAAAATGGGGCTAATTTGAGATTAAAGTCCTGGCCCTCGACAGGGATGATCCCGAATTGTAATGAGAGGCTTTGGAGAGCAGGTAAGTTGCGGGCCATCATCCACCGATTTTCGGTGATATACGTGAGGAACTCCCGAAACAGCCGATGTTCGTCCGTAGTCCGGAAATCGTAAGTTGGGCAGACGAGTTTATACGGAAACGTAAGGATTTTCAACTGCTCCCCGGTTTTGTCTAATAATCGGGCTAAATGCCCGTAAAATAGCGTGCCTCTCTGAGGGGCGAAGCACTGATCCGTCGTTAGCTCCAGTTCCTGTAAATTCCGGCATTTTAAGTGAAGTATCTTGAGGTACGTGGTGCATTCGACGAGTTGACTCCGATGGATTCGAGCGATTTTTAATTTCCGGAGATTTGACAGTTTCTCAGGGTTCCTGAGTTGCTGGTAACCGGTGGTCTCGACTATCGTGTCGTCTTCCTCGATACCCGTGTTGAAGGTTGCGTAGTCCCAGCAGTACATGTCCTGTTTATGAGTTTGACTTTAATGAAGAGTAATGACTTTTTGTTTTTGTTAACTGAAATTAAAGATAAAGTGAGAAAACCCCGAAAAATCTCAATTTTCCCGAGATAACCCCCAGTTTTCGGGGTTTATCTCCCCGTTTAGTGTCTATTGGCTTTTTTGACCGTTTCTTAATCTCCCAATCTCAGTGTTCTCACCTGTTTGTCGATAAACACTTCAAGGTTCTCACATTCGATCATGATTTGGAGAATCGTTGCCCAGTTAAGAGTACTATTGAGGAACTCAAGGGTGGAGATCGTGAACGTGAAGTTTGGGTCCGTATCGATTTCGTTAAAAATCCAGGAACATTGTCTAATCCCCATCCGTCGAAATTTGAGATAGGACCAGAGTGAATTCTTAGTTTCGACAGATTCCATATACGCTGTACATTTTGTGGCGACAGCGTCATCCTTTCGCCCGTCGAAAACGAAGCAACTCTTCATGTCGAGGAGTTCGGAGACGAGAATGACGTTGTTCCAATCCGAACAGGTTTCTCGACAACTTTTCAGTGTTTCGACAGGGAGATTGTCGAAAATTTTCATGAGGACCCCAACCTATGTTTACAGAATTTAAATTCGGTTGTTGAAGAAGCATGTTTATTTATTTTAACCACCCATGGGTGGCTAATGGTAATGACAATTAGTTAATGGCCAACTACTTTAAATCGATGAAAAAAATCATGCTATCATATTTCGCATTTTTTTCATATTTGTCCTATTTCATGTACAAGATTAAAAATGTCTATTTCTGGTTCATGGGGATAGTTCACCCGTTGTATTTTAAGATTTAAATTGGAAAAGTTATTGATTTATTTACAGGAAATTCAGAAATCCTAAGCTGTCCTTCCATTATGTCGGGCCATATCGGGTCCAAGTCCATTCTTCCTGAGACTTGACTTTTTTAAACGATATGCACATGCATTTGTGGTTTTTATAGCCTAAAATTCCATACTAAAATTACAAATTCTTTTGGCATAAAACGTAAAAAATATGAATAAATAAACCGGAACCTGAATATTTGGCATAGGATCCAAGGAAACTTCTTTCAGGGTTTCGAAATATCATGAATTTCTTATAAAATCTCATTTTTTTTATAAAGTTGTGGCTTTTAAAATTATAGTTTCAGCCACCTCGGTTTATATGATTTTAATTCTGGCAAAATCGGAGACATGCCATCGACCCGGGACGTTGTTGTACGTATGACCTTTAATAATTATTGAGCTTCGTAATGCTAGAACTTCCAATTATATAGGCGTTTAGTCGTTCTATAAAATTTGTTTTAGAATTCAAAGCGTTAAATTCAACTTTTATTATAGAGTTTACACGACTTTTAATTGTAATTCCAGTTGCACCAGCTTAAGCAGATTTTTTTCTACACCTTCTACCTTGGACTATTTCAGTGTCTCATTAAGTGGTATAACGCATCGCCAATTTGGACAGTCGTTACCTTATTGTTCCTCCTGGCCTTATCCATCTACGAAGATGGCCTTGAAATTGATCAGCTTGACATGCCTGATTCTGTTATGGTCGTAAGTACCAAATAATAGCTTCAAAATTATATTATTATCGGCGAGGGAAGAAATTTTTACAAACCGCCCGTTGGGATTCGAACCCTGTAAAAGGTACCAGGAAATACAGCTTAATCACCGCATTTGCCTGAATAAATCTCCTTGGTAGATATTTTTAAAGCCTACAAACGAGTGGGGTTGTATTTTGGATGAGCAATTATTAGGGGGGGATTTTTTTGAAAAGGATAAGGACGAACTAGTCAGATTTGAAATGTTCATGAAATTCATAACAAAAATTTGTTTTAATTACATTTAATGACAATTTTTAGGAATTTTCAGATTGTATTTCGAGGATCGATACAAAAATGTTTCCAAAAGGGTGGGGCATCTATTTCGGGGATGGGATTTTTTTGGAGATAAATAAGACAAACAGGATATATAACAGTAAAGCAACAGATTTTTAAAAGCAATTTTTCTAAAGGTTCGGATCTGGGCCTGCAATTTCCCCGTCATAATAACAAATCTCATGGTTTACACCCTGGGCCGCCTCTACCTCATTGAAGTTGAGGTCGAAGAAGGGCCAAAAATCCCGTTCAAGCCCAATCACATCGTGATAACCACTGCCAAGTCTGGGATCTTCGTCCTCGACGAACTCGCCCTCTTATCTGCCTATTATCTCTACTATTTCGGTGCAGTGGCAATGTTTCGGTCCCTAATTAATCAGTATCGGTTCGTTCGGAAATTGTTCGTGGATAACTTGGAATGGCGTCCGGACACTGGGGACCATGTACAACATCATTGATTAGCGGACCATTTGCAGGAATCTACAGATTGGGGCGTCTGAGGATATAATTCTAGAAATATGCCATCCTAGGGATTTCCTGTAACGAATTGTGATTTAATTGCGAAAACATCAATTAATTGATACTACTCGTCGACATTCAAGGAGACTTGTCATAAAGAGTTCTTATTTTAATTGACCTGTAATGTTTGATTCCTATCGATAACTAATAAAACGGTTGCAAAACCCCATATTTTTAATAATCACTTGGTCGGGTTTATTTTGTTACCTGGGAAAATTAAAGCACTTTAGGCCTTGTAGCTCGCTAATTTAGTTCAGGTTTGAAAATGAGCAGTAAGATTTCTGGTGACAATTTCGTAACAAACGAAAGTTGATATTGATAAGGCTCGATCTTTTAGTATATTGTTGGGAGTTGATAAACCTCGCTGATTTTTGGTTTAGAAATCCTCATTTCGACAAGATGGTAGAAGTCTATACAGAAAAAGAGGCTATGGTAAGTCTGTTTTCCGTTAAATTCTAAATCAAAGCTCATTTCTTGCAAGGGGGTTCTAAGGTATGGGGAATTATTTCGGGGTGGTACGGTATTAATTTACATCAATCTGAACTTCAAATTGAAGATATAATCTCTATCAAATCTCTTAAATTATCATCCACGTTGATAAACTACCTGGCTGTCGAGTTATCTAAATGATTTATTCTCAAAGTTCTCGACTGAATTAAATCGAAATCGAAACCGATTCTTTTAAAACGTGTTGATCATTTGAATTAAGTAGGTCAAAAAATCTGAAATTAATTTGACAGTGGCAGGAGCTTTTCATCCTGTTCTTCTACTCCGGAGTGTACAGTTTCTTGGACCTTACGCTAATCTACTTCGGATGGTCCATGTTCAGTGGCTTCATCTTCGTCGTCGTCCTCGTCTACAGTATCTGTCATGACCTTTTCGACATGCCTGAAATCTTTACAGTTCAGATTCAGAGGGTAAACAATTGAATACCTGCTCTCTATATTAATTTTAGTAAATATTTAGTACCGTAAATTTTAAATAGAAGCCTCCCCTCATCTTTCGCTCCTCTAAAATCTTTAAGTTCTTACTTTTTAACACTTAAAATTTAATCAATTTTCTGTGCAAAAATTAAAAAAAAGTTTGTCAAGTCCAGGTCTATCGGCATTCAATCTGTGGTGTTTCCTTCAATAGAATTTGACGCATCATTTACCGATTTTCTGATTTTAATCAAAAGTCTTAAAGTTCTTGGATTTTAAAACACTTGGATCTCTTTTTTATCTCTTTTGTGTCCATTTGATAATGCCAATTAATTTTGATTTCCAGGCGAGAAACAAAGTGAACAAATGGTCCCTTATCCTGATATTCATCCTACTCTGTATGTCTGCGGCCCTTTCATCGGACTTTAAATTAGAGGAGAGGCAATTGCAAGTATCGAATAACCGAGCCGATGAACCTGGTTACATCCGACTCAACATTCCTCGACTTGTCTACGTCGGATTCCCAGAACCCGTCCAAGGTGTCGACTACAAGCCCGACTTTTCGAGAGGGAACATAGCCTTCCATTCTGTCATCGACTTCGTCAAAATCAACATCTTTCGGCTTCTGATCTCCGAGGCGGAGCTGGCCGTTCTGCTCGTACAGAAGTTCTATCATAATCTTTAGGACTTGTGATTTATAACGATTCGTTTTGATAAAAATCTCTAAAATGCAACGACATTTTGGCTTTGTTCGAAATAAAGTCGAAGTGTCCTCTTTTACGATTATATATGAATACATGAGAGTTGTTTTATTCTGACATTTTGAATAGTTGTGTATATGGAAAATTTTTGAAGTCGGCATGATAAAATAGTTCCAGTTTCCTAGATAAACCCTGAAAACTGGGTAAAAATAGGTGGTTGGGGTTTTTCAGCTTTAATGAAACATACGGATTGAAATAAAATGAGTTATGGAGCATTTTGTGCATAATTTCACGTGTGACGTGCATAAAATAAGGTTTTTTTAAAACAGATTCGATTGTTCCTGATTTCCATCCAGGAGGTCTTATCTGAAAAACATTTCCATAACAATTCTAGCCTTATTTGGTCATTTTCAGAGAAACTAGAAAAACTAAAAAAAAAACAGTTTCGAATTTCAGAAATATTCTGTTCAGAAATCTAATTCAATTCCAGTAAGTAAGAAATCAAAATACTTAGCTTTTGCAGTCTCGCATAAACCAGAACCACCCATGCCTTTGTCGCTGAAGTCAGGGCTTGCTCATCCCTCGAAAGCGAAATCCGAACTTGGAGAGATGCCTATGGGTCGGCTTGAATGCATTGTAAGTTCTAAATTCTAACAATTTTCGGCATTTTCTGGGTTTTAAGCTATAAATATGACGTATTTTTGAAACTATGTTAATGATACCCTACCCTTAATTTAGGGCTATGAAGTTGGAATCCTATTACGATTCGGATGGATGGCTCTAATGGCTCAAATTTTTTATGCCCTCATGACTTCGACAGGGCTCATTCCTATAAGCAACGCCGTCGTCTTCGTCATCTACCTCGCTGCATCTATCTTGACAATCGTTTATGACTATCACACGCTTTCGGACAGGAATCCGCCATCCCCAACTGCTCAAATGGTACCCGACGATGAAATGCTTATTAATTCATAATTAACTACCTAACTTGTATAGTTAGTCCATGAATTCATTCAGGACAGGGTTTCATTATTCATTGGATTCCATTGAATTCTGAACCACCGCACAGTTACTCGATATTTCGACAATAAAAAAATCTGTTTCGGTTTCAATAGATGTACTCATTTTTAGCATTTCATCGACCCAATAAGACTTAAATTCCCCATAATAACATTAAAAATTGAAATACCTCGATTGTTTTAATGTTTTTGTTTCCTAATATGCATTAGATTCGTTCAGCCCTGAATATGGCAATATTCGTCCTCTTCTCCGAATTCCTCGCCACGAGTGATCCGGTAAGTACTCAGGAGGCCTTGGAAATTGCCCGAAACTCCGTCAATTCCCTGGGGTCCGTGCTCAGTTTGAACGTCTTCCTGTTTGGACTCCTCTTTGCGAACATCGCATTCCTGGCCTGCTTCCGGGCCATCATCAACACGATCATTTACATTCGTATGGGATACACCGGCTTTTGTCGTTACATGTATGGCTCTGGACGCCGATCTCAAAGTAATCCAGGGGAACCGGCTGCAGTAGCTGAATCGGACCGACCATCGACCACCTCGGACAGACCACCGACCACATCGGATCGACCACCGGAAGGTACCGCGACCGAGGCCACTTTGACTTCGACGACCGTCTCTGCTGTCGACGGGGTTGACGATTGACCGCATTATCATGTTATCTATCATTCTTATTTTAATGGAAGAAATTCGCTAATTTGAGATCCCAAAAATAAATTTTAATTGTTACTGGTAATGTCATCGGTGATGAAAGGAAATAAAATAATTGTTGTTATAAGTTCTTGTCATTAGTTATTCTTATTACGTTATGTACGAATACTGTTACAAAATTCTGGATTTGACAAGAGTGACTCGGTATTATTTTAATCATAAGGCTACAGAACTCTTTGTACAAGGGATGAGAGGCTGTTAAATTGTCCGGATGTTTTACGAATTCAAAAATCGACGAAGTATTTGTCAAAGGAATCGTCACCCGGCTTTTGTTTCGTTTCCTCCCTTGCGATTTCGGAGTCAAAGGGTTGGAAATGGCGAGAGTCTCCGGCATGAGCTACTTCCGGCTTCCATGGGGGATGTTCCTGTGTAAATTGTAATTAATTTAGCAATTAATTTCTGATGTTGATCGACAAAAGGTGTGGTTTAATAAATGCAAATCCAAAAGCCGCTATGGACTTACCTTCCGGTGAAAAATCCCATTCCAGTCCGTACTGCTGAACCATTTGTGGTTCTTAATGTCATGAACACCGTTCTTCAAGTTACCATACCGCCTACTCAGGTCCACCTACAAGCCCATAAACAATTGCAAGGAGTTATGACCTTTGACCTAAGCGCAAAACGCTGTTCCAATAAATATCCCAATTCACCTGCAACAAGTTCCTAACCAGATCCTTCAAATCGTCGTTAAAGAAGGATGGGAACTTGACTTTTCCGGCAACGATCTTCTCGTAAATCTGGATGGGCTGGTCGGCGTAGAAGGGAGATCGACCGGAACACATTTCGTAGATCAGGACCCCAGTGGCCCACCAGTCAACAGCCGCCCCGTAGCTCTTGCCCATGATGATCTCGGGGGCCAAGTACTCCGGAGTTCCGCAGAGGGTCCATGTCCGACCTTTGACCCGCTTTGCAAACCCGAAATCCGTTATCTGTGCATTTAAAATTTGGAATTTTGGCATGAGATAATAAATTGTAAAAGTCTATATTTTTGTGACCACAAGTGTCTAAATACAAGCCTCCAGAAATACAATTCCTCACCAAGAACGCGATAAGTTGGAAATAAATCATCTTCTTATATAGGACCCCCAAAATAGAACCCCACCCCAAAACTCAGATTTAAGAGAACTCAGGTGCCAAATGGGTTTCAATTAGCAGATTTATGCCTTACCTTTAAGAAACCCAGGTTATCAATGAGTATATTTTCCGGTTTCAAGTCACGAAACAAAATCTCAAGATTATGAAGGTACTCGAATGACATCACAACTTGAGCTGCGTAGAATTTTGCCAATGGTTCACTGAAACCAGTAACATATCATTCTTTAGTTATCGATCGCACATCGTAATCACATCGGAAATCAGCTATCCAATTTGTTAATTTTTAAGATCATAATGAATTTAACGTAACCCTACCTAAACTTTTTCTGTTTCTGGAGATGGTAGAACATCTCACCTCCATTGATGAATTCCATCAACATGTACAGATTCGTTGCATCCTGAGGAAGATCATTTTCATATTAAAATAAATTTTTAAACCTTCATATATTTCAAACAATTAACTAACTATATACTTAATTATTTATTAACACAATTTCACATACCTTGAAGACATACTTGAGACAGACCATGAATGGGAAGCTGATGGCCTGGAGGACCTTTTTCTCGGCCAAAGTGTGGTCAACCTGCTTTAACTTTACAACCTTGGATTTAATGAGAACCTTCATCGCGTAGAATTCTTTCGTAAATTTATGCTCCACGAGTTTCACAAGTCCGAATGATCCCTCTCCCAGGTTCTTGATTATTGTAAAGTCCGAAATTTGAGCATTGCTCTAATCAAGCAATTAAAAACAGCAATTAAAACGATTAATTAACATCAATAAACGCTTGAACTTAATGAATTTATTCCGGTGGGGCATTTTATTCCGGGATTTCATCTCTTACCTGAAGAGGGGCTTTCCACTTGTCATCAAACTCGGCTTTGGATTTGTGATTATACTCTTCCAGTGTATCTACGATGAAATTACAATGTCGAATTAATTAATGACTTTAGTGCAATTATTATTCATAATTAAAAAATAGTAATTAGGAAGATAACTCACATTTAGTAAAATCGACAAATACTCCATGAGTAGAATGATTATGATTATGACCACCACCTTTACTACTTCTCGGTTCGGACTGAGAGATTCTTTCACCCCCTGCTTCCGAAGCATGTTTCCGATGCTGACGCTTCGGTTCCTCTGCAACTGATTCTAGAACAAAGAATTTTACAAGTTAATTAGCTTTCGTGTTATTAAACTTAAAATTTAACTTTTAAAAAAAATTTAAAATCATAAAAATCTTCAACCTTCAAGATCTAACTCTAAAAGTTGAGGACTCTTGTCAAACCCCTTCGTCCCAAACTTCGAATGGATAATCCGCTTTCCCCATAACCCAAAGGGCATTTTTATTTAACCTCTGAGACCCTATATTTACTATTTTATTTAACTTGACGCTAATGAGAGTTCTATAAATAGACTTATTAAGTGATCTTAAATTGATAGCTGAACCTTAAAATCATAACTTATCGATAGCGATTGATTGTACAATTGGAGCACTTGACTTATAATATTTTAACTTCTAGGAACTGCACTAGGAATCAAAATACCGACTAGGACTACTTGGGGATCAATTTGCAGAAATCAGAACGTGTTCCTGGCAATGTTGTTACTGTCAGACTAATCATGTATAGTATTTCAAAGGGAAGAAAACAAAGATGTATTATAGGATGAGAGATTGGCTTGTGATTTGGTAACTCGGTGTGGGATCCTGAAATGGTGAGAACCAGCAAGATGATCCATAACCGTCCAAACTAACGTCTCCGATTTCGAGGTTTTAACTTTTAGGGAACAGAGATAAGGGAATTCCATAGTGGGATAATAATATTATTATTACAATTACAGATGATCCCGATCATATCAGACCTGCCCTTTCATTCCCATGTTTTAAAGGAACCAAACAAGGATTTGAATGGATGTAAAATAGTAATTTAATGTTCTTTAAATCTAAATATGCTGTAGAAGTAGTTTTGCCATAAAAGATGATGAAGAGATATGGGGTTTATTTATGTATATTGTAACAACTTAGCTATAATCCGGACAACTAGAGCCTAATATGATTATTATTACGATTTACGAACAATAGAATTGGAACGTAATATTTTTATATCTCTAATGTGTCAAAACCAATCCATAATCCACATTCGTGACCACGCATCCATTTAAAGGACTGCCTGTAAGTTATGAAGTTTTGGTTTATAAAGTTTATTCTACCGTTTCAGCTTACACTGGGTCTCTTTGTACCCTGTGTCAATTTACCCTAGGTCACTTTATCCTGGGTCAATTCACCTTGGGTCTCAGCTTACCCCGGGTATCAGTGTACCCTGGGTTTTAGTTTGTTATTATATTAAAAAAATATTATATTAATACTATCCATATCTATGGTTTTAGTTTACCCCAAATGCTCTTCGTATCAGTTTGACCCAAACGTTTCCACTGATTCCTTAGAGGAAATACATCAAACCCCTGTATACCTAGACCCCAGAGGGAAACTTGATCTCAATCTGCCCCTGGTATCTGTCACCGGTGCCCCTCAGCATATATGAGTGATTCCTCCGCAACCGTGCCATCACTCATATATGCCCCTCAGATCATGCCCCCACCCACTGAACCTAAAGTAATTCCCAAATTCCACCACCCACATCCCGATAGAATTACTAGAAAATTAACTTATGAACGGTCCTACATGCGACCATACATTCATTGTATTATATCATTCTAGCTTGATTGGAATATTCCCAAATAATTGTTGTAATTCTTGCAACAGAATCAAGTCCGTATTCCTCTATTTGAGAAGATCCATTCAACACGAACCAAAGATAATATGCCCCTGTTGCCGGTGGGTGTTGCATTTAGGAGAAACTATTTAAAAAGCCATATCGAAATCGAATATAAAATCCATCCTCTTCCTACTTTAGAGGGGTTATTACTTTATTTGGCGTTATTAGTCCATGACGATCGAAGGATGATATTTCTAAATTCTAATGAACACACAACACATGCAATGGGATAGGGATCCTATTGTTTAACAACACAAACTACAAACACTTGGATATTTGATCTCATATTTTATTAAACGGATCTTGAATGACTTCAATGCATGGAATCCCAACGAAAACCTTCCATGTCAAGAACAAATAAACTCTGTTTACATTTTTGGACAGGAATCGTCAATAGACTGAAGGCTGTTCATCTCATGTTATCTCACATGATCTTCCGTAAATGTCCTAGCTCATGAAAATGTTAACTAATAATAATAGTTAAATAAATAACAAACAACTACAACTGTAATACTAGAGTGAAACCTGTTTAAGTGTCATTTGGAAACGGTATTAATTAATGACAGGACAATTTCATTGAACTGCTTAAACAATTACGGCAAATTACAGTAAATCTAGGTAGAATCTTCCTCGAGAATAAATGCTTCATGCTAAATTTCACTAATTTTGGGATTTGAAAAAAATTACTTCCCTCGGGGACTTACGTCGAGATTAACGGTAAAAATCGAGCCTGAGCTTCTTAACAAAATCTTAAAATCTACATCTTCCAACAAATAATTAAGAGGACTTACGAGGCATTTTTCGAGACTAATCGTTGTCGATACCGTCGACGAGCGGAACGGTGACGAATTCAAAGTTCCTGTCCAACTGTTATTAAAGGGCGATGTCACTAGAAATCCGAACTGTCAAGGGAATGATATGGAGGTTCCGTTGCGTTTTGGGTCAAAATGAACATATCCAAGGGGACCAGGACCAGAGACGATTAGAATTGACCAACTGAGGCCAACGAATATGGGTTTTCGATACCCAAGTGGGGCTATTTCTGACTCCCCATGATCTTCGACAGTAGTAAATTGTAATCTTCCTGGAAGGAATTAAAATGTAATTCGGGGGGAGAAATGTCGCTAACTTGTCTACTTTAAATATGTTGGTTTCCATGATGAATTTGGAATTTATTTGGCAGTTTCGAAAGTCAGCTTTTTCAGAAATGACGAAATTCGAGTCGACGACGGTTTTGAAAAATACATCCTGCGGGCTGTACCTTAAAAATTAGCGCAATTAATTTCTTCTCCGCGAACTGTTCCCTCAGCCTCCAAAAATGTTGACCACGGCGAACGCGATGGTAGCATATAATATTCGTCGTGTCATTTAAAATGTCAATTTGTTCTGTTTTTGTCAAAAAATCGACTAATTTTCCCATTTGCGACCAAATTTGTAGACGTACGAGGTGACAGCGACCGCCGGTGTGACGATGCTCCTGTTCTTAATTCAGCTCGTCACGGGGACCATGTTCAGTTGGCTGCTTTGGATCTACTCCTTTGCTACCGTCCTTCTGGGATTCATCGACAACGACGTGGTGGGATTTAAACTCAGTTCCGATGTCCAGCTTGTAAGCTAAAAATTTCGAAATCTGAAAATGTCGGTTTCAAAATTTCTGACCCGTTTTTCGATTTTTTTCAGCGTCGAATGATGACGAATTTAGTCAGTTTCATCGTTTCCGGACTTCTGCTCTACGTTGCGGCTAAGTTTTTGATTCCGGATGTCGATGTTACAAAATTGATGTCAATCATTGCCGGATTTCAGAAGCTCATGAAAGTTTACAATTACTTCGGACCCTTGCTCCACGTTTTCGTCTACAACTGTCTCCACTTCTGTGCCATCAATTTCATCAGATTCTTCGTCAACGCCGGATATATCGTGTACATGCAGGTCGACGAGTGTATACATCCTAGTAATTAAATGCTAAACCTGTGGAGATATCATCTGAATAACATCAAGGGGGCTTCATAGGCAAAATTGTAGCAAATCTATGAATTTTGACACTTATCTGAAATGATTGTAATTTTATGGACTTTGTCGTATCTAACGGTGACACATGAAAATAAGACAGTTGTGCAAAAACCGGAATAAAATGCCCCTACAGGCTTGAATTTGAATGTAAAATAGTTATAGTTTCTTGAAATCAGGACTGATTTTTACAAAATTAAAGATTTACAGAGTCAAATGGATCACTATGCATTAGTTGTAAGAACTTTACTTTACTTTAATTAAACTTTATTTAACATTATAATTCTGTCATCAAAAGGTAATGCCGGAACTACCGTAATTTATTAAATAAGTCAACTGGTGGTGCTGAAGGTAGTATTTAGATGGTATAGTTATTCCGGGGCATTTATTTCATGATTTACGCTACTCTTGGCATTAGAGATTAGAGTTATCAAGCTTTTGAACATTTTCGTAAAGAAGCATAATATTATATCAAAAATCGATTAAACGTTGATTTAAAAATGAATTTTTGCCCTAATTTAAACAGGAACATGAGGTTTCGAATTTATTTCAATATGCCGGAATTGCCTATTTAATTCAAGCCGTGTTACAATTCATGCCTTTGGACTACTCAACCTTCTTCTATCTTCATTGTGGGATTGTACTTGCTTTCTTCGTCGTTACCCTCATAACGGACATCAATTTTTACCGTGACCACGAGCCCTTGAGCCTTGTAATTCTATCGGTAATATTTTTATATATCAAATTCGACCAATTAGCAGTTTCTTGCATGTCTGTCTTGTTAGTTTTTCAACGTAAAAACCAAGTGGGTACTCAAATTAATTCGGCCAACACGGCTTAATAATACACGGATAACCAATTAATAGGTCCGCTTGATCTCGAACACAGTCCTGATGTCGATCTTATGGGGTATATCAGTGGGGATGCTGACTTTGCTCGACTTTCCCAAGAACTTTGAAGACGCGACCTTATCTCCGAGGAAAGGTACGGAAGAAATCATGAAAACCTTTGGAACGCTGTTGGGAATGTCCCTCTTGGTGGTGACTAATTGCGTGGTCACAATGACCCTATTTTCCTTACTGAGGACATTCGTCGCTGCGGTTCATTTGGCTCTGAAGACGCTGCAATCCCTCGTTGCGTCGGCTCGGGGTGACTGATACCGTTAATCGACCCTTCGTACATGATGATTCAATTAAAAACTGCATAAAATGAGCTGTTCTAGCTTCTAGCTGGAGCTGAAAGTATCGGTCTACCTGTCATCTGAATACCTCAAATCTTCATGTTCCAGTCTGGATGAAAATGCCAAGCCTCCTGATTTAATAAATCATTGATCGAGATTTGGATTTGTAAAATCGTAGTATTTGTTAAGATTGCATATTAGGAACTGTTGGTCAGTTTAAACTTAATTTAGTCATATCTCAGAAACGGTTTGGATTTAGACGGATTTCGTTACCGATTCAAACTTTCCATTATTTCCTCAGCAGGATTCTAAACATTACTTCGAGTACATAAAAATATAAAGTCCCTTAAAACGTCAAAAACCCCGAAAATCCCTAATTTTATCTGGTTTTTGGGCCATATATACATATACTCATTCTGAACGTTATAACTTTGGATATTTGGATGGATTTTGATCACTTATTCCAACTTCTCTCATAAAATGTCCTATTTTATGTTTCATAAGTGTTGAAACTTAAAACATATTCTAAAATCGGATGCTTTAACACGAAATGTATGGAATGAAGATAGTAGGTGGAGTTATTATTTCAGGGGGGGGGGACTTATTTATTTTTAAAGTTTAAGTTGATGGGGCAAGTTGAGACAATATCGTGGGTAGCAAAGCCGCCTGCATTCAAATCCCACACGTGCTTTGAGCTTGCACTGGCATTCAAGCTTAGCAAGCCGAGGAAAGCAGAAGCACGTTCTTAAAATTAAAATTATTTGTAGTTAATTTTTAATTACAAGAATGGTGAAAGTACGAGGGCAGAAAGTAGAGTTCACCCCTTCGGAATACGTAGTCAAGGACCTCGTTGGTCCCAAGGGGAAGAAGGGGAAAAACAAACAGCGGAAGAATAAAAGTAAAAAGGGCCGACCACCCCCACCGGAGAAGGACAATAATGAGCCTCAAGACATCATTTTGCCAGAGTCGAGGATCTCCGATGATCCACCCACTTTCAAGGTACTTTTTTATTATTTGTAATTAAAAATTTAATCTGAAATCGCAAAACGTACATACATTTAGATGGCACAAAAGTGAATCAATGTTGAATCTATGTACGACGTATATATATGGGAAATCCCGTCCGCTCCACCCTAAGACCCTAACCCTACACTCTGCACTCTCTCTCACCACACAAAGTTTAACATGGTGCAGTATAGGAAATCCAGTCCTCTCCTCTCTCTCTTCTCATACACACACAACACACGGAGTTTAACATGGTGCAGTATAGGGAATCCCCAGTCCTCTCCTCTCTCACACACACAACACCCGGAGTTTAACATGGTGCAGTATAGGAAATCCACTCCTCTTCTCTCTGTACTCTCTCACGCACACAACACCCGGAGTTTAGTTTAATATGGTGCAGTATAGGGAATCCAGTCCTCTCTCACACACACAACACCCGGAGTTTAACATGGTGCAGTATAGGGATAGGGAATCCCGTCCACTTCTCTCTCTCACACACCTCTCGGAGTTTAACATGGTGGGTATAGGGAATCCCGTCCACTTCTCTCTCTCACACACCTCTCGGAGTTTAACATGGTGGGTATAGGGAATCCCGTCCACTTCTCTCTCTCACACACCTCTCGGAGTTTAACATGATGGGTATAGGGAATCCCGTCCACTTCTCTCTCTCACACACACCTCTCGGAGTTTAACATGGTGGGTATAGGGAATCCCGTCCGCTTCTCTCTCTCACACACACCTCTCGGAGTTTAACATGGTGGGTATAGGGAATCCCGTCCGCTTCTCTTTCACACACACCTCTCGGAGTTTAACATGGTGGGTATAGGGAATCCCGTCCGCTTCTCTTTCACACACACCTCTCGGAGTTTAACATGGTGGGTATAGGGAATTCTGAAATTGGGAATCCCAAATTTAATTTAATTTTCTTCTGAAACAGGGCCGATGGACAAACAAGCAGAGAGTCCTAGTGTTCGGATCAAGGGGAATTTCTTTCAGAGGTCGTCACATGATGGATAACTTCCGGAGACTCCTACCACATACGAAAAAAGAGTCCAAGATGGATAAAAGGGATAAGCTATTCGCTGTTAACGAGGTAACTAAAATGAAGAAACGCAGTACTCAATCATTTTCTTTTCAATGAATGAGCTGGGTCTAATTAACCAAATTTTGAAACATTTTCAGATCGCAGAAATGAAAAATTGCAACAAAACGCTGTTCTTTGAAGGCCGGCAGCGAGGAGATATTTATCTTTGGATGTCAAACATTCCTGATGGTCCATCCATCAAGTTTTTGATGGAAAATGGTAAGCTTGACGCTGGAGTTAAATGAATTGACTCAAACCAGTCGGCAGTCCAAGTTCTATATAATCCAACAGTAAAGTTAATTGTAAATTGGAGTACGACTTACGACTTCGTTTGCATTGCCGATCAGATGCGGAACCAGTTAATGGTTCGGATCTTTTGCAGCACTGCTAAATTAATTAGGCAGGGCCCCAGCCTGGATTTCCGTGAATTTGTGTTGTGGAATGACAGTCCTGGCTCATTGTCACATTTAAATTTTTTTAAATTTAACAATAACAAAATTCTAAAATAAGTAGGATATTTTCTAAAAGATTAATCGTATAGTATAGTAAATTGTATTTCTCTTATTCAATCAACAGTATCTACAATGGAGGAGCTTAAATTCACCGGAAACTGTTTAAAAGGATCCAGAGCCCTTTTATCCTTCGATGCCAGCTTCGATTCTGATCCACATTATCAACTAATGAAGGAAATGATTACACAGATCTTTGGAACGCCGTATCATCATCCTAAAAGTCAACCTTTCATCGACCATGTATTTACATTTACCATCTTAGACAACAGAATTTGGTTTAGGAACTATCAGATTATGGAGGAGGATGGTGCTGTTGTTGAGATAGGTAAAGAGTGACTTGACATTTTTACTTTCACATTCATAATTTGCCTAAGCTAACTGTTCTGTTGGACACTAAGAATACCTATTAACGCAATCAATTTCATTACAGGTCCCAGATTTTGTCTGAATCCAATCAGAATTTTCGATGCCAGTTTCAGTGGAATGACCATCTGGAGTAACCCTCATTATGTATCACCTAATAGGGTATTAATTGGATGCCATAATTTTACATTTACTACCGTACATTTCGAATGTAGTTCGCACGCAGACTTAAAGAATCGAATTTTTACAAGTGCGACCTAGATTCGAATATGTACAATATACCTGAGATCCTAAGTGTAATGAGAAATGAGATATGTAATAAATTATTGTAATCATTGTTCTCCTTCTGTAGTATCGTTCTGACCTGAAAAAGGCGACTGCTGGAAAGTACATGAACAAACTTAAGCAAAAAGTGGAATATGAAGAAAGCAAACCAGAGTACTCGTATAAACTGGACCCTTCAGATGAGATTTTCCACGTGGACCCAGATGACCTCGAAGATTAAAATAGATCCAGATCCAAACCATACGTCAACCGCTTGCAATTTTTTTTATTACTTTACCCTAACTAATGTTATATTTTTATTTCCTCTTGTCGGACATGACATGACTTTTAGCGAAGAGTTAATAAAGATATTTATTGTTGATTATCGAATTGAATTAATGCATTTTGATAATAATCAAACTTTTTCAAGACCAGAATAATGCCTAGTTTATTTTTTTAATATTAATACTAGATGCTGATTACAAATTTCGGTTAATGGGCATGATGTTTATTAAAAATATTTAAGCATAATTATACTACTGTATAAAGCGACCATTAAAATACACGTTTCATTATATTCACAGCCTCATAGGTAACAAAAATACATTTTTACAATTAATACAATTACAGCCTACAGCTACATAGCTACCTCAGTTCATAACCACACAAGTATAAAGAATTAAAAATAATATTAATTATATTAAGTTAGCCATCTGTGCAGCACTCTCATGATTGTTTAAGTTATATATACTAAATTCCACAACTCCATAGCTCTGAAATTTAATTAGTTATGTTACAATAAAATTAGGCAAATACCTAAATAATTTTAATTCATATAATCTCAAGTCTTGGGCATTATGCGTGCTGCGTAGAAAATTTCTAATCGGCTAGGTTAAACTAAGCTAAATTAAACGCCGTATTTAAACTTATTTGAAACTGGATTACTTGTTAGTTTCAGCTATAGACTCGGACATTATTATAATTTTATAATGTGTTTAAGTTTAATTAAATATATTTATATATAAAATAATAGTTTTTTGGAGAGACTGTCTGCTAACCATTGACTTAATTGATTGTTTGCTGCAATAACAGTTGCTTACATTACAGTGGATTGTTGATTGTGAAAGAATATGACAACAATGTAATAAATATTTAATACTAGTCACTAATTACAGTAATTACAAACGTTATAGATTCATAACAGGTACATGACCGATGACCACAAAAATAAAACGAATAATCAACTCTGCCGAAGGAAAAGCTGCTCAACAATACATTGTTGTCAATAAATAAATAAAGAATAAACTTTAACTAAAATACTTTTCCCACATTATAATAAAATTATTAGTGAATCAACGATAAGATTAGTTTTAAAACTCGATTTACGAAAGTTTGTTACAGTGGATTAGTCATTCAGTTCGGATTGAAAATTGAAAGCTGAACTCAGCTCCAGTCAGAAGCTCTTATAAATATACTGTATCATACACAATATGCATATTATATTAAAATATGATAAATTTATAAAAAAAATTAAAATTCACAGCAAAAATTGATCCCATTGGTACAGCAGTATGTATCTATAATTATGTCACATTTGTACACATTGTATCTCACTTTTTATCGTTTGAAGGCACAAACATTCGTTTTTCTTAGCATCATAGCCGTGCCGGTTTGCATTCGTTTTAGTCCAAACTCTTCTGATTCTGACCATTTTGACTCAGTCGTTTGGAGTTGTAGTTTCTCCATACGGATTCATTGGAATGGTTTCTTCGGGTGTGGCTCCAACGTCATTGGGGTCCATTGTAACCTTCTTCATGTGGGCACCTCCAAGGTTGGCACGTCGACCAGGAGTTACTAAGTCTACTGCATCAACCGTCATATAATTAAAAAGGGATTGTGGAGCGTAGTGTGACTTCCCATCGTCAACTCCGTCTATCATATTGAAGTCCTCGCAAAAGCATAGAAACAGCGTATCCACAGCCATCTGAAAAACGATAAAATTATGGATCTGAATTATTCGTTAATCTAATTATGTACTCCTCGATCTAAACCAATTTTTACAAACCTCAAAAACCGAAATCACACAATGAGCCACGAAATACGAAAACACAACTGTAAGAAGTACGGGAATGGCATAGAAGTGTAATTTATCATCGTTCCGAAACACAATCATTGCAATTAGACCAGTTAATCCAGCAGTGATACATTTAGTCAAAAACAGAACAAAATCTCCGATGCTGTTGATAACTGATATTTGTAGGGCATTTTGTGCCAGTGCGGAAAAGGCCTAATAACAAAAAAGAATAATCTTGTAATTAAAACTGCAGATTAAAGTAATAAATTTAAAACGTTGAGAATTTGAATCAACGTTAACTAACCAATCTTGAGGCTTGGAAGAAATCCTCTCCTTGAATTGAAATTACGGTGTATGCATTGTGATGCACGTATTTCATACAGCGTTCAAAACAATTCAAACAACAGATACAACATCTGCTAAGTAAGTTCACGATTTTAAACTCGCCCCATTTCCGGAAGCTGTAAAGTAAAAGGAAGTCATACAAATCAAAATTATTGTACTTGATTGACCATCAAAATTAATTCAAATACAATACTGATAAAAATATATGTTTGCAGTGTACTTGCACTTACACCCTCTGTGAAAACTGTAAGACCAGCCGCGGTAACTTGATTAGTGTAATCAACAACGATCCCAAAGCTATTGATCCGGTATGATATTTTATCATTCTTGTTATGGAGTTTAGAACAATAAATTTAAGGCTCGATCGATTCCTACAGACAATGTAAATGAATAAATTACAAATCACAACGATGTGCAACATATCTGTCAACATACAACAAATCAATAGTATAAATCGTCTATAAGTTCAAATTGAGATTATTCATTGATCCTTTACCTGGAGAAGTACCAAGTGGAAATCGAGCTTGCAATGACCATCTGTTGACACGCCAAAATAAATTCGGAACACCAGATCAGGCCCACTATGTTAATCCACCACATGTACTTAACCCAAGCCCCATCAGAATACTCGATCAATGTCCATCCTATCAAGACCATATTTTATATCCACTATAATGTTTCACTAATTTTCTTATGGAAATTAATTACCAGATATGTCTTCAAAATTGATGGTTTTGTTGAGTCTGGTAAGATTGACGTCTATAGATGTATCAGTTGTTTCGTTATTAAATTCATCTGTATTATTAATTTGAATTTGCTCATCACCACCCGGTATTGATGGAATCTGTCTTGATGTAGGATAATCTAATGGAAGACACGTGTTTCGAATGATTATTTGACAAGAAATAAAATGATAATAAAACCCAGACTAAATAAACTAGATATTTGACAAACTTTTTCAATCTATAGAGATACAGGTATTATGATCTAAAATCGAGAAGTATGCTACTTGTACTTACCAGCAGTGGCCAAACACAAAACAACATACAACCAAACGCAGAAAAATAATGTTAAAGCGACGTATGTGATGAAGGGTTGAATCAGAAGGCATGGCATTGACCACATAGCTTTCCCAGCTTCACGAAATAGCTTAACCACAACAGACACTCGCTTTCGTACCACGAGCACAACCAACAGAAGAATAATCTAGAATCAAAAACAAGGACGTATAAAAGAATTTCACTCAGCACAATCTGCAATATGGCACTAATGAGTTACTTACCGTAAAAATAGTCGCAACAATGCTAAAAGCCAGAAAAGCTCGTTCGTTATTCACGATTTCATCAAGAATCATATTTTCGTTTGTCGTATCCAAAGTGTTCTTAATCTCTACGTACGTCCACCAAAGAAACCCCGTAAATCCTATTAAGATAGAAAATTACATTTAATATTCTAGATTAAACCATGAAAGTAAATTCCTATCAAACTATCCTTACCAATTGACAGTACAGTTGCCGCAATTAGTATCAGGTATGAAATCAGGGCGGTAATCCAGTGCAAAATTACCAAAAGGATAAGTGAGATCACTAAATTTCAATTAAAACATAATTTTATCGTCAAGCTTTAATTTTTTCAAATGGTATTTAGAAGAACAGAATACTTACCAAAAGAAACTCCGGTAAGTCCAAGCACTGTGACCCAAGTCACAGCAAGATCTCCAAGAATTTGTTTGAATATGTTAAGATTATTCAAATAACCGTATGCATTGTAGAACATTTTATCTTTCGTATTCTCAGTTGGGTTTGGAATGCATCTATTTAGTACTGGGAGACTAAAGACAAAGTGAAAATGTAGACAGGTAATAATATTCCGTTTCTGTAATCTTTGAATAAAATAACGCTACAACAAACCTAGAGTATACTGGAAACTCTGGACAGAGAATATTAGCGAAATCCAATTTGGACGGTAACTTTCCGGGTGGTGGAATTCCTCTATTATCTTCCCATTCCGTCAAATCAAAGTCGTAACTTTTGCAGATAAAACACATGAATATAGATTTGTTCCTTTAATTTACACAAACTTTATCCATATTCCATATCCATTCATAAATATCTTACCGGCAAAAGTTTATCGATGTGTTTGTAAAATAGTCTTGCAGATCTTTCATGTTCCTCAATGTTTTCCGTGGACAGTCGCTGACACATACTTTCGTAGATCGATCCATATCCATTATATCGAAGTAGAAAACGTGCCTTAAAAAATGTATGACAGTTGAAAATAAAGAGTACATTTAGATTTTTATATTACAATAATTCCTATATAGAAACGATATAAAATATCTCACGGTTTTTCGGACAAATCTAGTCCAGAAAAGTTCATATTTCCAAAGTTTTCGTTCATCGTCCCGCACACGTTTCCAAAGCTGTCCATCCCATTTATAAGTCTCTTCGGGTTACCATAAACGATGGCAAAAGCTGCTATCAACACCTATAAAACGGGACGACAATCCAATCTTCAATTTTAATGCTTACCCTTGAATGACTTATTAAATTGAATCGCCTTGGACTTTGGACTTACCAAAATGCAACAGAAGATTACAAAAATAATCAGCCAAACGAGGTCCGTACATTCTCTCGGTTTTGGAATGGACAAGTTATTCATATCAACATCTTCCGAATCTTCACCCCCACAGCAACAACCCTTGAACCTCCCAGTTGATCTTCTCGAGGGCATCTCGTCTGTTGCGACACAGTCGCTAATACGCCAAAAACGTTCCTAATAAACGCTCAATTCTAACTATTGATATAAGCTATCTACAAACCAATGAAGTCCTAACTGTGAATGGGGTTTGACCTCTAACCTTGCCAAACACCTAGTTTATGTTACATGTTAAAAACGACTGTTCTTATTTATGCTCTAGTCTACAATATACCCTGTCACCCTGTGCTTTACACTCTTGACTCTAGCTAAAAACAAAAAATACGAATCACAAAAATACAAAATCAAAAATACAAAATACCAAAAATACGTGATGTTTTTCAGAAAATACTATTGTCCTATACTCTAAAACAACCTGCTTTACATCACAGTACACCTGTCAAATCTCAAAATGTTAAATGTCATCTCGATTCTCGATCTGTCAACGTCAACTGTCAAGTCAAGGGCAAAGGGAGAAATAACAATGTTTTTTTCGTTCATAAAAATATGAAATATGATGGTCCCCCGAATTTCGGGAAGAAGTTACAATCTACCGACGGTTTGTACTGGCGGTTGGGAATAAAGTCAACAATTAAAAGTTAATTATTTTTAACGATACGACGGATAATTAAAGTTAAGAGGCAGCAGGGCGTGGAATTAAATTAAATACTTCAATCGAAGTAACATTTAATCTACAATATTTACCGACGGTTCAAAATTTCCCGCCTTTCTTCTCTTTCTATATCTGTACGGTACCAAGTGAGACTTTTCACTTTCTCCGTAAAAAACCAGAGTCATTCACCACAAATATACAGTGCACAACGAGCGACCACTCGACTCGCACTCTCCGCTCTATATGCGCTTGGTACGGAGAGTCTCAAGTCACCCCTCCTCCACCTGCACGAGTGGCCCTCTCAACTCTCCGCTCTATATGCGCTGGGTACGGAGAGTCTCACATCACCCCTCCTCCACCTGTACGAGTGGCCCTCTCAACTCTCCGCTCTATATGCGCTGGGTACGGAGAGTCTCACATCACCCCTCCTCCACCTGCACGAGTCGCACTCTCCACTCTCCCGTCCCTATTGAGGTAGTACGGGGAGTCTTAATTCACCCCACATCCACCTGCACGAGTGGCCCACACTGCCACTACACTCTATTTTACTCTAGTACGGGGAGTCTCAAGTGTTCCAAAATGTCAACTTAGAGATGAAATGGAGCATAAATATCTTAAGATTAGACTACTGATAAGCACTCCGGAATTCCGAGACCCAGGCAAATGCGATATCAACAAAGCTCTTATAGTAAATTCCGACGAAATGATAGCAGTCATGACTTCTACCCGACTTCGGATATCTTGTTCCCAAACGGTTTCACAATTTTGCAGCCTTTTGAAAAATCAAAATTAGGGTTTCATGACATCAAAGGCAAACAAAAATAGAAGTTTATATAAATACATAATAACTACATGGATAGGAAACTACCTATAAGATAAACCAGGTTATATCAACGGTGCTGAGAGAAATGGGAAACGTGAGACATTTCGAAATCATGGAATCCAACTATAATTACTAATTATAATGAGCATCGATAAGTCGATAATGTCGAAAGACAATATAGTAACTTGTCTCGATAATAAGGCTTACAGAAAAACAGTCTGTAGAGAATAGACACTCTCAATACTAAAGATAGAGGTATGTTTGATTAGAAGCTACGACATTATTTGTGTTTGCCAAACGCAAACACAACCATGTCGACACAAGCGGACAATTCTTAACAACCGAAACTGCAAAATTACATCTTATAGGGCAGGTTCGTAAGTTTATGCAACTTCTGAAAGTTATGGGACTTGCAATTGGGGATTTATTTCGGTAAGTAAGGGCGCGATTATAACGGTAATTTAATAGCTCTTGAGACTCGTTGACCTCATCCAGCGTTGGTTTCATTTTAAAATGACCTTAACCCTTATTTCAAGTCAATTTATTTTATTGCAAAAACCTTCAGATTTTATGCCATTCTGAAGACAAAGTTTATGAACGAACGAAATATGCCAAGAGGAGTTGGGAAGTGAAAGTCTGCTTTCACTTGAATGTCACGTATGAATCTATGAATACTTTAAATCCCTCTGATCTAACATCTAACTCAGTCCTCGAAAATAGAGCAGAAATTCGGAGACCCCCAACCATCATTATGATTGCCGCCGACCACATTATATACATATGTAACCTTGCCATTTGCGAAGTTCCCATCCTGTGAAACAACAACAGTGAAAGGTCGAGAGCAATAGACACGCAGAGCAGGTTAACCTCAAAAGATCAAGTGCAAATAAAGCTCTTTGCTTTCGTCAGAATATTGAATATTGAATAGAAAAATTTAACTAGTAAAATAGGTAAAATGAAACAAAGTCCATGTATAATTGCATGAAAAATATTTTAAATTGATTCCAATTTTGTGGGATCTGATTAATAATTTTTGGGCTTGGCAAACAATTTCGGATTTAGAGATATTTATTCATCTTCGTTGAATCTGCATCTTTAAAATAAACAGTCTTTGTGCTTTGATAAGATAACCCTAGCCAGGGAAGTATGTTTAAATGGCAAAACCATGAAAAAATCCTATTTTTACCCTGTTTCTGGGGTTTATTTCTTAATAGTCATACACTTCTCAACCTTCATCCATACATGTATTTATTGAACATTTAGAAATCACATAAAATTTGTATATCATATGTGAAGATAAAATCTTATTGTAACAACTCATGCATCTCCATTACAGGTATAAACACACCAAAATCATCGGGGTTCCCGTACCGTATTTGCAAAACATAAGCAAAAAAATGAACGCTTAGGTGACAGAAATGGCACTCAAATCCATATTTCACTGGTTGAAGAGAAAGTTATTAAATGCTACAAGTCCCTGTTCCATGTCCCAGACTACCGTCCCAGACCCCCACCGCCGAAAAAATGGCAGGGTTGGACCATAGATATTTCAAAATCCTATTATATAATTCCATCGTCCTTGTACAAATCATATCATTCAAGCCGTTACAAAAATACAAAACTACAAACCCAACACGGATGGAATGGGGCATTCATAGACTACTTCAGAGCATTATAAAGTATACTATTCATAACTCTATGGGTATCTTTTTTACCGTGTCCGTCTGTCCATTCGTTTGATTCGTCCATTCAACAAGGTATATGATTTTACTCTATGGTTGGGGAAATGTGAGATTCTCGTGTAAATGACTCTCATGTGTCTGACAACGATGTTAAATGGTATTTGAAAGTATTGTTTCGTGATTTACGGCTAATTTACAACAGTTTTCGGGACAGGGGCTTTCTTGACCCCGGGGCAACTGAATCAGCGAATCACCCTCGCCCTCGAGTGCATTCCACATCCAGTCCCTCGAGGACATTTCCCCGTTAGCCCATGGAGAGCTTGATAGCTTAAAGGTAGCTTAGGCCGTGTAAATTTAATATCTCAAAAGGTAAAGAGGAAGTATGAATTGGGAATCGGGAATTGAGAACGTCTGGGCAGGATTTGGTGAGTTTTCTCCTTCCTCTTGTTCTATAAAAAATAAACACGTATAGAGGTAGAGATTGGATCGTAGATTCCGTACTGTGCTTTAGTAGTTGATGGGAACTGTGGAATATAGCCCATTGCGGGATTTTATACGGGATAATATTTAAGACCGTCGGAGAGCAAAATCAAGCTCCCGAACCCCGGGTAAAAGCCCGCCCCCGTCTCCTTTCTACGGAGAATATTGATTTCCCTGCAAGAACACAAGAGGTGCTTTCACCAATTCCATGCTTTCACTTTGGACCAGCTTATTTACGTAAAAGAGTATAAATAGTCCCAGAATGCCCCCACGGGCTCTTTAACTTTGGAATTTAGAATGATACTTAAAGCTCCGAGGTCATCGTAAGTATTTAATGTAATCCTACCTACCCCTGACTGACCTATGACCTTTGACCCTTAAAGTCAGAGATTAAAAAAATTTTGCTGATTTTTAAGGTTTTTTTTCGCAAGGCTACCCGGATTTTCTAGAATCGGCGGATGCTCCGCAGTGAAAAACCCGAATTCGGATTCGGGATAAGAAGGTTGGGCCGGGAGACTCAATTTCCACCGTTTTCTCGGATTTCTGCGGATTTTTCTGCGACATTCATTTGAGGAAGTAGTGGCATATAGCTAGAATCCAAGCTCCAAAAACCATACGGACCAAGACAGTCTGACTCTGAGTCACTTACCTCTGGCTCTGCTACTGTGTTTGCAGGATTTGCAATTTCTTCTCTGACAGAGAGTGACTAACCGAAGAACAGAAGTACAATATTGTTTTAGATTGGTAAAGTTCGTTTCAATTGGCAGGATAGCAACAGCTCCTCTCCGGGCAGATAACGTCTTATTCTTAAGAGCCTTACCCGCTTGTTTATACCAAATTACTATATAAGGCTAAGACTGGACTCTGCGGGACAAAGCATAATAATAACATAATCAGATACGGTTTTATACCCACGAGCAGCTTAAGTCTGGGAAAAACAGAAATAACTGTAGGAAAGAGCTATAAGCTATTAAGGACAGGGTTTATTAAGATTAAAGAGGGGTAACTAACGGCTCGGCAGGGTTTTATGGCTCTATTTGTCCTATTTGTCGGAGTTGGTTTTAGAATATTGAAGAAATAAGTGCATTTCCAAACAGTTTCTGCTCGTATTTACCAGTTTTAATCACTTTGTTCTGATTGAAGTTGAGGAGAAAGCAGGAGAAATGGCTTCGTATTCGGAAGTTCGACGGGATTATGCTAAATTAGGTAAGAGTGATTTTTGGAAATTGCGTCATTTTCTGGAAATTTCGGAAATAAGGAATGTTGGGCCTTTTCAGAAACGTACTGTCCATTTGACGAGACCAAGTGGCCTTCGGCTCACTTCGAAGAGGCTTTGGAACCTTTGAGGGGCATGCCGAAACTGCAGATCAAACATGGCTCGGACTGTGAGTTAATTTGTCATTCGATTTTAAAATTTTGGACGGGTTGATATTACTTTTAATTGGTTTAATCAGCTATAATTTAGTCAATCAACGAGTGTTTGTAATTGGAAGTGATGGGACACGGTTGGCAGTGTTTAAATTATTTAGCCAGATTTTGGCAATCAATACCAATTAAATGAGCTGTCAATTATTTCTGTGTTTGAGTTGAAAGGATTTCGACTGTTTAATTAGATTTGGTTAGGATTAATGAACTTTGATTCGAAAACAACTTCACTTACACATTAATTCGATTGAACTAACAGTTCCATTGAAATAGAAACTCACCCCGTTTTTGGAAAGTTTGAAAAAATTAACGATAAAAAACTTAGAAAACCATAAAATTGGAGTTTTAATTCTATTAGAAAGTAACTAGAAGGAAAATATTTAAGGATTTAAAATAAGGAAGTGCCAATGCACTGCCAAGTTTATAATTATAAGAATAAAAATTAAATTGATATCGGAGTAGATAATCCTGTAGTTCCAAATTATTATAAAAGAAAAGCTAAAACACTGATGACGAAATTAGCAAAAAACGTTGTTTTTCGGTCTGGAAACGCGACTGGAAATGTATAAATGAAAATTTGATGACGAATTTGAGTGAAAACCCGTTATTTCGTCGTATTTAAGATTGAAATATATTTTAGTTAAATGTAATTTTTAACGGAAATTCAGTACAAGAGGTGACCCACACGTCGACCCAGTTCCAAATCTCTGAGGGTGACAACGACGACAACGTGATCCTGATCGGAGTTCAGAAGAACGGTTGGGCGATGAGGAAACCCGTCACGATCCTCGATCTCGGGGGCAAAGAAATACTCAAAGTCGAATTTGAAAATAAAACTAAAGGGATTTTTAAGAGCCTCGTTCCCCCAAAGGTACGCTTCCCCATTGACCTTTGACCCCCTACAAATTTGACCTCTTGATGGGTATATTACTTTGAAATTATGAGCTTTACACGAGAAATGTACATATTTTATTGACTTTATTACATATATAGCGAGCGATGATCACCCTTTTGACCACGGGGAACCCGATCGGGTCCGTTGTGACGAAGTCCAACTGGTTGACGAATGATTTTGAGATTTGTGATGAACAAGGGAACGTTCACTTCTACATCAAGTCCAAGGAGAAGATCTTTAGTGCTTCGGAATACCCTGTAAGCATTTATAGTGATTTGACCTTGTGGTGGAATTTATTATAGTAGTTTTATGAATATAAACTTGTTTTTCAACCTAAAATTTTAATCCGAGTGAGTTTTAGCCCCCGGAATAAATCCCCACCCCAAAATGCATCCCAAATATCCAATCCAAAGATTGTGAGAAATACAGCATTTTTTTTATATCCTCAGGTAGCAACTCAGGACGGACGTCTCGTGGGCAAGATCGTCCGGAAGGGAATAACCGGGTTGGACTTCACTGTCGAGGCTTCACCTCAACTCGCTCCAATTATCAAAGCCATCTTCCTTGGATTTGTTATGCTCTTGGTACGACCAAAATTTCTGAAATTATTAAAAATTTTACTCAATTTTCTCGTAATTTTCATAATTTAAAACAACTACTTATTTTTACTACACAGGACATCATCATGCGGAGCAGAAACAGTCTCAGTCACGTTCAAGCCGTTACTCAAATGCCATAAGTCCATCTTCCCTTCTCACATTCCAAAATATCACTAATTCATATTTAAAAAAAAATACACAATTTCTTCTTCAGAAATCAGAAGGAGAGTAACTATCATTAAAACATCCACTCACACTCTACTATTGACTATATAAAACTATATACTTTTCAACACGTAAACATACTGCGAGTTCTACGAATTTACCATGCTTTCCAGAAGATAACCAAAGAGATAAAAAATATATATATATTGGATGATGATCAACATTATCTAGCTTCCACCGCGATATAAGAATAGGAACGAAGAGTGCTTCGAAAACGAGTGATTTCCGGTTTAGAAATGCATTTCCAGGTGCAGTTGTAGTAGGTATAATAGGGTTCGTAGACAAGCAGATTTTAATTATTATTGCTATATTCAGACAGGAAGAAAAATCAAGGATTTTGATAAAAATCCTGGAAAACGGTAGAAAAATTAAAAACTCCATGCATTAATCATTTAAAAAATGAGCAAGTTATTTTAGAATATATTCTTAGCATTGATTTCAGAATAGAAATAAAAACAGAAACATATCGAATAGTGCCCGAATTTCCTAAAAGTTAATTCCATTTTGATTGACATTTAACTTTGAATGTAGGGTTAATTGAGCAATTAGTGAGGACTTTTTAGGCATTTTAACATTTCCTATAGGCGGATTCATTAAAGCTCAGAATATTCAGCTAATTAGGCTATACAACATAACCATTTCACGATACTTTTTGGGAAGAAAAATACTACATATTTACCAGATATCAGTATCAAGACGTTGGAATTTTAATTGTCTTGAACAATAGGAAATTTAAATCTGCCTAGAAATCCGCAAATCTAAAAACTTTGTAGAAGAATCTTTATTAAAAAGCAACTTAAAACATGTTCAATGATTTACATAGAAGAATAACAAGTCTCAAGTATGAAGTAAATCTATAAATAGATACAATACTGTGTAAACGTAAAGGATAGACTGGATAAAAATCAATATGGTAGTAATTAACCCTAAAAATCCATAAGATAATTAGTTTACACGAAGTTCAGCATATCAAAGCATAAAATCGCTTCCGCAGCTTTACGCTGATTTCCATAGGCCTTTTTTCGAAAACAAAAATATTTACTTGTAATTTCTAATTACTGAAATCACATAGGAATATACTATTCTATAAGAACCTTTATGCGTGAAGATGGGGATGAGACCAATCGTTAAAAGTTAAAACGTTTAAAAACCTACCAATTACTTAAAGAGTGAGTACTGAAATAAGCCCCCACCCCGAAATAAAAGCCTCATCTTCCTATACATTCAATGTTTAATTCTCATGCTATCTTTCAAAGTTAAATTATAAATTAGCTGTTTTTAGGGGTTTATAACATTTACCCCCCGGGGGGGGATTTCAGTATTTATTCGATTTTTCTTTCTCGATGTTACTTATCTGTTTAAACAATCATAGTTAATAAGCTTAAAGAAAACTATAATGTTCTCAACATTGGCTCCAAATTACATATCAAAAATATTGCAAAATGTTCCAAATTGTTACAAAATGTTCCAAGCCATCAGGATTCCAGAACCCATACGAAATATTGTAAACCGTATTAATTATCCTATCATAATTTATTAAATATTGAGGCTCAGTTTTAGTTGTAGGAGTTTTTCTTCTCATGGTTAGGAATTTTAAACCTTGTAATACATACCAACTAAATCGAGTGCTATGAGCTAACCAAAATAGGATAAAAAAAATCCTAGAACTAAATCTGAGGCTCAATAATACCCTATAACTTGTGTAACAATGAAATCCTGGGGATGGATTTTTTGGTCAATTTGGAGGAACTGTAAAAAGCAGAAGGGAAAGGTAGCCTAAATAACTTGTGGCTTTCAAACAAATTGTAAACTCAACATATCAAAACAGAGCAATCTATCGAATACGAAGATATAAAAATTAGTGATTTAATAATAATATCGAATAGCAATTACCCATCATCGTTAAACAAAACTGTAATCCAATTAATTACAAGAATATATTTGAATATTGCAACTATGCTTTGATCAAATGTCATAAGTAGTAGCCAAGCTATGAATGCTATTAATAAAACAAAATCTTAAAAAATCTTCGGAGTTTTTTCTTCCTTATTTTTACATCGAATTTTTGAGAAGGTCATAAGGTCAATTGTGTACTCAAGGCCCAATCATGTCTGCATTCTTCGTGATCCTTATTATTGAATTTAAATCGGCACGGAACGCATGGATTGTCTTGAAAAAATTGCGTGTGAACCTCTTAAATATATGGTCTTGACTCTGACGATGTATTTGCATGCGAAATTCGGGTTGTTCGTAATCGTAACACGTATTGCTTATTAGAGGATCGAAGGCTTCGGAGATTTTTTTTCAGTAAGAGTTGTGATTCATTCGGTTAGAAACCCTTAGAAAATCTGATTCGATAACATTTCGTGAATTTTGAACTGGAAAAATCGTTTTTTTGTCAAAAAAATCTAAAATTTCGGAAATTGACCATGATTTTGAACGAAATCATATCAAATTCATGGACGTCGTCCCCCAAAAAAACATGCATTATCATCTTCCTCAGTGAAGTCGTCGCAATTTCCAGTTTACTTTGCATTGGATTCGTCTACATCCACGTCTACCTCGATAACTACACGGCCAAGAGATTCCCTCTCCTCCCCGTCGTATGTTCATCGATTTCCGACAAGCTTGTCGACAACTGCGATCTGACCGATGTCAATGTCGACGTCAATGTCGATGGACACCCCGAGTCGATCAGTTTTGGTCGACTTGGTCGTAGTAGTGGTGAAGCTATTCCTAGCAATGGAAGCAGTAAGCGTTCTCAGTGGAGCTCCTGTGGAGAGTTCTGTTCCCATGAAAAACAGTGTCGACAAGTGAGGGTCAATGTGAGGTCACCCGGGTCGGAATTTAGGCTGACGGAGTGCAAAAATATCGACGTTGTCGAATGTGGATTTCGAATCAGTCCTTTGTACGAGCATGATGGAGATGGAGACTGGAATGACGGGTTGGTCGTATTTTTTGGGGGATTTTTTTTTGTAGATTTCCATACTTTTTGGAGAAATACACGCATTTTATAAAAACACTTAAATACTAGATTTCAAGTGTGAAATTAAATATGATAAGAAAATCTTAAATTGATTGAAACCTTACGAAATTATGATTCCCGTGCAGTTGCACTTCCAACAGTACCCAACAATGCCCACCCCTTCAAGGCCTCTACACATGCAAAAGAAAGACCCAACAGGGTACATTTCCACCGGAAATTGACGATGAATCCCCTCCACCCCTGGAATGCGTCAAAATAACAACTTCTTGGACCTGTAACAATCCCACCCCTTCAAGTTCAACAATCAACTGCAACAATGGACTACAAACAAATTCCTCATCCTCTCAAAAAATCGGGAATTGCTTGCATAAAACCGGCCTGCATTTCTGCGATTCCGGAGCCTGTAGCCTCGTCACAAACCTCAAGGAAATGTGTACAAATACGAACAAATGTGAGGATATACCCCTTCAGGGTAAAAATGTCATCATAACTCATGAGAACGAAGGGACCATCGTCACGGCCCGGTGCTTCAAGGGATTCGAAGCTACAAGTGGCAGGGAAATCTACCCCCGCGGGCTAAGGGATCTTATAAACCCAAGATTACCACCTACGTTGGTACTCGGTTGTAACCACATCCGGTTGCCCCCACCGGTCATTCCTCCGGATGGTCATGACCATCCTTACCAGAATGGGCAAGTTATATTTCAGTTACTTATTCGACTACTGATTTATCCATCTTCTAATTTTTATTTTTCAATGTTTTTGTGGATTTATTGTTTGTTGAGACTCGAAGAAATTAAAGACATGAAAGACAATGGACCTTAATTTTTTCATACGCTGTGATGGAATGGAGAATAGAGTGCATTTTTGGGTGGGGATTTATTTCGGTGTTCTAGTTCAAGTTTAATGTTTTTCGGGGCATAAGGATGACTATATTTTTATAAATTATAAAATAGATGACTTTTAATTCTTGAAGCCTTTGACATACGTGATGATGAAACGGGTGGGGCTCTATTCCGGAGGGTTATTAAACTAAATTATGGGATATTTATTTCGGGAGTTATTTTGCTTAGTTATTTCTTGTTGGGGATCTATTTAAAGAGCTGCAGTTAATACGATCCCTTTCAATTTACTCTAGAATAAATCTAAAAGACTGTTTAAACGGAACGCTTCTCGACAACGTGACGCTTCCACCGGTCATCAGTCTAAAAACGCTTGAGTCAATTTGGCATGAAGCCCTGACCCACGAGGACCTCTTGTTGGACCCGATTGACCAGAAATATGCCCCACCCCTCTCCAACCTCTCTCTGTTCAGATCAGTTCGGATCTACTCCTCTGATTTTTACAAGCTGAATGGCTGCGACATTTACAATCTAAATTCTAAAGATACTGACAATTCCTGTCGGGATTTTTACGAGAATTACGCAAGGCTACCGGGGCATTTCCGGGGACAATCCTTGTTTCCATGTTATTGCAGGAACACGATTAAGGGTCCCCCGTACTGCATAATTGGGGACAGGGACTTGTTTTTGAGGAACTGGGACGATATTTTGGTTCGGGATTGGCTGAGTCCGTATCGGATTTGGGTCCTTACGATTTTGTCTATTCCACTGGGGTTAAGTTTGATTGTTTTGTTGGTTTTGTTATGTCCCTTGATGACGGATTCGATAGATTTGTCAGAGCCGGAGGTTTTTGTGATTTCAAACTCTAGAAAAACTTCGAGGAGTTCGTGTCAGTCTGGTTTGGATCTGCTGGAAGTGCAGAAATGCTATGAATCGAGGAGTCGGAGACCTTCTATTTTTCTGACACCTGTCACTCCATTTAATAACCAAGCCTGAATATTTTTTTAAATTCTGACATTTTTATATTCGTTTTTAACATGAAAGCGATGGTTTTATTCTGCATACTGTGGTTTTGACTTTGTTTGTAAAACCTGTAAATATTTGGCATTCGAGACATACGCGTTTTCCATATTTATATTCGTTTTGATTTTTAGTTAATAAAATGATAACCTTGTAAATGTAACTGTTATATTAATTGTGCATAATTATCGGATTTATTGACCATCCCAGAAATAGTATGGTTGATAATCAGCATAATGAAGATGATTGATCACATTGTCAATTGACATACTTTTTTAATTAATGGAGATAAAGTGTTTCTCGTCATGTACATTATCTGTATCTGCATGTACTTGAGAGAGACAGTTTTTGGTAATAACAACAGCTCCAATTAGTTGGATCCTGAAATTAAAGCTTATTGTATAAAATATTCACTCGTCTGCAAAAATGATTTCGAAAACCGCAAAGATCGCCTCTGGGCTTCTGGTCATCTGTAAGTGGACGAATTTTGATATTTCCCAGCGTATTTTAGTATTATTGCTCCTAGAACAATTATAAAAAATTAGCATTACGAATACCTCAATCAGCAGCGATTTCTTTCTCGCGTCACACCGGTCCTCGAAGTCGAAGTTGAACTTATTAGAGAGTCACTTGAGATTCCGACGGACCCTACTGACTGCCATTTAATATTGATTTAAAAACAAGACTATATTATTATGCAAAATCGTATGTTATTTTGCACAGGTTTTGCCATTCTGGTGCAAAGCAAGCCCTGGGAACCGGAACCAAGGGCGGAGCAATGGTGGCTGGACCGACATGAACAATACGTCAACAATTCCAGGATAAACGGTGCTAACATCTCGATCGTGTTCACGGGATCCTCTTCGATTGATAACTGGAGGACGACGGGGAAGGAGATCTGGGACGCCAAGTATGCGCCCCTGGGGGCTGTCAATTACGGTATGTCATGTCAGATAACATGGTTACAGGGAATTTTTTAGTGATTTCTGGAAATCAGAAAAATTAGAACTTTTTTCTATTTTCCGATTTTTTCGCTGATATACAAACAATACTATTGTTTGTTGGCTGATTTCCTAAGGTATCGGTGGAGACTCGATCCAACACCTCCTCTGGCGAGTCACAAACGGTGAAATGGACAACATGAACCCCAAAATGGTCGTCGTCTACTGCGGGGCCAACAACGTGCCAGGAAACCCGTCCAACGACGAGATCATCCGTGGAATCAACGAAACGCTGGCCGAATTGGCCTCCAGGCTCCCCGAAACCAAGATCCTCTACCTGAACATTAACCCTCGGGGTGACGTGAATCCCGTTAATGGGACATGGGAGCGGATCAAGGCAATTAACGAGCAGATCACATTACAGCTCGATGCCGCCGAGGAGTTCGTTATCTTTGACATGTTTGACGACTTTGTCGAGTCGTGGGGGCAGATTAAGAGCGAGTTGTATCAAACCGATAAGCTCCACTTCAACAAGGATGGCTACACGGTTTGGGACTCCGTTTGGAATGAGACCTTCTATAGTACTTTGAATTGAGGGAGTTGATTCTGTGTTTTTGGGCTGATGAAGTTGTAACCAGATTGTTTTGCTTCTTACTGGTTTAATTCGGTTCATTTGAATAAATAACATCAAGTTTCATGAAACATTAAATTGCTGTCCAGCAAGTATGCTTATTTTATAGAAATATTGTCATCTTGCGTGATTTTTTAATGCAAATATCTCCGTATAAGTACCCCCGGATTAACTCACCATCCCATATCATTTCTAGACTTTGAACTTACAACGACAACTCTCTGATTGACTTGATTTTTTGTTCTGATATAGCTTTAGACTATGTAGACGACTTATAGGGAAAAAATTCTTCTCTAAATTGGTGTTTAAGAGGTGAAAAAATTCATAGGGTTAGAAAATCAGCGATAATAACATTTTCAAATGCTCAATAAATTACAAGTTTTTGACCGATGTTAAAAATCATTGAATTTTCAGTGCCGGACTTGTTTTTCAAGGAACCATGGTCATTAAATCTCAAAATTACAAATTCTTTGAATTCCATCGGATACACCGACCTATAAATGTTTCCTTGCATCTACATGCTCAAATTGTGTTTGAAATCACGAATAAATATTCTTGTAAACCAAAAAGTTATACTTTTATGCTTCTCGGGTGGGGATTTATTTCGAGGGGTTTTGAATGAATTCTACCGACTGAGAACTGAAACTCGAAATTTTCAGAATAAAATCTCCAGTTTAATGCATAACTCAAGTGTTAGCTACAACATGCAGTCTAATAAATAAATTTGGTCTTTAACCAAGATCTCAAGCTAAGCAGGGATAGAGGATTGGATAGGCTTAAAAATTTGTCAATTAAAACCCTAGATTTACAATTACAATTCCAATACAAAGGCCAACTCATTTACGGGATGATTCATAAATTTATCTTCAAAAAAACCTAACCACCTAAAAAGCCAGTAATCTTCAAAATTATTTCCCCTATAACAAACTACAACATTGACGAACCTCCCTGTAAAATTCGTCATGTTTAAAACACACAGGTCTAATCTAATCTCGGTACACATAAGGTTAAGCAAATTAAATTCATAAACTTTAGTTTAATACGGTAAATATAATTACATATTTCATGATTGAGATAACCTCGAAAATGTCCAAACCTCCACATCCACTCTTATTATAAAACAAAGTCAGGGGAACAGACTTCCAGTTTTACAAAACCTTCAGACTTTCCATATACAATCTTGCTTAGTCCTTACAAACAATACCTTGTTTGTTATAAACAACAGACATTCCTATTGTTACAAACAAACCTATTTCAACAATGGTGTTACTGCTTCCTAACAATTTTTCCAGCCTCTAGTTACCCCTATTTTCAAGTCATATTGTTACAAACAATGGGAACAACAAAAGGGGCCCTCAACAATGGACTCTAACCTCATAAACTGTTAAAATAAAGGTTAAAGTCTGCCCTGTAAAAAAGTACACTAGTTTTTTTAAATACAAGTTGAAGTTAATATGTAATAGTGTTAATGCTCTAGTCGAGTTTAGGGAGTTCGGTTAACTAAAAGTACAAATTATACAGTTACTCTACTATAAACAACTCACATTCCAAACGATCGTAAAGAAAGCAAGGACCCTGCTGGCCCAACCTCCTTGAGCATCCTAACCTCAGTTAATAACAGATTATTATTATTTTAATTATTAGCATGAGGAATTCTTGATTTTGATTTTTGTAATCGGAAAGAGGCTACGTGATTCACTAGACATACACACCATGTCGAATCCGATCTTGTAGCCTCAAGCATGAACTGTTGATTCCATCCCTAGATATGGAAATCAACATCAACCTTCGAACTATATAGAAGATCGTGCTTTCTGAATCATAATATCAAATACCGCAAATATTTAAATAACAGCCCCCCCCCCCCCCACTCCCCCCGGAAAAAATATTATAAAAATTGGCTAAAAAATGTAGCATTAAATGACCATCTATTCTGAACGGCCTATTCTGATTATGCCCCCGGAATAGATCCCCACCCCGAAATACATACCCAACCCACCCTGGGGATCTATTTCGAGAAAAACGTATTAAATTATAGGTTAGACCATGCAAACAGTGCTGTGAGACTAATAGCGGCTGGCCGTTGCCCCGGAATAACTCCACTTATTTCCGTTTCTAGAGATTAATAATTTAACACAATGAACTAGATTCTAGCTAAACAGCTAAGCTTGTACAATCCTACTTAGAATAGATCAACGTCATCGACCTAACTAGTTAATTCCGACCCAAAACCGACCTTGTCGATGGACATATGTGGATTTTGACACAATATCAATGACGTGTGGAATCTTGACTATCATGATATCATATTTATATTTAATGAATTAATTAATTCATAGAACGTTTAAAAACACTCACTCTCCTGCTCCTGTAAGAAACAGGATCACTAATAAGTACGAAATAAGCACCTGCGTCTGTTGAACCATGAACCTACCACCAGATGAATGAATGAACGCGTGTAATAAAAGCATAATATCGTTTTTAACAGTTGCCTATCAAATTTCAAGCATTATTTTAGCCTTGTTCGGCAGTATTCAATATCCCATCCTAAGACATTTATTACATCTTTTAATTGCACGTATAAAGGAGATTAGGCTCATACAAGCTATACAGATATGAAGTACAAATTACATGGAGTTTTTGAATATTTGAATATTTCATAAGCTTAATTTTAAACCCTATAATAAAGCCTCTTGATTAGAAGCTACAGGGTTCTTTCCCCTTCTCCTACCATGTATATTAGGTGTAGGACAATATTATATTAGAGTTAATATGTTAAAAAATCAAAAGCATCTGTGAGCTTTGCACCATGTATGATGTATTGTGTATGTGCTATTCACTGCAACTGCATTTAAACAGAAACTAGAACTAGGAGCAGTTTGCTTAATCTTTAAACCTCCATTCATTCCTAGTTCTCTCCTCATCCTGACACGACATCAGGGGTTCTGTCGAAGTAAACGGTTTAATTTTAAAAATCAGATCCGAAATTCTAGATCTAATTGCCGACGGGAATTTACGCTGAATCGAAACTCATGCAAACTAATTTTAAATAAAATCAGGTTGGATAGAGCATCTATAGATTTATTTTAAGACGAATATATCACAGAGGACAATTTTTGTAGAAGCAGAACCTCCGCAATTCGGGTAACCTTGTCCTTTGGTTTAGAAACACATTAACTCAGTTTCAGAGCCTCCGTTTCCTATCTTTTTCAATTGTCTTTTGGACCAGGCCCAAGAAATGCAGGAAGAATTCCGAGTAATCATCCTTCAAGTTCCAGAAGCTTAAAACACAAGTGCTTAAGAGCTATAAATTCATTCATTTCCTAATTACGACTTGAATAATTTGCAGGTTTAAACTGTAGCCAGTTTCTGGAAAGAACAATTGATTATAAGGAAATATATAAACAATTCTGTGGAAATTTGTGAATTCGATCCGAGAGGATTGAAACGATTTCAAGGATGGACGACTCCATGCCTCCTTGCCATTGTCGGCTGAAACGGATACCTAGAGTGTCGTCTTTGGTTCAGTCTCCGATTGCCACGACCACGACAACGATTAAGATCACGAGTGCGGAGATTGACATTAATTGCAGTAGTAATAACAATAATAATAATAATATCGGTGACAGCGGTCTTTTGGCCCCAACGAGGTACTTTCATAGACCAGAGTACATGGAGAAGTTCTCGGAGTCGAGGAGACAATGCAAGAACGCGGGGGTGAATGACGCGGAGGAAATTGTCAGGGAATTGAGAGATGATATTTTTGGAGAGGATCGGGTCTTTCAGGGTCCTTTCGGACTCAGAAAATGTACGTGGTGTTTATTTTTATATTTTTATTTAAAAATAAGACCCCCCCCCCTAAATAACTCCCCATGGGGGATTCGAAGGAACTATAATGTGGCTGGGGAAAAGAATGGTGAAAAATGCCAAATTTTGTAAGATCTTCTGAAGTTTTTTGACGAGGGATGAGGGACGTTATCTGATTCCCTCGTGCAACTTATACACTGAAATAACTCCCCACTCGGAATAATTTTTAATTAAGTTCCCCGGGGATAAGTTTCAATAAAAAATGGAAATGTTAAACAATGTATGATTATGGGTATTTTGTATGAAAATTAAACAGTGATTTACATGGACCATGCCTCATCCGGAAGGTCGGTCAGAGGGATAGAAGACTTCATTACGGAAAATGTCCTTGGTCTTAATTCCACTGTGGATGATGATAAGGGGTCAAGTACGCCAAAGTTATCGCAAATGTCGGTTTATCGGTAAGCTGCGGATTTACTTTACAGTCTCTTTTTGTCTATAATACAATTCAGTAAAATAGATTATTGAGCTTCCGATTTAATGCAAGGAGAAATTATTTTAGGAACGGTAACAGGGTATAAAAACTTAAAAACCCATTTCCTGGAACAGGTTTGTCGTATAGAACATTATGATTGATACGATGCAGGCGTGGAAATGACTATATAAAATCTCCATATACGAGTATCATTTGTTTTGTAAACAATAAGTATTTTTATCGTGTACTTAACACTCGGCTTACCTGACAAATTTTTAAATGGGACTGCATTCAGCTATATGCTTTGAGAGACCAGAAAAAGTCCTAGCATAAAATGCCAGGCTCAATATTTTTATGATTTTTTTTTGTTTAAATTCTCTGCTCTGATGAATTACAGGACAGAATCAAGGAGATTGATAATGAAGCTTTGTGGAGGAAGTACAGAAGACGTCCTCATGTTCTGTGGCACTGGTCAAACGGCTGCAATCCATAAATTAGTCCATTCAATTCAATTCCCTGACGAACCACCACCAATCGTCTTCGTTGGACCCTTTGAACCTCATTTCAATCTCGTTCCTTGGAAAGAAACGAATTCTGATGTAAGTTTTTTAAAAAAAATCTAAAAAAAACTACTGATCCATATCCGGTAGGGCTTTAAAATGCAAGTCTTTCGAAAACTGACTATCGCAATACCCCGAAATAAATCCCCACCCTTGAGATCTTCCCTCAAAACCATTGATTCATTCATACACTATTTTAAATCGACAACCAGTCGCTAAAATCCCCGTGTTTTTAATCTTAACTTTCCTCATCCAGATAATTTACATTCCCGAAGACGCCTACGGAACAATTGACATCAAATTCCTGGAAGACCGGTTAAAAAAGACGACAGGAAATAAGTTGAATCGCGGGCGGTTACTCGTGGGCCTATTCTCCGCGGCATCGAATCTAACCGGAGCCTTATCGGACGACGTGGCAGTTACGGTCCTAATGCACAATTACGGGGGATTGTCGGTCTGGGACTACACCTCTGCCGCACCTCATGTTAAGGTCAATATGAACCCTCAAACGGGGGATCATCGCCTTGACGAGCTGGCTAAGAAGGATGCCGTGTTTTTCTCGGGACATAAGTTCGTCGGAGGACCTCAATCTACAAGTATTTTGAATTAAATTAGTGTTTTAATCCTTAAATAATTTCTTATAAAAATATGGTAATTTTGTACATAAATGTAGCCCAAATTACAACCATGAACTTAATTTCAATTAAAGTAAAAATGAAGTTGTTTTGTTGAGTATGAATTATAATTCGTTACATTTTACATGAAAAATTGTTTATTTTTTTAAATAGGTGTACTGATCGCAAAGAAGAGCAGTTTTCGGAACCCCGTACCGTACGGCGGAGGAAGGCCATCTCCCCATTTCTTAGACGTATGCTTTTTTATTGATTTGTAACGATTTGTCCGATTTATTTTATTTCTTCAAAAATCGTAAAAAGCCAACAATTTTGATGTAAAAATGAATTAAATAATTCTTTGTAAAATTAACTGACTCTGACACAGGGTGGAAGTGAAAAAGAAGATGGACCAGGAGATATCATCGGTTCGATACGTCTTGGCCTCGTGTTCCAGTTGAAGAATACAATAGGAGAAGCGTTTGTAATTACGAGAGAAGCCTTTTACACGAAGTAATGGAATTTGAGCTCCTTGTTAATTACTCAGAATTTCCCAGAAGTTAATTACAATTCACTAATTATTATCATTATCGATTTTTAATCATCAGAAAGGCCTTGGAAGTTTGGGAAGCCTTGCCTCAGATCAAAATCCTGGGGCATAAAAAGCACCCTAGGATCCCAATCATATCTTTTATGGTACAACATATTCAAACGGTAAAATTATGTTTTATTATGGGTGGGGCTCTATTTCGGTTTATTTGATTTTCTGGATAAAATATTACGGAAATTACGAGATTTTTCGTCCAAGAACTAGTTTCAAGACACTACATCCGATTTTAATGATTATTTTTCACACAGGGCTACTACATTCACCACGAATTCATCGTAGCCCTTCTCAATGACCTCTTCGGGATCGAATGCCGTGGGGGCTGTTTGTGTTCGGGTCCCTATGCCGAAGGGCTTCTGGGGATTGACAGTCAACTTTCAGAAGAATTCGCAAGGATTGTGACGAAACCGAGGGTTTCTCTTGACGATGAGCCGAAGTTCGACATGATTTTTAAGCCGGGATTCATCAGAATTTCACTCCCCTTCCATGCTTCAAAAGAGGAGATCGAGTTCGTGATCCAAGCCGTTAAGGTGGTTGCGGAACATGGTTGGAAATTACTGCCGTTTTATAAGTTCTGTCCGGAGGATGCTACGTTTCAATTCCAGGCTAACCAGAAGGTAAAATCATGCAACGATGCAACTAATTATTTTTGAATCGTAAGGCAAGATGGATATTTAATGAAGACACTAGCCTAAGCCTAATTTTACAAAAACTTCGGTCCATTTCTCATGTGTTGTCGGTTCGAGTAAATTTTTATCCAGTAGTCGAACTCACGATAATTTACAATTCGTTTCATTTGAAGAGATTTTGAAGTCGGAGTGTGTAAAGTATATATAATCGTTAAATAATCTAAAAACCCCGAATTGTACTTAATTTTTGAGGTTATCTCCAAACCCTTAAAGGTCCGGTGTTTTTGATGCAGATTTAAACATCACAAGAGATTTTTTCTTCCCTTCCCATGTTAAACTTCTCAATTAGCTAAAATACATAGGAAAACACGTAATAAAAGTGTTTATTTGTCAATAATCTAAAATAATTAACTAACTGACTACAAATTTCAGAACCAAGAACAAACTAAAACCACCACCACCATCAGTTCATTCCACCTGATCAGTTCTCATCCCCGACTTTCGGACCAGGACTTCCATCCCACTTACGAGGAATGCCTTAAATACGCTCAGGAATTGGTACAAAGTGTTCAAAACGTAAGAAAACATGAAATCCTCTTACAATTAAGTAGAAAAAATAACGATCCGATCAATTTTGATTGAAATTTGATCCAAATCTCCAACCTTGAACGATTTGGGACTATAAAAAACATTAAGACTAACAAAATGTCTATTTTAACTCTTTAAAAAGGTCCTTCTCAACTTCGAAATGGAGCCATTGCCAAACTCGGACGAATTTTCCCCCGAGACCAGTCCCTACCGATGGTTCCTACTCCAATCTGAATCCCTTAACTGCCTACAAAAATCCAAGGACCTTACTAGAAGCCCTCAGCCCTTCGTCCTGAAAAACCATTACAAATCCCGAAAATCGGGGGATCTGCTCAAACACTGGAACATCGGAAGTGTCCCGAACCAACTCTGTTCCAAATCCTGCTGGATCGAAGACAAGGCTGAGTTCTATCATAAGCTGGACCGGATTTCGAAACGGTTCAAGATCTTTAAGATTCTGGACCGGAAGTTGGGCCTGAAGGACTCGGAGGATGACCTGGGGGGTTATGCCAGTGACGATGGGTTCATCTGTCATCATCGGGGGACGCGGTCACCGTCTCGAAGCCGTAGTGGCAGCATTGCTTCCATTTTAAGCAGTTACAGTTCTGGATTCCATGATGATTGTGCCTTGCGAAGTTAAGAGTAGCTTTAAGATGCGGCTTTTGTATTCGATTTTTGAAATACGAGTAGAATACTTTTGAGTTTTGAATGTATATTTAAAGTATAATTTAATGTTGAGTATATATGGGGAGGAAAATGACAAACATTATGATAAGTTGTTGGAATGAAAGGACGTAGAAGAGCTCGGTTTGTTGGTTGCAGGTAATGAATTGCGCCCTTAGTGAAATACATTTATATTCGATAGTGTGTAATTAATTCCAGAACTTTTTTAATGGTAATAAACTGTTTGAAATTGACAAGAGTGCTTTCTTTCTTGTATTAGAGTCGGACGGACGTACAGACAGTGGGCAAGCATAAAGGGTTTTTGACCCAGAATAGGTTTTAAAATACAACTGTACTATTCAAGTAGTCTTTCTTACAAGTACGTAGACCTACCCGGTCTCGTATGGGGTGTGTCCTAGCGTCCCTACTCGTGACCTTTGACACGACGAAGCCAACTGACTCTAAGGAACCTAAATGCGACTTCTACAACCGATGAGTGAATTAAGTGATCGTAGAGACTTCGTAGTAGTAGTATTTAATACAAACTGTCGTAGTTAATTTATTGAAAGAAAAATCAAACGGAGAGTTGTGATTATGATGGCTACTAAAAACGAAGTGAGATGCGTGTTGACATTCGGGGCTTCCTTTGATACCCGATTTCATCACAAGGAAAGATCAAAAGTACAAAATGCCAACTTGTAAAAATACATCATATTTTTCTGAACAGAAATGAAAAGGACACTCGGTGACAGTGCCGCAGTGTCTGAAACAATATAGAATCAAAGGTTGAATCAAAGTACATGACCAAAGGTCAGAAAACAATACATACATCTTCAAAACAACATAGACGAAAAGCTGAAAACAGTACATGGAATTTGTATCCCGGAAAAGTACTTTACACTTTGACCTGTACTATCATTAGAAATTTAGAATGGTATTTCTTAAAGTAACTAGTTTGTACTCATCACAAAATTGAACAGAAAACTAACATTTTAAAAAGCTAAGAAATTCATGAAAATATGAAATGATTCATATTAAAAACTCAAAAACATATAATGCTATTTTCATTGGTACATGGAACGATGGAACAGTCTCAGTTCCGCAATGAGTACATTAATTGATTGTCGAAATCTCGTAATCGTAATCATTCAGTTATTGGTCAATATCCCATGGACTTTCACCCACAAATTGTTACAAATCCTCAGTAACAAAAACAAGCTTATCCTATTACGTATCGACTGTTAAAACGATTGTCGATATCGATAAGTACATAGATAGACAGAACACACAGAGATTGCACTTAATCATTCCGGTTCAATACATAATATAATGGACAGGTTGACAGTCTACAGAAGTCAGATATATTTGAGTCCTTCGAGGTCCTATTCCCGAACAAAAATCCGTCGTAATTTTGGACAAAAACTTTGATATATATTGGTGAAAAATTAAGGGATTGGAAATGAAGAATTTAATTTTTCTTGGAATCCTTACATTCACAAGTATTATAGTAAGCCCTGCAAGTGGGGGTATCACCCCCATCAAACCATACTTAGGATTTAGAACAGAAGCATTAGGAACATTGGAACATGCTCCAGAAATCGCTGACCTTTCATCCGCTTCACAGTTCTTGGAGCCCTACTTAGCCCCTGAGACGATGACTACTATTTGTAGTGTGGGAGTGTAAGTAGCCTTTGAAAATTAAAAATTACCATGTTGAGCAACTATCATATATTTAATGATCGGTATTAAAAACGGAATATACAGGGTGTCCCAGAATTATGTCCCCACTAGTAACAAAAACTGTCCATATATGCCGTCCTATACACCGATTAGCAGCAGTTGTTGTGTAGCTCTACCTGTAAAATACCGCATAATATGATCAATCACATATTTAAATCAAATTCTTGCTCATCAATAGTTGGATGTACTACGAGCAGCCAAATTTCCTTGGACAAACAGTACAAATCGGTGAAAATGAAGCTAAGAATTGTAGCCTTATGTCCAAGGAATTAAAAGCAAGGCTACTAGAAATCATACTCAAGCCTGGCTCCTATCGACAGCTTGGCCCACGCGGCGACCTCAGCGTCAATAGCGTCACCATTTACAGCGAAGAGAATTTTAGAGGCCCATCGGGTTCGCTTTTGACTGGAAATTTAAGCGACATTGTCAAAGGTGACCCCAATCATCCTGAAATTCCCGGAATGACCGTTAAATCCTTCGTAATCACATCTCCAACCGATGACGACGCGACAGACAATAGGGCGGAAGGCCTTAAGACAGTTGTCAAAGTATTTGAGGAAACAGGGTATCAAACCACAAAATCAAGAACTTGTTACGCTCTAGTCAGTGAACCCACCGGGACTCCCGTCAAATTCTTTCTCTATCCGCAAGTTAAGGCACCACCAGAGGATGAAACTTTTGGTTCTTTGCAAATGTACACCTTTTCTCAGGATCTTATTACAACCGGGGCTTGTAAGAAAAGTCAAGCAGGAGTACTGAATCCTTTAGTTTTTACTGAATTGCCAAAACCTGCTGGGCCTTAAGGGTTTGAATTTTGAACAAGAAGAGGCCTTAAGTTTCTAATGTATTATCAGGGTCAAAGAAATATTAAGCAATTTCGTGGTTGAATATGTAGTATGTGTACCGTCCGCCTTGGGGGGAGTTGCATTTGTATGACATTTATAAATAAATAAATAGAACGAAAGCCTTGAAACCTTTGAACAATAAATTTAATAAAAAGAAATATAAGTAATTTAATTATTCAGATGTCCACTGTTCTATTTTACATAAATTCATGCTCAGCAAAAGGAGAGACATTGAGATTAAGAAATGAAACGTTAGCTTAATCCGTAACACAAGAAGTTATCGCGAAAAAATAATGATTTATAATAATATGGTTTTGATATCTCGTTATGAAAACAGGTTAATTTAACTATATCGGTAATTGAATACCAGTTCTGGCTTTAAAAAGCAATCGCTTTTTCTCTGTAATCTTAAATTCTACCTGGACCCGGGGACTAATTACAGAAATTACGGTACTTTACAGGCTGTCCAAACAATTAAATATCAGTAACCTGTTTTGGAACGGAAAATGGATTCATTGATTAATCTCTTTATTTTCCAGAATTAACCCTCAAAATAGAGTTTATCTAACTCGTCACCTGACATAATATTGATCTGTTTTCAGATTTTCAGAACTAGGTCCATACACCAGATGAATCGTTGAATTACAGGTTGGCGTCACAAATTCTTGGAATTGTAAACCAGGCTATGCCAACTATTTGTTCCATGTGTACCGCAAATCTGTATGTCTTCCGACACCCGAGGGATCTACAGTTTCAGTTTAACATGGTAGTATGGCGGGGGGGGGGTCTTATTCCAGGATTTACGGTAATACTTCGATAAGCCTGCAGCCGATTGAATCCGCCACATTCTCAACAGATCCAACAAGGAATCTGTGTTTGTATAATTCAAAATAGAAACATTTTGTCAAGGATTGTAGAATAATATCGAATTCGGGCCTTGTTACCAAATGCAACAAGGTAATAGTAATAACACAATTCAAGGATTAAAGACTGAAATATATCAATCACGCCTGATTCTGATTACTTATCCATTCCTATTAGCTTCTTTCATATGATTTGGCCTACGTTTTAAAACCCTATAAATGCCCGTTTCAGAAGACAACATCTCATATTCTACTTCCAAAATAGGTCAAAATGACTGCTCTAAACTTCCTCCTTTTAGCCGTACTTTTAAGTATTTTACACCGGTCCGACGGTGTTCTGAAATCTATCGTCCCCGTGTTGAAATTTACACATACGGATGGGCAAGTCATGGCCCCATCCTTACATCAAGCCGACATGTCCATAGTGGATCCGGCACTTAAAAACTTCATTAAAAATTCTACAGAAGCCTGTACAATTGGGCTGTAAGTTAAAACAGTTTATAAACATTCTTACCTCCGCTGTTGTTGTCAAAAAAATTAGAACGGTATTTAATGACGAATCCAGTATTTATAAGGAACTTAGTAACTTCTACACAAATTGAGTGCCTGTCCATTAATTACAGTTAAATACTAACCATGACAGATATAGAGCCTTGATTTTAGTTAGTGACCAAATGCAATAAGAGTTAACTGCATAAAACTTGGAAAAAAAATTACAAACGTTTCAAGATATGAATTTCTTCTTAAATTCTCAACTGAGTTTTATAACTCCAATTTTCTGACAGTTCCGACCCTTCTAGTAATATATAAAAAAAAGTCCCCGAAATAAAAGCCCACCTTTGGAGGATTTGAGGATTTGTAAAAGACCCTACATGGTGCCTCTAAATAAATTCCCCACCCCTAAATAGTCAAACCTGATAAACCTAATTTATTTCAGGTTTGCTTTCTACCCAGACAAGTATTACCTCTCAGCCGCAGACCCTTCGCAGACCTTCGTCTTAGGTTCCTTAGCTGTAGGCGAATCCTGCCATACATTAACACCGAACGACTCGGCGGTGTTGGATGCAATGATGTCTTATCGTCACCTCGGGCCCGAAGATGACATAAGTGTCAAGAGCATCACCCTGTACCCCGAACCTTATTTCGGAGGCGGACCTCCCGAAATTATTCCTAAAATATCCGCAACTCCAATAATCCCGTCTACGAATCCCGTCAAGTCCTATGTTATCACGGCACCGACCGACGACAACGCAGCAGCCAACATAGATTACGATCATGTAAATATGATCAAACTCTATCGGAACGCGGATGCAACGGGACCATCAACCTGCCTTACATTGATTCAAAATGACAACAATGTTAATGTTACGGAGAAGATATATGGCCAGGCCGATCTTGGTCAAACTGAATTCTTCGGCTCTTTAAAATTCTCCGACTATTCCGACACCATTTTTGATGTAGGTGGAGAGTGTTATAATGCGAATTGGCTTGCTGTGCCTCCAAGATTTCCAAGATAACTAAATCGTTAGGAACTGAGTGATAGTTGTAATGAGGTAAAATAAGTACCGTTGTTGTAAATAAATGAAGTAAATGATGTTATTCAGTTTTAAACAAGTCCTGCATTTTTAGTTTTATTATGTATTAATCTGTAACACAAGAAGTTATCGCGAAAATATAATGATTTATAATAATATGGTTTTGATATCTCGTTATGAAAACAGAGTAATTAAACTATATCGGTAATTGAATACCAGTTCTGGCTTTAAAAAGCAATCGCTTTTCTCTGTAATCTTAAATTCTACCTGGACCCGGGGACTAATTACAGAAATTACGGTACTTTACAGGCTGTCCAAACAATTAAATATCAGTAACCTGTTTTGACACGGAAAATGGATTGATTGATTAATCTCTTTATTTTCCAGAATTAACCCTCAAAATAGAGTTTATCTAACTCGTCACCTGACATAATATTGATCTGTTTTCAGATTTTCAGAGTTTATCTAACTTGTCACCTGACATAATATTGATCTGTTTTCAGATTTTCAGAACTAGTCCACCATACACCAGATGAATCGTTGATTTACAGGTTGGCAAAGGTTTCTCTTAGTTCAACAAAAAATCTGTCACAAATTCTTCGAATTGTAAACCAGGCTATGCCAACTATTTGTTTCAAGTGTACCACAAATCTGTATGTCTTCCGACTGTTCCGACACCCGAGGGATCTACAGTTTCCGTTTAACATGGTAGTATATGGCGGGGGGGGGGGGGTACTTATTCCAGGGTTTACGGTAATACTTGAATAAGCCTGCAGCCGATTGAATCCACCACTTTCTCAGCGAATGCAACAAAAAAACCAGTGTTTGTATAATTCAAAATACAAACATGTTGTCAGTGGAATGATCGAATTCGGACCTTGTTACAATATGCAATAACACAATTCAAGGATGAAAGATTGAAAATACCAATCACGCCTGATTCTGATTACTTATCCATTCCTATTAGCTTCTTTCAAATGATTTGGTCTACGTTTTAAAACCCTATAAATGCCCGTTTCAGAAGACAACATCTCATTCTACTCCCGAAATAGGTCAAAATGACTGCTCTAAACTACCTCATATTAGCTGTACTTTTAAGTATTTTACACCCTTCCGACGGTGTTCTGAAATCTATCGTCCCCGTGTTGAAATTTACATATACGGGTGGGCAAGTCATGGCACCCTTACATCAAGCCGACATGTCCATAGCGAATCAGACACTTAAAAACTTCATTAAAAATTCTACAGAGGCCTGTACAGTTGGACTGTAAGTTATAACAATTTATAAACATTCTTACCTCCGCTGTTGTTGTCAAAAACATTGACACAAAAAAACTTCTACACAAATTGAGGGCCTGCCCATTAATTACAGTCAAATACATACCACGACAGATATGGAGCCTTGATTTCAGTTAATGCAATAATAACAGTTGACTGCATAAAAATAAAAAATAAAATTACAAATACGTTTCAAGATTTGAATTTCTTGACAGTTCCGACCCTTCTAGTAATATATAAAAAAAAAAGTCCCCGAAATAAAAGCCCACCTTTGGAGGGTTTGTAAAAGACCCAACATGGTGCCTCTAAATAAATACCCCACCCCTAAATAGTCAAACCTGATAAACCTAATTTATTTCAGGTTTGCTTTCTACCCAGACAAGTATTACCTCTCAGCCGCAGACCCTTCGCAGACCTTCGTCTTAGGTTCCGTAGCTGTAGGCGAATCCTGCCATACATTAACACCGAACGACTCGGCGGTGTTGAATGCAATGATGTCTTATCGTCACCTCGGGCCCGAAGATGACATAAGTGTCAAGAGCATCACCCTGTACCCCGAACCTTATTTCGGAGGCGGACCTCCCGAAATTATTCCTAAAATATCCGCAACTCCAATAATCCCGTCTACGAATCCCATCAAGTCCTATGTTATCACGGCACCGACCGACGACAGCGCAGCCAACACAGATTACGATCATGTAAATATGATCAAACTCTATCGGAACGCGGATGCAACGGGACCATCAACCTGCCTTACATTGATTCAAAATGACAACAATGTTAATGTTACGGAGAAGATATATGGCCAGGCCAATCTTGGTCAAACTGAATTTTTTGGCTCTTTAAAATTCGCCGACTATTCCGACTTCCGACACCATTTTTGATGTAGGTGGAGAGTGTTATAATGCTAATTGGCTTGCTGTGCCTCCAAGATTTCCAAGATAACTAAATCGCTGCGGGCTTAGTGATAGATGTAAGAGGTAAAATAAGTACCGTTTTTGTTATAAATAGACGAAGTAAATGATGTTTTTCAGTTTTAAACAAGTCCTGCATTTTTATTTTTCATTTAAAACCACAGGGTTGGCGGTTACTAACAATAAGACCAATTAAAGTTGATATCAGTACGTTATTCGGCGAAAAACAAAGATTTATTTTAAAGAATAAAAATGACTTATTTTTACTCGTTGTTTTTAAATACATCTGAAACCATTTTACCGAATACAAATTCGGTCAGCGGTCATAAGACCCGGAAACCCCTAATTTTACCGTGTATTTGGGTGAAATCTTAAAAGCCTGTCAGGAATATATTAGTTTCGATTGGATATTCCAACGCCAAACTCGAACGATTTCCGGTTTTAAAATCCCGATCAATTATCAATTATCCTACGATTCAGCAGCCTGTTCAAAAAAGCGAAATTCCAACTGGCCTGGAAACAATACATCCGCTATTATCTGATATCAATAATTAAGCTAAACACCATTAGCTCAGCAAACTCAAGTTTTTCCCGAAAAATTACTTCACTCTGCAAATACCCCCGGGCTCATGCTTCAGAATTCTAGCAGTATAAAAGTATAAATATAAGCCCAACTTTAAGTCTTAATAATATTAGACATTTTGTTCCGGACTTCTGAACCAGTAAATCGTTTTATCATAATTTTTTTGTCTTGAAACAATTAAAATTTTCAAAATGATTGGCATAAATCCCTTAATCGCCTTCATCGGAATAGTTAGCACTCTAAGCATTGCCAGTGCTTTTAGGATGTCCATCAAACCAACACTTATATTTAAAAGCGCCACAACGACGTTCTCCGTTAATTCCAATACGGCGATTGACAACTTGGGCACTTACCCGGCCTTGGTGGACTTCATTAAAACAGCCAAGAGTGTCTGTGCAGTTGGACGGTAAGTTGCGGTTTTAAATACATATTATGTCGTTAATTACTTTACTTTAATTAATTTACATTATAGTCTCCCAACTACAGTATTGATTACATAGTTTTCTTTGATTACAACACTATACCTACCGTAAGCCGTAAATCTGGACTTTATAGTCCCCCTGGGGTCTTTTTTCCATTACTTGAGCAAAATTTAATTGTTAGCAATCATAATTGATATCCTCAAATAATGGAACCAAAATTTCCAAACCCCTCGTAAAAGAACGTATTTCGAGGGTCATTTAATTCCAGATTTAACATTTACTTTGTTAATTAACCAATTTGGGTTCTTTTCATTCGTAGATGGATTTTCTACCCAGACGTCGACTGGCAATACAACGGCAAAACGGGCATGATCATAGGCGTGAACGAAAATGAGAAATGCGTCGACATATCCCCCATGGAGATAACTAATTTCATGACCATGAAATCCTATCGACACATTGGACCCCCTGACCTCAGTGTCACGAGCATCACCCTGTACTCCTTACCATGCTTCGGAGGGAAAGACGTCTACACATATGACGATACAACCCAGCCATTTAAGGATATCGCACAGACACAGACTGTCGCCTCATACGTCGTCACTGCCCCTACGGACACTGACCCGGCAGTTGACCAAGCCGAAGTGCAAAAAACTTGGATTCAATTGTTTAAAGCCGCGGATGCCTCGACGACGATAATGCCGGAAAAGACGTGCCTGGCCCTAATTAACCCTAGCCTAGGCGACGGGACTAAAGTGGCCAAGATGCATTTCCAACAAGCACTTACCCCAACTGATTTCTTCGGCTCCCTGCAATTTACAACCTATCAGCCTGGCATTCGAGGGCCTATGGGGGAATGTAGTGTCACCTTGTATAATTATATCACGATCCCTCACTCCATTTAATTACATGTGTCTGGCTGAAATGGGTGGAAATGGAGGTTGATTTGGTGATTTAATTTATGCCACCACAGAACATTCTTTTTTGACAATATAAATAAACTGAAATTGACCTTAATATTATTTATTACATTGCTTTTTTAATCATCAAGTGAGACGTTATTTTAGGACATAAGTTCTTGTTTTGCATTACTTGGGAAGAATTGCATACAATTTTTTTATCACATCCCAAGGTTGTGTTTGCGAGTTTATTCGTTTTGGCAAACTGGATCCACTCGTCGAAATCGAGAATTTGCGACAATTTAGAAATTTTTTATTGGGGAATTTAGGCCCTGGGCTATTAGGATCAAATCATACATGGATAGCGATTTTACATGGATATCATCATGCAATTCATGCATACCTGGATAGCATGAAGTCTGGCATTTTCTTATTATTTTTTAATTCATTGGAAATTCCAACGTTTGATTTGGGTCATTTTACAAGTTACCCAGTTTGTTCATCCAATTACTTAAAGAACTCCAGTGGGTACCGTGGATTCTTTAAAATTCACACTATGGTTAGGACTATTATTAAAGTTGCAGTATAGGCTATATCTATAGCTTTTGTTCATTCTATATCCAAAAGACCCTAGTTTTTAATCGCTTACAATTAGTTTTAAATATCCGAAAGAGTTTAGCCCCCATTCAATTAGCAGTCAAGTATACCATAACTGACTGAGTTCTCAATTCATTACAAAGACCTTTACACGCCAAAAGTATAAAAAAAACAGGTTATTTTGCCCGGTATTCGGATAGGAAAATAGGATCTCAAAAACCTGTACATCTAAAATTGCTACACGATAAATGAGAGTGTAACGATCGTCACATAATCAAGAAAAATATTATGAATTTAACTCAAACTTCAGGGGAATTTCACGAATAATTTCCGGTTTTCAAATCCCGTTACTTATCATACGTCACAATCTGTTCCAAAAAACAACAATTTCAACCTAAAAATTAGTGCAACCGACCTGGAAACAAAAAGCATACATCCGCTATCGTCTGATATCGCACATTAAACAAAGCACCATTAGCTCAGCAAACTAAATTTTTTTTCGAAAAATTACTTAACTCTACAAGTACATCAGACTTCGGAATTTCAGCAGTATAAATATAGGCCCGAAACTAACAATAAGTCTTAATATTATTCTACATTTTGTTCCTAATTTCTGAACAAGTAGATCCCTTTATCATAATTTTTTTGTCTTTTGAAAAAAATCGAAATTTTAAAATGATCGGCTCAAATCACTTATTCACCTTCGTCGGAATAGTTTGCACTGTAAGCCTTGCCAATGCTGTTCAGATGCCTATCAAGCCAACGCTTGTATTTAAAAAAGACGCCACAACGTTCCCCGTTAATTCCATCGAAATTGATAACCTTGGCACTTACCCGACTTTGGTGGAATTCATTAAAACAGCCACGGATGTTTGCTCTGTTGGACGGTAAGCTTCGGTTTTTGTCTTAATTTAACAGTTTTACTAATTCACATTTAAGTAGTCATTTTGCATAGACACATCCAAATTAAGTAATCTTTCTGGACATAAATCCCCCCGGGGTTTCAAGGTTTTTAACTATAGTTAATTATTCAATCAAAATCTTTTCCGTAATTATACAATTTTTTCAGTATTTGAGTAACGATACCCAGTGTGAGTATTTCCCCAATCAAATCCTTCGGGGGACTTATTTCCGGGGGCACTTATTACAGCTTTAATTGACACTTAATTTATTTGAATTCCTAGATGGGTTTTCTACCCAGAGCCCAGCTACAAGTTCAATGGTCAACCGGGCTATGTCATAGGCTTGAACGAAAAAGAGAGATGCGTCAAGTTGACCCCGGGTGAGATTAGTAATTTAAGCACGATGAAATCATACCGACACATCGGACCCAAAACTGACCTCAGTGTCACGAGTATTACCCTATACTCCTTGTCATGCTTCGGTGGGGACGCCTTGACATATTCCGATACCACAATGCCATTTAAGGATATCGCACTGAAGATGCCCGTTGTGGGCTCATACGTCATCACCGCCCCTACGGACACTGTGGTGGCAGATGACCAAGCCTTAAAGTTAAGGACTGTGGTCCGACTGTTTACAGCCACAGATGCCTCGACCACAGGACCGGGCAAGACTTGCCTAGCCTTAGTTAACCCTAGCCTAACCGACGGGACCAAAGTGGCCAAGATCCATTTCCAACAAACACTTATGGTTAATGACGTGTTCGGCTCGTTGGAATTTGTGGAGTATAAGGCTGGTATTCAGTTTGCAAATGGCGATTGTGACAACGCAATGTACACTTACGAGCAGCTACCACTGCAGATTAAATAAATCTGCCTGGGATCTGTGGAAATTAAAATGGAATTTAATTGTTTTTGTACTTAATAATTACTAATTTGGATTTTGAATAAATGAATTGGTTAATGAGAATTCAGAATTTGACAATAGTTTTTGGTGAATTGTCATGATTATTTGATGGATTTGCTAAAACGTGAAAGTTCCATCTAATTTTGCAAAGAAATGTATGTATTCCATGTTGGGGTAGCCCAATTTTTTGCGCATATCGTTCAGTAAGGCAATGATAGATAGTAAAGGTGTTGGCACAACCGATTTCAAGCATTTATTTGAGATATTTTTATCAGATTTCGGTATTTATTTTGTGATTTAGTCAAGATCGACGTTAAATTAATACTCCTTGAAAAAGTCGTAAGATTGACATAGTTGGGACTGTCTGTGGATAGAAAATATTTTATTTTTTTTTCCGTTTCGTTTTATTATTGGTAGGTTTTACTAAGGAGAGCATTATTTTTTCATTCCATTAATATCGTTTTTTTTTAATTAAATCGGTCAGGAATGCATCTCGGACGGATGGACATTTTAATGTGGATTAAAATTAGATTCCAATGCAATTATTATCCCATCACATAAAAAGTAGTTATATTCAGTCCTGTTTTTGACCAGGGGTATCCGTTGACGAATTAGTTACTACATTAACGTGGAACATTGTTGGGCATATATTTACTAAATATTTAAGGTTAATACATGTTTTTCTTGATGTTACTATTTTCAATAGTAACATAGCTCATTGTGTTTAAAAAGCATACATTTGAGATATATCAAGAGAATATAAGGCATTTTCAAATATTCGGATTGAATTTAAACACAGTTCCGTCCGAAATGCCGATTTTTATATCATGCATATAGAATTTGATCTCATTTCGCTCTTATTTATGTAAATACTATATTGTCAATGAATCAGTACTGCATCAATTAATTAATCATACATAATTTATTTCGATTTTATCATAATCTGGTCACTTTTGTTCTAATACAATAGAAATAACATTTAACCGATTTAAAATAAAAAATTCTGAATTAATAGTTGTTTTCATCTTGCGATTGTTATCGGATCGGATGGCCCTCAAAATAAATCATTTACATCAAGGTAACTTGTTATTAAGGATCGCCAACAGGGAGGTAACAAGTTCTGTCAATATTAGGATCGGTTATAGGATCCGGTATTATCGATTGACCTGTAAAGGCATTAAAAAATAGGTTTTGTACAAAAATGAACAAGGATTCTCATTAATTTAAAATTATAAAATAATTTGTCCAATCACCAATAGGGATTAAACAATCAATTAGTGGGGGATCAGTTGGTCCCATTGTATCTGCTGAGTTATTCAAAATGAGGTTTTTAGATAGAACTGAGCATGCATTATCGTTAATTAAGTTCTCAATTAATTTAACCTCCAATAGCGATTAAACATTCTGCGCCTTCGTCCGTTGGTACGGTGGTAGTGGTGGTCTTTACGGTCGTTGGGATTGTTGGAGGTTTCGGAGTTGTAGTCGTCGGAGGCTTGGGTATAATTGGAATCCAACAGTGTCCCCTATTCAGGAAGCAATTCCATAAGAACCGGCCCGATCGGGAATGAACAATCCCATCCTCTGACCAGTCCTTACTTATTGACTGGTTTAACTGGGATTTGAAATATGCAAAATGCAAAAATTATAGAAAATTAGCAGTTAAAATTTCTAATAGAAACTCCTTTGATTATTGATAGCAAGTAATGAACTTCTCTTGTGCTGTATACCTTGGCTTGAGAACCAATAAACTTAGGATCCGCAGAAGCTATTAAAACCAATATCGACACTATGACTAGAATGACAAGTGTTGCTTGAAATTTTGAGAACATTTTTAAAATTTATTTTTGGAAGTGAACAAGCTATTGATATTTTTGCGATTGTAATCGTCTACTTTCGAGGATCGATGAACGAGTTATGAAGTGAGATCAAAAGAAAAAATTAAGGCTTGGGGTCTCGTTAAATATGGGATTTGATTTCGAATTCTCAGTTTGTTAAATTATTTACTAAGTTTTTGAGTAGGTATTGCGGTCACCGGAAACAGGGAAACATCCGTGTATTGTCAAATTGATCATCCTAATGGGTTATTGGGATCAAAGTATATGGATGTAGAGTCAAAATTTTGATGGCGTCAAGCAGTATATCTGTTTTAGTTCAAATACATTTAAATTCACGCGGAATCCTAATCAGAATGAGTAAAGTTTCTCTAATCAATAATTAACAAATTAAGACACAGTTCCATTAACCCGGATCTAGTGTTGATCTTTGCCGGTACGGTGCATTGATTTTTTTAGCAGAGTTCGTCATTTCCTTATTGATTCATTTCTAAATTCCAGTCGAACGCTTGATTTGGGTCATTTGGAAAGTGATCCGATGGAATGTTTACTTAAAACACGAATGCACTTCCTCTGGAAAGTGGATTAGATATTTGGAATTTCATGAAACATTTGTATCTAGCTTCGTTTAGTCGTAATTTGTATCGTGTTTATATACAACAATTAGTAATGAATTGTTCAAATAGGGGTTTTAAACCTTATTTTTCAGCTCAGAATGCTTCAAACTGCTTTCTCATCTGAATTTTATGGTATATTTCTCGTGTATTTGAAAGTATTGGGATTTTCTAGCTAAAATCTGGAAATGTCCGGTTTAATCTGGATTAAACTGGAAATACGAAACAGGTTGGAAGGTTGGATCCAGACTGATCCAACTCTAATTTATTGAAATTCATTCATTCCAAATTCAAACCTCTTCGTCTTATATGTAATTTATAATCCTCACTGCATTTTATACCATTTTAACACCTTAATTATCCTTCGTTAAAATGAATTCATTGGTTGGCTGGGTAGGATGGGCCATTTCCCCATTGCTTAAATCGTGTCTTTTGTTAGAGTTCCGTTTAAGAGGATTATGTTAGGCTTAAAAAACCATGTCAGTCACCCGTTTTAAAAAACAACTCACAAAAAACATGTTTGCAAGACCTCATGGTGTGCAGTCTATTATATAAACATCGTCGTTTACCGTCTGTCTGTTAATTAAATCCCGAAGGATGTTTTTTGAACATTATTTCTAGAAGATTGTAGGAGCAAAAATATTTAAAAACAATTAAAACCTAAAGCATTTTTTCGAGTAATCAGCTTAATTTACACATTTTCAACGTTCTTCATCTTCCTACTCCCTAGTTATTTAAGGGGTCGTTTTGTAGGGCTTTATGGCTTAAACGGTACCCGAACTGCAACCAATATTTAGAGACTGACACTGAACCATGAAGGTCATTCGAGAGATCATATCTTTTTAAAAATAGAGTACCGATTTCCAGGAGCCTTTGACCGATAATTTTGTTTTGACCGTAACCCCAAAATGCGGAAATCCCGATACCTATAGATTACAGATAAAAATATGATGTTATTGACGACAGTAGCTGTTCCATTCCATTGTTGAGCATTGTTGGGATTGCCTATTGTTGAGAGGAACATATTATTTTAGAATTCGAACGAAAGGAAAAGGAAGGACGATTTAGGCCAAGGCACTTATTTATTTAAGAAAGTTTTGACAGGGAATAATAGATGGATTGGAGATTTGAGAGGTCGAAGGCACGTGAGATAAATAGTTTGCAAAGGTGAAGGTCAGGAGTTCATATTTGACGTAACGCAAGAATAGTGTGTTTTCGGATTTCCCTAAATCTTGGAAAAATTTTGTTTGTTTAAGATTTCAGATTTGGAAAAGTGAAATTAGTGGAAAAACCCAGCCAAGCTTACAAAAGGCTCTTGAATGAAGTGTGTCCTGGGATTTGTAAGCCTAAGATTTTCTATTTACCGTTGTTTTTAATTCTTGTATTTTTTAAGGGACAACAGAGATCAATAACGTGTTTATGGCTCCTCTAGCATGAAAAACACGATTTCTAATCAGGATGAGGAGTTGGTTTGCCTTCTACGTATAACTAATGCATTAAAACGTCAAAAAACTACTGAAAGCCAATTTTATCCAGTTTTTGGACCTAATCCTAATGTTATGTTGGATTGTATGGATTTTGATCGTCTATTCGAATTCCCCAAAAAAAATTCTGTAACTTGATTTACAATCTGCAAGGATTACAAAAAATCGTCAATTTTCAAGAAAATCGTTTTACGACTGAACGGATAAAACATTTAATTACTAAACGCTCTAAAAACCCGAATTTTACACGCTTTACAGGGTTTATTACAGATTTGCGAGAAAATTGTATAAAAATATATATCCGAATATAAAACTATAATCTTACATGACATGAATTCGTGACATGAAAAAGGGACCATGTTTCCAACCCTAATTACTTGAAACTAAAGATAGCTGAGCCGCTTTTAAGGTAGCACATGGTCCGATCATGATTATGAACAAGTGCACATGGCCTTTTACTCCTAATCCCATTCACTAATCCCTTAAAACCCCTCAACCCTAGTGGATCTATGGATTACAATTTTAGATTCGACCCAAAGTACCTGGAAATGCAACGTCCTACTCAAAAAATGCTCTGATTTCATCATTCAAAAACTCTAAATCCAGCCTCCAGCCTCCAGGTTGATAAATTACAGGTAAATGAGCAAACCAAAGTACCCTACAAGCTACAATATAAGCCCTTAAAACCCCACAAACCGGTGATAATGATCAGGGATGAAATTATTCCGCATTCCTATCCCATGACTCACAAAACTCCCTTAAGAATCATCCCTTAACCTAAGCCCAAATAAGGTATTTAATCAAGGGAACCCTTGGTCTTCTCTTCAGTCCTTACTTCTCTTTCAAAGGCACCTGACGTAACTATTTTCTAGTCCGTTCCATCCTTAATTTGTTTTTAATTAAAAAATTTAAAACATGGACAGGGAACATTCCTTTACGAGTCCGGCAGGGATAATACGGAAACTGTCCCATTCCAAGATAATCACACACTGCCCCATAATCGGAGGTGGTGACAAAGCAGATAAGAACCAAAGTATAGACCTAATTTCACCAGAAGATCCCGATGATTCACCCCCCGAATTTCGGACCAGGAAATCGTTGACCCTGTTGGGCCTTAAGGACCTACCATGTGGAAAATACCTGGGTCTTATATTTGCGCTATTGGCAAGCGTTACGATGTCTTCGGTGACGCTGATTGTCAAGACCATGCCACAGTACCATCCGTTCAGCGTCGTTGTTTGGAGACTTCAAGGGATCCTCTATCCCTCCTTGTTCCTCATGTCCTACTTGAGATTCGTGAAGAAAAAGCCGGTTTTTGAGTCTATTTTGCCCCTTGGAGCCCCTGGGAAATGGGCCTTTTGTATTTTGCTTGTGGTAAGTGGTTTTTGAATATATAAAAATTAGGATCTCCGATATGTCAATTTTTGTCTGATTTTTTTAACCACGTGGAAGCGAATAACTGACAGCTTGACGGTGTTGTTTCAGATTTTTTTATTACTAAAAATTATGTTTTTCAAGGGAAAAAAGGATCGAATCTATTTGTAAATACTTATTTTTTAGATTCGTGGATTTCTGGGTTGCAGTGCAGATATCTTTCAGTATTATTCACTACAGTACCTGAGTCTTGCAGATTCTTCTGTGATTTCCTGCAGTTCGCCGATTTTCGTCACTTTTGTGGCCTTCTTCCTCCTGGGAGAGGAATGTGGGATTGTGTCCATACTAACTGGTGTCATGTCATGAGTTGCACTTGGGTCTCCGACGGAGTAACTTCTCATCTCCATCCTCTCTCTCTCTATCTCTAAATACTAAATACTAAATTGATTTATTATTGGTTTTACTTCACCTTTCTTATAATTAATTATAGTGAATCCCATTGTAAAATTCAAAGAATCATTAATTACGATTCCACCAACTAATAATAATATATAGTGTTAAAATCTGGAATGTGATTTAATCAAGTAAAAATTAGAATAAAACTGTAAACCTAAAAAGTACTCTGGGAACCAAGAACCAATCTAGAATCCAATCAAGAAAAATCTATAAGGAATAAGGTACGGCGGCCGAAAGACATATTGGACTTGGGTAATAAAATTTTGTTAACCTGTAAAAAAGCTCTAAACTAGAAATATATTGCTCATATAAGTTCATTTGTCCAATTAGGCTTTTTTTACCAGTGCCTTATGAATAACTTATTACTATATGTTGTAATTCACATGCAATTTAAATTTATAATAAGAAAACGTTTCCCTAAAAACATGTAATTTGAAAGCCCTAATTGAAAAAAAAAAAAAAAAAAATCAATCAATCATAAAACCACGAGGGACTTTTACTCAATATATAATTAAATGGCGACGCGTCTCTAATTTAAATACTAACTTGATCTAGACATATATAAATAAGAATAAGATATTATGTGTACTAGGACATACGCTTTTGGGGGTGTAATATCCCGGCTTATAAAATGTATTAACGAATTCTTATAATATATGATATGGAACTTTATATTATCAATGAACTGATATTCAAATCCAGCAACGAGTTTATGGACTTAAAACCGGCAGCATATCTCACTGATGTTATTTTGACCCCCTGTCCTGCAGCCAACCCGTGTGACGATAAGAACTTCATCTCAGATAATTTAGAATTCGTATATAACTAGACCAACTATCGTATGAACATATCAAACTGAAAATAATATGACCCAAGTGCAACTCCCCCTGCGAATCTTATAATATTATAAGACCCAGGGCGTCTTTCTTATCTTCAACAATTCGGTTTAATTCGTACATTGTAATTCGACAAAATATTTCTAGAAGATATAATACAACTCATGTATGACAAATACCATTAATTGTGCTAATGTATTTCTACATATGTGTGTATTGAAAACGTCGTGATTGTAAGGGCTATGGCCATATCAATCCTGAATGAATAAATCATTATTATTATTTATTATTAACTGGTGTCATGTCACTTTTTGGGGTCCTCATCATAACCCGACCTCCGATACTGACAGGGGAAGAGGCATTCGACACTCAGCTACTGGTAAGACAACTTGTCGATATTGCTAAAGGTATATCGGTAACCTTGTCGATATGGTTAAGAACGACGGATACTAGTCGATATGGTTGTTTACATATGATGAAATGATTATGACAGATTGGGAACAGCCTTGCCCTGGGCTGCATGCTAATTTCCACCCTGACGTTCGTGACCTTAAGGAGCCTTCGTCAGGTCCACCTGACCCTCGTCACATTTTCCTTGGGATTCTTCGGCACTTTGGAGTGCATTGGACTCTGCCTCACCATTTCGACATTCGACATACCCGAAGGGGTCCATGACTGGTTACTTGCAGGGGCCATTGCGGGGCTCTATTTCTTGGGACAGATCTTCTTCACTTTGGCCCTTCAGCTTGAGGACGCAGGGCCCGTGTCCTTGGTTAGGAGTTGTGATGTCATTTTTGCGTATTTGTGGCAGTTCCTGTTCCTCAACGTTGTTCCGGATGTGTTTAGGTAAAGTGTATTTAGGTGTATTTACAAGCCATTATTTTTGCAATTTCATCTGAAGGACGGTTTATCTTATTTTGATTTAGCTTAATTATACTCGTGTAATTTCACGTTAATGGCGCTGATTGAATTTATTCGGACAAGCTGCAGTTGAATTTCATTGAAGCTAAGTGTTTCAAGGTTCAACTCTTGCATTTTGATCCATTAAATCAAAATGCTGTGTCGAACTACCTAGAACTGATATGAATCCCTAAATAACTACAGTGCCAACAACCCCTGCCTCCTCAAAAAAATTGATCGTGAAAAATAATGAATTTTTTATTTTTTTAAATTTTCTTGCGAATCACAACCCCCCTAAATCAGTCACCCCGCTTAAGAGCGAAGAGGGTATGAAAAACTGAATAATCCGAGGGCCTTAGCTAGTTTCACAACTTTATGTCATATTTTTCGAAAACGAAAATCAATTCTTGAACCCGGCTCTGTCGTTTACGTAAACAAGTATGAGTCTCTGAAATATCATATCGAAGTGAGGCATATAGAATCTAATGTGTCTTTTTCTCGTAATTAATGGCTTTGATTTTTAATTGGTTTTGCAGTATTATTGGAGGTACGATTGTAATTTCTGGGGTTCTACTCACGGGATTCCGGAAATGGCTCTACGAACTGCCGGAAAGTGACAGAAGACGTGAAATATTCAGTATTATACTCAGATGATGTTTTATTTAGGGTTTATAGCAATTGTTTTAATTTTTTGATGTTTTGACGTACATGTAGACCGAGTTTTAATTGAGTATATGATTCTAATGAAATGTTAATAATGTATCTCAAAATAAGAGAACAGAATAAAAGTATTTTATACATTGATTTTTTAAGGATTGGTTGAAAGTTTTTTCTTGATTTATCCAGTAATAAGTCATGATTATTGTGACGATCCTGCTGGTTCTTATCCCAGATAACTGCCTTTTGTTTAGTTCTCTGGAAGCTTCATCACGAGGATTTTAGCTGGAAGCAATAACATCCAATTATATTAATATGGATTTTACCACATAGATAACCAAGAAAAACATGCCAGGGACAAGAGAACGTTTCCATCTTTCAGGCCGAATTTAAAAAAATATATAAAAGACATAATTATTTGTTGCATTTAGTTACCGAACTGATCCCCACCCTCCCAAAATACTTGAGTGAGATTAAAACAAACTATCACATCCACTACCCCTAAATAATCCCCCTTGGTTCACCCAAAAGAGTAGGCAAACCGTAGGATAATGATAAGAACCCAAGAACGTTTTAAGGTCACAATTTGACCTTTGACCGTCGAAAGAAATTCCACTTGACAGTTTGGGAGTTTGGAAAAATCGGGATACCCACGGGATTTATTTTGATAACTACGATACCTGCAAGATTGGGTAAATCCGATTTTTTTAGCGAATCGGAAATGTTTTTCAAGGTCGGGCTGGGTGAAGATTTTGATCGATAAATCTCCAACATCTGCTTAATTCTTTCAATAATCGGTTCCTGTCGAATTCCCATTTCGAATATTTGCATCCGGTCCGCCGCACTAGTCAAGAAACTGTCACACATCCCTGGGATGTTCCGAAGAGCATCTCCATCCTCGGAAATTATCTTAGCAATTGCGACCAACTGACTTCGATTTGTCATTGACCTGTCCCCCATATTTGCTAAGTTATCTGGTGTTCTCTGGGGGTTAACTGAATTATTTGGTGGTTGCTGGGGGTTATCTTGACCGTTGGACTGATTGGATCCTGGAGACCGGTTTTCAGCAACTACTGAAAGCTTCGACTCTTCAAGAATACGAACGAGCCTTCGATGAGCTCTATCCTCGTTTAGGATTGAGATGAGGATATCTAGATCCTCGTCGTTTCTGCATCGAAAATGTAGCAACGATTTTTGTGAGTCCTTTGAGTTTTAAATTTTAAATCGGAGTTTGTTTAATCAAAGAAAAAAACTACTATTTTCAATCTACTTACTTTTTCAGCAAAGTATCCAACAACAGTTTATTTTTGGAAATAATACTGGAGCGGGCTTCTATTTCCGTTTTTTCGTCGATACTAAAGACACGTTGACTCCACAAACCATCGGATACGAATGGGAAGGGCAGGTCAATTTTTAAGTCCTCGTAACATTTTCTGATAACTCCCGAAATGATCTTGTTCGTCATCCTGTCAAAATGCAAATAGCTAGGAATAAGTTTCACACCCTACGCTTTATCTGAGTTGAAGTGGCAGTGACGTGATTTATGTCGATGATGTTGCTACTTACTACTCGTATTTTTGTCCAGCCTTATCGAATTCGGATACATATATGTGTTGATTTTAAGTTTTAGGAAGGAACGACCGATAAGATCTGTATAGGATACAACAGGCTACATGAGCAATTATTTTTGTCCATGTACTAAATACAGGGTTAAATATTTAAATACGCTGCACTCTTTTGAGTTTCATACAGGCAAACAAATGCATTTGTAGAGGTAGACATCTCCAAACAGAAGTCGGGAACATGTTATAAAAATACCCTGTATATGAGCAATTGAGCATACTCTACTAAATTCATAGCATGTACATTGGATTGTAATCTGGCTTGCGGAATTTTTTCATCCAGTTTCTGATCACACAATAAATTACTTATCTCGTCGTTGTGACTCACTTTCTCTTATTCTAAAATCAACAAAACTCTAACAAAGTCCCAGACAATTAATAATGCCCGTTAGTAGCAAACAAATCTGATCCCAAGTTCGTAGTAATCTGTTTGATTCATCCATTAGGGATCGGTAAGATGATCCACCTTGTCCAACCTGCACTTCCAGCTAATTTTCAATATACAATAAGAAATACTCAACGACCCCACACAAAAACCTAAATAAGATAAGGTACTAAAGTAAACAACAACCCCGGAATAACTTCCCTCCCCGAAATAAAAAACCACAATTTTGCTTACTTTTCGAACAGTCAAAACCGAGTCTTATTAAATACCAACTATATTCATCAATTCCTCCACCTAAAAAACGTTCCAAAGTTCAAGATCCAAGAGAAAAACATCGATTCCCAATAAAAATCATTTCCAGAACTCCTCTCCCAATTTTATGATCAGAGGAAGCTAGGAATAATAATTTAACAGAGTTAAGGTTACAGGGTTCATTCAAGGATTCAAGGACTCTTGAAAAATATGGGATATCCGGTCTAGATTCTATATCTCTCCTTATTGATTTCGACGGAACCTGTACATAAAAATAAATTATCAAATCAATAAAAAATATCCCTCAATGTCTAGTCCTTCCCCTCCGTTATACCGAAGTTACTTAGGACTTAGGACTTAGGGCCGACGATTCCGGAATTCGAAAGCTGAAATCGTGTCTACTGCCTCCTTAATCCTATACCATTACATAGGAAAATGATAAGATGATGGGGATGACCTTTTATTTTCTAAAGGGTTATCTCAGAGTCAGTAGGTAGTATGTAGGGGATAAGGCCGAGGTGGTCAGTCTATCTCGGGGTGGAATGGGCCATTAGTCCGTGGTTAATTGTCAGGCTGGCTCGTAAAATAAAAGTAATGACGGATAATGTCTATCCTATCATCTCCCGTAAAAAGAGTCAGTATTTGTGAATTTTTTTTTTACTATGTAGTATACGTAGCAGGAGTGGAGATAAGCGTGTATAGGAGGTTATCGTCTCGAAATAGAGCCTCACCCTTTTTTATATTTTTATGGGTTTATATGCCTAGTAAAAGTGGACTATAAAATGATAATAAAGACTTGAGAGATGATTCCCTGAGCTGGAAATAAAAATTGTGGCATTGTGCAGTTGTATTATTGTGATTGCAGTATAATCAAATTGTGCCAAACGGGAGGATAGGAGATCTGTGGGATTATAGTTTGTAATTTTGGAATTGGCAATATTGTGGATTTTTTTTTGTTTTTTAAGGTTGTGTACCTGGTGGTATGGCTTTAATATGTATCGTAGATAGCGTTTCTTAGTTATTGATTTAAAAAAAATTGTACTTTTAAGCGTATTATGTTGAAGATGCCGTTTTTACTTAAATATCCATAATCTCTGTGTAGGATACAAAATTAGAGTTATTCCGGGGAGGTAGTCTTATTTCAATAAATACGGTAGCGAAATGTAGTAGGATAGAAATATATTTTATAGTAGTTCTAAGTTAAAAAACACTGACAATGTTGGATTGCTAATCAATAGGATAACCTTGACTGTTACCGATATCATCTAGATTTCAACGATGAATGCGATTGATAAGCTTGCAAATTTGGTGTTTTAAAGCATCAATTAATTCAGCGGATAAACTGACACAGGATCATTATAAAATCTCCCGAATGAAAGGACTACAGGTTCGTTTTTACCGACAAGAAGTTATATATGATTTATTGAGTTACGAAAGTGCTCCAGTACTTACTTAACATTACACCATTTAATCAGCTATGATTAATTAAAGTTACTTAATTTAATAGTTTTAAAATTTAGACTTTATCAAATAAAATTAATTAGCCGGTACAGTTTTTGTAAGTTGTAAGTTTAACTATTTCAGTGTATTATTCAGTTTCTTGGTGTGTAAGTAACATTCACATTTTGTATTTAAGGGATGTTTGTGTAAGCAATTGACGATCTTGAGAATCCCATAAATTAATTATAATTCCAATAACTAATTAATTATTTGATTACAGGTATATTATACGGAATGAATGTGTCTATCCGTTGTGTTTGTGGTCTGTGAATTTAATTACGTGTCTCAGCAATAATAAATATATCGTGAATCTGTGTGCCGTGTCTGTTGTGTAAAGGACTTTTTGAACTAATTGATATTTTTTACAGTTTGACAATTAAAATTATTAGATTCGAAGTTGAAACCTGATAATATTCTGAGTTCTGACATTTTTAGGAATATTTACATTGCGAATTTTGTAAATTTTAAAATCTTACGATTGTTTATTAGAATGCAGACACAGTTAACTCATAAACGGTGAACGTACAGTATATTATAGATACACATATTTTATCAGAGAGATGTTTGAAGTAGTATTCACTATTTTAAGTGTGGTTTTGACATTTTAACAGAGAAATTAACCTATTATCACAGGCATTTCGATAATTTCTTTAATTATCTAAATAATTGATATTATAATCACGTAGTTATATAATACGTGTTGTATATTATTACAATTTCATGTGTATTTTTCAGTTTAATTCCTTAGCTCTGTTATTAATTTTATTAGTTAAAGAGCTTTGGATCTTGATTTCAGTTCCTCCATTGAAATAACTTGAACCTTTGAATAATGATCCTCTGATAGATTTGGATGAATTCATCAAAAGAATCAGTATGTACAGTTCGAATTCGAAGTCAATCCACGATCCAGGTATATGGCTCAAGAAGGGGTCAAAGGTCGTATAGCTCATTTAGAAAAATATAAATGAATTGTCGTTTCAAAAATTTCTTGTTCGAAAACATCAGTTAAGATTATTATATTCGGAATTCCAGAATTTTAAAGTCCAGTACGGTCTCAACTCAAGGTAAAAAATCAAGTAAGAAATCCAATCTTATGAATTTAAGAGATTCCATAAAAGTAGAGGCACATTAACAACGGATAAATTAATCGAGAAAACAAGTCCGATGATTAAAATCTTAATTTCTGAAATTAGATTAAATGTGGCGTAATTGGCTAGAGCTGCAGATGCCGAGGCGTCGGCTGCCTTTCTCCTCTGAATTGCTGCGATTTGGTCTCCTGGAAGATGAAAATTAATTAAGTGATTAAACACGATTAAAAAAAATTAGTTAATTGAAGTAAATTCAGAATTTAAATACACAAACCTTGGGATACGTAGACAAGGGTGAAAGCAGGTTCAGCGTGGGCTGCAAGTACAGAAATAAAATGTGTTAGTCAACCTGTCCGTTAATGATGGATAAAAACTAGGGATAACCATGAATTTGACAAAGAATTACAGCAAATTTGATGAGATTAGCGATAAAATTCTACAAAATAAATGGATTTTTTTTGTTTTTGTCAAAATTAAATTCTAAAATTTGTTGAAATGTGGCCAAATTTGAGGGTGAAAGTGGACAATTTGTGTCGAACCGGTTTTGCAAGTGTAATTGCCGGAATCTGAAAGTTGAGCATCTCTGATGGTGAGTCGGGAATGTGTTTTACTTCCGGGTTCCGTATGCACCGTCACTTCCCTCGAGTTCCCGTAATTTATCATCCGATCATTGTGATACCAGAACACATACTCTGGTGGTTTCGGGCTCTGAAATTCAGATGAAAAAATGTCACAATTTACTCTACAGCCATTTTTGTAACTTGTAGATTTAGACTGTTTTCAGACAAGCATTGTACTTATCAGCATAAACTCGCTACATATCTTTGGAAATAATTAAATAAAATAATCTCTCTATTTTCATAAGAATGGCAGAATAATATGTGTAATTGTATAATAGTTACAGTTTTCTCCAATTAAATCTTAATTGTAGTTTCGAATTATTTTGGTGAAGATCCTAATTAAGGGGTTTGGGAATTATTGAGATGATTGATATTCGATTTCTACTACGAAATACACAATTAACATTGCCACAAATAAAAAAGGGCCCTGTTTTTGCCCGTCATGAACAGATCTTTTTAATAAGACAGAAGCAAATTTGCAACTTTAGAAAATTATTTTGAGGTTGATTTTTTCGAATTTTCTCAATAGGAATTACTTAGGTTTCAATTAATCTTTGTTTACGACAAGTTGATGGTATTAATTAATGAACTAATTAATTAAACCTACCTTTTCAATGACACAGACCAAGTTGATGGTACTTCCTTGCTCGATGTGGTACTCTCCGTTTCCAAGGATGAAGGCTTCTGGGACTGCAATGTGGAGGTGGACGAGGTACGACACGATCCCTGTCCCCGTCGATACCTTTAAAATTATTAAAATATAAGAATAAAATCTTCAGTTCGTTGGAAAGCTCATTTCATACTTATCATTTTATCTCTTAAAATGTCATGATTTTTTGTAATTCAAGCATACTTTGAACGCTTATAGCAGAAGACAAAAGCTGAATTTGTGCAGAAACCACACTAAAATCGAGCTTCTAGATTTAAAAGCGGTCTCGAAAATCAAATTTCACCCCTGTGCCCTGCCTTGTCACGATTTTTTTTCTAAGCGGATTCCTCTCATTTATGTTTACAGTGTGCTTCAACATTCAATACACCGTTAGTTAAAATAAATCACAGATAAATTAAAATAGTTCTTACAAGATCGCTTCCCAGGAGAGTTTTAAGATTGATCTAACGTCAGTAATCAAAGGATCTTATCATGGCATGTAACTATCTTTAAACGATTTCTCGATTTCTGAACAACCTTCAAATGAAAGCATTTTCCTGAAATATCTGTGCAAGGTATAGCGATTTAATACCAGACAGATACATTTTGTCTAATTCCCAGGATCTAGAATCTTGGTTCTAGATTCTAAATTAACAGGTCCAATTTCCATATAAATATTTCTTCTGCCAGGACGTAGGTCCCTATATTCTATATAGGGACACCGAATGAAATATGCTTAAAGCAGTGGGGGTAAAGTAACTAGAGACTAGAGACCATCACATTCACAATTAATGCTTTAATTCCAACTTCCAACTCCCTCCTATTTGCCCAAACTATAAAAGACGGACGGACATGCAAGATCGGAAGGGAAAGTTTATTAAACTTGTAATCAAGTCCCATTTATATACCTAGTATAGACGCAGTTGATGACTGATAGCTTAGGTTAGAAGTCAGAAAGTTGGGTAGTGTTTTTTAAGTTATTAGATTTAGTGAACTAAACCCCTATATGTTTAAAATTCTCTAAATAGAACCTCTCCGAAATAGCACCCCACCCTTGGCAAGAATTAAAAAAAATATGAAAAATTTCGAAAACATGCGTTTTTTGTCATATGCAGATGAATATACCGAACATATTAAAAAAATTAAAACTTATGAATTTTAAACTCTTAACGGTTTTTAGAGCTCGGAGCTCAAAATCGCTGCTAAAAAACCCTTCCGTCGCAAAGGTTGATAGTACCGAGACTGACTTTTAGTTTCTTGGCGGACAAGTTAGACCAGAATTCATTAACATCACCCTCACAACCCTCGGGCTTATTTTATATGTGCGTAGAGCGCGTTTGGGTTCGGGTGTTAGTGGCAAAAGTTCCCGAAATTTCAATTCCCGTGTAATAAAACGGGAAAGTTGAGGGGTAGGAAACTCATAATCGTAGAAATAAAAGTTAACCAAATTATCTTCCTGTCCTTTCGGCGTTTCTATTTCCGACGACTCTTATCCGTATAAAACTTGTGTCGGAGAACTTTAAGGACATACGGGCAGACAGACACTCCGGAAAACATCAAAAAATCATTGATTGTGTATTTTGCATCCTTTCAAATACGTTAATTCGGGGATTGAGACATGGAAAATACAGGGTGTTTTAAGGTTCCGATGTTTGGAATTCAATTTCTTAAAAAAAAATCCCAGCCACCAGTATGCGAGGAAACACCCTGTATATCATAAATTATAAGAAATATGCAACTCTTCCACTCTGTCAAATTTTGATTTTGAGAACACCGACAGGGCTTTAATATATTATTTACGGTAGAATAGTAGAATATTCATAAACAGGCCAACTCATATTTGTTTTCTAAATGACACTTGTTAGCATATTCAGTCCGGGATTGATGGAATTTTTGCCCCTTCCAATTACAACCGTAAATGAATAGCACGGCACTAAAACCGGGTAGAGTAATTTCCAGTCCGGGTTTAACCCCTCCGGAATAAAACCCGGTTGGGTCGGGCACCATACGTCCCGTTTTATTACCTGCTCCACTCCAACCTTCCGCATTCCTAATTTAAAAGTTAATGATATTGGAAGGATAAGGGATGGAATCCTGCATATCCTCACCATACTAACTTTTAACCTCTTTGCTACTTATCCCCAACACAGTCATTCTGTAGCATTATGCAATTCCTCCTATCCCGGTGTCATCATGTCATTATCATTAATAATAAACTTTAGAACCTAAACAAGATCGGAGAAGGGTAGATTTTGCGGCTCAAAACTGCTCAAAGTTCCGTGGTTTTTGGTGAGTTTGTTTTCTGCCGAATTGTTGTGTGAACTTTGGAACATGTTAAGGTTGACTCTTAAAATTCTGAAATGTACGGGGAATGAGGGGGAGGGGACTGGAATTTCCATAAACGAATTTGTTTAAAGGGTTAAGGATCTTATAAAGTAAATTACCAGCACACGAGGCGGAAGTTGTAGAGGGAAAATAGCCAAAGTACCGAATTATGTACCCAAAATATGTGGAATGAGGAGGCAATGCCGAAAGAACTAGCTTTCTTCTCTGGTCTGAGTGTTTCTCTATACTATTTTGTTTTGTTTGGTTTGTTGGAAAGTTGGTTGTGGTCCCGAATTAGGTGACGAATTCGGATGGGACAAATATTCCTCCGACAAATAGTTCTAGTGTTTTGGAAATTAGTACGAGCCTTGATTGAAATTGATGAAAACATGGAAGAATTTCTGCTCACTATATGAAGTAACTAGATTTTACGGAAAATGTCAAAGAATGGTAAAAAAAATTGATTGATTTTGACGAAAAACGACCCGGAATAAATCCTCATCTCAAAATATATCACCACTGCACTATTTGGTTGGCAAAAACAATGTTTTCATCGTTTAAATCATATTTACTCCGTTAAGGTCCTGACCTGTTTTACATTGTCATTTAAAACTTGCAATTTTAAGCCTTTACGAATAGTTTACAGGAAGTCATGAATGAAATCTATAGTTTTTTGCAATTTCTGCAAGTGTATTTCTATTAAAAAACTTGGATATCAGGAACAGGAAAAAAACCCATCTGTGAAGAAAATATAAATTTTTTCAATCTTCATGAATGATCAGACGGCTTATAAAAGGTGTTCCTTGGTCAAAAACAGCTACTCTTATGTTATTTGTCGTGGAATATTTATCCGAGGTAAATCCTCCCGTTTCCGACCATTTCATTTGGCAATGAAAGTATGAAAGCATGAATAGGGAAGTAGTAGTAGATTGTAGTTCTGGCTTACGAGCCTCTTCTGTTCTTCATCGCAATAATCGTAATCATAATCATAATGAGTTTCCCTCTGTGTTTTTGGCCAATAATTCCGTTTTTTATTGCCCTCTGAGGTTTTAGGCCCGTCAACGCTTTCACCGATGCGAGATTTCCAGCTCCAATTACCAGCGTCACTCGAAAACGCGAAATGCATTGTCATTAGAGCCGCTGCATTCCATTACGGGATTGAATTAGAGTCGGTGTCGGGCGTCGGGATCCTCTCAGGTTTTAAGTGGAATGAAATGCGGGACGTTACATTAAAAACGTGTGAAAAAGCCAGAAGGCCAGGGCCGGATTCCAAGAGGGTTGAGCCCTCCAGGGTCGGGATGCATTAATATTATTAGTATTGTTGTTTTTAGTGTGTGTGATGATATTCATATTATGGGATTGTTGAATTGATTTATGAGTGTAATTTTAGAAGATTTCTTAGGGGAAAAGGCTTGGAAACTGTCTGGTGTACAAATGCAGTTTCTACTTTTCTACTTGCATTTTGAAGTAGCTTTAAAAATTTAAAATGAGAGCTCTTATTTGTTTTGTTTTGGTCTAATATTTGGGATTTTAGGGCTAGAGGACCGGCATGTAATTCCAGTAATCTGATATTTTTCACTGCAATAAAAAGGTGCGTTCTGGTTGTTGGGTGAGTAAACCGTAAACACGAATGGTTGTGATTCACATATTCAATATTTATTTTTATTATTAGCATGTTTAAATTGGTTGGTATTCATGTTTTATAATAAGACAGTTTAACATTGAAATGGTGGGGGAGTGGGGAGTTAATTCGGGGGGCAGTCAAAGTCAGTAATGAAACAGTACTTGATTTTAACTTATCTATTTAACAAAATCTAGTTAGCAATTTTAATTTACTGGACGTCTTGAAATACCAATCAGCATCCGATTCAACAATTTCTAGCAGGAGTATAAAAGCAATATATTTCCCAGATTTTATTGACAAAAAATACCAAAAAAAGAATCTTTGAGAAATGCTGTACAACTGCAGTTTACGTCCGAGGAATTCAACTGCGGAGTTAAGGGCCAATTTTAACTTTAATCTGTGATTAAAATATTTTATAAATTTCGTAGATTTGCTGATTGTCGAATGCATTGATAAGGTAACTGAACTGAAATCCTAATTTACTGTCCACCGGAAATGGAGGTCAGAGGTCAAAGCCCCCTGTTTTAAATTGACCCAAGGCACGTGAATCCCTTTAACCTCTTTTGTACGGAAGTTCTCTCCTATTATTTTACAATCAATTATTCCATCCCTCTCTGAGAGGTCTGAGATATCGTAAAGAAAGTGCTATATTCCACCAGAATACTGCATAAAAAATATAAGGCATTCAAATCCAGAACACAATTTCAGCCCAATCTACTACCCACAAGGTATAATGATAGGTTGTAGGTAGGGCAGTTACCGAAATAAGTCCCCCAGCCAGGGTTCTTATTGTATAAAATCACAACAAGGGGATCGGATGGGGACTTATTTCGGTAAATAAGAGTATAACGATTAACATTGTAGGCACTAGGCACCCCATTTACCGAAATAAGAAGGGTTTAGCTTTCTCGATACGGGGTGGGGACTTATTTAGGTAACTACGATACATTACCCCGGCTCGGAAGTTGGAAGTGCTAGGTGATTTAGCAAGTAGTAGTAAGTAGACGGGGGAACGGTAATAGCCCCACCGAATCGCCCAGGTTGGTTAATAGATAATAAGGATTTATGAAATCACCCTAACTGATTCCAGCCTTAAAAAACCCCAACCCGCCTTATTGTTTATTAATGGAATCCTTTATTTATCTTCGGACATTTCGGGCTAAAAAACCCGTTGCTTTTTCACGTTCAAGAAGTCATTCCCAATCCACAACCTCTCTCTCTCTAGATTCTAGGATTTTTCTCAGAATTTGAGTCGCACATTTCGTAGAAAATTTAGAAACACAATTACATGCCCAACGTTATAAAGGTAGCCGGTACCGGGTACAGGATATATCCGAAAAAAACCGAATTGTTCGGGAGGGTTGACTTTAATGGAAAAATATGTTTCAATTAGCACCTCCTGCCGCTTTTGATATCTCCAGGGTGGATGTCTTGAACTCTTGACCGTCTCGTCTCAACTGCTTCCAAAATGACCAGCTAAAGTTATATGTATAGCCTTGTTATAGCCCTATTTTTGAGGATATATAGTGGGTTTAATGTCCATGCCTGTGTTAGAATTTACAGTAATAATAAAAACCCTTTCAGGAATGGAATAGAGGGATTGTGAAGGAATGAAAGTCTCCTTATCCTCTTCTGTCTGGATGGGGAATTAAAAAGATTATTTTCGGGTTTTTGTCCGACGATCGGACCGAGAAATCGGGGCTGCGGATTCGGTTTAATGCTTTTCTAATGATACTGTAAATTGTGGGGGTATTTTTTAGTAGTATATGTCCCTATCTAACAATAAGTTTCGAAATATCGAATCGAAGATGAAGAGACGAGGGGGATTTTTCCCCTTTGGCCAGAGAGAGAGTTATTGAAATGGACGATGACCCTTTGGTCTTTGATGGTCTTTTTTGGCTCTGTTTAAGGGGAATTAAATCCGCTAAGATTACTGGTTCTAAATATAGATTTATGAGGGGGTTGGATAAATTATGAGATTTAAGGGTTGGTTAATGACGACAAGGATTTATTTTAGAGTTTTGGAATTTTTACACTGAATTAATATCTACCTTCAAAATTGAAAACAATTGAAGCTAAAAGTTCTGTAAATTAGTGTAATGTTTCTACATTTAAGAGACAAGCTGAGATTTTTACATTAGCAGTTCTGTTATTTAAGCACAATTTTTGAACAACACAACGTTTGAAAACAACCGTTTAAGCGAGATTCGCAATTTTATTCCCTTAATAGCTCAAATGAAGCTTCATTGTGAATCACGATATAAGCCCCCCCCCCCCTTGCTCCTGGCACAAATAAATTCCAGTGGCACTTATTTCGGATTTCCGGTATAAATCAATACAAACTATCTCTTAACGATATTTCATCTCTAAAACTAATCTGTTTTTAACTAATTTTGCACTCAACAAATGCTTTTATACTTACCTGTTAACAAAGCAAAAAAAAATTAGATCTCACCTGACATTCATAAGTGCCGTTGTCCCTCTTCTGTAAAAACTTGATCTGGAGCGTCCACTCGTCCCCGCCGTCGACATGGAGGACGTGGAACCTCTCGTCGTTTGTATACGTCGTCTTGCCACTCGTCAGGATGTGCCAGTCTCGTCTCCTCACCCACGAAATCTGCACAAGTACAAAAACAAAAACAATTTACTCCTCAAGCCCAGAACAATAAAGACAATAAATATTTAAAGGACTCAAGCCTGGGTTGTAAATCCGCAAAGGAATAAAATATGAGGGGACGGGATTCTATGTCACCCGTAAATGGATTACAAATCGATAAAAACCTTCACAGAGGAATTTAAAATACAGACAATAATGTCAGTCGGGCAGACTTATAAATCCCAAGTACTTATTCACTATAGGCAATAAACGGGAGACGAAAGAATTGATCTTCAGTATCGAATATATGTTGTATTATATTACGAATGAAATTCGATTTAGGTTATACGTCTATATAGTATATAGAACTGCACATCATCTCTGAAGATTTATTCAATTGGTAAATGACTCTCATTTCCTCCAGATCCTCTATATTCTGTATATTTGGCATGTCGAAGTCGAAGCAGTTTCGACGAGTTTTCCAAGGCCTTCTTACTAGACTCGTGTCGATGAGTTGGTAGTCGTAGTCGAAGTAGTGGATCATTTTTCAAGTATCGAAAAGTGTCGAATATCGAGTGTCAAGTACCGGAGAATACCGTAATTCTTTAATTAACCCCCCCCCCCCTCCCCTAACCCCTATATTTTTGTTCTTAATTAAAGAGCTGTTGAAGCTGCTAAATAGGTGATAGGGTCTCTCTGGATTTGGCATTCAACGACGAAAAGACGAGATCTGCTTATTTATTAAAATTATTATCAGTATTCGAAATTGACAGGGACGGAACTGAGGTAAGGAATTGTGGCGATGAATTAACGAATGTGACCCAACTAAATCTGACCCAATCAAATGTGACCCAACGAATGTCACCAAATAACGTAGATCGTATGAATTTTTATATACTACCTTCCCTGACCTAATCTTCATCTTTTGTAAATATACCCCCGGAATAAATCCCCACCCATTTTAAATCTTTAAAAAAGTACAATTCCAGGGAATCTATTTATAGAAACACAGTACATGGCCATAAACGAGCCCGATACAAGTCCATATCCACCACTCCGCCCTTTCGATGTTGGAATGATGGAGAGTCATTTTTTATTCCGATCTGATCCCTAACGGGCAGTTAGTTCGTAAATAAATCGGAATAACTGGAGGAACCCGCTCCGGTCCGTAGTAATTCCAAGTCGACTCTCCTCCAAGTCAAAGGCCTTTAGCCCTCGTGTCGAATTTCTCGACAAATCTACAAGGCACGTCTATATTAAGTCCCTCTGCTTCAGAATCTCTGGAAAAGACAATGGAAATGAGATGAAATTCAAGGAAACAGCATCCGATTTGTCTTCCCAGCTTCCTCAACAACTGTGCAGAACAATTTACAGATTTTTTTTGTCCTCAGACTCTCTGTTTTTGTCGCAAGTTACGCTTTTTACGCATTTCCACGTGGGCCGTTTATCTTGTACTTCTTTCCCATAACTCGGCTACAAAACAAGGATAAAGAAGCAGAGAATTTTCAGGATTTTACTGGAGGAAATAGTAGAGGAAAGCCGGGACGTGGAATCATGTCTTCTGAGATCGGATATTATCTTCTCAGATTTGTCCCGAAACTACAAGGGAAGTCACCCAAAGTGAAATTCCAGAACGAAAATGAAAAAAAAATCTTGGTCATAATTCGTCCTGACCAAAAATATTAAAAAATTACCAACATTGACATTTTCAAAACGCCATAAAACAACGATTTGTGGTTCGATTTTCTCATGTTTAGAAGTTGTTTTTTAAGAAAATCAAAAGATTTGAATTTTTAAAAACACATTTTGATTTTTTTTAGATTTTCTCAAAAAAATTAAATATCCTGGAACATTAAAGAATTTTGTTTTGTTAGTTGTGCTTTCGACTGTAAAAAAAATTCGACGATTCTTGAATTTCACTCTGGATGACTTCCCTTGTAAGCGACTTTCCCTGTCGTTTCGCGTTTTCTCTCGTAGTTTTAGTCGGTAGTGGTTTGGATTTTGAATGGGTTTCTGCTCTGTACTTCATACTTTGAATAGCACTTTCCTGTTGGTCGGTGGTGGCAGTTTCCCTGTATATAGTTTAGTAGCAGAAGAAGGAAGATGCAAAATGCAAATGCAAAAAGATCCATAGGGAGACAAGGGAGAGTATTTCTTTATGCAAATCAAGATATTTGTTTCTTTTATTGTCTTCCTGTTCCCTTCATTTTTGGACATTTGTCATTCCCCCCTTTCCTGCCTTACAAATTCGAATACCGTGTCGATTCTGTTATATTATTGCTACTTTGCTTCTATGTAAATCTAGTTTCAAGAAATTATTTTATGTGTTCTTGCAATGAACACAACGGCTGACGGTGAGGGTACAATGCCAACAGACCCGTGCGAGAGTGACAAAGAAAAACGGATCTCAGCATGGGTTTTGAAGGACACGTGTTTGGGCTTTCGGATCCGGAGTTTCTGTTGTTCCATATTATGTTAATGCGATTTTGAAAATTAAGAAGAAATGCTGGAATGTTACAGGAAATACTAAAGAAAGGTGTATTGTTGTTGATGTTTAGTTATGGGACTTTTTCAGTCACAATGTACATTATCGTCACACTAAGACCTCATCTGAAACTACTACACTTTAAATAAAACACTGTGACTTTTAACCAGTTGCCGCTGTTATTAATCGGATTGACTTGCGTTTCGCAATCTGAACCAAAAGTGTGTAAACTAAATAAACCGATGTAACGGGTGTAACCAAGTGTTGAAAATATAACGATAAACAAACTAAATCTCAATTTCCCCGAAAATCCGGGTACTGCACCCTGGTGTCAGTGGGAGTGGTCCCGTATTCGTCAAAGATGTTCTATTACTCATGGAAATCGTTTAAACCCCATATCTCAATTTCCCCGAAAATCCGGGTACTGCACCCTGGTGTCAGTGGGAGTGGTCCCGTATTCGTCAAAGATGTTCTATTACTCATGGGAATCGTTTCAACCCCAAATCTCAATTTTCCCGAAAATCCGGGTACTGCACCCTGGTGTCAGTGGGAGTGGTCCCGTATACGTCAAAGATGTTCTATTACTCATGGGAATCGTTTAAACTCCATATCTCAATTTCCCCGAAAATCCGGGTACTGCACCCTGGTGTCAGTGGGAGTGGTCCCGTATTCGTCAAAGATGTTCTATTACTCATGGAAATCGTTTAAACCCCATATCTCAATTTCCCCGAAAATCCGGGTACTGCACCCTGGTGTCAGTGGGAGTGGTCCCGTATTCGTCAAAGATGTTCTATTACTCATGGAAATCGTTTAAACCCCATATCTCAATTTCCCCGAAAATCCGGGTACTGCACCCTGGTGTCAGTGGGAGTGGTCCCGTATTCGTCAAAGATGTTCTATTACTCATGGAAATCGTTTAAACCCCATATCTCAATTTCCCCGAAAATCCGGGTACTGCACCCTGGTGTCAGTGGGAGTGGTCCCGTATTCGTCAAAGATGTTCTATTACTCATGGAAATCGTTTAAACCCCATATCTCAATTTCCCCGAAAATCCGGGTACTGCACCCTGGTGTCAGTGGGAGTGGTCCCGTATTCGTCAAAGATGTTCTATTACTCATGGAAATCGTTTAAACCCCATATCTCAATTTCCCCGAAAATCTGGGTACTGCACCCTGGTGTCAGTGGGAGTGGTCCCGTATTCGTCAAAGATGTTCTATTACTCATGGGAATCGTTTCAACCCCAAATCTCAATTTCCCCGAAAATCCGGGTACTGCACCCTGGTGTCAGTGGGAGTGGTCCCGTATTCGTCAAAGATGTTCTATTACTCATGGGAATCGTTTCAACCCCAAATCTCAATTTCCCCAAAAATCCCAGGTTTCGCACTCTGAAATGTAGGTTCAGGGCATTATCATGTATAGATGATAGACATAGAGTGTAATGTAAACTACCTAAGCGTCAGTTTTAAAATGAGTAAGAGCTCTATCCTGGCGTTGGACTCCTACATATCACTATTCTGTTTGATTTAATGGTTTGTTTTGGGGTTTAATTGATGGGGGGCAGGGGGTGTGACCGATTTGACCCAAGTTCGAACTTAGCCTCACTCTTGAGCCAAGGAACAAGTGTACAAAATTTGGTGACCGTAGGTCCAGCCGTTCTCCAGTTATCGCTCGGACAGACGGACAGACGGACAGACGGACGGACGGACAGACGGACGGACGGACAGACGGACAGACGGACAGACGGACTGGTCATTCGCATAAAGTGTTTTCAACACTTAATAAATGCCATGGGGAAGATCAAGATGGAAAAAATCCCAGCATTAAATATCAACCTCAATACACTTATAATTTCAACTCTACAAAAAAAGATGCTAGTTGACATACTCTTAAAATTTCGTCCAGGATTTATTTATTAGTTATAATAAGGTGGTTGTCCGGTTTTAGCCGACTCAAGGACAAAAGACGATGAAAGTTGACATGGTCATTTCGTCCTTGGACCATAAATGTAGAGTCTGATGACGAGGCTCCATCCAGGTATAATATGCCCGGGCCTTCCTTGTCCCGAACAATTAACGTCAACTCGGTCTTATGTTCCTCCCCCTACATTTTATGTGTATTATTTATTGCCGTTTGTTCTATTGCGGTTATTTCTGGCTCTGGCCCAAATCTACGACCTACCATATACATCCGCCAGACAATTTCATTAAAAATTACGTTCCTTACCGTCCAGCGTCTAGCCTGTAATCGGATAGTCTCAAACCTTGGAAGAAATAGATCTTTGTTAAATGTCACAAGTTATGTCAGTCCATGTGACGTTGGTAGGTGGGCATTTCCTCTCTGCTTACGTTAAAAACAGTATCCAATACTCTCTTATAAAATAGAGTAATTAAAACGCTCCTAAACTCAGTATATGATCATTGGTTCATCAAACTGAAAGATTCATTACAAGCAAAATCCGGATCGGATTGACCGGAAGCTCATCGAATTTCGACGTTTTGTTAGACCATTTTTGGAAACAAAATCCCAAAGTCCAAAATCTTAATTGGTAATCTAAGCCCGTTTAAAGCCATTTTTATTGTTATTCTATGTGGAAAAATCTTCGCCTCTCGGTAGCATGAAAAATGTCCCGATTTTACCGTATATTATTAGCCAAAAATCGGGACGATTTCGGGCAAAAACTAGAGCTTTTCGAAAAAAATGTCCCTCGTTCCGATTTCCCGAAAATCTCGGCAACTAACTTCCGGAAAACTGCAAAAACACACCAAATTCGATGTTAAGCAACAATGAACCCTTATCCCTCGTCAACAGTCTCCCATCTTTACCAGATTACATACGTTTTTAAGGAGCATGACCTACATTCTTGAAAAAAAAACTGCTGAGTCTTAAACCAATTCTTGTTAAAAAAATCGGCTCGTTCCAGTTCACCATTTACAAACCCCCTGTTCTAACTATGAACTAATAAGACGGGATGAGTAGAGGATCTTACCCGAACGGGTTAAACAAAAAAGGCTACAAAGTTGGCAAACTGTGTCCTATCCGAAACCCCTTGTTCCCGTAACCATGTTCCACTAAAAAAAGACAAGGTCATAAAAAATTGCATTAAGGATTCATTAATGGATTTCTTTTACCTACTTTCCTCTCTCCTGCCCTTTCATCCATCCTCAATATCCCTACTTACTCTTATATAATCGAGCATATTTCAGTATATAGCAGAGGTTTGGCTATATATAAATAGGCCATTATAATGTATGACGAGATTAGAGATAAAAGGCCTTACTTCTCGGTTGCTCCCATCAAGTCCAACTCCAAGAAGGTCTCAGACATAAGTCTTAATCCTCCATTTACTACAAAGAACTAACAATAAGACTGAGGAACAAATCCAGCCATTATGTACACGATGGACTGGACCGTTCATATAGACATCCCGAATCGAGTCGAGATGCTAATTAGCCCGAAATAAATCCCCACCCTGTTGTAAGTTTAAAACTTGCGAAGTGCAATGACGGAACTGTGAATTACACTGAAATAGATCCCCATGGTTAGATCTGCCTATAACGAGTGATGTAACAAATAAAAATCCTATAGCTGCTTTGAAAGGCTAAACCCCCAAAAAAATTCGATTTTTACCCGGTTTTCGGGGATTATGTCATAAACGGAGAATGACAAAACGGCTTATTTTGCCGATTCGGTCTCCGTGGCCGAGTCGTGCTGCAAATTATGATACAATCAACAATGGCTTGGCTTTGCAAAGTTGTACAACATTGCTATTACGACTAGTTTTGGCCTAAAAAACCCATAAGTCGCAAATTCTTGTGACCAAGACTTCAAATCTCATGTTTTATAAACAGCCCGTAGGAATACGTATCACCTAATAGGTAGCAACAAAGGTCTTATCTACATATACCAATTGCGAATACAGTACAATGTACAGGGTGTCTCGAAATTATGTGAACTTTTTTATGTTAATTTCCCCAAGTTCTCATAATTTCGAAACACCCTGTATATGTAAACTCTGAAAAAAATGATATTCAGTCCGTAATTCCGGATTAGAAGGATTGGAAGTCGATCCTCTTATTGTCTATCGTCCAAAGTGGTCGAATTTCCGCTAGCTGTTGGCAATCTTCCTTTCTATCTCATTCTTGTTCTACTTTCTCCAGACTTTTTGGCCTTTTTGTTACAACAGGTAAATGCATTAAGGCCAAGAGGAAACGGATGGAGAAGACGATAGAAATGGATTTGGATCTGAGATTCTAGAGCTTCTACAATCTACAACAATTGGGAACAATGGCTTGATTGCTTAATTGTTTTATCAATCCCCGATTTCTAGAGCCGGCTACTCTTTGAATGAGCGTATGAATTGATAAAGCTCGCTCAAAGTGAGAGGAAATTGATGGGAAAAATCAGAAAAATCCCACTAACTATAAGGATAGATATGTAGGGTGGATTTTTAAGTTGATTAAGAACACGATTTAGATCTCTGTTATGATACCGTTTGTGGTTTTTCGAATTCGAAGTACAAGAATCATGGGATTAAAATCGGATCGTAATTTTTTCAGGTATTTCTCGGGGTTTATCTTATCCAATACCTCTTCCATACCTACAAAGACTCTAAATTATTATGATGTTGACTTATTAAGCTCAATGGCAGGAATCTGAAGAGAAGAACAGTACTGTCCGATAGCAATACTTTAAATTACCGTTTGAAGCCTAAACTAAACACATTAAATGTTCTTGCGAAAACTCTGAAAATGATGCAATTAGTTAGGAATAGGAATTATGAAAATGTCTGGATTTTTAGTGCATAACTTACAGTTCGTTCCCCGAGATTCCGAACTTTACATCTGAGGAAGGCATTGTCACCCAGAGGGACGGTGACGTTGACGGCGGTATTATTCTCGAAGGGATTCTCGACGAGCCTCTGCAATTCTTCGAAACTGGCGTATTGTTGACCGAATCCGGCTCCAGGGTGGGAGGGGTCAGGTAGTACCATCTGACGACCCTGGACATGTCTCATCAGACCTGTAATTAAAAAATTAAGGATTTTGAAAATTACGGATTTTTAAAACATAATATGTTTTGAATTTCCAGTGTCAAATTTACAGAGTGGTTTTGGGTTCGCTTCAAGCCCTAGCACTCTCTACTTTTTGGACTGTAGTACTCTAATTAGATCCATCTATCATGGAATTTCATGGGAAATTTTGTCGACAATTTGTCGAAATATGCAGTTTTTAAGGATCTATAGAAAAATCATCCCAGAAATACATCCAAAGACACTGATTGTCCCAGTTAATTTAAAATCGTCAAACATAATATGGCTTTCTTTCATGAAATCAAATCCTTAATTTTATTGACTTTACCACAAAGTCTATGTATCAAGAAGCCTACCCCGAGCACATTTTTGTCCCAGGCTAAAACAAGAGCCTCAGTACCTCAATCGTTTCACGATTTCGGCCGAAATACTGCTTGATACAGATTCCCAGAGCATTTTCTCATTATCATTACGAAGGGAAACCAAATCCTTGTTGGATTTGCTGGATTTGCAAGAATTCGAGGCGGATAATTCTGGAAGGCAGGCAGGGGCTTTTGACTCATAATGCCTAGATGAGGACTAAAGCAATATATCATCTTATATATACACATTTCGTAAGATACATTGGTTCGTAATATCCTAATACTTGTGGAACAAAAAGAAGAGAGGGAAAGGACCTCAGATCCGGTGCTACTTATTTATGTGTTAGGAGATATGATAGGAGAGAGGGCAAATAGGATTTATTACACTTTGCCCTTTTGCTCTCCGCCACTTTGGGATACAATATTTCTAAATTTATATTTAATGATTTATATCCTGACACGACCTCATCGACCTGTTACTGTAAGCCAGCTACTTCCTTCATCCTCTATACCTTCTTTAGCTTAAAAAGCACTGGAATTGAGGTACAGATACTCCAAAACTAATGATACAATTCTGACTTTCTCCAGTATGAAATTGTCAGGAATTAGTAGCCTACAAGCTTAAATTTTAGAAAAATTAAAAAATTTGAAAATCGGACAGAAATTCTATGTTTTACGATTTTTTAAAGGCTTCATCAATTATTAAAATACATTTTTTGGCATTATTCAAGAAATTATGCATGAAACAGTTAGAAATTACTAGCCTGCAAGCCTAGATTAAAAACAACTCAAAAATTTAATAAAATTTAAATTGATAGATGTAACCCTATTTAGATTCCTGTATTAATTAGTATACCACTACTAAAATGACATATATTCGGGTCAATTTTTTCAATCCGGACATATTATACACCATTTTATCGCAAATTTTGCGTAGACTCCGAATCTGCAATAAAAACTAATTAATCATCGAGACGTTTTTGAGATAAACCCCGAAAACCGGGTAAAAATCAGGTTTTTTCGGGTTTTTCTAATTTTTCGGTGCTTTAAGATTCTAGATGTAGAAAACAAGATACAAAATGTTATGTACGCTTTCATTACGAGTTTAAATCACTAACCAGATTTTCATATCTCCAAAGCGTTGGTGAGATATGTGCCAAATATTAACCCAAAAACCGGTTAAAAATCAGTTTTGTACGAGTTTTCCTCATTTTAACGTATTTTACGTTGATTTTTTTACATTCGTTTGTTTCAATTTTCTTAATTATAGCCCCGTATACTGGGCAGTATAGCATTGAACGCCCCACTTTTCTGCCCCCGGCAGGCGCCAAAATGTCAAAAAAGCCGTTGATTCAGGTTAGGAAGATAGGGTTAGGGTAGGGTTCCGAGCTATGCGAGGTAGGTAGGAGTAGGATATCGAGCTATGCGAGGTAGACAGGAGTAGGATACCGAGTTATGCGAGGTAGGTAGGGGTAGGATACCGAGCTATGCGAGGTAGGTAGGGGTAGGATACCGAGCTATCCGAGGTAGATAGGGTTAGGATACCGAGCCATGCGAGGTAAACAGGAGTAGGATACCGAGCTATGCGAGGTAGACAGGAGTAGGATACCGAGCTATGCGAGGTAGCTAGGGGTAGGATACCCAGCTATGCGAGGTAGATATGGGTAGGATACCGAGATATGCGAGGTAGATAGGAGTAGGATGCGGAGCTATGCGAGGTAGGTAGGGGTAGGATACCGAGCTATGCGAGGTAGGTAGGGGTAGGTAGAGGTAGAATACCGAGCTATGCGAGGTATGTAGGGGTAGGCAGAGGTAGAATACCGAGCTATGCGAGGTATGTAGGGATAGGTAGAGGTAGAATACCGAGCTATGCGAGGTATGTAGGGATAGGTAGAGGTAGGATGCCGAGCTATGCGAGGTAGGCAGGGGTAGATAGAGGTAGAATACCGAGCTATGTGAGGTATGTAGGGATAGAATACCGAGCTATGCGAGGTATGTAGGGGTAGGCAGAGGTAGGATACCGAGCTATGCGAGGTATGTAGGGGTAGATATCTGAACTACTACACCAGATTGTATCGTTGCTGGGCCTCCAGCAAAACTAAATAGCCCCAGCCCAACGTTCTGTGGCCTCCCCACCAGTCTTGTTGTATGTTTAACATAACATCGATTGGTTTTGAATATATTATTAGCGTGGCTCTAATATTAGGTGCCGCTAAACCAAATTACTGCCAATTATAACCATAAATTAGTGAACTATGAAAATAATTAAAAGTCGTTGGGGTAATTTAGGATTAAATGTAAATTACAAGTTGATTTATTAACTCCTTCAAATCTCTTGACCGATATTCACACTTCAACACCCAGAGCTAATCTGCCTTGCTCTCTTTTCTACTATTCTCTTTCCTACTCTCTGCTACATTTTCCTCTCAATCTTAGGGTCAGTCCTCCAGACTTCCCAACCCAAGCCAAGCCATACTTGGCGTCCTTTTTCCAGCCTCTCATTTACAACCTATAGATCATAGAACCCTTAATCTATACAAGCGGGATATACGGTATATAGCGTATACCCGCTAACACCACCCCTACAAGACATTAGCTCGACCCTGAGCTAATCAAGGCTCCAACCAATATTTAAAATTTATTTCTTAGATTTAGAAATTAAACTATATAATATTACATAAAAACCATTACATTCTCCTCAAATCATAAGAATAACATGTTTACAACTCCCAGCATTCGCTCTAAGGTGAGATGGGAAAACCCACTCTTCAACTAGAGTTTACATCAAACAAAATTAAAGGGCGAAAAACCACTCACAGGAGGTAACTAAATAATTTCAATAAATTCCTTAAAATTTCAATTTTCATTTCGAACAAATACGTATTTCAATAAATTAATCCCAAATTAATTTCAAATATGGAAATCTAAAATTTCTTAATTATCAACGCAGTTTTAACTTTTTACAAAAAAAAGCCTCATTTTTAGCGAATACAAAATCTTTCCTGGAGATCGTTCAACATTGAAGCGACTCCGAAAATCATAAAAATTAATTGTTAGATTCTAGAATACATCGCATTGTAATGTTTCACTATTCTCTATTTCAATTAAATGCACTGTGGTCATAAATACAAGATAAAATTTGATCTGATTTGATTCATAACATTTCATGCTTTCTCTTTCTATCTATAAAATCTCTAACAACTAAAATAACAGTTCATTGGATTAAAATTATTTAAAACAGCTTTTTTTTTCAAATTCGAGGACTCAAATCCTTCTTAGCTATTCATCATCCACATCCGTATTCTGTCCTTGTGCCGCTGCACCTTCGCGTCTGATGTTCTTGGATCTGCCTTGATATCAGGATTGAAAGTCTTTCAGAGCCTTTGAAATATCTCTCTTTAAAAGGCATCCCTTCCTGTACTCATGATGTCCGGTTGCGTAATTATGGTACATTTGGTTGATGTTGACGCCTCATTCCTCTTTCGTATGACTCACTCCTTAAGGTGCTTCTCAGTTAGTATTGCATAACTCTCGATCCTGAATTCCGATCTCTGCTCTGGCTAGACTGTAATCTCGTTCACATGAACACATCCTTCCTCCTTCTATACCCAAGGCGCCTGGCTCATATGTCTTCGTCAACCTTTGACATCTAGATATGTAATATGGTCTAATTCCAGACCTCATATTCGCCATTGAATGCCATCAACTAAAAAACTCATAAACAATAAAGTATTTAGTACATGTTTAATGATTGTTAATGTCTTTAAAAACCGATGACATAAGGCTCATAGCGCTTTGTCAAACATTTTATGGCTTAGCAAATATCTCTGCTAACGTCACAGCTCTCGGCTATTATTCTCCAAATTCAGCATTTGCATCTCTTCTCTAGACACATTACGATCCACTGTCGTATTTAAATTCCAGCTTTGGTCACTTGACCTTTTATTCGAACCCAGCAGATATTCGTTATAGTTTTACATCCACTTATCTCAATTTCTTGACTAATGATCAAGTTAAACACTAGCAGTTGTTCAAATTTCTCATACTTTGCTATAGATATCATTTTTAAACGACTTCTCGACTCCATGAGAAAATTATGTTGTGTCAGTAATGTTTAGACATAATAAAATTCCACTGACCATAAAACGAAATAACACCCTTTCTCACTGCCATGATCCCATCACATGATGCTTTAAGTTATAACGTTACACAATCAAATATACTTTATTCGTTATAGTGACACTTATTTTTCAACTCTATCGTCAAACTTCTATATTGTGATATGTACTTCTTAACATAGAATTCTCATTTCTTTCAACTGAGTTGTCACACTCATCAATATTTATCCGTTCAGGAATTATTGTAATTCTTTGCTCAAAATCTGACTCTCTCGTCTTAATATTTGTATATGAGCATACGCCACCGTTAGTTACTTCAATTCTTGAGGCTGGCTCTTTCCTCTGTACTATAACTACAAAATGCTACCTTTATTATTTTAAATATTTCCTTATCAACAGACTGACCAATCGAACTTTAGCAGTTCCGAGATTGGGTTTGCAAAGCCCTTTCCCATCGCCGTTACTCGTTACGAAAGTTCAATCAGTTAACCCCTATTTCCACCAAACTTAGACAGATCCACGGACGGGTTTGCTAGGCCCATCCTCTTCACTATCTTCGTTGTATGGATGCCTGAATCTCTCTATCCTCATAAAATCCTGCCCAATGTCGTAGTTTTCTGTTCTTTTAACCCTTAATCTTGGATTCAAGGATTTAAATGTAAACGTTAAAAACTGAACTCCCTGTTCTCAAACGTAAATTTGCATTACTCTGCTTAATGTTGTCATATTGCATTCCCAAATCTAAATCGTTAAATAGAATTTCATACGTCATATAAGCTATAGGTTTATACCATAGACTCTCTTCTTCCCTTCCTGGGTATAATAAAATTCCAAACTGTATCCTTGCAAAACTAAAGGACAGCAATATAAATCTTTATGTACTTCAGTAACTTCAACAAGTGTAATAGCATTGGGTAATCGTTTTCAACGACCCTTAAAAACAAAGCCTCCACTTTGGGCTCAAATTCTATAGCATTTAAAAACATTTCTTTTTCTTGTCAGACTAAACAAAACTCTGATCCTTATTCAGATTTCACATATTCAATTTTTTTTTTAAGTATTCTTATCTTAATTTTTGTCTGGGGGTGAAATGTCAGAGTCAGTTAATTCTTTTTTTTTAAATTGTTTTGAAAGTCATTTGCTCAATCCAGCGTCCTGGAGAGTTATTATCAACAAAATCCTCACCCTCTGTAACTGAGCTTGAGTTGGCCAGACTTTTACTCGAATTACGGCGATAAATATTTAAATGCGAAGATGGTTGATATTCAAAATAACCGACTGATAACTTCCTTCTATTTTATTATGACTTTCAAAATCTGGGGACAATCTCCAACCAGTTTCAATTTCATTTTTTAAAATCTGTGGCTTCACTCTCGCTACTTGTATTTCCGTTTTTAATACCCGCGGAGACACTCCAACTCTGACTCGACATGTTTCATCCCAACAAAATTTATTGTGAGCAGTGCTTAACATCTCACTCCAATTATAAAATTCATAAACAATACAAATAGGATCAATATCCATATACCTTCTCTCTTTCAAAAGTCCTTATAGTATCTGCCCATTTACTAGGAATGCTTGGCACAAGGAGAGAGTTATTATCTCTATATATATTTTTTTTTTAAATTATAAGTAAATTTATAATGAGTTCGTTGTCATTATCCTTATTTCATTTTCCTTCTTTTCTGGAACTCTCTGTTTCCTCGAAAATTTCCATAGAACCTTTTCCGTGCCGCTTTCTTATTCAGCATGCATCTATTAGCATAATGACCCTTATTTCCACAACTAAAACAAGTTACTCCTAGCTTTCTCAGATTTATGTTATCGGATCTAGACTCAGTTTGACCACCGCTGACGTAGTGACCTTTTCTTTCATGCTTATTGTCAGTATTACACTGCTGCTCATTCATTTTCGCTATACCTGGACCTATCGCTCTGACCTCTACGGTTTTCGTTGTCACTGTCGTGCATTGGACTAAAGTATTCTCAATACCTCTTGACGTGGACAGTGTCGGTTCACTACCCGTTGACTTTTCATGCATACCTTTACCAACATTGTCTTCAACAAAGCTTTCGGCAGTACCTCCTCTACTGATCTCTTTCCTAAAATGCTTGTTGGACTTCGTAAATAAGTCAGCGATTGCATCATTGGCTCGTCTTTTTGCTTGGGCCCTTCTATCTAAAACCGTTCGCCTGATTTTATCATACGCCTCAGCTGAATCTTTAAACTCTTTAACAGAAGTGTAACTTCTACCCTCAAAATGGCTTTGATATGGTTCCTCCATATACCGAATCATTAAAGTAATTAGATCTTCTTCTGAAATATCTATGCTCGTTTCTAAATACAATCGACAAATTCGAAGGATATAGCTAAGAAGGATATATTTCGTAGCCTCCTCATTAGATTGTTGACAACTAGACAATAAATGATCAAACTGATTCTTGGACTTTTCGTTTTCAAAATCTTCTTGTATCAGATCCCACTCTAACTCACTCAAAACCTCAACTTCATTAACGTCATCTCCTAAGTCATAGCTTTCGGAGCTATCATTACTTATAAGGCTATCCTGTTCAGCCGATTTACTTTCTCCCTGAATTCCTGTAGAGTCAATGTTAGTCGGAATTTCGTCATCTACCTCCATTATGATTTCTTTAGCTACAAAGTTTCTAACGCACTTAAAATCAATGTTCTTCTGGGTCTATATACCTCGAACAATCAATACTATCGATATTCTTCGAAGATCAACGTTAATTATTAAATTACCCCTTTTTAATAATAATTCTGATTAAATTCAAAACACTTCTGGTTTTTTTCTATTAAAGTAAAATAAAATAGGATACTTATCCTTCTTTCTCAAAATCTTGACTTGAATGGTCCTAAAGCTTTGAGGACTTCCCTTGGTGTTCCAACTCGTCTCAGGTTACCCCTTCATCTGCTTTGTCTTGCTTACTGGTAGATCTCTTTCCCAACGATTACGATTTTTCACTCGAATCAATGTCTTTCTGTCCAAATATCTCAAATAACTTTGTGAAAACAGAACCCAGTGATTTGTTCTTAACACTCGGTATATGGTTACTCTATTTTCAGTTTTGGCACTTTTGTTTTAATTTCCTAAGTTTCTTAATTTTAAACTGTTCTGATCTCGACTTACTTATTGCGAGATCCCATCCTCGTCGCCATATTAGCGTGGCTCTAATATTAGGTGCCGCTAAACCAAATTACTGCCAATTATAACTATTAATTAGTGAGTTATGAAAATAATTCAAAGTTGTTGGGGTAATTTAGGATTAAATGTAAATTACAAGTTGATTTATTAACTTCTTCAAACCTCTTAGCCAATATTCACACTTCAACCCCCAGAGCTAATCTGCCTTGCTCTCTTTTCTACTATTCTCTTTCCTACTCTCTGCTACATTTTCCTCTCAATCTTAGGGTCAGTCCTCCAGACTTCCCAACCCAAGCCAAGCCATACTTGGCGTCCTTTTTCCAGCCTCTCATTTACAACCTATAGATCATAGAACCCTTAATCTATACAAGCGGGATATACGGTATATAGCGTATACCCGCTAACAATATTAACCAATTCTATGGCTTTGGATGTGCGACTTGTGGTACTCTCTTTGCTAGTTTTTTAAATGGAATCAACTCTCAATCAAATGACAATAAAACCCCGAAAATCGTCATTTTGGGTAAAAATGTGGTAATTGCAAGGATCTTGGTTGTGTTATGCAATTGAAATTAAAATTTTAAGATATTTAAAGTGAGACTAACAATAATCAAATTGTATTTAACCTTGGATGTGCTTAAAAAATAAGTAAGATCATGATACTTCTTTAACTTCAAAAAAGAAATCGAAATCTCCAGACATTTTGAAAAGGAATTACAGTAATCTTTAGCTATAAGTAATGACCTCAAAAACCTCTTGAACTTTGACCCCAATAATAGGAAACAGAGCTAAAGCGAGGGATATTGTAACTTGTAACTATTTCGAACAGAGAAAGTGGAAGTGATCTCTTATAATAAAAATCGAGATGAGCTTAGCCTGCAATCAAAACGGCTTTAGGAGAGAGTCCTCTCTCTTCTATTACTAACTGGTTTGGTTTTTGTATTTTTTTGATTCCGTCATTTCATGTGATTCCATGTGATTTCATGTGATTTCATGTGATTTGGTCCTCCTTGACTTTTACTCTTGGAGAAAGTCAGAGAGCTTGTGTCCACAATCTGGGCCCACAATGTCTACATTAGCTATAGGGAAAATATATATGAAATATATAAAGGTCGTAAATTTTTTCACGGTGATCCATCCCGGATTTAAGTTGACAGGGACAGGAGGGAAAGTAATCCGAAATCTCGTGAAATATGACCCACCAGGACCAACTTTAGACTTTAGGTACATAGGCGAACTTTGCACTACTAACCTCCTCTTCTTCGACTTATCTTATCTTAAATGTTAGGGACTGTTATATATATATATATATATATATATTTGTCCGGTGTTTGTATAGTAGATGTACATAGGGGTATAGGTGACGGATAAGCAATAAAAGGTTAGAGACCAAAATATCATTGTACATTGTACAAGGCCAATTTCGACAGAAGAAACGCATTACTTTGGGAGGCTCGTCTCTGGAAGGGTTATCAAGTTAGGAAGTAACTTATGGTGATTTGACATACTAACCGATTTTGTCTTGTCCGGAATCGGGAAACTTTTGGTATTTTTAACCGATTTTCCAAGTCTGGGGAGGTGATCTTTAGAAAATCCTAAGTTTTCTTGTACATTGTTGTAATTTTTTCATTCCAGTTCATTTTTGTGTAATTAAACGGTGATTCGTGAGTTTTTAATTACCAAAATTCGAAGTGGGAAAGTTATGCTATGGGGATGATAATATGGCCGCTGAGGTTTAATTGTGGAATAATTTTTTATTACCTACAAACAGATTCAAGAAACTTCGTGATGTTAAATTTGTGCCGAAAATCAGTGTTTTTGGCTTTCAATGTATATATTTATAGCTGTTTCCAGGATAATGATTCCGGTCGTGTCTGGGATTTGTGGGTTTTATCTTCCAAATCCTTCTGAGAAATGTTCTCATTGAATCAAATTTCAAATTTTCGAAGTAAAGATTCTGTAAACTCGTAACATTTACATTTTAATCCAGATTCGGATAAACATTGCATATAACTCCAGTTACTTTGGGTAGAAACCAGAAAAAATTTACTCGAGGACAAAACATCTCCTGGAAATTCCCAATTTCTCCGTTCTCCTGTCGGGAATTGAGATGATAAATAGATGTATTGATGTAGTCAGACAGGAATAACAACGGTATCAAGTTATCAAGTATCAGGAAGCGGTTGTTGTGTTGTAATACATAATTTAATTAGAGTAAGTTGTTGACAGTAGAAAAAAGGGAGAATATATCCATACAAAACTGGGTTATTTTTTCTTCCTCAACAAAATGTTATAAATATTAATGTAAAAAATTATATTATATTACAGAAAGAAGACACGAAGATAGGACACATCATCAAGAATCTCGGAAAAAAAATTACAAAAATTCGGTTCAAAAAGGGATTGTTATTTTTTTATCTTATAGGATCCCTTTACTGGGTGTAAGAGTAGTTGTCGAGTGGGGAGACCGTAAATAATGGATTCTCTTAACTTAAGTGTAAATAAAACAAATTGTTTGATGTTTTGCGAACTCAAATTTATACAATGAGGGAACATACGGAGGGAACACATTGGAAATGGGACGAGGAATGCAATGGAGTTAGAGTCAACTCCGGTTTTTCGGAGACGAGAAGGTCCAAAAATCCTCCGACCAGGAATCGAACCCGAGACATTAAATTTAAGCCGCTATTCGTAGCTCGCAGGTTAGTCAAGTTTAGAGGTTCCTGGCTTCGATTCCTAGCCAAGTTTTGCACTTACATTTAAATTAAGACTATAACTTTTTTTTTTAGAAAATTTGCATAGATGATTTGCGATTTTCTGGAAATAGCAAAATATCTGAAAATGTTCCGGGGATTCGAAACAGTTGCTCTCAAGTTTGGAAAACTCCTGGGTTTGATTCCAGGGCACGTTTTGGAAAATATGGATTTTTTATCATAGAATTGTTTTGCTAATTCAATTATTTTGATCCCAAACGGCTCATTTTACAGTTTCAGTTCTTGTTTTTTTTCGAAAAGCTTATTTTCTTTGACTTTTACGAATTTTGATAGAAGGCCATCATCATGATAATCGAACCAAACAAAATTTAATACCTATTCAGTGAAATAAAACCAATAAAACATTCCTTAAAAATGGTGAACTGTATGCCAGCCTTACTCTCGGAATTTTGAGATAAGACATTCCCGTCTTTGTTTCTGTACAAATAGAAATAGAGTCCTATTCTATTGTAACATTACATTATACTAAGTGACCCATATCCCCCTACTGTCTCTGTGCGTCTATCTCTGGGTCTCCTTAGGTTTTAAAAGAACGCTACAAGACTAGGAAGATAAGATGTACATCTATATATAGAAATAGGTACATTCTCTAGCTTCTTCTTTAGCGAAACATAAAGCAGGGTAAGGAAAAAAACTCGTTAAATAAAACTGTCACCAGAGAAAATCGTTGCAAATTGTCTGAGACTATTCGCAAAGAAAATTGCAAAAATCTTCACCAACACGATCCGAGGAGTTATAAAGTCTTTGGGTGGAGGCTATAGAATTCATCCTGTAGTAGGTTTATAAATACACGCTGGAATATGTCGGGGTACAGCCAAGTCTCGGTATAAGGAAAGATTTGGATTTTTGTTGTGCTTTCGATTTAATGCTGGGATATTTTGGTTCTCTAGCGATTTCAAATTTAAACAGCACTATATTTATAACTGAAATAGTGATGAACTCAGGTGATTGAGATGAATCGCTTTCAAGTGGTCAGTGGCAGTGACTACTAGTTAGATGGACCATTCCCTTGAAACACAGAATGGTGTTCAGAAAACTGAGGCAACAATGTTACTCTCTTCAGGAACAGGATTTTTCCCGGTTTTGCAACTTCTAACTTTAATTAACACTGGGGGCGGGAAAAAATTCAAAAAACTTCTCCCTGAAGCGAGTGACATTTGTAAAATACCGTCATAAGCCTTCTCTTAAATAAATTTCCACCGAAATAAATCCACTGAAGAGTAGCTTCAGCGAGGTATGTCCCACCGAAATAAGCCACCCAAGAAGATTATAGTCATCAGAATGAATATATTGATTGTCTTAATGAGCTGTTGTTATACAATGCTGATCAACAAACACCTAAAGATTTATAACAATGAGACAATAACCACCTCCCCCCCCCCGCCCATTCCGTCGAATTTTTGCGAGGTGGGGGCCAGTCTTACAACACAATGAATAATACTAGCATCAACCAACTTATCCAAACCGAACTTTCTCTTTATAAACAGAGTGGACTCTATCGAACCCAATGAAACTATAAACTAAGAGACTCTAAAAGCCCATTTATATTGTTGTGTTTATCCAGTCTCTGTATATCAGCACTACTTATCCTCAACAATGGACCAGAACAAAGCTAAGCTTGGAAACCTTGTCCAATCTCCAATATCCCACTGCCTTTGCGACAGATTATATAGAAACGGGATGGATCCATTTCCAGCAAAAATAGTCCCATTCCCCTTCTCTGTCCAACTCAATTTATTGACTTCTTTAACTACCCTGATTTCTTTCCATTTGGAGCCGTATCCGTATGCACTGAAAAAAAGTAAAGACAACAAAGTTGGAAACGAAATCTAGCCCAAGGGTTTTATAAAAACTTTACTAGCTTCATGTTTTTAATTGCAAATTAGCAGAAAGAAACAGCATTCTTATTACTAATTATCTCTTAGCAATGGACGGCTGATTTAAAATGTACTCATTAAAAAATTGTGCCGGGTTACGGCTTTGGAGAGGCAGGGAAAGCCCCAAAGAATTTCCCGAAAGTCACTTAAAGTGTCGCCCTAAATCCGGACCAACTTATAAAACGTGTTTATAAACCATCCCAAATGATCCTGAGGAATAAACAAGGAGAAAGCAAGGCCTTATTGTATAGCAGATTTCTTTTTGAAGATGGAATTAAAATACAAGGCAGCAGTGCCACCACCACCATATATACCAATATACCACCCTCATAAAGTGGTACCCTTATTGTAGTATATATTGTAGTGTATGTCAATGGGGAGGTATACTGTAATTCTCCTAAATAGAAGCCCACTCCAATAGAACCTCACCCTCTTGGAGTTTTCAAAAGAATAGAACCCTCTTCGAAACTCATTGAAACTAACAATAAGACCCTTCTGACCAATTTAAATAAATACACCCCGGAATAAAACCCCACTCATTTAGACGGCTCCTGGGAATTCTGGCAGCAAGTTTGTACTCCAAAACCTTACATGGTTGTCTTTAACGAAACCTAAGAATCCCCCGAAATAAAATCTCTCCCAGTTAGAGGGCTAAATAACCCCGGGGATTTATTTAGAGAAATCAGGTAGTGGTCTTGTACTGCAAAGTCTTCCATCGTTAGGTTGGTTGATAAAGCAGAACCCTATACACCCCCGGAATAAAACCCCACACATTTAGATTATACAAAAATAAAAACCCTGGGGGCTTATTTAGAGAAATCCGGTAGTATCCTTGTAAACACTCTCAAAAACCTCCACGGTCGGTTGATAGTTGACACAGAACCCAGCAGACCAGACTTCTTTGAGATCGTCGTCGTCGTCCTTTTTTCTTGCATTTAAAGGCGGAAGGAGTTGTAGAAAAACTGCCTCAAGTGTCAAGTCCCATTTTAATTAAAAGGAAGAGGCGGCTGGGAAATGTAGAATCGGGAACAGAGGACTTGAGACTTAATTATCCATCCCGTTTTGCAACTTTCTTTCCTCTCTTTTTTGTACATGATTAAAGGAAGCGGGATTGTCCTCTGTCGAGTGTCGAGGCACTTATATAATAGAATAGAGTGAATAGAATAAAATAGAGCTATCCTCCTCTCTATTCCAGATATAACCATTATAGTTTTGCTAATTTACAATTTTGCAATTAGTATAGGGACAGACGGAGCAAGTCTGGAAGTTTACAGAGGCATTTTTAGTGAAAGAACCCTTTGTCACTGTCGCAGTCCCAATGAATGCTAAGTATCTTTGTATATTTGTGTTTTTAATTATATATGTGTGTATTAAAATAGTGTTTTTTATGTTTTTAGATGTGGTGAATGCATCAGAACACTAAAATGTCCCTGTATGATTAGCATGCAACTATAGGCAAAAAATATAGCTACAGATGAATTGTTTACATTTCGAAATTCCTGTAGCTTTCTCTCTAAACTCCAATTCGTCAATACTAATGCTATCATATCGATCGCTCTGTAATCAACAACACGTTACATCCTCTCAAAATAAGCTTTACACACGAGTAGCTGAGAACAATAAGGAAAGAACAGAACGCAAAATAATTTTGATTAAAAACGAAAAAAACCGGTATTTTTCTCCGATTTCCGTTCTGAAAGCGTAAAGAAAAATGATGAGAGAGGAAATTGAAACCCCGGGTATAATAAAGAGGTGATGATCCTTCCTGCATAGAAATAAGTTCATGTTCTTTCCTTATACTTGTGGATTCTAGACTTCTATATATATACAAGAATATAGCATTCGCAAATTGTGGAATTGTATAGGACTATAAATTGGTTGTGTTATAGGTCTGTTCACACACTTCACACTGCATTTTTTGCAAAAAATTGAGAAATTTTGTACCGATTTGTGCTGAAATATCTTGATTAACCCAACTCTTATGGTTGTAAACCCTTGAATTGACGAAGCATTTTCAAACTTTAAGATATAGTACCTTAGTTTGTCGAATATCTAAGGATCGACGCTTGTCGAAATCTAAGGGTCACGACCTTAAACTTAACTTTTGTCGAATTTCTGGGGAGACTTTCTAAAGGTCGAATTTGTCGAATTTTAAAGAACACGACCTCTGACATTCATTGAACATTTCAAGTAAAAATTCTATCCCTGGAGAGTCACAAGGATGTTTTGAACAAGTCTCCCTAACCAAACGGTTAACTTCACTCTCCTGTTTCAAGCAGGAGAGTAAAGCTAAAGTAAAGACTAGAACTAAAATAAATTTCAAAATAGGACTAGAACTAGAACTAGAACTAAAACGATTCGGAACTAAGTACTAGAACTACTAGAATAAGCTTGTAGTACCCATCACTACTTGTTTGACATAATATCTAATATTCCAACAAAAACGTGGGTATATGGACAGTCCCCCCACATTGTTGGTAGTGTCGGTGGTGGTGAAATGGGAGCATTTGTATTCTGACAGCTAAAGAGGGGTATGGGGAAGTCGTAAAATAGGAAACAAGAAGGGCAAAGGAGGGCAGGTTGGGAAACTCAAACAGAATATTTAATGTCCCTTTTTATAGATAAATACATCCCTTGATGATAGACTGGGATGGACATAAGGAACCCTTTAAAACTCCTATACAAGAATAAATACAAAATACAAAATACAACCAGCTCCCTCGGCCCAATCCATCATCTTCTCAGATAAAACTACCAACACTGCACCCAGAAACTACATAAGGAATGCATAAGGAATCTCAGGTTTTACAAATTCAAAATCCTGTCCTGTATCGTAGCAATAAGATCATACGATTATGACCTACTGACGGGATCCACTTCGTTGCAACAGTATTTCCTATCAGATGGATGAGTTTTGATCCACTTTTCTGGGATTTTTTTTTAAATATAGCGGAGGAGGTTGATTTTGAGGTCTGGAATAATAAATTGACCCTTGTAAGTTGTAACCTCGAAAAGTAACAAGAGAGAAATACGACGTGTTGGATGCATTTAGCAATTTTTGGGGAAATATTTATAAGCTTCGGAGAAAGTATATTATTGGAATTTTTAATTATCAAAGCTAATTTTGCCCATGCAAAGGCATTTATTTTGTAGAAAAACCCAAAATCCCCAGTTTTTGGGGATTTACCTCAAAGAACATTTCTAGATTCCCTATTCGTTATTGCAAATTTAAAATAACATACATTCAGCAAGAAAATGACCACTAAGCACACGTGCAATGGGCGACACTCTGTAATAATAATAATAATAATAAAATAATAATAAATAATAATAATAATAAAATGGTATAATATGCTGAAATTTAAAAAGTGGTCAAAATAATAGTGTAATTAGGTCAAAATCTATAAACGCATGAGCTTTCATTAAAACTTGTATCTGCTTTTAACTAATCAAAACAACATTCTCGATCTTTAAATTAAATATTATTATTTATTCCATGATATCTCTTATTTCGGCGTGAACTTCTCTGTAATTGTTGGTAAAAATAATGGTTGAAATGGCTTCTATTTGGTGGCTGGCTCATTGCTGTTCAATTAAAGCGCACAAAAAGTGAGCTTCTATTTCGGGGAGTGGGACTCTTAAATCGAGATTTACCTTGGGATATAACCATGACCTGGACCTGTTTATATACAGAATCCTTGATGCACAGAGCCTGGAGCCTATTGTGCTCTTGACGTTTGATCTCCCAAGTGTGCAAATAAACAGGATTCTACCGAAACTATAAACATTGTTTACAATTTGCAGCCTCCAGGACGTGTCAACATGTCCTGCAAAAGTACAGTCAACCGTAGGACAGTGCAAGACAATCAAGTCCGATTCAGGAGTCCCCAAACCTTGCCAATTTAAAATGCGATTTCCGTCAATGTTGACTCCCCCTAATTGTTAAAAGAGAACGGGTGGGTGGCAGAGTCAGTATATTTACTTTGCTAATGGTTTCATGCTTTGATCTCTGACTGCATCTGTGAAAGGCCCTAATGGCTCTGTAAGGAATTTATACGGAGTCTAGCCAATTCCGAGCTTGGCAGATTGGGTTAAAGAAAGGTCAAACGTCTTGGTAACTTTGTTGTTCCTGTCTATCTTGTCTTGAATCTTGACCCAGCTTGGTTTTTACATGTTTTTAGTAGCTAGACACTTCACATTTCACAATGTGTCTTGCCTTAAGTCTCGGACATTTTCGAAGGGGATGTTAAGGGTTAAAATGACCCGTTTTAGTGCTCGTAAAAACGAGAGATAATTAAAACCGCTCTTATAGTCATCTTCTAGTGATCTTTTAGTAATGAACCGAGGATGAACTATAACACCTCGTAACTTTGCCATCTTAAACCTGCAATAAAATACACTGTATCTACTTAAATAAGACCTCATGGGAGGCAAAGACGGCTTATTCAGGGGTAGAGTTATTTCAAGGTGTTTCAATGCGCAAAACCTGTATAAATGTCATTTTTTTTAAATTGTAGAACATGTCTTGGGTGGGGAGTTATTGAAGGACCTACATTATCCGTGTAGGTAGGGTAATTATTTAGGGAGATTTTGTACTGACACGAGAGGAAAAAACATCCTGATCATGATCCGGTACTTTGCAATCTTAAATTGTGATCAACACAATGTATTTCTAGTTTTTCGCCCTTCAGAGTTGAATTTGAAAATAGCAGAAGAAACATCATTAACAATGCAGACCGAGCGTATTGTTCATGGAATGTCAGGAGCAAGTGTTCCACTCCAGAATGTTCCAAAAAAATGTTCCAAACAAAACTGTTCCAAATAACTGTTCCAGCCCTACCGACGCTGGAAACTATATAGGGAAAGTCGATCGACTCGGGCCTACACTGTGGGGCAGGGCAAGATGGATGCATTTTAAATATTTACGACGTGAAGAGTGAAGAGTGAACAACTTTCTCCACGTTTCTTATTCCCTGAAACCATTTCCATTTATTTCCTTCCAGAAGAACCTGGACATTTCACGTCTCCATCCGCTCCGAATCCAAAACCTTCAAGACTTACAACAACAAACAAGTCCTTCATACAGCTATACTCCTTTATATGAATCGTCTACCGAATGTACTGGTGTATCGTAGATGCACTGTTTTTAGTGTTTTAAAATGCTTAAAACATAAAGTATTGAAAATCTCAAGTTGCCCCAACCATAAAGCAAAGCTACGCACGGCATTTGAAAGTACTTAATCACACCTTTACCATGTATCACACATCGGGGGTTACAATTCGAAAAATATTGACCTTTGACCTACATGGCCATCGAACGAACCCAACCTATGTTTGATGCTACTAAATGAGCTTCCGAAACAAATATTAGAGCCATTCGATTCGCCCGTAAACGTAGTCGCAGATGGACGGACGGACGGACAGACACCAAGTCAGTCACATAATGTATCGTAGCTACATTATTAAGGCCCCCGAAATAAAACAAGACATTCTAAATGCGAGAGAGGCAGGAAGGATTTGGACCGCTTCCCTCCACGTAAAACACATCTTTTTATAAGCATCACGGAACCTGTTCAGGAATAGATGTAATTTTTTATTCCGAATTGCCAAGAAATCTTCAATCTACGATCTAGGATATCAGGAAACGGGTCTAGAGAATGGAATAATAATCCTAACATTCTGAGTCTCTACTCTCTCCTAAGCTGAATAATGGGAAGCTCGTAAAGTTCCATTGTCTTGAACTCGTTGAAGGACGACTGGTCCTTGGAGGAGTTTGGAAAGTACGTACCTAAATGCTGCCAGGACGTTGAATCTTGTTGAATAAATATATTTTGTATTTACGATAACAAACTGTTGGTTGAATAAACCAAACCACAACAAATTTCGGAAGGAGGAAATTCGCAGAAATGATGGAGGAAGTTGGACCCAAAAGGATCTTATTGAGACCCTCTAACTTAGGACTTAGAACAGGGAACTTTAGCTTTCTCCTTTGATCTCCGTGAATTAGTTTAGGTGAAGTTAAGAGGGACTTGATCTCTATCATGGAATTGTATCAGTCTTTGGAACAAGGAGACTGTAATAGGGTTAGATAGGATGTAGAATGTTCCATTGACATTCGCTTAAGGGAGAGTGACAGTTTACAGTAAGAGACTTGGAAACAGGTAGGAAAATAGGTAGATTGGAGGACAGGAGGATACTAATGCGTTTAAGCGAGACGGAGACAAGCTTTAGGGGAGAGTAAGAATTCGTTTAAGCGAGAGGGGGAAATTGAGACGGGAGAAAGTAAGAACCCGTCTAGAAAAAGACACATAGCCCATAAATTTGTATTTAAGTTAGGTTTGGTGAGGTGAATTTAAGCAAAATTATAAAATTACATAAAATAATTAAAAAAAAACAACTTTTCAAGTTCAGAACGAAACTGCAAAATTCTAGCTCATCTTAACGAGAACATCTCTTACTCTAAAACGAGACTTGTTCTAGAAATATACTGCAAAAACAGTTGAAGGACCTCAGGCATATTGACAACCTATATATTGCAAATTGCACATGCCACATGCCACATGATCACCCGAACCACATCGCATCAACCTATAAGATAGCAGTGTGAAGCCACTAATTAGCACAAACAATAAGTGAACAAAGGTCCTTAGACATACATACATGGGATCTTAATGGACATATACCGAGACAACAATGAAGTCAAGCCGATAAAAGAGAAGATGAAAGGATTTAGAAGATCAACAAACAACAATACGTGCTATTTCTCAGACAAAGCTTTTATGATTTCCTCAGAGGCTTGGCACTATAAATTACTAGCCCGGTCTCAGATGATCAATATATTTTGCTAAAATTATTTCGCCAAATCGACGGACTTCTGTTTATATTCTGGTTAGAGCATTTTAAGCCGATTTGCAACGCTTGATAATTTACATCGCCACATTAACAAGTTCCGAAAACTGCGATGCAGACCGAGCCATCAGCTACATTCTACATTGTAATCTGTAATATAATGAAAGGCTTTGGTCCGCTGGGGATTGCATTTAGAATTTAGAATTTCAAAGCCTTTTATATTGACTTGTTGTGTGTATTTGGTAGCGTCATTAAATGAAGCTCTGGTTCTTGGTGCTTTCACTGAGGAGGTCATTGATAATTACGGGAACTGCGTTGCAGCCGACATTTTAGGCATACAGAAGAACCAACCAAAAATCAATGCTTATTTTGCTCTAAATAATATATAGGCCTAATCCTGTCTGGGATGGAGTGATCTGTCGGACTAATTTTGTGAAGGGGCGTGCTTCACAGGGCTCTAATGGGTTATAGGATGTTACATTGCGTTGAACTGGTGTTTATAGAGATTTGGAATGATGTTACAGACACGCCCACATTGTTAATATCATTTGAAATACTAATTCATAGAGTTTAAGTTTAAGTCAAATTCCCCAGCGGACTTGAATTGCCGCATTTTATGTTTAAAGTTTGAGTTGCGTCTCTCGTGTTGAATGCGAGGAGCACGCCGTGTACAGCCAGAACTATTACTTTGGGAGTTGATGGAGTCACAAGGATTTCATCTAGCCTAATTTCAATATTTCAATTAAAGTTAGCTAACTAGATTTACGACCTAGTTAATGATCAAAACCCCACCCTAACTGATTAATAAATCTTTACCCTTTAGTTTTCTACTTAAAATCCGTGTGTTTGCATACTAATTGAGTAGGGAAAGTCGTCAAAAGGACGAGCTCCCATATAGGCATTCACACAAAGGTGAAAGTAAAGCTGAGGATCGACCAACGTCAGTTAGGGATATTTCAAATTGCGGGAAGGCCGCAACATTTGGTCCTTCGAACCGGATAGCCAGTGCTGTGGTGAAAGTCGCTGGAAGAAGAAGCCCGGATTTCATCAAAAAAGGTCAGATCGTTCTGACCTCTCCTATTAGAACAAGTCTAATATTTGTCGTCCGACAATTTCTCTTTGTTGAAAGTTGCGGACTGGTTGTTGGAGAAGAATCCATCCTCATCAGCCACAAGGAAGTACACTGTGGAGGCGGACGAGGTCATTGATATTGGCAGCCCCTTCATCCCCTGGATAAACGTCGGCTACTGTTGAGCCAAGCAACAGCTGTCTATGCGTGCAAGAGCCTAGCACCTAAAACCACCAGGCTCCATTTGAGGCAATACTTATACAATATTATTGCAAATACCATTCATCAACAAATTGCATATTGAATTTGAATTCGTATTAATATTTGTCATTCAATTTCATCAACCAAGCTTAAGGAATTATGGCGAGCACGAGTCGCAACGGAGGCTACGATACAAGGAGTAAGACAGCCCGGACGAATAGGAATCCAACTTCAGAAGATGAAGAAAATAAAGAAAGTACGTTTAAGAAGCGGAAATCAGGAACCTCCAGTAAAGCACCGTCTACTACCCATAGTAGCCATATTCAGAACAAGGAAGTTGACCATCAACTCAAGGTTCAACTCGCTGCTCTCGACAGTGAAGAAGATGACCTTCTCAGCAGAGAAAAGGTACTGGAATCAGAAATCTCTCATATCAAGAAAAGGATTTCTAGAAATGAAGAAATTATCAACGATCGAACGTGTTGGGAAGACGACGAGGAAGGCAAGGTTCGCAAGAGACAAGTCAGAGAACTTCAGAACAGCCTCGACAATAAACTAATTGAGAAGCTTCAACTGAATGTGGAAGGAAAGTTGGTCAACATCCGCAAGCAACGAGAGATACTCGTGGAAGGTTCTGAGATTGAGAAAGAGAAAATTGCGGAATCCGAAGAACAAGCTCTCGGTTCCGATGCAGAAAGCGATGACAGCGCTCCTGATACCAATCGACAACTCAGAACACAGAATTTTGTCGATGCAGCGACTGAAGAGGACAAAAGGCAACAAGAAGATAAGGAATTAGCTGAAAGGTTGCTAGCCCTTAAAGACGCAAAGGATGCTCACGAGAAAGAAATCAGCGTCATAGAAAAACAAGTCAAGAATCTGACGAAGGTTGAGGTCAAATCAGTGACAAGCATCAATAATCCTCCACCTCTCTCATTTACTCCGATCACAGTTGAAGATCTTGGACGAGCCATAATACAAATGGGGCAAAATAGCAGCGCCTCCTCCAACAAACAGTATATGGCCCGTCACACTCATGGAAAAGATCTCCCATTCTTCAGCGGAAGGCCCGAAGAATGGCTAACGTTTAAATCAGCTTACACAAGGACCACGGATATCATGGGATTATCCGATGATGAGAACCTAGTCAGACTGCAAAGATGTCTCAAAGGAGATGCCAGGGAGTGTGTACAACAGTTGCTAATCACTCCTGAAGACGTGCCCAGTATCATTCTCCGATTGGAAAAGATATATGGACGCCCCGAATTCATTATCGAAAATATGATTCAGAAAGTTCGAGAAATGAGCGGTATCAAAGAAAGCCAACCGGAAACGGTCATAAAGTTAGCAAATGCGGTCACTGGACTCGCAAGGACTTTACAAAGTTTTGGTCGAATGGACCACTTAAATAACCCTACCCTTCTGAAGGAGTTAGAAGGCAAGTTACCATTGAACTTCAAATATCGATGGGGAGCTTGGTTGGAATCCAACGTAGGAAAAGAGCGAAATGTATCATCATTCGCTGAATGGCTGGATAAGACAATGGATATCCTGATACCATTCTGTACCTCATCCTTCAGTGCTAAAGAAGACACCCGTGCCGATAAGAGGCAAGATGATAAGCAAAGAGACGGGAAGGCCAGATGGGATGGCCAGAAGAAGCAGCACCGCAAGGAAGGCGCAATGGTAGCAGAAGGAGGCCGTGATAACAACCATCACGAGCAAAAGAAAATAAAATGTTTATTCTGTACGCATTCGGACCACAGAATTTGGCAATGCGACGAATTCAAGAAACTCGCTGTTCCTGAAAGGTCAAAGTTCATTCAAGAAAAGAAACTATGTTTCGGTTGCATCAACTTCGGACACTCAATGAGGGATTGCCGATCAAAGAAACAGTGTGGAAAGGATGGGTGCAACTATCAACACCATCCTCTTCTGCATGATGCTAACTTCCGGAAGAGAAGAAGTTCAGATTCCGAGAAGCAAGCTAACGTCAATATCGTTAATAAGAATGATGATAAAGTACGAGAGGAGACGACAGGATTCACTTATCACGAAGCAGATAAACATCCCTCCTCCAAATTAAGAATTGTTCCAATCTTAGTCAAAGGACCTCAAGAGAAGAACATCGAAGCATATGCAGTATTGGATTCAGGGTCAACAGTTACCCTCGTGACCCAACAATTGGAACTCAAAGGTCGTCCAATACAACTTGTCCTTGATGGAATAAATAAGAAAGGAATTCCAGAAAAGGCAGAAGAATTTGACTTCAAAATTATGGGAAAGGATAATGAAGTATCCTTCAACATTACAAACGCATGTACAGTAACGGAGCTGCCGATTCCAGCTCAAACCATTACCAAAGAAATGGTAAATAAATGGGAGCACCTAAGAGGACTCAACATCGCTACGTTTGTCAACGGAAAGCCGTCGATACTTATCGGTCAGGATCATGGAGACCTGATAAGCGGATATGAAGTCAGAACTGGGAAGCCAAAGTCACCAGTCGCGATTAAAACTCCATTGGGATGGGTTTTAAGCGGAAGAAAAAGTGAATGGGTTCGAGAAGAAGAAACATTCCATGCCAGTAAAGGAGAGGTCGAAGTTCAAGACCTAAGTGATCTGCATCAACTCGTGAAGAAACACATGTCCCTTGAGAATTTGGGTATCAAGTTAACCCATGTCAAGCCCCGGTCCAAAGACGATGAACTTTCCCAAAAGATAATGGACGATGGTCTGAAGTATTTGGGAGATCGGTGGGAAGCTGGCCTACTATGGAAGCCAGACGATACTGAAAGACCGGACGGGTATGGTCAAGCCCTCAATCGGCTTCGAACCATGGAGCGGAAGATGGACAAAGGGAACGAGTTTGCGGATACGTATATCCAGAAGATTGAGGAATACGTGAAGAAGGGCTACGCCCGAAAACTGTCTAAAGAAGAAATTAGTGCTGAAGGGAAGCGGACGTACTACATCCCTCACTTCATGCACTACAACTCTAAGAAAGCCAAACCGTTTCGCTTTGTTTTCGATTGTGCAGCGAAAGTAAATGGATACAGTCTGAACGACAGACTCATGATTGGACCGGACAAGTTAAGGCCGCTGCCAGCCATACTATACGGTTTAAGAGAGAAGCAATATGCAATCACCGGGGACATCCAAGATATGTTCCACCGAGTGAAGATTCGAGATGAAGATGCTCGTGTACAGCGGTTTCTTTTCCGTGGAATGGATCGTAAAAGAGAACCCGATGTATACCAGATGGAAGTGTTGTTATTTGGTGCTACTTGCTCACCAACACTTTCCCAAGAAGTGAAAAACCGAAATGCAGATCGGTTCTCAGAGGAATATCCGGATGCGGTCGAATCAATCCTCAACAATTTCTACGTGGACGACTACGTCAACAGCTTCGACACTCCCGAAGAAGCTATAAAAAATCAAAATGAAGTTTGCCTTATCAATGAGGCCGGAGGATTTCATATTCATAAATGGTTATCAAACTCCCAAGAAGTCATGAGCTCCATCCCAGAGGAACTGAGAGCTCCAACCAATGAAGTCAAAAGTCTATCGACTGTCGACATGGACACCGAGAGGATTTTGGGACTTTTTTGGAAACCAAAAGAAGATTATTTGACATTCGCTCAAAAATACTTGAAGGTACATGAAGATGTAACTAACGGATCAAGACTACCTACGAAACGAGAAGCGTTGGCTCTGGTCATGTCAATTTATGACCCGTTAGGATTCTTGGCGCTCTTCACAATCAAGGCCAAGATTATTCTACAGGACACCTGGAGAACCAAAGTACATTGGGATGAAGAACTTCCAGAAGAAGTCCATGACAAATGGAAAATATGGCTCCAGGAACTGAAAACTATTCAGACCTTCAAACTTCCGAGATGTTACTCGGAAAGTTTATCAACTGCGGAGGAAGTTCAGCTCCACATCTTCAGCGACGCCAGTTTACAAGCTTACGGCGCCGTCGCTTACTTCCGAATAAAGAAGAACGAGAAGATTGAGACTGCCCTCATTACTGCGAAGGCGAAGGTAGCCCCGCTTAAAGCAGTATCAATTCCAAGGATGGAATTGCAAGCAGCGCTGATTGGGACCCGATTGGCCCATTTTATCAAAGAAAATCACCAAATTAAGATACACCGTACCATATACTGGACGGATAGTGCATGTGTCTATGATTGGATAAATGCGGATGGAAAGAAGTTTCCACCCTTCATAGCACATCGAGTTGGAGAAATTCAGGAAGCTACCGACGTCACGGAATTCAGATGGATTTCCGGCAAACTAAATGTAGCTGATGAAGTCACACGTGATCATAAACCATGTGACTGGACACCAACAAGTAGATGGGTGACAGGACCTGACTTTCTACTCCTGCCAGAAGAAGACTGGCCAAACAAACTTTCCAGACCAGTCAAAATAGATGATCTGGAGATTAAGGAAGAATGCGTGTATGCGGCTATCAAAACCAAGCCGGTCATCAATGTCGACAATTATTCTTCCTGGAACAAAGCGCTTCGAGTACGAGCTTACGTCAACCGTTTATTTGACTATTGTAAGCCAAGGCTGACAGGAAGACAAGTGAGAAGTAAGGAACTTCTCCCCGAAGAACTAAGCACCGCCGAAATGTGGTGGTGGCGAAAATCCCAAGAAGAAAGCTACGCTGAGGAAATCGAGTACTTAGAGCAGCAGAGAGGAAATCAGTTCCCGAAAGTGAGCAAGTCCAGTAAGTTATGGAAACTCAATCCTTTCCTGGACTCCAATGGAATCTTACGTGTAACAGGACGACTTAAAGAAGCCAGAGACGTCCCATATGAAACCAAGCATCCGGTGATTCTTGACGCAAAGAACACCGTAACCCGTCTAATCATAGACAATTATCATCGACAAGGAGGCCATCACGGCAAGGATAGGATCGCTAACAATTTGAAGATGCGATTCTGCATTATCAACTGCCGGAATGCAGTTAGGAAGGCATGGCATGATTGTCAACTCTGCCAAAACAACAAGGTTGAACCCATTGTTCCTGAGATGGGTCAGCTCCCGTGGTATCGACTCGACCCATGGGGCCCAGTATTCAAGCATACTGGATTGGATTATTTTGGACCTATTAGTGTGACCATAGGAAGATCAAGACAGAAGCGGTACGTCGCTCTGTTCACGTGCATGTCGTCAAGAGCAGTCCATTTGGAAATGGCAACAACCCTCTCCACTGACGCATGTATCATGGCCCTCAAGCGATTTATCGCTCGACGAGGAAGACCGGAGCAGATTTTCTCCGACAACGGTACCAATTTCGTCGGTGCCAACAACGAGCTTCTTGATGCCCTTCAAGAGCTCAATCAAGATCAAATTGTCAACGCCTGTACCATGCAGGGGATCAAGTGGAACTTCAATCCACCTGCAGCACCACATATGGGCGGAGCCTGGGAGAGGCTCGTAAGAACCGTGAAGGTTGCCCTATATTCCATACTAAAGGAACATGCCCCCAAAGAAGAAGTGTTCCAAACCCTCCTAGCAGAAGCGGAGGATCTCGTCAATAGTCGGCCACTCACCGACATATCGTTCGATTTAGATGACCGGGAAGCGATAACCCCGAACGATATCCTACGACCTCAAGATAAGATGAGGCGTCGTGAACCTTTCGGTGAAGGCGAAAGGAGTTCAAGAGACATGTGGAGAGTGTCTGAAGATCTAGCGGACCAATTCTGGGGACGGTGGAGGAAGGAGTATCTTCCAACCCTCCTTGGAAATAATAAATGGCATTCTCCATGCAAACCCCTTCAAGAGGGAGACATCGTGCTAATTGTTGACCCTAGCATGAATCGTGGATCGTGGCCCAAAGGAAAGGTCACCAAAGTTTTCCCCGGAAAAGACGGTCGTGTACGAGTAGCGGAAGTGCAGACCGCACGAGGAACCTACATCCGTCCAGTTGCAAAGTTAGCAATCCTGGACGTCAGAAGACAGACGGATGTTCCAATCCGAGATGACGAAGTAGCTGCCGTAATGACCAGAGCAGCAACAAGAAGGTTGATGGAAGAGCCGAAACCACCTCAACAACAATCACCCTATGATGTAACATTCCATTCCAGTGCAACACCTAACAAGAATCCCGTTGCCCTGAACATGCCTAGAGCAAAACAACTAGGTTTGATGACCATTGCCCAGGAGATCCAACAGCTTAAGAAGATTGGTTGGTATAAGAAGATCCTGGAAGAGTACCTGACGTCTTTTAAGAAGAGAAAGTTACGTTTGGAGAAAGCAGACCCAGAAGAAGAATGAACGTGTCTGCCTAGTTTAATTTTGGTCCCTGAGTACCAAAATGTGGGGGGGAATGTTACAGACACGCCCACATTGTTAATATCATTTGAAATACTAATTCATAGAGTTTAAGTTTAAGTCAAATTCCCCAGCGGACTTGAATTGCCGCATTTTATGTTTAAAGTTTGAGTTGCGTCTCTCGTGTTGAATGCGAGGAGCACGCCGTGTACAGCCAGAACTATTACTTTGGGAGTTGATGGAGTCACAAGGATTTCATCTAGCCTAATTTCAATATTTCAATTAAAGTTAGCTAACTAGATTTACGACCTAGTTAATGATCAAAACCCCACCCTAACTGATTAATAAATCTTTACCCTTTAGTTTTCTACTTAAAATCCGTGTGTTTGCATACTAATTGAGTAGGGAAAGTCGTCAAAAGGACGAGCTCCCATATAGGCATTCACACAAAGGTGAAAGTAAAGCTGAGGATCGACCAACGTCAGTTAGGGATATTTCAAATTGCGGGAAGGCCGCAACAAATGATGTACTGTAGTTTTATAAATAGAGTCCCTGGGGTTTTATTTTGTGCGAAAATTTTGAAGGGTGGTGATGTATTTCGGGGTGGGGCTCGATTCCGGGGGGGGGTTTATGGTTTTAAATGGATTAGAAATGGCAGATTGTTATGAAAAAACTGGAAATTTCGATGTTTAAAGAACTATCACTTTCGATCAAAATTTTGCAATTTTTGTAATAAGGATTAAAGGGACTTCTAATACATTGATTATTAGTCCTCGGAATGCAAATGGAATGACTCATCTGTAAAAATTACACTTAATAAATCCCGACTTCGGAATAACTAGAAAATAGCAATAAGCTTGTCAACTTTATTTGCAAGAAACTAAATCTTAATTCCAAGAAGAAAGTTCTTAAAACTCGTAAAGCTTGAATGGGCGAAAATACAAATATTAACTACATCTTTTATGTAGAAAAAAAATTCTTTTTAATTTCCCAAAAAAAAACAACTATTAAATTGCTCACCCACTCGAATAATTAGTTTTCCTCGTCTATAAAGACATTTATATAATCTTATGGAGCGGATCTTGAAGCTGAAAAAACTCCTTTTATTATTATTAAAATGCAGAAGAAGATGAAGGGTATCATGTTGAATGCGGGAAATAATGAGATGTGTTTTTAGGAATCGTATTACATTTAAAGGGTTGCTAACAAATTTGTCGATGTTGCAGTGTATTGTATGATCCATGCTAATGTCGATCAGTTTGCAGATCATGTCCTATGTCAAAATTCTGATCTTCAAACGAAGTCTGATCTATGGTTTCACGGATCAATGTTACCAATTTCTAGGTCAATTTCCATTCTTTGACAACTGAAGTGGGAAACTTGAGACTTTAATCGAACTACTAACCCAGAAATAGGGTCCATTCGTAAAATGGGAAAAAATCATCGGTCGGGGTCACCATAAAATGTTATTGTGCTACTTATCTAAACTATTAATTATAAATCCTGCATACTCATAGCAGCACAACCAATCATATCCTGACGAGAAATATAAAATCCCAACATTCTACTCCTACCTTAGGTAGATCGGAATTCTTGGCGGGTTTTCACCTTCTCCCTTTAAGTAACATTAGGGGGCGGGAAAAAATTAAAAAATTCCGTCCTACATAGGCCTGTTATAACAAGGAATATACCCAAGAAACGCAGACCTATGGCCCAAAAATGCTCATTCAAAAATCTAAGACAATCACTCCGGTGATAATTTCGAATGTTTAAGTATACAATTCACGTAATTTACGAACAGGCCCGCAATATTCTCAGATAAACTATAAAATGTCCACACAAGGCTATATATAACTATATAAGTCTGATAATATATCCCCCTCCGTCGCTAGTTATAGTTCATTTGTGGAGGAATGAGGGAAAGTTGGTGCATTAAAATGTTAAAATCCTAAATTAATTCCCTTATCTTTCCAAAACCGTACAAAAGGCCCGTTCTTCTATGTATAATTCTCCGAATCCTCCGGATGACTCTCTGAAGACAAGTTTTTTTTAAGAAATTAAAAATTCATGCAGGTTGACTCCTTTACATTCCAACTTCCAAGTTCCAACTGCAACGTACCATCATCTCCTCCTTAAGAAGTTGTCCTTTCCTTCATCTAACGAATACTAATATCTAGTCCGTAACATGTAGCATATTATAACATGGGAAGGTATGGCATCTACATAACATAACATGGTAAATATTTGAGAAGAGATGCAACCTGCATCCCCATCGTGTTATCAGTTCGGAGAAAGTCTTGAACAAAGTTGGAAGATGAAAGGAGAGATTCGAGGCCGAAAGTCAACCGTCCTTGTAATTGCTCTTCCTTCGAGGAATTTTTGCACAAGTTTTATTATTCATGGACTTTAAGAGAAACCGATAGCTTTTCGGCCTACAATTTGTTTTCAAAAACTATACTTTTCCGATGGAATAAGATGTAATCTTATCCTTTTATTAAGGGGTGAAACTCCTTACTGGAAAGAATCTGTCCGTCCGTCCGTCAACGTTCCAACAGTTAGCTATTTTGATTTTTTTCGGGAAACCATTTATGACTTTGTTTGAGGGTTGTGAAGGTCAAAGGTCACGTTTCATTACATATCGTTGGAAAGGTACAATCAAGTGATACTCAACAATGTATATAATTTTACTCTATGGTTGGGGAAATTTGAGATTATCGTATAAAACCACTTCCAGATGCCAGAAAATTAATAAAGTAAAATATTATTTAACATCTAGTTACGCGTATCTTAACCTCTTTTTTATTTGCCTTTTTAGCAGTTTTCTTCGTTGTAGTGTTGTAGGAGAGCTCTTTACAATAGAATTGGAGCTATTTTAAAACATCGGCACTACGTATCAAAATCTAAGTTTGACCCATTTTAATCAATTACTACGCCTTAAAGAAGAAAGGGGTCAAACTAAGAAAACTGATTATTGAAGACGCTTAATTAAGCGACTGAAATAAACGCTCAGTCCTATCAAATTCAGCTGAAATGTCTACATTCCTGTCCTTTTCTAGTTTGCAATTTGCATTGTCTCTTCGGAAATGAACAAAGGATTCTAAGAAATAAAAACTGCTCCACAGTTTGTTATTGAACATTCCGATGATTAGCTACTACGATTTTAATAGAAGCAGAAATAATTACTAGAACTTAGTGACTGTTCTCGGATATTTTACTCTTTTTAATCAGTATTAGAAACTGAAAGAGGAAATTGGACACGAGCTTCCGTAACAAGTCTTCTGAGTGAAAGTAAGTTGTTGTTGTTGTTTAAAAGTCTCGAATTTCACATTTTTGTTTATTGGAATTCCTTAAAATCAGCATTACCAAAGTAGGGAACTGTTGTTAATTATATTGTTGTTCTCGAAAAAAGAGGTTAAAATGGTATGACTAGATATTGCCTATGTTTGGGACATTTCCTTTGACTTCGTCTGGAGAATTTTGAGCGTTTCCATGCTTTTATTATCATGTTGTATAGTGATTTTGTGAGAACCGGCTTCATCAAGGATCTCAGGTATTTTTGATAACATCCTCAGGAAATCTAACTATTAGGCTTCATTACATTTAAATACGTAGTAAAAAGCTGTAAATATTAGCAAGTCTCTGGGATTTATTTTTAGGGGTAATTTAGAGGAGTAAAATTATTTCGGAAGGGGGGGTCTTATTTTGGTATTTACAGTAGCAATAAGAAAAGTGGCTCTAATTAAAAGATCGATCTTTTGTATTTTTCAAACTGATAATATTTTTCCTCGTCGTCTGGTTCCAATTAAAGGAACAGACTCGGTTGAACATGAAAGGGAATAATATATTTTTTTTTAATTAGCTTTTAAGACGTCTGTTATAATGGAGTGAAAAAAATATTCGAGATTTACGAGGAATCCAAACTGTTACGTAAAGCTCGTCCTCTTACATCGGAAATTGAAAGAGCTTAGGGAATTGCCGGTTTAGGCGATTCTATAGAATGATAGGCTTGAAAGAGAGGTGCTGTTTTTAAGCCTTATTTTTTGAACCAAACAAAACTCCAATTTAGCAACAGTATTTTGAAGTTTTAAAATCATCTCTTCTGAGCCAGACAAAAGATTTTTGCAAAAGAAAAAAATCGCTTGTTTTTCGAAATTAAAAAAAATTAAATACGGAATTAATTTGCTATTTTCATTTCCGTTAGTTTTTAAACGTCTAGCTTCCTCCACCTCGAAAGCATCATATTCATGTAGGTTCATGAAAGCTCATGGTGCATGTGGGTTTGTCCTGAATTTCCATGCAAAATTTAAGCGGATTTATGTAAAGAAACCTGAACTTTCATGTAATTTCTTGTAGATTCATGGACCTTCATCATCCTCGACATAAGGTTACAAATCTTTTTAACAAAACACAGACTCCAGTTAGGTCCTGCTCCCTTTTAACCGTAATTAAAGCCTAATGAGCATTTACTACAGAATCAAGGGAGGTTGTAGGTGCAAAGTTTTCGGGATTTTGTAACAAAGTTTGTATTTTAATTTTTCCAGGATTTGGGAACACGAGAAGATGACAAGGGCTCTGTGTAGAGGAACGTCTTTAAGGGGAGCAAATAATTAAGAATCCAGATTGAAAAGTGTTTTGTAAGTTTGAACAGAGCGGACGTGAGTTGAGTCGGAAATAGCAATTAAATCCCGGTAGACTCTCTTACTCTGGGAGAAAGGTCTTCAGCATCTGGAGCAGGTTCCATACAATAGAATATGGAGACAGTACATCCAGGTTCTCATAAGTTACCCTTAATTAAGGTTTAAAACCCCCCGGTTTAACTCCTCACCCTGAAATAGCTATCCAGCTGCTATAGCTAAGTCTTACAAGGGAGGTCATCAAAAGTGAAAGTTCAGAATATAGAAAACTGACAAAACCAAATAAAACCAGGAATTGTGGTTGGATTTTCAAAATATTTCGAGTTTTTAAATGTTAAATTTTTTTTATTTTACAACGTCCCAGGGGTTTAAGCAATTTGTATCAAGAAATGCTCATTCAACCCCCGATTTCCAGTTAATTTGTTTTGTAATCTTTACAACCCGAAATAACTCCCCAGGGGGGGGGTTTAATCACAATTTACGGCAGTCCGTTGGTTTTGAAACGGCTTAATATATCAAGCCACTTCAATAGGACTTGCTAGTAACTTTGAATTTCAGATAATATACTCCTACTACGTAGTAAAACTACAAGGAAATTACTACGAAAGTGTGGGATTTTAAAGAAACTTTTTTGTATATGCCATTACGTTCAAATATACGTATAGACAGAGATGCATATATCCCTAATTGCTCAAGGTGTTTTAACTTGTTTGCTCAGCCAAGTCTTGAAGGAATTCAGGGAAGAGAAAGTTGGAAGTGAAATTAATGAGTTTTTGACACTTTCCATCTTAAAGTCGGGATCATTAATAATTTTTACAAGGGGCTGGAAATACGGAAAAACATTCAGTTTCTCGGAGGAACAAAAAACAAGGTTCACGTGAGCTTTTGTTTTGATGGTTTTGATTTAGTGCACATGGAATCAGTGCAGTGTTCACAATTCCTCAACCACACATTTTATTTTTGTTTTATCTACGTTTAATTTTTTTTTATTTATGGCCCTTGGGTTTCTTATCCAGCTTTTTAACAGACCTAAAACATCAATTTTAACTTGATTATGTCAATTGTCAATAAATACAGTCGATGTTTACTCTCTTAAATACTCACCCTGTCTCACATCCTTCAATTTTTATACTGTCCCAAATGTGATATTTTAAGAAAATCAAGTCCACGTCAGAAAAATCGTGAATCGAAGATAACTAGCTTTTTGATACCTATGTTTAAAAGTATTTAATTTACAGCCCTTGGTTTTTTATCCAGCTTTTTAGCAGACCTAAAACGCCTATTTAGTATACGCTACTACGATTACATATGGTTTTGGTCATAGTTTTCAATATCGACATATTATATATCATTTTATCGCAAATTTTGCGTAGATTTCAAATCTGCAAAAACAATCCGCGAATGTAACAAAAACTTTCGAGATAAAACCCGAAAACCGGGTAAAAATCGGGTTTTTTCGGATTTTATTTATTTTTAGGTGCTTTATGATTGTATGCGTGGACAAAATGATGTTAATGTTTGTTAACAATTTAATTACGAATTTTTATCACTAACCAGATAGTTATATCTCTGAAGCGTTCGTCAGATATGCGCCAAATACTAACCAAAAAACCGATTAAAAATCAGTTTTGTACGAGTTTTCCACATTTTTTATCATGGTATTTTACACGTTGATTTTTGTAACACTCGATTGTTGTTATATTATTATGTCTTAATTTTCGCCTCGTATACTGAGCAATATAGCATTGAACGCCCTACTTCCCTGCCCCCGGCAGGGGCCCCGCCGGCAGGCGCCAAAATGTAAGAAAACCGTTGATTTATGTTAGGAAGATAGGGTTTGTGTAGGATACCGAGCTATGTGAGGTAGGTAGTAGGTAGGATACCGAGCTATGCGAGGTAGGTAGGGGTAGGATACCGAGCTATGCGAGGTAGATAGGGGTAGGATACCGAGCTATGCGAGGTAGGTAGGGGTAGGATACCGAGCCATGCTAGGTAGGTAGGGGTAGGATACCGAGCCATGCGAGGTAGGTAGGGGTAGACAGGGGTAGGTAGTAGTAGGATTCCGAGCTATGCAAGGTAGTTAGGGGTAGGTAGGAGTAGGATACCGAGCTATGTGAGGTAGATAGGGGTAGGATACCGAGCTCTGCGAGGTAGGTATTGGTAGGATTCCGAGCTATGCGAGGTAGGTAGGGGTGGGATACCGTGTTATTCGATGTAGTTAGGGATATATATCTGAACTCATGCATCGAATTGTACCGTTGCTGGGCCTCCGGCAAAGCTAAATGGCCCCTGCCCAACTTTTCGTGGCCTCCCCACCTGTCTTGTTTAAGCAACAATTACATGATTATGACAGTTCAGTAAATACCGTAGGTTTGTACTGTTTTACCCCCCGAAATAACTCCTCACCCTTCCTTATCTACCCTTGTTGAGACTGGCGATGACCCGTCTACCCGTCGGGATCCGTCTCCTTTCACTTTTGACCTGTTTGGTTGATGTGTTTGACTGGAGTCTTAAATATGACTTCCCTGACTCTATTCTGAATTCGATGAATAAAATGGCTACAGGAATTCTGATGCTTTCTATTCTCGAACTCTTAAAATCTACGTGGACGGATGCAGAATAATAGAGACTACACTTGGCTCTCTAAATTCACTCTTCTTACTTTTATTTTCCACGTAGACACTTTAATTACAATTAAGTAAACTTTTACTATTGATTATAAAAGGACGAGTGTTGCTGCAAGTACGTCTGCCTCGTTCCTTTCCTAAATCGCAAGTGACAAAATGGTTCCTCTCGTCCTCCTAACAAAACTACGGCTTTCAACGGCCAAAAACAAGCTTCCAGAACAAATGGAAGAAAGAAAGAACTTAACCGCTAAACTTAAAACCTAGGGGCATTAAAAGACCCATTCGAAATCTATGAACTACCTTATTGAGATTCAAAATCCTCCCACCTTCCTTTATGAGTAACACGAATAAAAGAACAAACTAGACAATAAGGTTGGGAAGGACCAAAAACATATTAAATGAAAACAATAAACAAATAAATTAAAATAACTAATTATTCTAATCACTATCTTCATACTTCTCTCGAAAGGGTTAAGTAATCCATTCGCCATATCGATATGGCCGTTTTACTTCTCTTCGGAATCCTGTGTTGATGACTTTCTCTTGCAGGCGTTGCTCTGCCTTGTCCTCCTTCGCTCGATCTGCACAAACTTTCTCCTCGCTCTTGTAGCATGATTCCATCGTCCATGTTGGCAGCATAGGCTTCTGCCCTTCCACTTTCATCTTGACATCTTCTCCGTCAACTGCATTCTGACTTGATTGCCATCGTTCTTCTGGGTACTCCAGCAAGTCGATGTTCTCCCACCGTGGAGGTTCCGATGATTGACATGGATCACGAAACGGTCCATCTTCTTTTCTATCCGAAATTAGTTCCGGTATTTTCGCTCTATTGGAACCCATTACATCCGTTTCCAATCCGCACTCATCGCTGTTCCTGGACCAGCCGATTCCGGAAAACTCCACGGATGAATGTTCCCACTGCCTTAAATCCATCTTGTCTTCTTGGACTTTAGACTTCACTTGAATGGAATCTTGAATTCCTAACTCCTCCAAAGACCACGTGTCGTCTATGGTTTCCTCTTGGCTCTGCTTCTGCTGACATGATTCTTCATTGAGCCTTTCCGTATTCTGCTGATCCGCTAATTGCTTTTCTAACTTCAAGCGTTCAGCTTCTTCCTGTTCTTTCGCTTTCTGTAAAGCCTTAACTCGAACATGCTGTTCCATTTCTTCAATCTTTGCACAAGCAAAGTCCGCATTCAGTTTTATTAAATTCCTTTTCTTGGTATGTGACTTCAACATGCTGTTCAGCCTGAGCTCTTGACATTCCTTATCTGACTTTAAATCCAGCAACTGCAGCGGCATTTGTTTGACTTGCTCTTTCATTTCAGATAATTCTTCTCCCGTTTCGACGGACGCGATGTCGTTTATCTGATCTTCGTAATAAGACTTCCTTCCTTCCAACCTTTTCATCGCGAGGTCCAGCTCTTCAATTTTCAGCTGCAATTCTCTTTCGTCTTCGTCCAACTTTACAAGTTCATTTTCTACGTTGACTTCAACCTCTTCATGACGGACACGACTATGGGCTAAAGATGACTTCGTGCTCCGACTTCTTGAGACGGATTTCACATCTGAATTCTTGGATGATCCCGTACCAGCCATGACCCTTCGAAACTCAATAAGAACGTCGTACGACAAAATTAATTTCAATCTACGTGGACAGTTTAACTCCACGCAAAATTCACGGCTGCTGATGTCGTCTACGTCTCGAATGGTATGACCTTTGACCTGGTCCTCTCCTCAATATGCACGGTTGCTAATGCAATTTTAAATTAGAAAGATATCACCTGTTACTCTCCCGAAAGCTCAAGATATGGCCCTCGAAGAGGCAGCACGGAGGTGATAATATCTTCAAACTTCAATTCCTGGGCGGCGGTTCAGCTGTGCTTCTTCCGTCCAAGATCACTAAATGGGTCGTCGGTTCCAGCAAATACGTCCAAACAAGTCCTCATCCAGGGCACCAAAATGTTGAGACTGGCGATGACCCGTCTACCCGTCGGGATCCGTCTCCTTTCACTTTTGACCTGTTTGGTTGATGTGTTTGACTGGAGTCTTAAATATGACTTCCCTGACTCTATTCTGAATTCGATGAATAAAATGGCTACAGGAATTCTGATGCTTTCTATTCTCGAACTCTTAAAATCTACGTGGACGGATGCAGAATAATAGAGACTACACTTGGCTCTCTAAATTCACTCTTCTTACTTTTATTTTCCACGTAGACACTTTAATTACAATTAAGTAAACTTTTACTATTGATTATAAAAGGACGAGTGTTGCTGCAAGTACGTCTGCCTCGTTCCTTTCCTAAATCGCAAGTGACAAAATGGTTCCTCTCGTCCTCCTAACAAAACTACGGCTTTCAACGGCCAAAAACAAGCTTCCAGAACAAATGGAAGAAAGAAAGAACTTAACCGCTAAACTTAAAACCTAGGGGCATTAAAAGACCCATTCGAAATCTATGAACTACCTTATTGAGATTCAAAAACCCTTTCAATTTCAGTGTTTTTACCTTCCCACAATCTGATAAATTATTATCAGAAAATCAAGTCCGCATCAGAAAAATCATGAATCGAAGTTAACAGATCCAATCCTCTGTTTTCATCGAACTCTTGTCAAGGTCTTTTAAGTAACTTTCTCCGAGTGACGAAAATAAATATAAAAAACCATCATCATCCCACATACTCACCACAAATCTTCCAAATTATCTCCTAATTCCTAATTCCCAACTCATCCGGACCAAATCTCATTTCCTCTTCGACTTCCTGTTCATACCTACGGGGTATGTGTTATACGGCACGAGCTACGACTTGGCTTCAAACTCCTCAAGAATTAACGGAGTCTGAGGAGGAATTCTACGGCATTTTGGCAGGTCTTGTCCTTGAGTTTTGGAAGTCGGTGTTCGGTGTTGGTTGCCCGATATGATGATTGGAATGCAATAGACGGTGGTGGTGGTGGCAAACCGTCAACTATCACCCGACTCACAATATGTATTAAATTGCGGGTTCCGAACCGCGTCCACAATCCGAAACGCCTTGAGCTGGTTCTGAAGATCCCGTTTCCAGAGAGGAATGGGCTTATAACTGGCGTAATTATCGGATTTTGCTTTGTTGTGTTCTGGAGGCTTCTGTGACCCAGTTCCCGGTTCGTGTCTCACATCACAAGTATGCAGAAATAAATTCGGATGGGTTCAGCCTGCCCGGACGTGATATCGATGATCTGTATGATTATTGGGCAAAAGGTTGGAGGTTGGGGACTTATTTCGGGAAGTTCTGTGATCTGGAAGGAGCTGGGGAATTATTTAGAGGATTATTCCAGCCGAGATGGGACGTTTCAGATTTTAAATAGGGTGAGGAATTATTTAGAGGAGGGGAGCACTATGGCTTATCATAACATAATATGAGAGACGTCAATGCCAGCTTCTGGTCATTAGTCATTGGGCTTCTCATAAGATCATGAGCAGATAAGGTAATGCACTGATATGTAATGGATCGATGGTGATGAGTTTATGGTAATGAATTAATGGTAACGAGTCAATTCGCTGAAGTTGACCTTCCATTTCATTCGAAAAATTTAAATTGCCACTCTGATCTAAATGGCATTTTAAGGTATCTAAAAAATAGTTCCATATCATAATTGAGGTGGGGAATTAATTCGGAAAAAGCTTAAACTTTTGTTCCTTGTTTTTTTTGCGTTCTAATCCAATTATCACGGATCTCATCGCCTGCCCTTCAGGGTCGATATGGGACTATGTAACTTCGATTCCGATTTTCCTGGCCTTCCTCTACTTGTCAAGTACTTTAGCGTTTGTTGTGAACAGAGCCGTTTCTTCAAGTGTTTATAACTAAAAATGCTGAAATTACTAAAGGAGATTGTCTTTGACATTTGATGTAAATATAATCGGAAGAAAATCGGATTGTTTTCATTTTGTTTTTAGAAAATTCGATCGCTAAATATTTTCAAGCCCAGTTTATCTAATCTTAAGTGTAATCGATGAAAAATGATACATATTATCAGTTACTGATTTTGCCAAGATTTATTTTGGCTTATTTCTGCGACACTAACGGCAGAAATCGATTTTTAGTCCTTTGTATTTTGTAATTGGCTACAAAGATCCTTGGTTTGGGTATTTTAATACATTAAATACCAAATAAATCAGGTTTATATCAAAGCACCCACTTACCAATTAAAATAACCCGAAATACCTCAAACATATTAAATTATCATTCCCTTGAAATTTAACTCCCAGAAACAGATACAATTCTGCTCTTATTCTGCTATTTCGAGTAGAACATCTTATTTTAGTCTCTTTGTCGTCATTGACGGGGATAAAAATACCCCTTAACCTCGTTTATCATTCCCGAAAAATATGATTAACGATCTGTAAATGTTTCTGACTTTAGAAGTTAGCTATTGGAACGGTTTAAAACTGACCACAAACGTAGCCCTCAGTCAGTGTCCCTAGAGTTGAGGTTGATGGAGCCTTAAAAGGGCCTTTTAGAATTTATGTACTTACTTTCTCTTCGTTATTTTTTTATTTAAAAACACAATGTGTCTAAACTCCGTTAAACTATAAATGTAGTGCCTAAATTCTAAAAAATTCCCAGATGTAATGCAGTACGTTCTTTTTATCACGATCTGTCAATCATCCCTTTTTTCTAGCCCGGCTTGTCATGTTCCTTCCTCAACTTCCAACTTCCCAAGTCCAACTTCTTGCTGTTTTTTTTAGATGATCGTTATCCTTAGATATTATATTTTTACACAAATGCAATATCCACAGCTCCCGGCTGGGAATCAACTCGAGACATGAAACATGAACAGCTTATACCGTATTTGTTGAGTAAAGTCCCCCGGGGGAATTATTCAAGATCTTAGAAGCTAAACATTACAAGGGAAGGTGGGGACTTATTCCGGGGGGTTGTAATTTGTAATCCTGCTGTGGGCTATAGAGTAATATAAGTAGTGACTCGTCATGCCGATCGTCATCGTCATGTCCCCCTGTCATGTCACGTCATGTCAGGCCAACCTTCCCTGTATCCCTATGTATTTTTCGGAACCATCAATCCGGATCCGACAACCCTTTATTTGACTCGCTTTCTCTTGTCCAAAGTTTAGAGGGCTAAATCATATTACTGGATCGGGAGACAGGAGATGAACAGATGGTTCACTTTCTCCAGTACAAATAGGATAACGTATTTAGACTAGTTTTTTTGTTTCCTGAATTTTGGATGATGGTGTTTCTATTTTTTAGTCACTGTAGTCTATTGTGGTTTTTTTATGAAATCTTGAAAGTTTGATGAGAATTTCGTTAGAATATTGCTTTCTGGAGAATAATTTGATGTTTTTTGAGAAATCTCCTGCTTCTTTTGGAAAATTTGCATCTGTTTACTGAAATTTTTTTTGTTATGTGGTTCATTTTTTTAACATTTGTTAATCATTGATGGCATGACACCTCTGTCGAGATAGCATCATTTTGAATTGGAATAACAGGGGCAGATTTGCTTATGGCACATGGAAATTCGTCCAGTTTAAAGTGTTACGTCTTTTGCAAATGTCTTGATAGTCACAGTGTATCGTAGAAATAAATGTCGGGAGTCGTGTATTTTACCGAGCACCAAAGACACATACGAATACAAGGATACATGACATTTGAAACCAAATAGTCCACTTTCCAAAAAACAACCTACTTCCATGTAACATTATCTCCAGCTCGTTTAAAAGACAAACTTACAGAGGCCATTAGAATACTAAAAAACGGAGTAAAAAGACTATAGACCCACATTGCCAATTCATTGGGGGTTACTAGGACACTGAGGCTCCTCGTTAACTTGTTAGAGATCTTACAGGTCCCCAGTTAGGTTACAGAGAGTACGTTTCCCGTTGTTTTAGACCGTAGCAATAGATCTTACTAAACGTGAAGAAAAAGCCGAGTTTTGTCCAAAACTGACCAGAATAAAAGGTAAGAAAAAAACGAGAAAGTAAAAGTTGTTAGTTGAGTTGACCCGGTTGGACGTTAACCTTAGCTTTCCCTTGACACCTCTTCCCTTGTATGTTATATTCCATACAGAACAGGAGGAAAAAACTTTAGGCTCTTGTGAACTTTAGTATCGTTATTGTAAATCCTGAAATAAGTCCTCACCCCAGCGTGCTGGTTTTGTTCTAGGAGCCCTCAAATTAGGGTACTCATTGATGTGAATTAAGGTGGGGAATTATTTAGGGTTTATACCATATTTTACAACCACAATTTCAATATTTAATGAAAACAATTTTTGGCCATACTTTTAGATAATGTAGTTGGAGCTGACAAAAAGGTGCTTTACATATTCTCGAGATAAAAACCCGTTAAAGGGAGTAAAAATCCGAGAGTTTTCGGAGTTTCTCTGAATTTTTGCAAGTTTCCATTCGCGTTTTTTATGCACATGGGGAGTTATTTAGTTGGAGCGTATTTAAGTGTCCAGTGGGGTTACTTATACCGGGCTATAGGGTACTAAAAGACGATAAATATCCGTTGGGTTGGACGGGGGTATTATCGTAGTCGGTTTGAGTTGACGGGGATCATAGAACCCGATCCTGTCCGTATATTATATCCCGATGTATCCTGATAAATTGGACTCGGATGTCCAACCGAATTCAGTCACTCAGTAACCATCTCCATTTATTTCCTTCTAACTTCTTCTAACAGCTCGTCCTGACCTAGTTTTCGGATAATAATATGACTACGTAGTTATTTCGTCCCTGTTTCGGAGCCAGTTGTACCGCCGTTTCGGGTATTATTATTCGGGGACTTGTATACAATCATGGAGATCGGTTGTAAATGACGTTGTCCTAGGGAACTTTAAGAGTAGTTGGGGTTTAATATCATTTTTCTAGCATTGTAAGAATATACGGGGTACAATGCACTTCCTGTTGATTGCACCCACTACGGTTACGGGACAACAATCGTAAAAGGGACTAATTGCCTTGGGGAAGGTTATATAGTTCTTTCTGTGGTAATTTTTAAGAAAATACCGGAAATCACGATTTAATTACTCAAGGGGGTTATTTTCAAACCCACTGGAAGGGGTGGGGACTTATTTAGGGTGGTTTATCTCGTAATTTACATTCCCGGAAATCCAACAATTTTCGGCCAGTTTACCTTTCAGACAACTTGGTAACCTAATTTCCATAAAGTTTTAACTTTTTTTAAATTTCGAATTTTTATCCATATAAAATCGGTTTAAAAAACCTTTAAACTTTGCAACGGCTAGTTCCACATCCCGCTCAAAATCCAATAAACTAAAAAACAGGTCACGTTTGTCAAATCCACTCGGGAGACATGGGGCTTTAGGATCCCCTTTAGTTCCTAGAATTTAGCTCAAAAGTCCATTTCGAAGTCAAAAGGCAGAAAAACAGCCCTCGACTCAAGAGTTAAGACCTCGATGACCTTCTTCTCCTTTGAAGAGTTTTTATTGAAAAAAACTAAACGATTTTGATCGAAATTCTAGATCAAAATGAAGAGGATTCAAGATAGAAGATAATATCAATCCTTCTAGGAAAATTGTTCCAATTCCAGATATATTCTATTCTTGACGACAAAACTGACACCCAAAGACACTTCTTTGTACTTGATGTATAAGAATATTTTCCATGACGGAGAAAATCCCCATTCCCTTCAGAAACATATAGGAGGAATCTATAATTTTTAGAAAATGGCAAGCTGGAGATCATCTTAAAGTGTTCATTGAATCCTGAGTAGATCCTGGATCTAACACTATAAAATGAAATAGCATCAAGGACTAAACTAAACCCCGTTGTCCATTCTCCATTGGTCACTTTCGTCTTAACCTTTCCATATTTCTATCTATCTTCAGTTACAATTGAAGATTGCAGTTTTTGGATTGCACGGCAAATTACCACACGAAAATTGTGCCAACCGACAAATAAAACGAAACTAGCTCGACGTATGACAGAATTCTACGCGAAGTTCCAGCTTCTCCCTTTAAATAACATTGGAGGCGGGAAAAAATTTAAAATATTCTGTCCCACATAGGACTGTTATTAAAGCAGGTTGGGAGCAATTTTTGAAACCCTCTCCGCTATGGGGAGTTATTCAGGGGGTTTATCTATTTTAAAGGGTTAAAATATCAATTTTCAAAACATTTAAAATGGTCAAATATCCTTGAAATGAAGGCCTTTAAACATTTTTGAATTTTTTACGGTTTTGACAGTAAAAAAATTGATACGAGACCGAGTTCCTGTCTAAAATAGCCCAAACGAAACCTACACACTGCAACCATTCAAAAGCACCATCACCACCACTGCCCTTTTGTCAATCGCTTTCGTCGACATTCATCTCTTCGACAATTCGACGGTTTAAGAGAGAAAGGCTCATATCCTATTTTTTTCGACAGACTTAGCCAAGTTTGGACAACAATGGACTTTGAGAAAGTCTTCACCATCTCAGTTGACTCAATTCCATCTTTATTTCTCATCCCATTTGACATTTTATTTTACGACTTTGTATCCTATTCACTCTTCACTAAATATAAGGGATGTTAGACTGCGGACTTTCCTGAAACTGGTTCAGTCAGTCAGTCAGTTAGGTCAGTTACATTTTCATCTATTTTTATTGACTGGAGGAAAATATATCTTTCTTCTGACTTACAGACTTCAAATTTCTTTAGTTTTCTACTAAAGACATAGCATTCTAGATTCTTTAAGTCCTCAGCGTCAACTTTCTCTGAGTATATTGCAGTAATATGTCGGGTGGGTTTTTTGCGAGCTTTTTTTAGTTTTTAAAAGCTCGGATGGACCAGGGTGGGCGGATTTCGAATTTTTCTGCATTGCAGTTGAAGCGGGTTCCAATATAAGTTTCTGAAGTATGACAATTAATGACATTTAGGACTTGTAGATTCAATTTTCGAAAAATGTTGGGGGATTTGTTCCGTTTTATCTGTGATGTGATAAAAATTATCAAACTTTTTCAAAAATTAAACAAAAAAATCCGTCAAAACCTCGTGTTTGATAAACCGAATTCAAGTACTGCAGTTTTAATCCTGACCTAACCTTTCTCCATTTTTTCGTAACTACCCAATTATATCCTGAATTTTGCCAATTCTAAAATGTCAAAGGGCACAGAAGATAAGCTATTTGGGAGATTGATGGGATCCTATAGAAGTTTATGAATAACCCATTATATCGGAAATAAGACGTAATTTCAGAGTAACCTTTGAGTTTTGAAGAGTTCGAGAAACAGTGAAGAAAAATGATGAAAAATCGGGATTTGCAAATCCAAGCCATGAAACTGAAGAACCCTCTCGATGGTCGATTGAGCTCAGAAAATAACACTTAAATGTCACTCTGCATCCCCTTGACTTTCTTTTTGCCAATTTAATACTTTCTCCAAATGCCCCCTTTTCGGCTTATATTATAATATGCGTCTGTTCCAAAGACTGGGCCAAACTATTCTAATAATAATAATATAAAATATAATGCATATTTCTACATAGATAATAATATAATATTTAATATGATTAGTTCAACTACCCCTAGTTCCATAGAAGCCCATTTTCCCTGTTCTCTACTATACTGCTTCAACTTCAGTTTATTTATCAAACTTTTGGGATTATTTTCCAGGATTATTCGTGCTGAGCTTTTAATGAGGGAATTACTAATAATAATATTATTATTATCCTTAAATAAATCCCCAGGGTTTGTGTTCTTTGAGAGCGCAGATATTGTATGTCTTTTGGAAGGAGATTCATTTCGGGTGTTATTTGTTTTCTTCAATTAAATCACTTAATTAGAACATGAGCAAAAACTTGCTAAATTCTTTGACATTTCCCTGAATATTTTTTTTTATGATGCGACACAAAAATGCTAACATTGAAACGCTTTCCTCTATTTCTTCTGCCATTTTTTATGTATGTTCACCAATTTATGTCAAAGTAGATTACATCTGACATCCAAAGTTAAATTTAATTGCTAACCTATTGGAACAAAGTCCTTCAAGTTCAGCTTCTAAATTCTTTCAATTTAAAAACTATAGTTTAGTTTATACATATATTTTACTGTATTGCCAAATGCGTAACAAACGATAAGTAATAAACCATTACGATTTCCACAGTCTCTAATAGGATATTAGGGCTATCACCAGGTCAGATCATCAGATCTCATAAATTCACCATTTGCTCCAACAAACCCTTCATGTATTTTCCAATAAATCACAAATGTCCGTTCAGATAAAGAGCATTGATTTTTATTGCCAAATTTTTCGTTATTGCTCATATTCTAGCAAATTGGGAACATTTCCAACGCTAAAACGTCGTAACTCGAACATTAGAAAGCTCTTCCAGTAACAGCTACAATTGTGTTAATTAAACATTCTAAATAGCACAATGAAATGTTTTGAAACCTGGATTCTCATTAAAACCGGTTCTAATTAGTAAAGACTAGCAGCGCAATTTAATTATTCAAATCCGTGATCTTCAAAACATTTCTAAAAATATAACTAAATTAAGTACCTATGAGGATTCCAGTGTTTTAAGACTCTGGAATTCTGGCTTGTAAATGAAATGCTGGATACTAAAAATAGGCTAGAAGACAACACAGAAACTAATTTGAATTCCGCTTTCCCAACATCAAAATCAAACATAAGAAAGATTAAAATGTCCAATTTTATTTGACCTCAAAACATTTCCGTCTCTGAAAAACCCAAACTGGCCAACCCGGACTAGTTACTTTGCCAAATAGATATTTACATGGATTGTATTTTACATAGATATGATAGCTGCATAAAATAAATGAATTCCTAGAATTTTAATTAACTTAATTGAATAGTTCTTTGGGGTTTTTGTTCCCATTCTCTGGCTTCTGTTGATCTGAATGAAACTGAAAGTCTATAGATTTGGAGAATGGGATGAAAAAGTTCCGGAAATCCTGATCCATTTAAGGATACTGTTTTGGCAAATTCACACATTTTTGAGGCTTTTGGCCCTATTTTCGCAGAAGAACCATGAACCACCAAATATAGTGGATGGAAATACACTAAAGTTAATTAAATTTAGGAATGGTGAATCGAACATGGGATTCAACGATCGATTGGGGTGGAATCAAGTCCCAAAAAAACCGTAAATTTGGAATTTGAGGGATTTGACTTGTCATAATTGCAGAGATACTAGCCCTCTGAACCCTGTCAATAGTTCGAGATATGGTGATTTTTCATTTTTCACTGAATTTTGCATTAATTTCAAAAACTTCAGAAATCACAGAACTATTTTTCATATTTCGACAACCACTGGTTTGAAATTTCATGAAATTTCACGGCCTATTTTGCAATTTCATCCGCCGTCCCTTTGAGAAGGGCCCTGTTCCAACTGTGGAGGATGAGTTGTATCTAAAATATTTTTGTTCAACAAAATTCTCATATGAATAGACCGGATTCCAGGTCATTAGTTTTGATGTTCCGAGTCCGAAGTTTTGAGATTTTGAAGTTGTGAAGTTGGAGAAGTTTGGGAACTTCTCCATCCCTGTGTGGTCAACCGCAAAACAATCTCAGATCCTTTGAATTTGATAACATTCTAAGAAACAACCACCGAGCCCAAGTAAATAGATATACCCTCTCCTATGGCCCAATGCTGAAAGTACTGAAGCAGATCCAATCTAAAAATCCAAGAATTTAACATCAAAGATACGAGAAATCCAGAAACTAACCAAAGTTTCCCAGAGGAGAATAGCTGACGTAATTCAACCAAATCCTTGGAATCTCCGGAAATGAATCACTAATTAATTTTACCAGAAATGATAGTATACAATAAAATAATAAGAGAGAAAGAGAGATACAAATAATGCAACAGGGTTTTGGTAGTATGTAGTACTATCTAGAAGGTGCTAAATTAATATTATTTTAACCTTTCACCTTTCAGGTTTCTGAATACGAACCAGCAAAATATTGTATTAATCCAATATGACCTCATTTTTAACCATTTTCTCTTGGAAACTGAAACATGCTTTAAATACCGAAATAAGTACACCCCCGGAATAAGTCCCCGCTCCAAAATCATACATTTCCAATAGAGATTCAATAACTTCCCCACCCCCCGCGGACATTTGTTTGAGTATTTTAAACAGGGTGGCAGATAACCACAGCTCAATTGATATAAATGAGTCCAAATACCCCTGTTAGTCTAATTTGTTGGTCAACAACAATTATTAATTATTAGTATAAACCACCTTCGGGTACGGTGACAAATCTGTCGAAACGGAACATTTCTTCGTCAAATATGCCCCGACAAATTGAAACGACAAATATGTCTGAATAATGTCTCCTTTTACGTATCAAATATGTCAGTGTCCATTGCCAAAAATCCCTCTCACAATGGCTAAGTCGATCGCACAACCCGATATTTAATTCCGGACTAACTCATCCCATCCTAATTTTAAAATGCTAATTTCTTATTAGAATTGATACTTGATTTTGTAACCAACCTATGAATAATTTTCAAAACCCCTTATCACCGATTCTTAGAAAATAACATGATTTTCGAATCTTGTAGAGTGTAGATGGATATTTTTCCTTCAGGCTCTGCAAAACCAAACAGCAGGGCTTGAGCAGAACCGGTTGGAACGATTCTAAAGTAACATCTCTTGTTCTCCGACTTCTTGAGCGTGAAATTTTACATTAACATACATTTCAATTTCCAATTTCCGATCCCTTTTGAAACGAAGGGCTGAAAAAAGAGATGGAAATAAGTGGAAACATTGGAATATGTTTAATATTTCCTAAAAATCCTCCGATTCCGAGATCCAAGTTCCCATGAAAAGATTCGGAAATGTGAAATGAAAAGAACAGTAGTACTTTAGACACAATGGCTGAAGAGTCCTCAGGCTAGTCCCTAGTGAATCCGCCACTCCGCTGAATATTTTGGAATCCAAAACCCGGATGGGTATTTACTCCTTTAGCATGCTATATTTTACCGATTTCTTTACAATATTATGCCGTTCCCTATTTTGTATTTATAGAGGTTTGGATGGTTGACAGTTTGGATGAGGATTTTAGAGGATATTTCGGATTTTCGGGGATTTGAGATATGAAGCCACGGAGGAATGCCAAGTTTCGTCCCGTTTATTTTAGGAGTTTAGTCAAGATAAGATAAGAATTTTGATATTTTAAGTCAAAATTGTGAATATTGTGACTCGGAAACGGGCGATTTATTTAATTGTAATAAAATACCTTCTAGTTGTTTGGATAGGCTTATTATTATCCGTGATTATACGATAGATATAGTTAAAAAAATTTTGTTATATTGTTAACATTTGCTACTTTAAGTAATATTTTACTATAAATCGGCAGATTCGTTGATGTTCAAAAGTAAGACTGTAAATAGGACAACTAACACCAATACGCAAGATTGTTTGGACATCATTAATTCACACAATTTCTTCCCGTGTCTCCCAGCAAACCTTCTAAACTACGTTTAAGCAAACTGACAGATATGTCGATTCATTTAAATTAAATTTTAAAGAAATCCAGCTGTAATCCTTTTCCTAATTACAGGAAGTAAGCCGTTACTTAACTACTGTCTCTGACACTCAATTTCCCAACAAAAAACACTGAAAAACAACAGCAATTCCAAGGATTCCGACGACAGAATTAGACTAGAATTCAAAGACTAATGAAAAACAAAACTTAACGAATCCACATTTCCAGACTTTACAATCCAGAAACTCTTGTTTTGAGACTTGAATGCTCAGCTTTCAATTTCTAAGCATTTTTCCTAATAATTTTTATACTGTCGCATATAGCCCGAGTATAACCTGTGCATAAATGAATTGGCAATAAAAAAAATTACAAAAACCCCGTCGTCTTTTTTCTCCTGATTTCCTTTCACTTTTTTTTTATAAGCCCGTCAAGGAAATCAGTGAGGAGATCAGGAAATGCGGAACTGCGGAACTAATCAAATGAGTCGTTAAGCAAAATTTTTCCACCACTCTTATTTCAAAGGCAAGAGTGGAGCTCAAAGAAATCCATTAAACTAATGAGATTTTTTTCCTCCTTCAGCTTCTCATCCCCCGTAGTAGACAGTATTAGAAATTTAGAACTGCAGTGCATAATGTGCGTAGATCTAATCAGAGCAGTTAGCATTAAGAGACTTAAATATATAGAGCACTTTATCTGAAGTAGAATATAATCCAGATTACATCTTATATAATAATATTTTTTTATCTGGGGAAAATCATGCGAAAGTGCGGGTAGAACTGAGAAAAACCGGAATCGGTTTTTTTTAATGAAGAGAGACGGGATGAATTCCATTAGTCCTTTAAAAGGAATTTACTTTCGAGATTTTATTCGGACGTATTGTCGGTCTCAATGGCAAATGTTACAGAGGAGTTGTTTACTACGTGGAAAAAAATGTTATGGTTTTAATGAGTGAGTATTGCGTTGGGGTTTCTGGTTTTGGCAGGTTTTTTGGAAGATTCGGAGGAGATTTAGAACGAATCGGGGTTCAAACTAATGATAAGATTTACCCCATATTGGGGTTCAACTGCTTACAAGATTTACCCCATGTTCCGTTTCTTGGATCAAAAATTGTAGATAACAGGGATTTCCTTGCCCAAATACAACGATTACAGATTAGTTTAAAGTATTTTACGGCAGCTTATAGTTCTTGCTTTAAGAAACTGGAAAAATTCCTTATAGTTTTGACAAGGAGTATAACCAAGACAGTATGTATCTTGGAATTTCTGGCCCGATTTATATTTTGCTAAGAAGTAGACGAAGACGAGACAGATTGAAGGATTCAGCATTATTAAGGTTCAGTCAATGGATTCTATTATTTTCGGATGTAGGAATTCGGCGTACAAGATTCCGAAGAATGGAGTCGGGTGCTTTGAAGAAGTCGTGTTTTTTTAGAATCACTCCTTAAATACAAAGCTTTGAAAGAACGTTGTTTCATTGTCTAGATTATAAAGAAAAGTGAAAAAATAGCTACCGGAAATCTCTAAATAAATACTTACAGTCGAAAAGATGAGCTTCTATTTCGGGGTGGCCTTCTTATACCGGGGGCATGCGTTTGAATTATTTTTAAATAAGGTATTACAATTAACTTAAATTACAAGAATCCAACTTGCTTAACGAATTCCTCTTACCGCGTAACCGCTTCAAATGGTGGGCCTTTATTTCGGGGTGCTTCTGACAATGAGTTAGTTTTATCCCTAAATCTGGAAAATAGGGGAGTTATTCCGGGGGCCTTAATCTTGTTGCAACGGTTCATACCGTCTCGGAATCCCCTGTCATGTACAATTATTCAGGGTAAATATCCCTCTATTCATCAGCAGATAGTGCAGTGTGAGGATTTATGAATAGAGTGCATTTAAGTAAGTTTATAAGACAAACACAGACAGCTTTTACTTACAACTAAAACTAAAAAGTAAATAAGTCAAGAGTAAGTAAACAAACTGCCTGTATTGTTCTTCGTAAATTCTAGTGAAATCCCTGTCTGGACTCATCATCCATGAAATTACAGTCCTAACCTTACAATTACAATAAATGCAGTTGTTGTAGTTTTGTTCATTTTAAATGCACATGTCTACTGTATCTAGTTTACTAATTTAATTTTTCGATAGATCCAGAACACCAAATTGGCATAAAAGCCCACTAAGAAACCAACCAAATAACCCTTAGAAATTAAAAACTTAGCAAAATGACTGCATTTTGTTGCTGTTTTTAATTAAAAATTCGCTCAGTCAGTCTACAAGAGGTTCCAGCTCCTTGAATTTTCTCTAAATTTCAAAAACCTCACTCAACATTGATAAGAGATTGATTTCTCAAGGTGAACCGACTTGGAGATGAGGCTACAAAACAGTCTGCTTTCACTATATATTAAGGGATTGGTTCTTTAGTTTCAGGGCATATCCTATTTATACCGGGGCATAATCATCTCCTTCAGCCCAGACGGTTTATTTTTCTAAAGGAAAGCCTGGAAGATCCATCCCAAGTAATAGATTCCTAATTCAAGCATTTCCAAGGGTTTCTATTTTTGTATTCCCTCTAGCAAATTGTATCCGACTCATTTTTCAGGTTCCGTTATAAAAGCTTTTGCTTCTTGGTTTCTAAAAATCCATAGTATTTTTCGACTCGTTCTACAGTTCTCCAGAGGATGATCATGATCAATAACAGATCTACTGTTATTGGGACTGGTAGTGGTGGTGGTGGTGATGAGGAGTATTTCTTTAAATAACCCCCGAAATAGAACCTCACCCCTAAACTGTGCGTACTATTCAGTGATAAATGGGGAATTAGAACTCGTGAAAATGACAAAAAATGATCAGAGATGAATCAAAATGTAGAGGTTATTTGACTGTTTTGAGTCATTAGAAAACATCTACCGGAATAGAGCCCCACTCCGAAACAGAGCCCCACTCATTTCGAAGATTTGAAGAAAAGAAAGCCTAGGGGGACAGATATAGTTGAATATTTGGCTGTTTTGACCCCTTGTCCCTCAGGAAACAATCTACCGGAATAGAGCCCCACTCCGAAAAAGAACCCCAATCATTTCGAGTATTTAAAGAAAATTAGCCCCCGGGGTTCTATTTAATGAATTACAGTTACTCTTTTGACTCGTATCCACAGTGCTTTTTACAGATCAGATCTACAGATCTACTGTTCTAGGTGGCAACATTAGTGGTTTGGACGAATATGCTTTTTGTATTTCAAATTCTAACCACTCCGACATTGGACAGAGTTATTTTTCCATGCTTTTAGCGTTGAACTGGGCTGTTTAAAGTGCTAGACACTGGCTCGCCAAAATCTACAGCCGACAACAGAGTAATATTTTAGTTGAAAGTAGAATGGAATGGTGACGAGGATCGAGAATTGGGATAGGATTGTCTACTTCACTTTTCAGTCAGCCACCTCTCCTCTCTCCATCGGTTGTGGTCTGGGCTGAGTGTTGTGTAATGTATGCACATAACATCCATACATTATCCTAACATCCAATGCTTTCTCTTCCTCCTATTCTTGAATTTACAACCCAAAAGAAAGCAAATTCAATTTAGTGGTGGTGGTGGTTGTCCGATCAGGGACCACTCACACTCTCCGTGAGTGGACGATAGGATCCAGGCTGACCATGCTTGTTTTTAGATTTTTTTTGGTAGGATATTCGGTTTAAAACCTGATCTAGAAATACAAATTTCCCGTGTAGTTTCCCTACTCTGAATTTTTGTGGTACTGTGGAAGGGTTTTAATCCTGGGACGTTTTAAAATACCTGTTCTAGAATACACATTCCCTATGAAATAGAAGGTGTACTTTTTAAACAATGATTTCTATTTTGCATGGATTTTTAAGCTAATCCTGGGCTTTTTTACGCTCTTTCGGCTTAAAACACTCGATTTTATCGAGATTTTTAATAAATTCTACTATAATCTCTTGATCTCACAATGTTACTCTATTATCTATATACATAAGAGTGGCCGTCTGTATGTCACTGACGTTCCATCTATGCGTTTCTTACTGGGTTGACTTATCGAAAAACTGAGATAGCCAAAAATTCTCAAAAAAATTCGGAAATGCTGTAGGCTATATGCCAATTTAAAATTCCGTGACCTGTGACCTTGGCCAACCTGACCTAATGTAATAGTGTACCTAAATGGTCGTGTGACATATATATTTGCACTGTTGTACTTTGACAAATGCTTTGGCTATGTTGGAATTCTAAAATTTTGACCCCTTGACCTTGAAACGGTCAAAATTGTCGAAATTTCGAAATTATCGTGTGACATATCTATTGAAAACTTCTTTCGCCGAGAAATCATTTGGTTGTGTTAGAATTGTGAAATTTTGACCCCTTGACCTTCAAATGGTCAAAGTCGTCAAAATTTCGGTTGGAGTAAGGGAAAGGGGACCATTTCTTCAGAGTCCTTTGTTACCACCATTGTTGCCACCAAATGCTGCCACCAGTGATTTGTAGCCACCAAAACGTTGCCACCATCGATTTTGAAGCCACCAAATGTTGCCACCATCGAATTTGTAGCCACCAAAAGGTTGCCACCATGGGACTCATGCATGTGACCCAGTGACCCTTGAGATGGTCTGTACGGTAATGACATTTATTTTTTCGAAATCCAGTGGTGGCAACAATGGTGGCAACACATATCTCTTGGCGGCAACACATATCTCATGGTGGCAACATTTGGTGGCAACAATGGTGGCAACACATTTATTTTTCTGAGTCCCATGGTGGCTACAAAATCGATGGTGGCAACATTTGGTGGCTACAAAATCGAAGGTGGCAACGTTTTGGTGGCTACAAATCACTGGTGGCAACATTTGGTGGCAACAATGGTGGCAACAAAGGACTTCCGGTTAAGTTAAAATTTTGAGCCCATGACCTTTAAAGCTGTTGAAATTATCGAAATCTCCTTAGAAATTCATTCTTAGGGCTTTAAGTATGGAGGTGCAGGTGTTGTTTCAAAAACATTGCACATTGTTTAATTTAATTGTTTAAAACCAAAAGTATACGTTTTTTACTGGGTTGACTTTTCAAAAAACTGAAATAGCCAAAAATTCTTTAAAAAATTTTGAACTGGCGTAGGCTATATGACCTTTTGAAATTCTGTGACCTGTGACCTAGGCTTACATGATCTTGCGTAATATTGTATGTAAGTGGTCGTGTGACATATAAATTCACACCGCTGAGCCTTGGAAAATACTTTGGCTATGTTGGAATTCTGAAATTTTGACCTCTTGACCTTGAAACGGTCAAAGTCGTCGAAATTTCGAAATTATCGTGTGACAGATAGATTGACAACTTCTTTCACCGAGAAATCTTTCTGTTGTGCTGGAATTTCAAAATTTTGGCAACCTGACCTTCAGACGGCCGAAAGGTCTAATTTTGGTCATTGCCAAATTTACGGAGTGAGGACGTATCTCCTTTTGAATGTGAATTATTAATAGTGATTAGAAGGGTTTAGTGTTGTATGTTAGTAGGGATGCAGGGTGTTTGGGGCAGGGTTCAATTATAGTACTTATTTAGATAGGACAGTGAGGGAATTCTTGGGGAATGGATGTTTTAAGGGTTCTAGATCGGAACCCTTAAACAACGGCGTTGGTTTAAATAACCAACAACGAGTAGGGCAACGTTCAGAGGTGTCCGTATCTTCTCCTAAAAGGGTGCAATGTGCAATCGTAAAAATTGCTGTGGCTCACGCCTGAAACTTTTTGTTTGAAATTAGTCGCCACCATAGAATTGGATCAATTGGATAATATAGTAGGCTGTCACTAAACGTTTATCTACAATTTTAAGGCCCGATATCGGGCCTGTGGCTGCCTAGTAGCTAGATAAAAGTGTAGAATTTTTGCTCGAATAAGCTCTGAAACTAATTTCCAACTTTAGTCATCAAATCTGTTGGACAACAACATTAAAACAAACCACATTTATAACCATAATATGGCATTTCTCAACAGTATTTTAAATTACCTATAATTGCTGCTCCATCACATAATTTAGTCATTTTGAAGTCCAGGTCATTGAGGATAAAATCCGACGAGACCTCAAAATAACTACAGTTAAAAGCCTATAAAACGACTCATTGATTGCGGCTTTGTTCCACCTCGTCGTCCAAGCTAACAAGCCACAAGCCCATCATCATGTCAAACCCTTGTCCTGTTGTCTATATTCAGGAAGTCAAATTAGAGCCTACTAAACTATATAGTCTACTATAGAACGTGGTGGGTGAAAGGCCCGACTGATCGTCTCGTTTTTTAGCGAGTAAAAGGGCAGGGAAAATGCTCAACCACTGAATGAGTAATGCATGACAAGATCCATATGCTGATGCTGGAAGTGTTCTTCCTTGGACTGGAAATTCACTTTTCCAGCCAACCCGATAGGGTTTATCTCTACGATCCGACCAGAGTTGGGCAGGCCAACCGGGTGGGTTTTACCCAAAATACCGGTGGTCACTAGAAAAAATGTTGTGATCGATCACGGGTATCAAATGAATTTCATGCGTTTTTAGCTATTCTCGTGTTGGTCGGTGATTTGAAACTTTCCTGGTGGTCGATAGTCTGAAGAAATCTGGTGGTCGATGGTAAAAAAAAATTGTGGTGGTTGCTAGTTTAAAGAAATTTGGTGGTCGGATATCAAGAATGGTCGAAAGTCTAAAGAAATCTGGTGGTCGATGGTCCAAAGAAATCTGGTTGTCGATGGTCAAGTAAATTATGGTGGTCAGTTTTCTAAAATTTATACGTTCGTCAGAAATTCAATATATTTCTTGTGGTCAACAAGCTGTTTAAGCTATCGGTGGTCGATAGTATAAAGAAATCTGGTGGTCCGCTGTCAAGAAAATCCTGAAAATGTTGCGGTCAGTGGTGGTCTGATTTTTTTAATGGTCAAAAATGTTGCTAGTGGTCAATTGCTTTAAAAAAGGCTATGCCGGTGGTCCGAAAAAGCGGTTGATATTCGATGATTTCACCACCGCAACCGGAGGTAACTTGCCCAAGTGTGGATCGGACGGGTCTTCATAAAAGAGCCAGAGGAAGAGCTAAAAAGAGGAATATGGCCTTAGGAACGTCAGATCCTATCATCAGGGAACCAATGTATGGAAATGGAATCAATTTGATACGAAATGATAATGTACCTCGACAGATACTCCCACCACCACCACCCGCAAGTAGCAACTCGTAAACGGTAACCCTGGGAAACACCACCACCACCAGTCAACCAACATCAATTTTATTCCGTGATGTGATACGTTACGGAAAGCATTTCCCATTAGCATATCGAGTTAAATATCCTTTTGAAGCTTAATGCGAGAGCAATATGATAAACTTGCATTAGTTGGATAAATCGCATGTAAATCTTGTAAATTCTGGACATGCTTGATCCGACTGGTATCAGAGATTTGGGGCTGTTTAAAAACCAAATATTTTAAAATTATAGTAAAGTTCTAGTAAGATGTTTTTGGTTCGTAGATTATGAATTTTGAAACATGGATTTAGATGTATTTTTCGGATAAATCGAAAATATTTATTGACTTTTATTTTTATTTATTTATTTTATTTGAGTAAATTAAATACGCTCAGAACTGTGTTTTATATACCGACGGAACAAACATTTTCGGAATCTTTCCTACGCCAGGATTTAATCACAACATCCAATCTTTATACTTTAGACAATAGAGTTGTGAAAACCCCTTAAAAGTTCTTAATTTTTTAATTTGCCGAAATTGTTCAAAATCTTACTCCCATCACATCAGTACCTTAATACAACAAGTCTCCCCGAAATAACTCCCCACCCCACAGATAGAGAGTCCATAATCTAAGTGCATTGATCGATCGTTCCAATTCCAAACTTAAAGTTGTGATAAAATTCAAATTCCAAAAAGCTAAGCGAAAAAATGGCCATAATTTAACCCAATAATAACTGGTCCTGGACACAGCCTACCTCATTCAGTCCCACTGAAATGTTAACCGCGTAAATAGTACATTAACTACCCTGGGGATTTTATTTCGGGAAACGAAAGCACTAATAGAGCCACAAAAATCCAATTAAAGAACAACTCTAAACTCCAAATCACTTTTTTGCTACTTACCAGTTTCAAATCTTGTATAGATACTCTCCACTACACGCATTTCAAATACGATCTTATCAACTAAAAATAGCCTACAATCATCATCACCATCATTGCCATCGTTTCGATCATTAAATAACCTGGTCAATCACCAGTCTCACCCAACTCCCTATATCTATCCCTAACTCATAAAGCTATAGTTAATCACAAATAAAGTTCTATACAACCTATATAAGTCCCCAGGGGAGTTGCCTACCAAAATTTCACTTGATTCTGACCCCCTTTGGGTGGGGAGTATTATTTCGGAGGTGGGGAGGTTATTGAAGTAGAATTGCTTCTGTATAATCCTCCAGCCCGTGTGTACAAATATACGCATAGCCTCGAGATTCGAGATCAAGCAGAGTGTACAGGCATCATATAAAACACCTGGAAAGATTCCGTGCGAATTTCTGTGAAAATGCGGCAAGCCCTGTTCACTTATTTCCGACAAAAAATAGGACGGGAAAGCTTTCCTTTGAGAAAGCGTAAATGTGAGTGTTTTCTGTAGTTCCTCTTGTTTGTACTACAAATGGATGGGGATAAAGCAAGGCTGATAGAGCCGTATTTTAAATGAACCCTTTCATAAAGAAGACAAATATAGACAACATTACGTGTTCGGCTGTGAATCAGAAAGCTCCGAGGGACCCCCACTGACCTTTGGTCATGCTTCGTTTGAGAGGTTTATTTAAGTCCTAGGGGCTAATAGCAACATATTTTTGTGGGTGTGGTCTTTGATCTCTCGTTTTTTAGTTTCAAAATACCGTTTATGGATCCAAATTAAACAAGTCTGACTTAAATTACTAAATTATTTTAAGATATAATTTCCCTAAAGACGCCAAAATAGTTATCCACTGATTTCGAGGCTCTCAGTGAAAATAACACCCCGCAATAACTCCCCACCTTCAAATTAGAAAAATCTATGGAATTTACTGGTCGTTGAATAAGGCCAATAGAATTTAATTTCGTTTTAAGTTGAGCTGTAGTAATTTCCCTCGGAATAATTCCCCACCCCTAAATAAGTCCTCGAGTTAAAGCGTTTGAAAATTTTCAATTAAATACACCAAAAAATCTACGATATCAAAGAACTACGTCGGATCCAAATAAACGAGTACAGGCTGCGGTTGAATTTTTTTTAAATTACCAACTACCTGTTCTCTTTTATTACACTTTAGAAGAAACCTAGAAATTGCAACCCAGTTGGAGTTTTATTCCTTACTTCTGTTGGGTTTTTTCCTTCACTTCAAGCGGAAAAAACTTTGAATTTTGCATCGACCTTACGGAAATTGCCTAATAAATAGAAACGCTATACTATAATCCTCATGCATTTCTTTAGAGTTTTTGAGAGAAAGTAGAATCCATAGAACCTGGAACTAAAGTGAAAGCTCCCTTTAGTTTGAGTCGTAGAGAACGGGGCAAATAAAGAAATAAAGGAATAAAAGGTTCTAGAAGATTATTAGGATTATGATTGCTCTTTTCTACGAGCTTTTCGAGTATCACTTTCCATTAAAATTTAAATTGAAATTCCGGACATAGAGAGCTGGCTAAAAGATAGTAGTTTTTTAACGTCTCCACTTCCTCTGGTATTAGCCGCAGGTTTTTAGGATGTAAAATTAAATCTATTATGTATTAAGGATCAAATAGACTTTTACAAGGGATTTCCGCATGAAATTTCGACAAAAACCGCAGCTACGCTGTTTTTTGCGAATTTCTTGTAAACATCCTGCGTTTTGTAGAGCTTCCGTTTTTACATCCTCGAAAATAGGCCACTCTGACTATGATCAGTAAGGCTAGAAACGTAGGAGAAATTCGAAATTTTGGAAACATTTAAAACTTAAATTTGCAATATTTTTAGGTCAAAATGACCAATTACAGATGTTCTCATTCATTGTCTGGGGTATTGCGGGGGTTCTATTCTTGCTCACCCTAAAAAAGGGTGGGGATTTATTTAGAGGGGGACTTATTTAGATTTTTAAGGCTCGATAGCCTGCTGCATCAAACTGCGGTTTATATCGAATGTAAATGCGGATTTTATACGAGATGTTTAAGGGTTAAAGACAACTTTGTATTAAAAGGCTCCCCGAGATCATTCTCGTAGAGAGGTGGGAAATATATTAATGTAATGGGCTCATAGGTAATTTAACTAATCGTGAAATAGTCCCTCTCCTAATACTTACTCTTACTTAAGTGTGGAATTTCAAAGGGATTTAGGACGTTCTCTTTAAATAAAACCGTTTTTTTTTATATGAAAAAGAATAAGGCCACGGGACTTTTCGTAAAAATAAGATGAAAATTGTTGGAACACGATATCCAGGGTTTGAGATCAATTTGACACTTAAAAACATTTACACCAAATACCGGAGTTATTCAATTTACTCATATCTTTGCCAGTATCGGGTTTGACTCTGATGCAAATTCTTACAGTTTAGTAGATTCTGATCTTGAAATAATACCGATGAAACAAAAGCATTTAGAACTACCTCAATATTATTGAGATAAAATCCGACAGGGTGAAGTAATTAAATTGCAACCTTCCTAGCCCCTTATAGTATCAGTTTTTAGGCATCTAATATCTAAAACATCTCTATGTTCCAATATAAATGTTAAACTAGCAGATTTAACGGGTTTTATAGCGGATGTTAGGATGTCGGTCGGAGGAAAGGGAAACAAAGGCTTTGTGAGATAATGAGATATTAGATTCGCAATCAGTGGCGTACCCTTAGCAAATTAAGTCGGATGCTTATCATTAGATTAGCGGTTTATGAGCCAAAACTCAGGCAAAACTGTTGATACTTAAATAGGTCAGAGGTCGTGTTTTCAACGTTAAAAAACGTATGTCGGACAGCAAATTCGGGAATTTTAAACCGTAATTAATCACCGGAGTTTTTCTTAGCAAATACGGCCTTGGTAAATCAGATTGTAGGAGAAAGAGGTAAGTTCTTCTACGTAGTTTTTCGGAGTTTGTTGAGCGTTCTACTACCTAAACTACCTACTACTTGCTAAAACTACAAAGACTTTGATTTACTTCCCTTAGTTTGTGCTGAATTAGCTTTTTCTCACCCGACTATTCCATTCTTCTGATTGGTTTAAAGAGATTGTATTCCGTGAGACAGATACACAAGTGCATGTAGTATATGTAGAACTCTACTATACTCCTTTGCCTTTTTTATTATTCTTTGAGAGGATCCCGACTTTCTCCTGACTTTTTTGCTTTGAGTTAGATTTTTGTTCTAGTTGTTTGTATGTTAGAGGTTGGGTTTGAATTCGAATCTGCTTTCGAATTTAAAGCTCTGTAATACCTAGATAGATTCATTAACCTATATGAAGTCGGAGGGATACGTACCTACAGTGAGTACTAGGCATGTTTGGCCAAAAGTCTCTGAAAGTAATGAATCCCGAAAGTGATGAATCCCTCTCATGTTAACGGTAACATGTTCCTTTTACGGATGAAAGTACAAGGCCGTAGTGCAATTTGAGGGACAAAACCATGATATGACAGTAACGAATTCCCGAAAGTGATGAATCCCTCTCATGTTAACGGTAACATGTTCCTTTTACGGATGAAAGTACAAGGCCGTAGTGGAATTTGAGGGACAAAACCATGACATGACAGTAACGAATTCCTGAAAGTGATGAATTCCTCTCATTTTAACGGTAACATGTTAGTGCTAGGTATGAAAATACAAGGCCATAGTAGATAGGGCACATGGCCAATTAGGTGAAGTGTTCTTGGAGTGTCAGAAGTTGAGAGGTTGGCTAATTGAGAAAGGGAATGAGGAATTGGGCTGAATGGGAGGTGGGCCCTCCGTGTTCCTCTAATTAACTTGTGTTCTAATATTGACAAGACTCTTGATACTTCATTACTTTTGGTGCTATATCCTCTGCCCCTCTCATCAGCCCCGTCGTGCTGATGCCTTGTCTATTTTTGCAGGCTGGAGATTGTCTCGACACCTTAGGGTTTTTAACCCACTGGGGGGTTTCAATCTGATTTATTTTTGCGGATTTTTTGTGATTTTGATGATTTTTATTGGCGGAAATGGGCTACAGGGCCGTAGGCGGTGGATTTACTTAGAGAAATCTGGAAAATTTTGTGTGAATTTAAGGATATTGGTAATTCTTTAAGGCTTGTTTTTAACTATTTTAATACAAAAGAGGCTTTTTCAAGCAAATGTAACCACCTCGATGTTTAAAAATAGTTTAAAAACATAAGATTTTTACTTTTTTAATTTATTTAATTTGCGATTTTAATTTATCCTCTGAAATTTTAACGTTCTTTGACAAGTTACTTCAAAACTAAAAATCTTTAACATATTAACTCTTCCTTAAAATCGCTAACAAATTCCAAACTTGCTAATCAAGATCAAGTCACCTCTTTGAAGCCCTATGACGCCTTAAAAACTAACTAGGTAAATCAGGTCCCAGCGAAACTAATAAAATTTGCCAAGTCGAAAACACAGCTTTGAAATCTTTACAAACTTTCTCCAGCTCCAAACTCCTCCTAACTAGCGAACCACCACCACCACTTCCCCAAATCCAATACAAAGCGAAACTACTTGTTCTGAAGAAACCGTATTTGCTTAAAAGTGTCAATGTCCCTGAAGCTAATCTACTTTAACTATTAAAGGCCAACTGGTTAAATCTAATTGTAAATCCCCTTGTTCTCACTACCTATCCAATCTACAACATATATACGACTTATTGTAGCAGGTTATAGAGTCTCAAGTACAATTAGCTCAGGGAAACTTTCTCTTTTATTGAACCAAAGGGTCTGAAGTTTGTAAACTTTGTAATTTATTTTCCCAGTTTCTTTGTACTGTCCTAGGCTTCTGCACTAAGACTTTAGCGTTACTTAATCTGCAGGTAAAATGTAAATGCAAAAATAATCATTTCCTCTGATAATGCTTTAAGCATTTAGGTCGGAGAAAGGCCGTATTTTGTACTTTTACTTTTGCAAGGAATAATTGGAACGAACGCCGTTACGAAACGAAATATACTAATGTATGTCATCTTTAAAAGATGTACTAAAACGAATCTATGAATAGAAATCGGACATGGTTACATAACATGCACCGGTTTTAATAGGGAAAGAGGCTTCATCAGATCATCAAAGCCCAGAAAGGGCCATATGCACAGCCAATTAGTTCCGAAATTGGGAAAATTGAGAACTTTTCGGATTTGCCAAAGGGAACAAGTATAATCTGCAGTCTGCCAAAATGCTACAATACTACATATTACATGGGAGTCGACACGGGACTGAGATATGAGGTTGTATAGGGTTCGTTTGAGTTTTCGGACATCGGGTTTTTGAAACTTTGGAGATTAATTATTTTGTGGACTGGAAGAACTCTGGTTATTTTATTAAGAGGAAGCAGGTTTTTTTTGAGACTAGATTATAGATTGAAGAAACGTAAACTGTTCACGAAATTAGGATGTATGTATTCAGTCTGATTAAAACCAATACAATAAGAACGACTGACAGATAAGCAAAGTCAGTTTTTGGAACGTCGAGGTTTTTAAACACTGGATATTAAATTATTTTGTTGGTTAGAAAAACTCTGGTTATCTTATTTGGAGGTAGCAAATTTTTTGGGCTAGTTTATAGATGTGAAATGGATTCGATCTAAGACTATGCAATAAAAATGAATAGCGGATAAACAGAGTAAGGAACTTTTAATTTTGTTTAATTTGAGGCTGTAATTGACACATTGTTTCCGTAATAGGTTATTTACAGGACTGTACATACGAATGCCTTTTCACTCGATTAACGGTTTACCAGGTGTGTATGTCCCTTGTTCGTCTCCTGTTTGAAGAAAAAAAAACATGTTTTTATCCCTAAAACCCGGGGTTTCTATTGAGGAGAACCCTGTTGAAGTGAAAGTGGTTCCCTCACATTCACATTGTGCCCACGAACTAACTCTGGGTTGGCTGAGTCTCTAGGTAATGAAAAAATGTATAGAATGAATAGAGAGTAATCCTAAATCTCAACCCAAGGAAGAAGGGTCCTTTGGCCCGCCTGTTGGATAAGCCTCTCTGGCTGATGTGAAACAAAGTTGAGGCAAGTTAATGATTCAATTCACAAGGGATTTCTCGATCTACCTACATACAACCTGCAATATACCACATATATTATATAGGTATATAGGTGCATTGTATAATAATTTATAGGCCTACTGACGAAACGAACCGCTACTGGTACTACTCTTAGCCGGAGAGAATAGGCAGTGAAAGCACTAACAGTAAAGTAAGTCGCCCTAAAAAACGAGCTCCACTTGAAGTTGAACAGTTGATGGAGATGGTGGTTCCTGTAGTGGTTTGCTCTGTATGTTGTAAATTACCGTAATAAGTCCCCATCTCCGGAATAATTTCCCCATGCTTAGCTATATTTTAGCTAGATTCCTAAAATTCTATTTATAGATGTTACCGAGGATGGATGTGGATGCAGTCAGTCTGTGTAAATTGTAAGCGAGACTGGCTGGTAAAATCTGGACTCTGACGAAATCTAGGAATCTACTAGTTGTTGGTTCCACATGTCGTTATAGAGCCTTTCCAGTTTATTTTCCAACAGCCTGGAGAAAGAACCTCTCTCCTCTGCCTAATTGTTGGGATTTCAATCGACCCGTATCGATCATACTTCAGGGCTTAGAGCTGAAGAGGGCTATAGATCGTGGAGGTGTCGTAACCTCGTAAACTTAAGAGATCGTTATTTAATTAAGTTATACTGCTTACACTGGGATTTCAGGCATGCTTTCTCCACGAAATAAAGTTTCACTGAAAGAAAGTAGAGTAGAAACTATACGGGTTGGATATCTTGTCGGATTTTATGGAAATTTTATGACAGTTTGTTACTTCAAATCCAGTTTGTGTCTAGACACGTTGAAATAAGTACAACCCGATTGAGAGCCCAGTTTGATTTTCCTAATAATTTTTTATTTGTTTTTACCGAATGTTTTTTTTGCAACCAATCAATCTCAAACCAGAAAAATCCAAGCCCAAATCGTCTCGTCTCGTTTCAGAGTTAAATACACACCAGTAAAATTGGCAGAAGGGAAGTGGTGAAAGTTCCTCAGGGTTTGGGACTTGGAATTTGGACCGTCTTCAAATTTGGGATTTAGATTTGGATTAGAGACTGATTTGGTTCCATGAATTATTCAACGCCTCGGCTGTGGCTTGACGGACGGGAAATAATCAAGTCTTTCCCTCTCTCATATGTGTCTCATGTCTTATTTATTTATGTAATAACTAGGCGTAAGCCCGGTAAAAACCGGGATTCTATGTGTTGGGTCAAAATTGTTAACCGTACTTCATTCCTGCATCTTCAATATCAACGTTTCAGGGATTTTTAACGGCATATTTTGGCCCACCACTTAGAATCCCGGTTTTTACCGGGCTTACTCCTAGTACAATTGACCTTCTTGTCAGTTTTTATGGTCAAGGAGTCAAAATTTTGAAATTTTAACACAACCGAAGGCTTTCTCGGCGGAAGGAGATGTGAATTGATGTGTCACACGATGATTTCAAAATTTTGACTACTTTGACCGTTTCAAGGTCAAAGGATCAAAATTTTGAAATTCCAACATAGCCAAAGTGTTTCTCGCTTGGCGACGGTTTAAATCGGTGCCTCACATTACCGCTTTGAGAAATAAAAATCAAAAGGTCACGTTAGCCCAGGTCACAGGTCACAGATTTTAAAAATTTCGAGCTGGCCAGGCCCCTTTCTAATTTTTTTGTGAATTTTTGGCCATCTCAGTTTTTCGATAGACCAACCGATTCAAAAACGTATAGACGCATCACTTACATACATACAAATGGCCGGAATTATGTATATGGATATGTGGTATGACGAGATAAATATTTTACTCCTGGATTTCAGAATTCCTGATTATTTTGATTATTTAGCTCAGATATATATTTATTGGTCATTAGTCATTATCATCAAAGGCAGACCTAACCGATAAAAAACGAGGACGTGTTATTGACTTGATTAAAATTAAGTTTAAGTTATCTAAAAAATTAAGATTAAACATTATAACGTGTAAATCGTGTGTGGGGAGTTATTTCTGGGGATGGGGGGGGGCATAAATCAGGACATGTTTTCATTGCAAACTTTGATCACATAATATCACATTCCAATGACATCTTTATTTTCATCATAGATTTATAAAAGCCTTCAACTTGTCATTCGGTATTATATTATTCAAGTTGACAGATTGTTATGTGACAGTCCATATTATTTGTAATTAAGCGATTTCGGTAATCCGTAATTAATTTTAATCTTCCAGGAAATTAGTCGGATGTCCGACATCATTAACACATCTATACAGAGTTGTTTCTTACGATCATTTATATAAGGATGTAAATCAAAACTCGTGCTATTTCACGTTTAAATCAAATCACATAATTTACGACCGCAATATAAAATCTCTTCTGTATAGAGTAGAGAAAGATGAATATGAAATATTGTCAAGACCCCAACTGGTAAATGGCCCTTAACGGCATAATTCAAAAGCCTGCCTTCATGGTCCTTAAGCCTGAGAGAACCCGTGTAATTTCGCAATTCATTAATTGCTATTTTCTCACATTAAGATCTTTAAGTAAATGTCTTCCGTATTTAATTGCCCATTATATAGAATATAGCTAGTAAAATGCTAGAATAATGAGTTATTCCTTTAATTAGTTCCGTTCACAATTAGTGACAAATTAATTTGTCACGGGAGAATTCAACACGTTATTTAACGCGTCTATTTTAATCCAAGGAAAGTACTAGTCCTTACTGATATTCCAAGACAAAATAAAAATCTCCTGTTACCTGTTAATGTAACTACCGTAATTCCCGAAATAATCTCCCCTCCGAAATAACTCCCCAATTTTATTCTTTGAACACGAATTTTTCAATTTTAAACTATAACCCAGGGGGTCTTATTTAATCATTTACGGTACTTGCATTTTAACGAGTTGACCTGACTATTTTGGACTTGCTCAAAACTAAAGCCACTTCTCTCAAGAGTAAGAGCACAATCCCATTATCTTAATAAATGGCCCTCAAATCCAAATCTCGCTAATTAATTACAAGTGGTATTTCCTTTGATACTGATCGATCGTCCCACTCGAGCTCCCTTGATTTAACAAATAATAATATGAGTTTATCTTGAAAACTGTAAGAGATTATTTATTTCTAAAGCTTAAATGAAGAGGCTAATTAGGAGATAATTACAAACTGATTCTGTACCTTGGTTGGAGGCGATGAGAAGGAGGATTGAGGGGATGATCAAGAGCCTCGTTGCCTTTGGCCTCTTCATCGGGAGGGCTGAGAAATTGAGGAAATACATCAGAAAACAAAGGGCTTGTTCGATAAATAGTCCAACTTGTCCAAGTCTTCAATTACAATTAGTCCCCTTCACTTTTCCTGTTTTGCAGACTATTTTGAGTCTGGTGAAAGTGGAACGGGATTAATTATTCCGGGGACTGTTAAGCCTAGTAATTAATTCACTTATTCATTACAGTCTGTAGTTCACATACACAAATCTATATATAGATGCACTGTCGACTGCCGACTGTCCGCTCATTTAATTTTTGATAAAGTTGTTGGGAGCTGGGGAAAACACTAGAGGATATTCACTTGAAACTTGAAACTGGGTTCTTGATGATGATGATTATGTTGAGAAGTCAACGGGATGATTTTAAACATGTAAACGATCTCTTAAAGTCTGGATGTAACTGAGAGGGTTGAGAGGCATTTTATTTTTAGGGCTGATTATGTTGTGCAATTGTTTGTTTTTAATAGGGAGGGTTTGTTAGGTTTTGAGACTGATTTTGATTGAAGATCCACGTTTTGGTGAAGTGGTTAGCTGTAATTTAACAAAAAATTATGATCGTGATATTTATGACCTAGTATCTGCTTAAGTATTAATTTTCACGCATGAGAATACGGTAGTTGACTTAATTGCTTTAAGGATTAAGGCTTGATTTTAATTTGATTTTTTTACAGTTGCATTAGGTTTACTTTTTTTGATAGTATTATTATATTAATTGAATATTGCCGGATTAATAAGACCCCTTGACCACATTATCCTGGGTCACTAAGGTCAACTTGTGTTTCCAAAACTGACTCTAACCTTTCGGTTTATAAACCAAATATAGATTTTTCATTGACACTTCGAGTCCCTTAAAAGTAATTCCCCGAAAATATCTATCCAATCTTTTTTTGTATTAATATTTTGTCCCCTCGTTGTTTTTTTTATTAAGAGGTCCAAGTCCCTCTTCCCTGTATTTTATATACCCATTACAAAAATATACACGATTCAGTTAGACTCGTAAAATGATATTCCGTTAGATTGGCATTTGTTGGAGGACGATGTAAAGTAATGTAAGTGAAAGTCTGTCCACGAGGATAAACCGTCAGTCTAAGGGGGAAAGTTCTTTGCATTAGCGGTTTTAACACTAACTGCAACCGTTACTGCGGCTCCGAACTTCTGAAATGACCAACTATAACTAAAACTAGGTACATGCCGACCAAACCAATCAATAAACATATTTTGGACTAAAGTGTCTGGTTGTGACAAGGAAACATTCCAGACTGTACCACACCGATATTTTTTAATCGATAACATTCTAAAGAGCAACCCAAAACAAAAAACTTTAATTTAGAGACTACCCCTGACTAAAACTGTTTTGGTTTACTGGTAGGTTGGAAGGTTCAGAAGCGTCTTCTTCAATTTTGTGAAAAGGCTGGTTCTGCTGCAATACTATTTTTTGTCTCCTCCAATGTTAACTCCACACCTTTTTTGGGGCAAACCCAAAAAAAAAACCTGACGAAAACGATATAAGTTGCCGATAGTCTCTATATTAAAGTTGCTTGTTTTGAGTCGCTCTTTCGAATTTCAAATGCAATCGATTAAAAAAATATTGTGTCGTACAGTCGGAAATCTTCCCTTGTAAGTCTCTTGGATATCATCCCCCGGTTCAGCCCCACTTGCTTTGAGAATATTGGTCTCAGATAGCTGGATTTTTTTTTGTAAATAGGGAAGGGAATTCCTTTGAAAGGGGATTGCAAACGGGATGACCTGACGAGGAATAAAAGGAAAGTTAAGGTTATGTTATCGTTTCATAGACTACAAAGGAACCATTGAACCGCTCATGTGGATTTTTATATTCTATATTCTGTGGCATGTACGATCTACGATCCAGAGGGTTTTTTTTACACAACTTTCTGGATGTTGTTTTATGCTGAATTGAATTTTCAAGTGGTTCCTGGACTAACTTTCCCTCTGCTTGGAGTTCGCGTAAAGAAAATGTCAGGAGATGAGATAGTCAGGTTGAATAAGTGTGGAAGTACGTAGGAACTTTGATGGGGGGCCTGGAGGCATTAGTACATATAGTTGACACTGACACTGACGGTGTAATTTATAAGGTTTTTCTTAAATTTTTCGAGAGTTGAGGGTTGGATCTTGAGTTTCGAATCTTTTAAATGTCTAAATCGGGGGGAGTTATTTTTTTCAAAGATCAATTTAAAAAAAAAATTTAACATCGTAGGTAGGTAGGAGGGGTGGGGAGTTATTTCGGGAGTTGTTGCTTTTGATAAATTTTATGTGTAATTGAATATTTTTAGAAATCAAATTAGTCTCATTTCACTCAAGTCCCAAGTACGCCATAAATGAGGATAATGGAAGTTTTAATTAAGTTTATTAAACCCTAAGGCTTCCTAAATTTATTATAATAAAATTAACAATCTTAATTAAACGTTGTATTCAATTTGCTAATTATATCAAACGTAAGCTGTATCTAAAATTAATTCAAATAATTATTTGTAACCATAAAGTAACAGACGGCTTACAAAAAGCTTTTCTCAGAAAGTTCATTTTTTAGAAAATAAATTCATATCAGAAGCATCACAATTTTACACACCTGACAATATTTAAGTAATTAATTCATTAATTAAAAATCAATATCATCCATCCAGTATATTTTATATTATATTATACACAAAATACGAAAAAATCGTCCCTCTTTTCTCCGAATCTAAAAAAAAACTCCCTAATTCCAAATCCAAGCCAAACCAATCCATTACAACCACCACCACCACCCGTATCTCTATTTCTCCTTTCACTTATTTAGTCGAATGAAAGGACAAGACAACTAACTGCATTTCATGCATCCACATATCCAGTCCCATTGCCAACTATAGAACCGTTCCAGCTTCCAACAACTTGCTGGAAAAAAATCGGTTCTGCTGCCGGAGTTTGGACTTGGAAATTGGAAGGTTGTGTCTGGGATAATGACATTGGCACGAGATATCTTTAGCAGAAAAAAAATCTCAACAACTGCATCATCCTTGAGTGTGGAGGAACTTATATCTGTATCTATAGGAGTTCGTTAGCTGTAGTTGCCATTGTTATCCGAATCTTGATAACCACCACCACCACCACCACCACTACTGCCGAAAAGTAGAGGATATCATTATCACCCACGGTCAAGTCCAATTCAACATCATCTTCTTTTTTCAAGTAATTCTAGGATCATTTTCGAGCCTTGGGAAGTGACAATAAAGGACATTGTCACACGCTTTCTCTCTAATGCTGAAATGCATCGGGTTTTTCGATCGTCCGCCTATTATTATTGTAGATTGTAGACCTTTAGTCAGGGCTATTCTTTGGCTTGGGCAACTTTGGGAATTGTAAATATAGAAGGCACTCAAAGGCTAAGTTACTTGATACAAAAGCGTAATGGTAGAGTGTAAACCATATATCATTGTCCTACAGGCCTACAGTCGGTACCGTTCTGGTTCTATAGGATGTGTGAAATGAAGCCCGCGGATTGTTTACTCTTATGTCGTGGAGCAGGATTTCGAAGCTAGCAAATCTGTCTAAAAATTAGTGCAAAAATTTCCTGCAAATTTTATTAAATATGGCTAAAATCCGCATCTAATTAATGAACAAACAAATTAATGCCCCCTATAAATATGAATGTTGTAATGCTCAAGCTTGTCGGAGATATTCCGACTCAATAGTAGAGAAGCCCATTCCGTATATAACGGACCCTTCTAATGCCATAATCGCGTTTCTACCCAATTAACCCTTAATTAACCAACCTTCCAATTACATTTAACCAAAGTCCATGCAAGGTTTGTGAGGCCTTTATGTCCCGGTTCTTTTGAGCCCTTAACCTCCAAATTCCCTTCAGTAGTTATCCCACACTATCGTTGGACTAATGCAAGTCTGTTTCCGCAGCCTGGCCTAAATTGCCTACCCGAACTCTCGATTCCCCAAATCGTCACTCTGATCGTCCTAGATCAAGTCACTGAGGCTACCAAACCTCATCGGTTCTTCTGACCCTCACCACGGGCGCTGAACTAGGGGTCACCAAGCCCTATTCGACTCCTCTGTGCCTCACCATCGGCCGTTGAGTTAGGGGTCACCAAGCCCTGAGCTTTCTTGTCTCGCCACAGAGCTTAAAAGCTGGGGTCACCAAGCCCCACTCCCGTAGGTCACCAAGCCTATCGCCCGCTCGTACCAAGAGCCCAACAAGGGTCACCACGCCCTTTCCCTTTTCCCCTATTTACTCTTATCTACGTTCAATTACTTATCAATTAGTATTGTTGTTATTGTTAATATAATTAGCCTTTCCTCACTACTACGATTATTGTCAGTATAGGCTTGAGCACTACGCGTCTTCTCATTAGGGCTGTTAAACCTAACCCTTGTGTTTCTGCGCGTGCGTGTTTATTTTGCATATTAGCATTGACCCCATTACTGGTTGCCGAGGGTTGTTCGTAGAGCTTGGACAACATCGGTAAGGATCCGTGTTAAACCAATCCGGGTGCGGAACCGTTACGACCGTTCCAAAAGTAAGCATAGCTAGTGTTGCTCGGACTTATGTAGCTATCTCCTTGTGGGGTTAGTTGATAAGGGGAGTAACTCTAGTATATTTCCTTACATATGGGGGCTCGTCCGGGATCCTTAACCACTACCGTCTTTCTGCATGACTGATCACCGTACAGATAGATTACTTAGTAAATAGAAAGGGGGCAGAGCGTAGTTATTCTTTTACTATCCGGGTTCATTAGTGATAGACTTTAAATATGGGGCCTTCATTGGAGTAGATTAGACTTGAATTGGCGATTAGTTTCAGGGCTATTTAATATCCTTAGCCTTGACAGGGTAATACAACCCTTTTGTGGAGCGGGTTACACGCCGTAACGGAGTCCTAGGCCACTCAATCGTAGATCGGGCTACACGCTGTAGTAGGGGTCTTTTAGACTCTTTGAGGAGCGGGTTACACGCCGTAACGTGTACGAATAGGACAAGGTCGTCTTATTTTGGGTCGGTGTGCAACGCCTGTACAGACTATAGTTTCCCTCATTTCCCTTCCCCCAAAACCAGGATTTGCTATCTTCTTATCTTTAGCGCTAGAGTAAGATAGATAGCCCTCCAGACATAGCCATTTGACATTGCATGAATAATTTTAGTATAGTTAGAAATCCCCAATCAGGTCATTACCAACTCATCGCATGTGTAAGTCATAATTCAAAGTACCCAATTCGCATAGCCGATAATCTGGATCCCAGCCGTCATCATATTCATCCCGGTAGTGAATGCAGAAACTCATGTAAATGAGCCTCTCTGCAATCACCTCCGGCAGTAGCAACTCCTCCTACCATTGCAATTCGAACTGCAGAGGAGATTGTTAGATTTGCTTAGCATACCGCTTCTTACAATTCGGATGTCCCATACGTCACCCATATAATAGGCACGTGTTTTAGAATAATGCTCTATTTCCAATTCTAGCTGACGCTAATCAAATGTCTTCTTCCATCACGTAAATTAGATAACGGTAAAGAAGTCGGAATAATTCAAATTTCCATCCACTTTGACTGGCTATTGACATTTGCATGTGCATCTGTTAAGTAACCCCATTATGCATGTTTAGATAGTTGTATTTCTGACTCAGAACCCACGCATGCACCTAAGAGCCACAGATATTCAACGGTTTGATCTTCTTCACAAACCTTTTGTCGATATTAAGACACTTGGACTTGCTTTTATAAACCAGGTCATTGAATGTTTAGGCGAACTTCGTAAGGATCACGAAAGAACCCAAGGTTTCTATAAGCCCTTAACAACCTTCATTACCGCTCTTGACGCTTATTGCAAGCGACTTAATCCTGGCTTTACTAGCTGAAATAGCACTTGTGCTCAGAAACAGCACGTACCACGAACACAAGTCTATCCTTGAAAGTTCCAGTTGCTTCAACAGCTAGTACACGCTTGGCACAACGCTTCGTAATTGTTTAAGCGATTCAGAGTCTATTATTTTCCACCCAGAGCTAGATAGACACTTAGAATTACCTTTGACTTAGCACCCTTACGTATGCCTTTGCATCAGGACTAATAAGTCTTGAATCGTCCGACATGAGACTTCGGTTTCCATCGATCGACCTTAATAGTCACTTCCTTCAAACTCTTGACAATAGAAAAATGTCATCCCGCAAAGATGAGCATCAACCATACAGAGCAGTGTAACTGTCAGACTCGGAATCCTACCTAAGCAGTTCCTCCCATATTTAATTAGAACTACAAAATTCATTTGTCCAACTTAGAATTTGCTTAGTTGAAAAAGACTCCGACGAAAACCCATGATTCTTAGCACTTGAACTTCGATCCGCAGTCATTACCAATACGCAATAAACACTAGCGCTTCTTAATAACACTATGACATCGGAAGCCATCTGCTCACCTAATGATTAATCATTCAGACTCGCTCAATAACTTAATGGTCGTGGGGCCAAGTCAATTAGCAAATGAGTTACCCATTTTCATCAGCAAATGAAAACACGACGACTGCTCAAGTCATATACCCATTAAATTAGGTCAAATTCAAAGATAAACATGTTATTCTATAATTTGTCAAATCCTCAAAATGCGAACTGTATTTTTTTTTCAATATATTCTATATCAGAACTTGACAGATTCAAATCACTAATATTAGACACAAAACATCAGAACTCAAGCCAACTGTCATTTCCTGTCATCCTGTAACTACTCGACTACAATCCTGACACATCACAACATCTCGACTCCACTGTTCCTAGAGCCAAGCTGTCCTGCATCACAAGAACTGTCTCTATCAACAACAATTGCTCCAAAACTGATGACATCAAAAGCCGCTTGTGATATTTGAATCCACATTTGCCAGTGTTCCCAGCCTTGAAATGCCTTTGATCTAACAACCTGGATCACTGAACCCAATCACCCAAGAAATCGCTCAGCTACTGACAAGTTCCAGATTGTTACTATCCAATGACGAAACTCCAGTCATGTCTCGGGTCAAAATCAAGTCATTTGGAGCACCACTACAACAATCGAAAATGGACTATAACATAGCATAATATTTGTTTTAGTCCAAGCCGACAAGTTCCTGACTACCCAGCTATCCCACAAGCGACCAGAGTCTAAAGCTACAAGGTTCCTCTACATCTCTACAACAAAAGCTACCGGTATATCCACTACAACAAGCAAAGCTGAACTATAAACATAGTACAAACAATGTTTAAGTCCCCGCGTTAGCCCAGGGATATCTGCTATCCTTATTGCAAACCATTGGACATACCCACCATCAAGTTGTACCAAGGAGGCTGGTCAAAATTACGATCCATGCTACCAAGGGACAATCACTCGTTCAATTGACAGTCCTGTCAATCCCATGACAAATTTATGTTATAAGCATTCCTGTCTACAACAAATCGTCAGCAATCCTGCCTACTTTATGCCGTATGCAGTCTCGACCAGCAGACCGCATAGCCTTCTGAATTCGTTAAATTGATTTAGAAAGCAGCTCTGACCATCATAAACTCAGTACCGGCAACCCTTCAAACGGTTTCGACTATCTACACATCAATGACTGACTTCCTGCCTGTTCCTGCCATCATAGAGACGAAGATGAAGCCTGTCCCTACAACAAAGATGCACCATTAACACATCGAGTTTGTGGCTCCAACATCTCATCATATGTTGTGAGTTCTGAGTGTTAATTAGTCAAGTGATTGTCAAAATTCCCCTTTAATTTTAATGATTACATCGGTCAAATTTAGTGCGTATATAATTTTTAGTCTAAGTTATAATAGTATAAATTACGTCCAATTCAATTTTTGCTTTCCCATATTGATTATGAATCAATGTTATGTCTCCAGTTCCACTCAATTTCAACTATAAAATAGTTATTTTCTGTAATACAATATGTTCTATCATTTTACATTACCACTTAAATATAATTATTATCTACATTAATAATATCAAAAATATAATTTGCTTTGGGTTAAATTTACGTCCACATTTCCTACGTATGTAAATTCAACGATAGAATTGTCAAAATTTTTATTAGATGGTTAATAAAGATCTTACAAGAGGCCTTAAGCGGGGGGATATGTAATGCTCAAGCTTGTCGGAGATATTCCGACTCAATAGTAGAGAAGCCCATTCCGTATATAACGGACCCTTCTAATGCCATAATCGCGTTTCTACCCAATTAACCCTTAATTAACCAACCTTCCAATTACATTTAACCAAAGTCCATGCAAGGTTTGTGAGGCCTTTATGTCCCGGTTCTTTTGAGCCCTTAACCTCCAAATTCCCTTCAGTAGTTATCCCACACTATCGTTGGACTAATGCAAGTCTGTTTCCGCAGCCTGGCCTAAATTGCCTACCCGAACTCTCGATTCCCCAAATCGTCACTCTGATCGTCCTAGATCAAGTCACTGAGGCTACCAAACCTCATCGGTTCTTCTGACCCTCACCACGGGCGCTGAACTAGGGGTCACCAAGCCCTATTCGACTCCTCTGTGCCTCACCATCGGCCGTTGAGTTAGGGGTCACCAAGCCCTGAGCTTTCTTGTCTCGCCACAGAGCTTAAAAGCTGGGGTCACCAAGCCCCACTCCCGTAGGTCACCAAGCCTATCGCCCGCTCGTACCAAGAGCCCAACAAGGGTCACCACGCCCTTTCCCTTTTCCCCTATTTACTCTTATCTACGTTCAATTACTTATCAATTAGTATTGTTGTTATTGTTAATATAATTAGCCTTTCCTCACTACTACGATTATTGTCAGTATAGGCTTGAGCACTACGCGTCTTCTCATTAGGGCTGTTAAACCTAACCCTTGTGTTTCTGCGCGTGCGTGTTTATTTTGCATATTAGCATTGACCCCATTACTGGTTGCCGAGGGTTGTTCGTAGAGCTTGGACAACATCGGTAAGGATCCGTGTTAAACCAATCCGGGTGCGGAACCGTTACGACCGTTCCAAAAGTAAGCATAGCTAGTGTTGCTCGGACTTATGTAGCTATCTCCTTGTGGGGTTAGTTGATAAGGGGAGTAACTCTAGTATATTTCCTTACAATGTGCCCCATAATTCGGATGAACTTTACCCGACCTAGAATGATCTTAGAAACCTCCGATTTCGAGCAGACATTGGCAGCATCTTTACGTCTAGTGACATCCATAAGACAGCACAGAATCGAAACAAAACTCCAAAAACCAGTTTTTCGAACCTCTCTTCTGATTCAGAATAGAAACCTCATCACTCTGACTCACTCTAGTTCCCTTCTGGTTCACGACATAAACAATTTCCTATATATATTTATTTGCTACTGCCACACAAAACTCCTTGACATGAGGCACACAACAAGTCAAGGCCCAGAGAAAAATTACATCTGCCTCTGCTTTTTTAGGAACAGAATGGACGGGATTCCGAGTCTCCTTTCTCCCATTGTGTTCTCCATTCTCTCTTTCCTTTTCTATAAAAAAAGTACGTCTTCAATTCACTTCTTGTGTCTCGAAATTCGGGGATCGGAGGATCTGTCTCCCTAACATTGTTACCGTATTACCCGGAAACGGGCATTATTGCACATACTTCCGACTCCGACTCCGACCATCTCGATTTATTATGTAGGGACTCGATAGTTCTCAATCCGCCGAAAAAAACAGCGCGTTTCAAGTTACTTGTCCTGTTCTTTAAATAGATTCCCATGGGGTTCTATTTTGTCCAAAATTTCCAAATGGGTTGATGCCGGGAAACACCTTGTATTTGGAGACAGATATTGATTTTAAAGGATCCAAGCTGACTGATAGTTTTTATTTTCGGGGTGGGGTTGTATTTAGGGGTAAATATTTAGAGCAATGTGGTAGTTTTTTCGGTGTTTTTCTGCAATGTCCTTGCAATATGATTATTCCCCGTATTTTGTCCATTATTGACTGAATACGGAGAACTTTCTGCCCGCAAGGAGAACAGATAATAGAAATCATCTCTCCAAGTCTCAATATCAACTAGAACGAGCTCCATCAATTTAGTTACAGATCATCATCCATTGTCCATGATTGTATTGTATATTGAACATTGTAGCTTTGTAGCCCGTACAGTTCCATAGAGTCGAAAATAGGAGAGAGGAACTGGATCATTGGATCTTTGTCCCTCCTGACAGGATGATACCCCTCTCGGCCTTATTGAACAATGCAGGAGGACAATGGACAATGAACCACCGAGGGTTTTATATCTGAGCTACTGTACGGTTTCAGAGAGTCAATTCAGGAGTTGTAGTCCTTTAAATCTGAATTGATGGAGAAAATTGGCCGTTCGTAAGTTACTTTTTGAAGTACTATACATATCTCATATCGGAAATGGTCATGAATTTGGCAAATTGTGCCCTAATTATAGGAGTTGTTTGTGAAGTCAGTGTTAAAAACCACAAAAACACCTCACTTCTATTGTGTGTTTTTCAAAGCCAATTTGGAGTTACACGGATTTAGTAACCAGTGCGTATTAATCCCTGAATTTTTATCCCTGACGTATCTCTAATAAAACAAATTAAAAGCCAGAAACTCGGAAAAAATCTAATTTTTCAGGTCTTTATTAAAAAAATACTCTAGATCCCGATCCGATTTTGATTCCAGATTTCAAATCGACGTACGATTAGCAAGGAAATTGTATATAATTCAGTGAATTTGCACGTTCATTGCCCAGGTCTTTAAATGAGCCGATTTTTCATTTAGAAGACACTGACAATGACCGCAAAACTGTGTATCGGAATTTAAAAAAATGACTTATTCCTGAGTTCCCAGGGTCGTGTTTTAAAAATGTTTAAAAGAGCATTTATCTACTTGAAAATGTCTTATAACTTATGTCTAAACGTCTCAATTTAACTCGAACAAGCCGGTCCCATAATTTTTTTTACGTTTTTCGGGACAATCTATGAACAGGCCCTTTATAGTATAGTTTTTCTCTGGTAATTGTTAGGAGAGGAATGATAGTCCTGTAGTATAATGGTGATGATGATGTCTATTCGTCCTATTCCACCCGTAAGTGATGATTCCATATCCGGAGTAAGTCCTCTCCGGTTCGGAAGGACAATCAGTCGGTTCTCTTAAAGAGACTCTCTTTAAGTGAATTTAATTCGATGGTGAAAGAACGAGGAGGAGGTTGACGGCTCAATTTTTTTTTCTATCCCGCTTTCTCAGAAAAATGTCTCTAAGAAATTGATTGCGGAGTCGGGCTAACTAAACTCTCTATTCCTGACTAATGCCAGGCCCAGACTTTTAGTATCTTGCCTTATTTTTCCGGCTCGGCTTCCTTTAATGATGTCCTAGTTCCAGATCTATAGGACTTGGTAATGTGCCTGCTGTTTATAATGGAGAGTTGAAGACCAGGGTGTGTTCATATTGGGGTAGGGTTTTTTGGAGATTTTTTGGGAATAATGGGAGGATTTAAGGGATTTTTTGAGCAGAATCGAATTACTACTGATTTTTGGGTCAGTCGGCTGTGGTAAGTGTTCATAAGCTCTAAAATTTCCAGAGGTGTATTTTCAAGATCACTAAAAATTATGGAACATTTTAACTAGTCGGGGTAGCTGGTCTATTCGCCGGGACTGTATTTTTGGACTGAATCTGAGTCTGTTGTATTTTAGAAACTCGATTAATGATTTTCAGTATGTTTTGAATAAAACGATAATGTTAGATTGTTAAATGGGTCATTCGTTGAGATGAATTTAACGCCTTGAATGCGTCTGTTCTCCATTCGTGCTACGTTGCAATCCCATAAAATCCTTAAAATTCACAAAAAAACCCAGTCGAAATCCATTGAAAAACCCCTGGGTTGTATGAACCCTAAAATTCTAACAATGCAGTACAGTGTATGTAGAACCCGGTTGACGTCTCCGTTTATCCTGCTAAATGTGATGTGTTCATGTTCAACTCTGTGAATTTGAAGTGTGAAAGGTTGGCAGGCCAGGAGGTCCTTTTATTCCTCCATCAAAATCAAACCAACGTCTCGACGCATTTTTTTTTGGAGAACCATTTGATTGCTTTTCGGGATTGATTGACGGCTAATTTCCAAATTGACTTGTTCCATAGAATTACTACTACTCCAAACGACTGGCTATATATCTTTCCACTAACAAGAACACTAAACAAATTAAATTTCTATCGTTTTTTTGCAGTTATCCTGATTACGGTCAATTAAAAAAATGTGCATAGAGTCTAGTAATGAGGCTGCTACTTTAGTTTGTGCAAAAATTCAGTCGGAGCAGATGAACTTCCAAGATCAAATAAATTTCTCAATAAATGTCAATTGGTCACATTTTTTACACGGACTCTTGTAAATTTAAATTTTGATTTTTGACAAAAAATGACTGTTTTTCTGCAATAATCAGTTAGGTATAATAACACTATTTCCTAATCCTAAGTCTATATGAATAAGGCTATACGTTGGTTAATATAGTAATATGCATCAAGTTAAACACTCAATTCAAACACAGAAGAGAAAGCATCTATAGCCTGAGCTGCAAACACGCAAAGTCAAGCAGATGAACCTGACAGTTTCATTTCCAACAGTTCCTAAATTATATCCCGATTATTATTACCCCGTCTAAAATAATCCAATTATTCTTACAAGTTCAAGGTATTATTTAGTTCCCTACAATTAAGCAAACTGTGAATTTATTGATTGGATTATTTCGGATTTAATGAAGAGGAATAGTAAAAGTGCGTGCGTCTTATCGAATAGTCTCTTGGGACTCGTGTCATTCTGATGATGATGTGCCTGTGCCATGTGGTCATTTCATACCCAACTGACTTGTCAGTCCTGGATTATGCTTTCATAATCGCTTTTCTTCCAGTTGGAATCACCGTGGGTTTCACGATAGTATGGTCATACTTATTAATATCCCGTAAATCCTTAAATAGATGGCCATGGGCTTTTATTTCGGGGTGGGGTTGTATATTTAAATTCATCTAAACTGTTGAAAGGCCTTTATTTGGGGGGGGGGGTATATATCTGGATTTACGGCACTCATAACAATTATACGAATCTATAAGCTCTCTATGACCTAATTTGATAAATGTGATATTATTAGATTTTTAGTCAAATATTTCAAGTTTTTGTTTTAGTGTAATAATTATTATGCAAACTTCCTAATTTATCTAAGTTGAAACAGGGAAAGAAATTCACCCAAAATTCCGTTGCAGACCAATAACTTAACGTTAAAAGCGCTCATAATAATAATTTTTAATGCTTTAAATAAAGTACGATTTAATTATTATAATGAGATGTAACGTAACACTTAATTTTAATAGTATATTACTAAGGATTTCCAACTCCCATAATATTGGCTAAAAACGTATACACCTGTTTAGTATTAGTAAATTAAAATCGATTTTAAATCACAAGGAAAAAGTGTGTTAATAAATGTTTTCGAATGAACAGATATCGATTGAAAACGATTTAAAAATTTTAAATTTTAACAGCTCAGTAATTTAAATACTCATCCCAAACGAGAACTTTAAAACCTACTTATACAGTACAGTCAAAAACGCTACCAAATCTTTCAATACATATTGATCCAAAGCACGTGGAGGAAATCGATAATCCAATCATATGTTACCATTACACTCCCAACAATTCCTTGTATGGTTTCAGAGACTATTGACCTCCAGATCTGTAAATACCTTACTAACCGAATTAAAGTCCCCCAGGGGGGTATGGGGAGTTATTCCAGAGGGGCACTTAATTCAATAAAAAACAAGCCATATCCCTTCAGTTAGGTTCCTATATTTATACTTCCCCTTTGGGAATTGGGATTGAATGGGCCTATATCTCCATAACGGCTTATCTTATTACCTTATCATCTCAACATGCCCTCATTGTCATCGTCATAATAATCGAGTTAAATGGACCTCCTATAATAAGGCTATAATATAAGTTCGGAATTGGTTCCAGTTTCGCATCTATGAGGCAATCTATAATATTTAATAGGACAAAGCGAGATTGGAAGTTCAAATGAACCTTCAAACTTCTAAAGTTTGGAGTTGGAAAGTAAAATAGTTTGTAGTTTCTTAATCAGGATCGATATCCTAATTTCCTCCTAAGATTATTAGCATCTCTTGTCATCATCCTGATATTTGTTGGCCTAATCGCTTATATTATTAACGTTTAATTTGAAAGCTTTCTCTTTGTTCTTCAAAGATTTCAAAGCTTCCTGAAACCCTGTCGAAATCTAATCGACCAACATTGTAATTTAATTCAGTTATTGATCTGTTCGAGATCAAGAGTATGAAATTCTTTCCATTTTTACTAATAATAAGAGTTTAACAAAAATAGCTCTGACAAATACACATCGACAAATGATTTAAAAAAAACTCAGCACTTAAAAACATTATTTTAAGCTATTTTGAATGTTAGTTCCTACTCAAAGGATATTTGAAGTGCTTGATTTTTTATGGGTTTAAAATAGATTACATCTCGAGACTGTCTAATTTCATGTGGTTGAAAAATTGCTCAAATTTATAAATCCCCAAAGCTATCGTAAACCAGTGAGCTGTGATCTACGAAATATTTGAGGCTTTTCAAGGCTCAAGAGTTGATTTTTAAAGAAATAGTCCAGATTTTTTCTCGTCATTTTTCGGGATTTTCTTAAAGATTTTCCTCCATCGTAGCAATTCCAAAGTAATGGTCGATCCTCTAATAAATGTAAAGAGCCGAAACTATGAAGATCCTCAGGTAACCTACAAATAAATCCAGAACAATCTACAAAGAAAGATAGAGACAAAGAGGGCACATTTCCTTGAGATTGAATAGGAAGTTCCGAGGTTCCCGTTCCCCCAATTATGTGTGTACAAAGCTGCATTTTATGGGGAAAGTTTTAGCTAAACTTTCGTCGATGCTGTGTTGATGGTTGGTCTTTCTGGTCGATATGGTTCATACGGCCGTTCTGGTCGATATGGTCGGTTTGGTTGGGACTTAAGTTTTGGTAAGTAGGAGTCAGTCTAGTGGTTTTAGTTCTGGTAAAATGTCCTCGTGTGCTTTCTCTTTTTTGTCCTGCTTCATCCTCTGCAATTCGATAGTTGATCCCGAATGGAGAGCATTAGAAGAACATATGCCAAATACAAAGTTATTTGTTGACTGTTGACTCTCTGACGCATCTGTCCTATAGATTATAACATAATGTCCCCATTTTGTCAGTCCTGTATTGAGCCTGTGACTTTATTTTGGGCCATTAAGGGGCTCGGTATAGTATGAGATTGCTTGAGGATGTAGGTGTATACTACACGTGATGATCAGGATTTTTAGGAAATGTTTGCCGAAAATTGGCGATATAAGACCCGTGTTGTAGTCACGAGGAACATGTGATTTTGTTAGGGAGAACTCGTTGTAGAAATCACAATTTTCGACGGAGTTTTATGATTAGAATTGCCCCGAGAAATCATTATGCTGTCAAAATCTTGTGATTAAACTAATTGTAAGTTTCTTAAAAATCAGTGTTTTTTTTTGCGTTGGGCCCTAGCTACACTAGTCACATTCACAAGTCCTATTTTTATGGCTTTTTTAAATCTAAACTTGAGGTTAAAGATTCGATTTTTAATAGTCCTGCAGATCATGGACTGTTCTTCTGTTTTTACGTGGTATTTATAATTTGGCATGTATACTTACACTTAAAATACCAAAGCCATGACCAACAGCAACTCTCTGGAGAAACGTAGCTTTAAATCGTTTGGGTACGGATGGGACTATGGAACATCCGACACTTTTCTGTCCCTCTGAAACAAATATTTGTCCAAAGAATATTTCCATACCTCCCTCTCATGCTATACTCCTCTGGAATCTGGAGTTACATAACCACGAAAACCGGTGTTCGAAATCCCCTTGTTTTTTGTTTGTCTTAGCATTAAGGATGGCTTGTAGAGGTGTAAATTCTCATTTGGTTTGGACTCTGTAAACAAAGAAAAGTTTACGGAACTGCTATTGATCTAGGATGGATGTAATGGGTTCGATGGAACTTACAAAGTTTCCGAGATTAAATCTATCCCATTCCTCTATATACTAAGGAAGTTAGAATTAGATTATTCGAGGAGCCTAGGACCATTCTCAAGGTTAGAAGGGAACTTAAAAACTTAAGGGTCCACCGTACTTACTACTTACTACACTTAAAAAAATGCGTAAATTTCTATAAACGTATTTTCAACTAAAAATCATGTAGCCACTTCACAAACCCCATAGGGTAAGATCCGGTTCGGATTTAAATCCAGCAGAGAATTTTCAACAGTTCTCGTACAGGGTACCGTTATCTAGTCTTTAAAGTCGGGATTTGTTACGAATTACACCGTTTTTAACCTCTTCATAGTGTTTTCAGGCTCAGAAATTATGATATTTCCACAAAAATAAGGGCAAGAATTCATATCTTATTCTTTCATTTATTTTTAACAAGTTGGAACACACTGATTTACCTCTCACCTCTTCGAATAGTTTTTCGGAGTTAAGATTGATTTCCCGTGTTCAGATATGATGTACAGAATGCCGATAATCGATTTAACAGCAATTTTCATTAAAAGTTGCTAATATTAGATGTGTCGAGTTATTGTGCTTATGAATAAAAATTAAAGGCTATTTTAATAGAATAAGTTCGTTAAGTTTTAATTTCGCTATCACTCTAAACTCCAACAATAATACCTCATTGTCAGCTCTAAAAAAAACATCCCAAGATTTATTTTAAAATTGTCCAAGCCCCTATAGTACTGCCGTTAGTCAGTACTTGTAGTCCAAAGGAGCATATAAGGATTATTCCCGTATTACTCATGTCCCACTTCAAAGGACACTTTCCATCTCTCTTACCGAGTATTAGCTCTTTTTATTGAATCCTTAGTCAAAAAAATATAAAAAATAAATCCCAAGCCGATTCAACTGAATCGATCCCATTGAATCTAGAGATCTCTGCACTACTACTACACTCCTCAGCTCCGTTAGCTCCTAGTCTCTTCACCAACACCACCGACAAGGACTTGTAATAAATATGCTTCCTCTTCTTCATCCTTAGATATACACAATTGAGAGTGAAAAACGGCATAAAAAATTGGATTTGGCTTTGCTTCGCCACACATTCCTTTTATATTGTATCAAAGGGAGGAGGAATAAGAGCTCTGGAAGTACAAGGATTCGCAATAACCAAGAACATCGTTTGAGAATCGAGAAGAATGCTGGAAGCTGGGAAGTGTAGGGGGATATGCAGCTATATGAACTGAGACACCGTTTCCTAACGTTGATGGTATGGAATTGAAGGGTCCACCCAGAAATATTAGTAGGATTAAAGCTGGTTTCTATTTTAAAAAAGATTTTGAGTAGCGCGATACGAAAATTAGGCCAAAATCGGGTTGGAAATAGGAGTTATGAGGGGAATTTAGTGTCAAAAAATGGTGCAAGAACAATAAAACTGTGAGTTATCAACTGGTTTCGTTTGGCTAATTGGTTCTTCACTTTTTAGTGGTTTTCATGCGTCATTTCCGTTGTCTATATTCACGAGTCCATTTGTTAGCTAACTAATTTATTTCCGCGACCATTTCTTCCACTACCATTATATCTCTCGACGTCTCGACCATTTCTTCCCCAACATATTTACCAATTGTCGGTGCTAATTTTTCGAATTTTCTTGTTTTTGTTGTCGAATTTTGAAAAACTTCCCTTGTGAGTCTTACACAATCAAAACCTGTATTTTTTGCATAAACGGCATAAACGACACAAATCACATTGTATATTCCATCCAAACCCCGAACTGTCCAAGTCCAACTGCAAAAACCAACGTCCTTTGTATCAACCTTATAATAACTCCGCTGACAAAAACCCAACTGACTTGACTTCTGACACGAAAACCCCATCATACTGAGATTTACTGCCACAGAGTCAGACAGTCATCATCCGAACTAAAGCCTGTCCTCCCGGGTGTTGGACCGTAATGGACTTAACGGCTTGACCCCTCGAGTCCCTCTCCTACCCTACCGGCTTAAGTCCCCTGATTTATGGACCAGAGTCGGGACAAGTGACGTTATTTATGTAGCCCCTGCTATAGTCGACTTTACTATTGCAAAATCTGTCCATTGTACTGGGAATAATATGTGGAGCAGTGGAACATACGTCAATCGAAGATCGAGAGTGAAAGCGGTGTTGGTGTATGTATCAATACATCAAGATATCAAGGAATGGTCCAATTTCAAATGCGAATCTGACTCCTTCGGAGAATACAAACAGAGTGGCAATATGCTTTCACTTTTGAAATCTACAGCACAAGAGGAATTGTTGTGTACACATGAGTTGGTCATGGACTTGGAGATTGGGATCCCAGAGATGAGGGAAAAATTTCAATTCGCAAATACATACAGTGTTTGCTCAGATTTATAATAATACAGGACGGGCGGACTTAAATATATTGCGAGATATTGGCTCAGAGTCTCAAAGGATTTTGGGATCCTGTTCCAAAAAGATGGCCCTAATGGGCTAGGGGGTGTGGCTATTGTGTATTTATACTCGTCTAAGAAATTCCGAATAGTTGAATAAGGTTTGATGGAAAGGTCAAAGGTCGAGCTTAACTTTTGTAGCTACAGAGCAGAACTTCTATCTATTAAAACTTTTTGAAAAATTAAGCTATCGTTTCTATCTAAAACCGACATCGAAGTAGTCAATGATACAAAATTCGACAGAGTTGTCGACTGTCGAAATGAATGACTTGACATTCTGGCAAGGTGGATATTTTTCCAACCCGACTGGGAATCGAACCTGAAGACCTTAAATTCGTCAATCATTTAAAACCACGACGAGCATGAATTAAAAATTTAAGAATCTGGTCGATGTTTTTCCATTCTATGCTTTGCTAACGATATAAATAAATTGTACTACACTCAGGTTGTTGTTAGTTGGACCAAAATGCAGGCTTTTGTAAATTTGCCAAATAAGCATTTGCCACATTTTCAGGCGATCGTAATGGAAAGTACAGCATTGCATAGAAATGCAGTTGGAAAGGGATAAAGAAATAATGAAATAACATAAGAGTAGGGTTTTATACGGTCGAACATTGTAAAATGTCTAGAGAGGGAGATAGAATAATATTCTAATCTGTCTGGAGAATACATTAAGGGAAATTATATTATTTTAAGACAGGGAACATGACCTGAATGAATTCATTCAGTCGAGAGTTGACAATTCAAGAAGAAATCACGGAGTGTCTCTAGAGACTCTTACGAATTCAGGCCTAGATTTGCAGAAATACAGTTTTTATGTTAACGTCGGCTCTATTTCTGCGTGCATTTTCCTAGCCTCGAATACAGATCTTCATATGTTCGGATCGGAATGCGAGTTTCAAATTTCAAAGCGTTTGCAGTTAAAATTAGAAAACCAGACCTTAAAAAACGATACAATCTGAATTGTATTCGCAAATTATAATACTCAACTTTTCGTGTGTACGACTTGCTATTGAAAACAATGCATATTTAACTGGAATGACTAAAAAATTAGCAAATTAAAAAAAAAAACTAAAACCCTTAAAATATAGAGGCTTTGATTTAAATTTGGGATAAAATGCACCCGGAGCAGGCTGTAGCTTTAAGTTTACGGACGCATGACGCAAAAACTGCATTGACATACCGATTTAAATCAGCCCAAGTGTTCTAGTTCGAGTAATTATTGGTCCCAAACTAAAGTAGCAGCCCCTAACCCAGTATTTTAGAGCCTGATTTTGAAACCTTCTGATTTTGTCAGGAAATTAATTCAACGTCCTGTAACACAGAATTTTTTCCTGGACCTAAAACCCCGTCTCCGATATAGTTAGCATGTGGTGGATAGAGCTGGGATGGGTTTGGCATAGCCTGTGGTGGTGGTGGTTTTTGGTGATTCGAAATGAGATGGAGATGGGAATGATATTTCCACAAAATGATGAGGATGTTTGAGGGGAATCTATCGGACGGAGAAAGTCTGCTTTCCCTCTCATGTTCTCCCAATCTCCATCCCATGTTTTTATTTTACTTTACGACACTTGGAATGGGTTCAAATTACAATTGGACTCGTAAAGGGAAATTGATCTGAGGAGAGGATGAACCGAGACAAGGGGAAATAACTAAACTCTTAAATATAAGTTTACAAGACTCTTATTCCAGATATCGTCCCTCTGCCTCAAGGACACAGTCGTACGGAGAAGTTACACAAGCTGAGAAGCTCTCTTTTAAGAATACTTATGTTTCCTCCGAGCAATCAGAGTCCCAGGACCCGTTTTGGCAAACTAGCCCTATTTCCGAAAATGCCCACCGAATATTATTAGTTTTGGCAGAAATTTGCGAATTTCCTTACCACCACCAGTCGACTGGAAATGCTAACTACTTGGACAGTAGTAGGTATCATTGATACATTATGTGAATGCATCAGTGTCTGTCTGCCCGTCTGGCTGCCCTTCTATTTGCACGATAGCTCGCGGGGTAACCGATCAAGGGCTCAAGGGTTTAAAATTCAGTTTTTGGGCAATCATTTCGGATCTTTAGACTGTAATTTAGAAGTTTGTTCGGAGTGAATGGAAGTCATAGGTCAAGGGGACAAGGTCAAAGGTCGACATTTTTTAAATAGCAACCATCCATGTGCACTACATGTTTTGGAAACTTATAGTCACGGGCAATTCATGTAGCGTCGCTCTATGTTTGGGGCAAGTTGAGAGTTTCATACTCAATACCAAACACACGCAAAAGAAATACAGATAACGACAGAGAACCTGCATTTAGCAGACAGAGTACATTCATCTGAATCATCCTGGCAAAAATTACATCCCACAAAATTATTAAACACGGAACTCAAGTATTAAATGTCAAAACCTATAAACCTATTTCTTTTCGACGAATATGAATGACCGGATAAAAAATGTTTCTAGTTTCTATGAATATGATCATACAGTTTTATCAGAACAATGACAATTATCACCCGACAGTCAAAAATCGAGACAAATTCGACCAGAAAACCAGTTCAATTTGTCTCTGAGCTCCGACATTCGACAATGAGAACCATCACCGTAGCACGAAGGAGAGAAATGATCAGACAGCCCAACAAACTTAAATTATTCTGCAACTCAAGCCATGAACTTTTACGTCCGAACTGTAAAAAAAATTCGGGAGACAGGTCCGGGTCCTCGAGCAGAAGCGGGATTCTGATGAAGCCGATGATGATGATGTGGTTGATGATACGAGAAATCAATAAAGAATTCCCCAACGATAGAAAAGGGCACAGATCATCAAAACTATTTTCTTCTCAGGCTCAGAGACCCGAGCAGACAGTTAGACTCCAGCAGACCTCACTTATATATAGAGAGGACTTATAGATGTTCCATGATGGCAGGGCATTTTCACTTTACAACCGAATTCGGGGAAACCGGGTTTCTCGGATCTTTCAACTTTCAATATATACCGTACTTGATATGTCTGCATGTGTCATCTCATCGATACCCTCCTATAGACAGGCTCATTTATAAGAGCTCATGTGGAAGTTCATTCACATGCTTTGGTGGGATATTGAATCCCAGCAGCTCAAAATAAACCGGAATAAGTCCCCGTGCTGAGTTGGTGTCATTCATTCAAGGCATTATGAGAATTTTGAATAGTTACCTAAATAAGTCCCCATGGGCGGTATGGGTAAAGGAGAAAGAGGAGATAAGCTCATGCTCTTTTTCGTCCCTACCTAAATAAGCCCCCAGATGGGGAGTTATACCAGTCTAGATCTCTAACATTCCGTAGGACTTGCGTGCTTGAGTTGGGGAATTATTACGGAGGAGAGCCTATTTCGGGGATTGCAGATACTATTGGAGACAGATGGAAAATGCTTTTTTTAAGTCGGGTGGACTGGAGAATAGAGTCGGGATGGGAATCAATGTCACATTTTATAGGTTGAGGAGTCAAGTTGATCTAACTTATGAAGACTGTCAACTAAAGAATCGAAAAGTCTGGAAGGGGATGATGGCATGGTTGAGTAGAAAAAATCAAATCCGAAATCCACGGAATTCGGAGCCATTTTAGAATCAGATCCCAAATATCACAGGTTTTAACTTGACTTTGTCCAAATTCAGACTAGACAAATCACAGTTAAGTGTATAGTTTTATGAAATTAGAAAGGAGACTTATTAGCAGACTAGCGATCTAATTTTTTTTTAAATTTTGAAATCACATCAGTTTCAATATTCTAGTCTTGACTTTATCATATTTTTAACTTTAAATTAAAAAAAAAACAATCCTTCTCTGAACTATTAAAATTACACTAGATTAACATTCCAGAAACTTAAAATTTCATAAGATTGGACTCATTAAAATACACCAGGACGAGGGTACATTTCCAGAGAACAACCGTAAAACCAAAACCCTTTCCATTATCATCATCAATCTTATATAAAAAGCCTGAAGGTTCCACAAATTTATTGTCATTTTGATACCCTCCTTATAATTATAACAATATTCGCATCGTTTTATGAACTTGTTTGAAAAGTTGAAATTTAAAAAAATCCAACTGTTAAAGTAAATCTCAATTCAAGGAAAACAACAACCCGAGGTGTTCGATCCGAAAGCACAAAAGCTCTAAAAAAAATCCAATACTATTATCTTCAACAATATGTACACTTATACCACAAGGTCATCTTCATTTCCAATTTCAAATCCTCTGCTCGACACACTTCCCGTTTAAATCAACCAAGAACTAAAGCCATCAGACGAAAAACTACGAACTTTCAGAACTTTCAATTTACTCAACTGTACATGAACTACGCCCTATCCTATCAAAATCAAAATCTTGGAAACGATGAAGACAAAGCCGGCAAAAAGAGGAGTATAGTAGGTATATAAATGAAATGAAATTGAGACATATTTCACAGGACGAATGTTGGACTGTTATCTATAGGGGCAGAGAGATCCTAAAATTCTAGAGACTTGGAATCAAATGCAGATGATCCATATGATCTAGAGGAACAGCAGAAGGCTTGAATCCTAGGATCCTTGAAGGCAGGGTTTGTCTTTGATATCTGGACCGGGATTTCGGATTTTGTAAACCACCATGGGTTTTATATTGAATCAATCGTTTAAAAACCTTTTACTCAGGATCTGAAACCCCCAATATAAAATTAATATTAATGGCATAACTCAAAAGGGGACTCCAAAAAACCCGATGGAATTTTTACGTCAAATCGGTGTCTTAAAATTACCAAAAGCTTTAAGGCTTCAAATAAGTGCCACAAAACCCAAACCCCATTTACTTTACCTCAAATAAGACCCAAAAACCCCATTTCCTTACCATTAAGTGCAATCAAAACTATTTCAAAACCTCAAAATGCCAAGCCATTAAGTTTTAAGCCATAAAAACGACCCCTCCTACTTTCTTCATATCCAAATCTATTCCAAATCTGAGCCCTATTATCAGCTCTCAAAAAATCAAGCTTAAAAAGCAAAACCCCCCAAAAACCCCGGGGTTTAAACCCTTAAAACCCGACTCCTAAACTCTCCCTATATCCCATGATAAGAGCGAGGGAATAAAGATGGTTTGGGATTTATGAGCCGGTTGATAATATAAGAGAGATAGTCTCCTAGAGATGGAGAGATCTTTAACTTACGGTCAATTTGATTCAGATTTTTATTAAAGGCTAAAGGCACACAGATTTATCCCTCTTTCTCCAGAGAGAAACTACTATGACTTTCCAGCTCTTACTTATTTAGTGCTAGATCCTACATCATATCGAGACTATACATAATTCACTATATTTATACACATATACTTGGTAGTTGGTAGTTTATAGTGTTAGGAGTTAAGAGCTAAGAGCGTGTCTTTTTTATAATATACAATTTTCCCTAGCTTTATCCACAAGGATTTATTTTATTTGCAATCTTTGACCTAGTTTATGACCAAGGATCTGCCAAAATTATTACCGTCTCTCTTAACCATCCTTACTCGTCCTTTTTTACGATTTCACAACTCCCAACAAACTTGTCCCGTCATAATATCCTTATCTCTCGCTGTCTCCAAGTATCGGTTTTTTGGTAGTTAGGATAGTTAGTATAGACTCTTGGCTATATATCATATAACCGAATCGGGATATGGGATACAAGATGCAATTTAGGAGTCGAAAGGATTTTAAGTAGTGAAGATGGTTTTAAGTTTGAGCTAAAGTGGGTAGATTTTTAGCTGTTTTCGGATTGAAACGGATGGAACTCGTTTTGAAAATCCGAAATTTAGGATTAATTATCACTGTGAAATGATTGCTTATTTTTTTGACACATTCTGAACGACTCATAGTCTTAGAATTAGATCCAAGACGATGAAATTCGATGGTTGTCTCTGTTATTTTGGTCAGGATTTAAGGGAAATTGTGGGGATTTCTGCTGAAAACAGGGTTTAATGCTCAATCAATTTGTGTAATTCTATGTCGTGCTTAAATTAGGCAGTCAAAAAACCGATCTACCCTGTTAGTTCCAAAAATGTTTCCCGACTATATTAAAACAACGACATTAAATTGATTTTTTAGGCCTCGATGTATTTAAAAAACATCTGATTTTAAAAATCAAGACTCCATCAAATCACTACATACTAACTAATTACAATATAAACGATGCAATAATGACTTAGTTATGTTTTACCAGTTTAAATTTTGAAGTACGATTATTGAATCCAAGGTTTTGCCTCTAGCGTTTGATTGACATCGTAAACCGTAAAACTAGAGCCTGAATATAAATTCCAAGGGATCGAAGATCAAACTGGCAGTAGTTGCAAATTTGAAATCCTGTAATTTCGAAAATTTCCAAATTTCCTCCTCTTAACCTGATTCCAAATATACGGACCTGTCTAGGACATCCGACTCAATATCCGCCGACATGAGCCCCAAGGCCCTGGAATTCGACACGGAGCCGGAAACCTCAATTCAAATTTGAAATCCTTCCAGTCCAAATATTCCCATCAAAATCCCAACCCAATCGCTCTATAAACGTAGAGAATATAGGAACTGAGTCGGGTTTTAAATTAATCTATAAACCTATATATACTAAAGGGCTGTGAACGTTCCATCTGCATCTGCCCAACTTTCATTTAAGTGAGAGAAAGTTCAGGGGAGCTGAAATAAAGGTAAACCGCAAAGTGATGAATGGATGGAATTTCCCAATCCTCCTCTAATGTTCTAATAATAGAACGTAATATATTCGGAGTTTGAATGGGGCGTCTCTCTGCTCCATAATGATAACCGTGGATCAGTAGTTACGAAGTCGGATAAGATCAGAAAATCGTGCTTCCTCATCAGTTGGGATCAATTAAGCCCAAGACAAGTGTCGGTGGAGGTGGTCGTCGTGGGAATTTATTTTGTAGACGGATTGGAAATTTGAACTAGATTTTAGGGATAATGGCGTGATTTATTTTAGGGACTGGAGGCTTTGGCTTTGGGGGACTAGGTCATGAGGACATGTATTTATTATATGTAAATGGTGGGGATAGGTGTTTTTTTGTTATGGTCGTTTTTCGTTAGAATCATGAAAATTACAGTGATTTTTTATTGAATTTCAAGTATTACTTTTAATTTTTTAATATTTCGAGTCTTGAATTTGCAGGTTTATTTCATCTGTTGCAGACTTAGAAAACGAACTAGATGATATACATTTCCAGGGAACTAAGCCTGAATTTTCTACTCGTTTTTTTAGCCCAACCTAAGGTCACATCTATTAGCAAATACAGATGAAGAAAAGGTTTTATTGTCCAGACTATGGGTTTAATATTACCCTAGCAGACTAGACTACTTTCCTTTGCCGGGTCTATCATAAGTTTTATATCGTATTTGATTTAATTTGTTTTTTATTGTGTAGCATTTAAAATCCTGAAGTCAAACCAAACTGCTTTTAATAGAGATCAATCAAGCAAGGGAAAGTCTGTTTGGAAATAAGCAAAAATTTAGCTTTGGATAAAATAAAATCTTTAGTTCGTTTCAATCTCCAAGATTAACTGCCTCGGTTCAAGTAGTAAAACCAGCTTTTATTTTAAACCGACAAATTACTTTATTTTGTTTCCCAGCTTTATTTCCTTATCCAATTGATTTCAATAACTTAACTAAATTCCACAGTGTCTAGCTCTAGATTTAATAGTCGAAGTTACGAAGAGAGCTTTGAAATGACTCTGATTTGTAGAGATTTCTTAATTTAAAGTTTTAATGTCCCAGAGTTGCATTTCCGAGATGTCCTTATTTAATAGAAGCAATTAGCTCATGAAATGAACATTATTTAATTGTTATTTACGATCCTTTGTTGAAGATAAAAAAAACGACAATTTAAAGCATTTCCAGACTCAAAGGAACCCTTACCTTTATCTTCTCTGATAAAAAACAGTCAAGTCGAATGGCGTCTTTGAAACAAGAAATCCCCCATATCTTTTCACCAGCAGATAATTAAACGGATTCAGAGATTCATGAAAAATCTTGAATCATTCGCACTAGCGCTTCCACAAAATCCTATCGTCTTTATCTTCCAGCCTTCGATTCCTCGGAATTATTCAAGATTTCCTCTGTTAAATCCCAAGGAAATGGATCAAAGGGAGTTGAAGCTGGAATCTTATTTGCAATTTCAGATTTTTAGATCCAAGGATTTTGGCAGGACTGGGAGAAGATCTGAAAGCAATCAACACGAAGATTTAGAAAAAATTGATTTTCATGATCGTTGCAAAAGAATGTCTGGATTTTTTAAATTAAAAATTAAGTAGCCAGTTGTAGAATTATCCAGGTGTCAATTTTTGATATAGTATTCTAGAGATAGCCATAAAATGAAGGGTTTTATAGTGTCATCTCGGAAATTCAAACTTTTTGAACAGTTCTGACGCATGCTGAAAAATGAGCTTTGGAACAACAATTCTGTGTTTTTCAGAGAGATTTTAAAAATCTTGACTTAAAAATAACACAATATTTATAGGTTTAAGCTCTGAAATTGATTTTAAAATTTGAAGATTACAGGCTTTTTACTAAAAGACCGCTATTTTTCAGTAAAAATTACGATATCTTTGACATTCAATAAGCTGTCAATTCTAAGATCAACCGATTATGAACTTCGTCGTAGGTCTCCAGCTTAGCTTTTACTACTCGATCGAGTAGTAGTCAAAGCCAAGCTTTCCCTATCTTATTCCAAATTCCAAGCCAATTTCTCAATTCCGATATTTCAAACGGGATTTCATGTGCCAATTCTCGGAGGAATAATTTAGGAAGATTTTAACTTCTTCGTCTTGGAGAATTCGTGGACAGATATTAGATAGGTGTAATAATAGGCTTTGGAATTCGGGACGATGCTGGATCCTAAATCCTAAGACGATCTCTTATGATGATGATGATGATGATGATTATTCGGAGGGACGACTCCGAAGGCGGAGATCAATGAATGAATTTTCACAGACGAAATTAGACTCCCAATGACTCACTTTCCTATTAACCTTACAATAGTTGATACGGAATTGACTGAATAATTTACTGGATATATAAAGGCTTCAACTAAGTTGGTATTATATTATAATCCATTAGATGTAATGAACGAACGAGGGAACGTCTTGAGGTGAGCATCGTAAAAATTGGAATTTAAAGTTGTCTGAATTGAGCATTTCTATTTTGAGAGTAACGAATCCAGAATATTGGAATATTTGTAATTTTAACCTTTCTCATGTAGTTTTCTGAGCAAAATTTGATAATTTCGTTACATTTTTTACTAATTTTTTATAAGATTTCAAAACCACATTTTTTTTTAAATTTTCGACTATCAATCGAGTAGGTTCCCTCCTACGTCCCATAACTTCTAAAACACAGTCAACCCTTGTGAATGAGACGAACCGAATCGGGGAATTATTCCCTTGATGGGAGCCAAGAATCGCACTTTTAGTGATTTTAGCCTACTTAACAAAAGCAATTTCAGAGACATAAAATAATAGACTTTCTTCATCCATTATATTCTCCTAATAATATTCCCTAGATTCAATAGTACATGCTGATGGGTTACTTAGGCCATATTAGCTTAAATGTATTATTAGACTTGGGATATAGGGAGTACTTAATTCTTAATACCTCTTTTATATATTTAAGGAAAAAAGTTAAGTATATTCTATAAAATGTAGGTTTATAACAAGGGGATGAGATGAAGATAATAAATCCCTGCTCTAAGGATTCAATTCTTTATCTTCTCCCTAAGACTTAGTACGAGAAGAAGTGAATAATCGAATCAAGTGTCATTTTAAAAGGGCTTTATTAGCTTTATTAGCTATTCAGAGTGGAAATTATTAGCTCTGGAAAGGGGGTGGAAAGATTGAACTTTGACCTAAGATTTTGACCCGATAAAATCTCCGACTCAAGAGCTGATTTTTGGATTACGTATAGAGCTATTATATGCAGAGTTTGAAATTATTCCGATCGTTTTAGCCAAAGACAAAGACTATATACAATATATGCAGTCTGCACCAAAAAGAGCTTTGGAAACCTCAAGTTTAATTAATTAAGTCATTACGGGATGAGATTTCAGAATCCAGTTCCAGACCAGACTGCATAAATTGCAGTTTCGAGTTGGTTCCTGCAGATGCAGGATTGAATTAAAAGTTTGAACTTTTCATAAATATGTATGCTAATTTATTCAGCTTCGGATCGGGTTGAGTTACTGTTGTTACAAGAGAGCCAGTTCTGCTGTTTTTTTTGCAGAGTGTGGCATTGTAATTGGCACTGGAATTTGGTCAGGGACAATGTGGATTTTTATTTGTTTGGAAGAGAGCGGAAATTAGAAATGGAATGTACCGAAAAATCAATAAAAAAATTAGGGAAAAGAAAATCTAAACAGATCGTCATAATTCGCTAGGGTTGCTGAGAAATCGGGGTGGGAAGTGGGGGTTAATGGGTGCGGTAGGTGAGAGGTTAATAAGAGAGCGAGAAAACCCGACTTCTTTACCTTATGACGTTTCTCGCTCGCTAGCTCGCTCTATTAACCTCTCACCCACCGCACCCATTACCCTCCACTTCCCACCCCGATTTCTCAGCAACCCTAGCGAATTATGGCGAGCTGTTTAGATTTTATTTTTCCTAATTTTTTTCTTGATTTTTTGGTACATCCCGTTTCTCATTTCCGCTTGGTTTATTTACGTGTCTATTGTTTAGAAATTTTTTAAACATATCAGATATACATTTGGGCCACTAATTTTTTCGTAAATAACGCTCGTGTGGGTTATAGATTCATCACAAAAAAATGCAAGTCAATCGGACATTTCGATTTGTGATATATCCCTTGTAACGTCATTTATAACAAGCTACCCGACTAATTTCAACTCGTCTTTTAAAACGACCTCGGATGCTATAGTTTAAGGAAAATGGAGTGCCATATACCAGCAGTAACAGTACAATATGTGCTGAAAAAGTCCCATACTTTACCTAATGGCCTCTATATGTTCTGGAACATGAGTTATAAACCCAAGTACATTAAGATATAAAATAGTCATTTAAATAATCAACTCCGTTCAAATTCCAGTCCTCTCGGAGCAGTTAGACCTGCCCTCCTGGCCTCCCGTCCCCTACCAATTCCCAAGGAGACAATAGAATAACAAAAGATAGGCTAAAAGGGACGGATTATTAGAAAGTAAGATGAGGGTCTGGAGAAATTATTCATATTTTTCTTTGAAAATTCCCCTGTACGGTACGACGGAATTTCGAAAACTAGGCCAAGATGAGTTAAGATCTCGTATGAAATTACACAAGCCGCGTCTTATAGACGGGGTTCTATCGCTAGAAAAAATCTAAAAATCAGCACGTCTTCGACCATAGTCTACGGAGGAACATGTCCTTATTTTGTCTATAAAATAAAAAATAAAAAATCGCAAAAGTATGATCTAAACCTGAAGGTACGTAGAGTTCTTTTTCGAGTGTGGAAACCAAGTAAGAAAATTCATGTAAATTCGGAACATCCTCTTCTTCAAAGTCTTGATAAAGGACTGAAATGACAATATGTACCCAAGGAGTTTAGGACTACATCATGGAAACTAAGCTTCTGGTTATCCCTATAGCCTGATATCTACAATCTATACATAGCTACAAATATAGTAATATATATCGAAATTCGAAATACATGCATAAATACAGAAATACACGGTAGTACATGAGAGATGGATATATATCTTGGATTTCCAAATTTCAGACTTTCCATTCATCAGCCTATCTATTTTTATAAGGTGGTTTTGGAGGATTTAGATTTGGAATCTAGAAACTACTTCCCGTCTTCGTATTGTAGGTATGTAGGGTTTGGAGGCTGTTGCAGCCGATTTCGAAAATTGGCAAGTTAGTTGGCAGTGTGGATGTTTTGCGGTTTGAATTTGAAAAGGGTTAAGAAAAAAATAGAGAATTTGGCTAAAACTTACAATAAAACTAACAACGCACAGGCCAATATAAAAACATTAGGTATCTGGTTGGGATATAAAATTTTATTAACAAGCGAGATATTATGATTGTCGGCTTCCTACTTTTTTTCTTGATTTTTTGATCTATCACACTTGTCAAAAGCTTTATTGGTCTATTTGCGTGTGCATTGTTAGTTTGTAAGTCAAGGAGACAATGGTAGAAATAGCAAATATATAGCGCGATCTAATTATATCCCCCCCCCCCCCGAAATAAATCCCCACCCCACCTGTAGTAGTAAGTATCACCCATCCCCCATGTTTGGAACCTTAAAGTGATTCATGGTATTTATAGCATAAATCTTGATACGTAGAGAAATGCCTGATTTCTTTAATTAGATCCCCGAAATAAATCCCCACTATTCCTCATCCTCAATGCTTTTCCGGGATTTACGGCCTGTTTTTCATCATCATGTCGTAAACTGACCGATGTCCTACATACGGACTGTAACATATTTATCTCCATGTATACACGTTCAGGATCCATGCAAAATCCAGGCTATGGTTGCAGAAAATACCGGGTTTTTCAGTGGGATAGGAAACGGGAGACGGAAGATAAGGAAAGAAAAGGAAATTCAAGGAGATTGGAGAGGAATTTTAATGAGCCTACTCAGTTTTAAGGCTCCGGATTTACTATCCCAGATCCCTTTAAGATATACACATTTAAACTGTTTGCAAATGCTGGGATGTAGGATCTAGTGCATGTGAACTAGTGGTTTTAGTCTAGATATATTACACAGTGGGATATAATATAGCGGATTTTGGCATTGCAAATCAGGAGGATATATAGTTTTCTAGGGAGAATGAAGTAGGAAATAATAGGAGGAAAAGGAAGTCTAGTGGAAATATTTTGTAGATTGGGTCGGATTGAGGATATTAGGTGATGGGACTTTGAGACGAGGACGGTGTTTGTACTTCAAGGAGACAAAACCACACCGGGTTTAAGGGACGTAAACGACAGACATGCATTGATGCAGTTTGTAGCTGTAGAGGTGGATTTTAAGTCAGTCGAAGTAGAGTGCAAAATCCCTGGGATTAAGAATCCGACTGGTTTCTGCTATAAAGTTCAAGGTTGTTTCCGGAATTTGAAAATTCGGGAAATCAGTGCAAGTCGGAAAATTGGAGAAAATGATTTTAAGGGGTTTTGGGGGTAATGGGTGGGGCGAAAAAAATCAGGTTAATAAGAAATGCTACCAATTAAATTATTTAAAGCTGTTTTAAAAACCAAATTCTAATGAAACCTGACTTCGTTAGTCATTCACCTTTTAGTATGTTTGCCGAACTGATAATTTTAAGAATACGAAAATAGGTAAATATCGAATGGAATAACTTTCTCCCGTAAGAAGGTTTGAACTGCAATTTCAGCTCCAAGTGGGGACTTATTTTGATCTTTTTGATTTCATATCTATTGCATCATATTTCGATAAAATAATTACAGTATATTTAAGTCAATTCGAGATAAAATTCAAAATCCATCCAAATATCTGCCCGACATTTTAAGAATTTTAAACCCTTGTATTTCCTTGTAAATAACTCTTTGCGAACATAAAAAATTTAAAAAATTTAAAATCGGATCAAAATTCACTGTTTTCGAGCACTTAACAAATGTTCTTGATCGGATTTTTAAACATAGCAAGCCTAAAATTTGGTCGCTAATGTTATCCTCATGAACGTTCATATAAGTTGTAGATTCATCACAAAAAACGCAAGTCAATCCGAAATTCGGTTTTGGGAAAACTACGGCCCTTTCCTCTCCGGTTTAAAGAAGACAATAAGGAAAATGTGGCCCGTGTCAAGCCGAGTCCTGGTTTTAAATGACAAGGGCAGAGAAAGGCCTTGTCATTACAGTTCTCCCGTCCTCTATTTATCCTACGGCTCAACACATTATACATCCCCATTTTATATCAATCTATATTCTATTTATATATTTATATATCTTGATATATCTTACTTACAGTATAGCCTATGGAACCTTTGGATCTCTATAGCTGACACATATACGTCCCATGGGGGCAGAGGCACTGGTTTTGTTTACGAACGGGTAGTTGACTCGTGGTGAAAGCTCAAAGTTTATTGAGAAATGGCCCATTACGGAATTATTTATGCATTCATTTCAATGTCTCTCCCGTTTTCGGTATAATATTATTATGTATCGTGGATGTATACTGCGAATGTCTTGAGGTTGTCTGTCCGTCTGTCCATTCTTACGATAACTTGAGAGCGGATCGTTTCAGGCATTGAGACGGAGGACGGAGGTTAAGTTAGTTCAGGGTCTTGTAGGTCATACAGGGTAATGTCAAAGATCAACATTTCCCCACCTGTCCATAGACGTAAGTGGTTTTGCTCTATGGTTGGGGCAACTTGTGATTTTCCCTATTTTGTGTTTTAAACATCTTAAAACCCAGTTTAATGTACCACATTTTCAAAATCAGTTTCAATGCATACAATATGTATCGAAACGGTTCATCTACGATGCATCAGTACATTCGTTTGACGGTTTACTATCATCGTATTTCCTCGTGCCGTAGAAGCAGTATTTGATGGCAGAAGAACAAGTCGAAGCGAGGAGGATCAAAACAAGTCTATCGTGCAATAATAATAGTATATCAAAATATTTGGAATATTCGAAAGAGGATATGGAAGTTCTCAAGTAACGCGTAACGTGGGGACTGAGGTCCGTGTCCATGATGATGATGGTGATGATAATATCATATTTCCAAATTACCAAACCAAACCAACCGAAGGCTCTAATAGGCCCAAACCACTTTCCATCTTCTTCCTTCTATTCTTGTTCATCATCACTTTCACCCCTCAGGCCGTGCCGAAATCACTATAGGGAATAGTAGGACTGAAGAGAGATAGGGATGTACTTTAAATGTGAAATAGGTCTATATATGAGGAGATTGTCGAATCCTGGGAGGGGTGGGGAGTTATTTAGGTGTATTTTGTTGTAGATTCAACCTCTATATAGAGTTTTTGTTCAGTATTACAGTTTACTCGTCTAGCCTAGATGAAGACATTGAGAAGAATAGCCAAAGCCAGTCGGATTAATTACACAAATGCCAAAATAAGTCCTCAGATTGCTTTCTCTCGAAGCTTGGAAGTGGTGGGGAGTTATTTAGGGAGATTTTGTAGTAAATTCAGTATTTAACATGTAAGCAGAATTGAAAAATGCTGTTCAAAGAATCGTAGTATAGAGAACGGTGTTGGATAAACATGTCTGTTAATGAAGCGATTGTCGATGAAATTTTATCCCAAAAATAAAGCGTTTATTGTTTTTTAACTATCCTTTAAATTCAATGAAAATCGCATTTTATATTTTGTTCACATTCTCTCGAAAATTAAAAATCAAGCAATGATTTCCTCAAATCTACCATAATTTTTTCAATTTTTCAACCAGGATTCATATATGAACAGTCCATGTCGAAGGTCAGCATTTGCATATTCTAAAGGGGGAAAGTTACTAGTATTACGTTATGTTATCATAAACCAGAGTTTGTAAACGCAGTAGAGAGAGGCCCGTTATTCATAAAAATTGATTAATCCATAACCTCGACTTGAAGCATTTCAACATTGCATATGCTTGTAATAGCACTTTAAATGTGACGTAACATAAAATCAAGCCTCGTCATATTCTATAAACCAGATGGAAGTTAAAGAAGCAGTTTTCGCCAGTTTTTAGTCTCCAGCCTCAGTAGAAACAATTAACAAAACTAACTAACTAACAAAGTCTGGGATATTTAATATTTTTACGCTCTGCTAACAATGAGCAGTTTGGTTGTAAATGGACCTTGTTACTTCCATGATTAAAACTTTGTCGAGACTTGGGACATTTAGAAACTTTCCCCATATTATAATCAATATAATTATATCATAAACTTTGGCCTTTTACTTTTATGCCAGTTCGCAAATTGAAATCAAATGTGAGGGAGTGGGCTAACGGGTTGGGTTAAGTATTGAGAAGTTTTAAAGTTCGAAAACTACATACTGTTCCAACTCCTTATTTTTGGTCCTAAGGATTTATTTAATTATATACCGGCTGCTGAGGCTTTAAGTGAAGGTATTTCTTTTTTAATGCAAATGCTCATTGTAATTGTAATTAATTTATCAAAACAGCCTGTGTTTTAAAGAAATACTCGGCCGAGAGTATTGAGCCTCTGATTTTACTCTGGGACTAAAACACAATCGTAGAGGACTGTATAGCCGAACCCATCGACTTAACTATTTAGTAATAGATCTGTGATGGTTTTTTATTTTCACTACATGAAATATCCCCACGAAATCGGATTTATAGATATTTTTTTTTAGGAATTCACAGTTAAATCAATTAAAATCAAATATCTTGCATTTTTATCCTAAATTAAAATCGATTTTTATCAGAGACTGAGAAATGTCTGTAATTCAAAGAAATATGCCAAATCCTGATTTCGAACAATATAAAATTTTAATACTTATATTAGGTTGAACATTATCTTGGGATTTTAATCGTAAGCTCTTTAATATCGGAGAGTAGAATTGACGGATTTGATAGGCTATGATGTTTACCCTAAACTAAAATCTGAAGCTCTATAATCCTAGGCTGAAAATTGATGCATTTCAGAGGAATTTTCCAATGTGATTGTGGCACAAATAAAATTTTCAACTGAGTCTTTCAGATATCTGGAATATCAGTGGCAATTTGATTTAGCAATTCAGGCCTTCGGCATAGAAAGAAAGCAAGAGATCTTATTTATTCCGAACCAGACTCCTCCAATATAACATTTTGGCCCATTCTGGCAAGTAGAAGTACATAATCCTTAATGACGTCTCATTGTATTCAAATCGATTCATAAATTATATGAATTTTGCACAAGACAGCAAAATTGCCAAAATTGCGAAATTCCACTCACAATCTAAAAGGATCAAAAAGAGAAAGGGAGATGGAGATTTGGAGAGAGTCAATAAATTGCACCGGCTGCCATTCACTAATTATCTCCACCTGGGCCATTCTATTAATTACTTGCCATAACACTATATAATACTTATTAGAAGTAATGCCACAGAAGCTAAATATAGAATTGTAGTTCCATCTTCCATGCTGGTTTTTAGCTCGACTATTCTGTATAAAATTCCGTTGCCGTCATTGACGTTTAATCTGAAACTACTCTTCCAATTAGCAAATTAAGCCTTTTTTGGGTTTCAGTTTTTTTTAGAAAATTAAACAATTTTTAGCTCTTAATTAGCTCAAAAACTACGCGAATTCCAGCTATAGATTCAATGAGAAATTCAAAATAATGTTCCGATTCCGATGTTTTTCAGTTCTAGATGTTGCTTGTAAAGGCATTCCTAACGGCTAAAAAACACTAATTGTTACCCTGTACCTATCTATTTACCCTACTACTTCGTCCAGAATTTCAATTTCAAATCCAATATACCTAGATGATTAAGAAAAAAACACTTACAAACAGGGTTTTTTTTTCATTTTTATTCAAATGCCAGAGTATAGCTCGCTAACAAAAGAGCTTATGATCTCGGCCTGGTGTTTTTCTATTAAAAGATCTTATCTTCATCTTCATTCATTCAATCTATAAGAAATTGGCGAGACCTTGAAAATGCTATCCAATAACCCCGGGGGTTGATTTCCTTATCCTTTACTTACAAGGAGAGTTTAAGGAACGAACAAATAAGCGTAAATCATTTGCATTTCAATACAGAATAATAGGGACACTTTCTCCTCAGAATTAAAAACCAAGTCCTTGATAGTATTTACTTTCTAAAAGTGTATGTGGATACAGGGAGGTTAAAGGCAAGTTCTTTGCCTTTAATTCCCATGTTCTGGCGGATAAATAGAAGGCAATTAACCTGTCGTTTCCCCCACTTAATTATGATAGATTATCTCTAATGGCTCAACAGGGGAGGGATCTATATAAGCTAGGCATACTATATCCACAAGAACAACAGCAAAAAATAGAGCTCCTAATGGACATTTGCTTACCCCGTTATAAGGGTTTAGATAGCATGCAGTTCGGTCATAAGGCTATTTATTATTGGCTGTTGGACGGACTTTAATTGTTATTTTTCTTTACTTAGAATTAGAATAGGGATATGGCATATAAAGAAAGATCGTGACAATTTAAAAACCAAATTATCTATAAAATGTAATTTATTTCACATACTAAGGAGAGGAAACACTATTTATAAGCGGAGGGACTCGTTTTAACGCGCGCTATGATAGGATTATAACTGGTTGGAATGAGAAGAGCTCGTTATTCTGCTGGAAAGTACGAGGACTAATGTCATCCTTCATCCCGAGGGATATAATGGTGTTTTTCTGTCCTGAAATTTTTGATTGGTCACATGACTTATTAAATAATTTAGAGGAAGTAGGAGTTAATTATGGACGTGTGGATGGATTGATTGGAATTACTGATTAGTTTATTCTTATCCAAGTTGGTTTATAGATGGACGAACTTTGTAAAAGATCGACCGATTTAAAAAAATACAACATTTGACATAAACTACATGGGAAGGATGATTGAGCTGACTGCTGAATGCATCACTAAAGTTATGAAATTAATGCCCATTAGGGTTTTGAAATATTAAAAAAAACTCGAGTTTCGCTGCAAGTAGTTGTCAGAAATGTTGTTGGTTAGGTAAAAAAAAATTAAACCCGAAATGGTATCAAATTCACAATCTCAGAGACGTGGCACATAGGCTATTAATCCTTCCCTTAGTTGTAGTTTAGATGACACTCAATTTTTTAAATTCGTCGATTTTTAACACTTATCCGTTACTTCAAAACCAGATTCCTGTAGATACGAAATTAGCAATCTGTAATGACACCTATAATCTGTAATAATTAATCATTCTCTATGATATTCAACAAAAAGCAGGTAAACAACTACATATTTTGTTCTATTTGAATCCATGTAGTAGTGAAGTGGAGAGTTATTTCGGGGGGGGGGGGGTCTATTTCGAGGTATTTATTTCAATACTCGATTGACCTTGAATTGATTCGGACCTCTATGTCCATTTATACTTGCTCAAAACAAACGAATTAAGCTAGATCTATACTAAAAACGGTTTACTTAATTTCGAAACTTATCTCATCCTCTTCCCTATTCTTTAGTAAGATTCTTCTGAACAAAGTTTGTAAATTAAATTTAAGGAAAGTTAGCATTAAAAGGGACAAAAGGGGAGAAGAGAGATGTATTTGAAAGGACGTGCTTTGAAATTGAATCCCATCCGGAAGTGGTCCCTTAAAACCTATACAGAATTTAGGAACTCCTATATACCCTCATAAGTTTATATCTCCCCACGACGTCGTCCTACAAATTGTCAACTTATCAACTCAAGTAGTTTAGGACTTGAAGAGTTGGAGCTAACAATAAGACAAGAAACTACAACATCGACGATGATATCCACATCTTTGCTAACTTTCTCTCGAGGAATATTTTTGTTGCCAAGTCCTGTAATTTATTATATGGAAATAGAAGGCCTTCTCTAAAGGAAAAAATGCTGGAAGTATAACTGGTAGCCTTGTATTGTATTATTATTGTAAAATGAAGAAGGCATTATAATTTATAAGTGAAAGTTGTAAAAGTAGTGAAAGTAGCTTTATAAATGATTTGTGTATTTTACGCCGCCTGGCGGTAGGTTTAGTTGTGAGAATGACCGGTATTTTCTTTTGTTAGTTTTTATGAGCGAGCGTGGCCCGGAATCATTCCTCACTTTGCAAATGAAACTCTGCGTGTGACGTTGTATGTGCATTGCACTGAAGCTTTGTCCTTTGATTAAATACTAATTAAATTCATTATCTGTAAGTTTGAGATTTGGAGTTAATTAAATCAGTTGGAAGAAAGTCTCTTGTGTCGTCCAGAGTCATTTTGAGAGTCAGTACGAGGAAATAGTAGATCCCAACAGGTCAATTCATAACAATTCACAGATCTCATAGTTAATGCAGCCGTCGATACTTTACCGGGTAGGTATAGCTCCCTCGACAGTTCATTTGGTGACCCTCCGACGTGATAATTGAAGGACGTTTTGTGTCAGTGTAGTCAATAGACAGGGCACTTAAGTAACTTTAATTACTCGAACTAATTGTGAATTCGGTGTCAGTGTAGTCAATAGACAGGGCCCGATTTCTCAAAAACTGAGATTGTGAATTGTGACTGACTGTTCCTGTTGAAAGTTAAAAGTTGAAATGGAGAGATTAAAGAGGCAGCGTCGACCCCTTCGTGCAGCGATCACCAGAACGTGTGATAAGGTGGACGAGGAGTTGGCGAAAGAGGAAGCAGATGTGGCTGAATTGAAGCTACAATTAGAAAAGTTGGACACTTTGTGGAATGACGTTCAAGAACTTGACCAGAAAGTCCTGGATGCTCTACTGGATGCAGAGTGTACAGACGAAGAGCAAGATGAGGAATCTTTATCGATTGAGGAATACATCGATAAGATTCGAAGATCTCGTCTGAAGATCAATAGTCATCTGAGTCCAGCAACGACTTCAGACGGCAACAGTACAAGCGGATTTGATGCGGCGGTCTCAGCCACCTCAGATTCGCGGAGCAGCAAACGCTCATACAGGCTTCCGAAAATCGAGTTACGTAAGTTCTCAGGCCAGTTAACTGAGTGGTTGGGTTTTTGGTCGCAGTTTTCCAAGATTCATGAGGACGTTGACCTGGATGACACAGACAAGTTCCAGTATCTCGTCCAGTCAATGGTTAAGGGGACTCCTGCACGAGAACTTGTCGAGAGTTACCCATTGTCACCCGGAAATTATCCGAAAGTTGTTACAGCGCTGAAGGAGCGTTTTGGAGATGAGAGTCTACTGGTTGAAGTATATACCAGAGAACTACTCAAATTAGTAAGTGAAAATGCATTTTTGAAAGGTAAAATCAAACTTTCCCAAATGTATGATAAGCTAGAGTCGTACCTGCGGGCCTTGGAAACGATGGGGTGTACCATGCACTATGCCTATATGCTGTACCCTATGGTGGAGTCCAGCCTTCCAGAAGAAGTCCTACGAGCATGGATACGAAGTCCATACTATAGCAAGGACGGGAGATTGGAGGACCCTCCAAAAAGTAAATTGGAATTACTGATGGAGTTTCTGAGGAACGAGGTCAAAGGGGAGCAACGAATCACCATGGTTCAAGCGGGATTCGAAACTCCAAAGGACAAGAAACAAGTTCAAAACCAGAAGAAGCCTATCCGAGATGAAGATATTCCCACAGCTGCGGGTCTTCACATCGGAGAAAAAGCAATCTGCATATTCTGCGACAGTCCACATGAAAGTAGAGAATGTCTAAGAGGTCATGGGATGTCATATGAGGAGAAGAAAGACATTGTCAACAAGAAGCGCTGCTGCTTGGTTTGTCTAAAACCAGGGCATGTGGCGAAGGTATGTCGAGCATTTATAAAATGTCTAATATGTGACAGAAGGCATCCGACTTTAATGTGTCCAGAAAGGTCCAAACTGAAGAAGGATGACCAAAGTAAGGAGGTGGATAAACCACCGGAAGCTCTGAGTTCAAATGTGGCCTGTTCCTCAACTGTCATCATGAAGACGCTGATAGTTACGCTGAACAGTGAACATGGACCACGGACTGTCAGAGTATTTTTAGACGATGGTTCCCAGAGGTCCTACATACTAAAAGGACTCGCGGAGGATCTCGGACTGAAAAGTACAGGAACTGAAGAGATTATTCACACTCTGTTCACCGGAATAAAGACGGATGTTCAGAGGCACAAGAAATATCAAATACAGTTAAGTCAAGGCCAAAGGAGTGTCATGACTTTTGAAGTATTGGATCAAGTGCGAATATGCTCGGAAATTCCAAGACTGGTTCCTGGCTCATGGCTCAAGGAACTCAGAAGTAGGAAAATTTGGATCAGTGACATCGGTGCGGGCGCTCCAGAAATCGAGATTCTCATCGGTGCTGATGTAATAGGAAGGTTGTTAACTGGCCGTATAGTCCACATGTCAAATGGGCTAACGGCGGTTGAGACGAAGTTGGGTTGGACAATAATGGGGAAGGTACGTAATGATAAGTGCTACGATAACGTTGCTATGTCTGTTGTTAGCATGTTTTCAGCCGAAGCCTCCGTTAGTGACCTATGGGACCTCGAGACAATAGGAATCCGAGATCCCGCGGAACACCAATCCAATTTTGAAAAAGAAGCAGCAACCAAGAAGCATTTTTTGGACACAGTTAGTCGGACCGAAGCAGGCCGATATACTGTGAAATTGCCTTGGATTGATAGTAGGCCTAATATTCCCAACAACAGAAATATTGCAGAGAAGCGGTTGGAGAATATGACGAGGAAATTGCTCCTGAAAACGAAATATGAAGCGTACGACTACATATTTCGAATGTGGGAGGAGGAGGGATACATAGAGGAAGTAAAGGCGGAAGGTCAAATGGATTTAAGACAATGGGAAGGTGCGGCTGTCGAGATGCCCGGAGTCGGCTTGCTCACCAGCAGCGAGTGCGGATTGGGCGTTGACAGTGGAGTACCTTGCCAGAGCGTCTTAAACCCGACCACTACCGTTGTAAGATATCAATGGAAGTTTAAGCCCCCTTCTGTACCATGGTGGGGAGGACTTTGGGAAAGACTCATTAGATCTGTTAAAGATCTTCTGAAGACGAGTTTGAGTTTCGACAAGATGGAAACCTGTATGTACGAGATTGCAGCGGTTATAAGTAGCCGACTGCTGACGGTGGTGACGGAGGACCCTATGGACAATATTCCTCTTACACCAGCCATGTTTTTAAATGAGGTACCATGCCCATTTATGACTGATCGAGACCTCTTGGATTCAAGTGGAATTCAGGACCTCTACAAGAAAAGAAAGACTATCTTGGAGGAATTGAAGATGAGATTTCGACGAGAATATCTTGGACTCTTAGTACAGCGAGGAAACGCCAAGAACATCAAGAAGTTCAGAGTAGGAGATATTGTCCTCGTGGAAGCGGACAATAGAAGGAAGTGGCCGCTGGCCAGAATCATCGAACTTTTTCCAGGGAAAGATGGAGAAGTTCGTCTAGTGAAAGTGAAAACGGCTAAGAATAAAATGCTTAGACCAGTGCAACGACTTTATTCTTTGGAAGTGTCTTCATCAGAAGAGGTGGAGCTTGAACTGAAGAATTCTGACTGATTAGTAAAAACAGTGAAAGCGCCGAACGTGCGAACCCGTTTCGGTCGATTAGTTAAAAGTCCTCAGAGGTTGGGGCAGTGAAAGTGTTATTATATTACATTGTATTATAGTTCATTTTAGTGTTGGTATTTCTTTATTGCATAAAGAAATAGTGGGAGGATGTAAAATGAAGAAGGCATTATAATTTATAAGTGAAAGTTGTAAAAGTAGTGAAAGTAGCTTTATAAATGATTTGTGTATTTTACGCCGCCTGGCGGTAGGTTTAGTTGTGAGAATGACCGGTATTTTCTTTTGTTAGTTTTTATGAGCGAGCGTGGCCCGGAATCATTCCTCACTTTGCAAATGAAACTCTGCGTGTGACGTTGTATGTGCATTGCACTGAAGCTTTGTCCTTTGATTAAATACTAATTAAATTCATTATCTGTAAGTTTGAGATTTGGAGTTAATTAAATCAGTTGGAAGAAAGTCTCTTGTGTCGTCCAGAGTCATTTTGAGAGTCAGTACGAGGAAATAGTAGATCCCAACAGGTCAATTCATAACAATTCACAGATCTCATAGTTAATGCAGCCGTCGATACTTTACCGGGTAGGTATAGCTCCCTCGACAGTTCAATTATCGTATGTAGAACAGAGAGATGGTATTATATTGTTTCATTGTTCAAAACTTGCAGTCTATTATATCCAGTTGTATATGGTTCAAGGAGAGAATATACAGTAAATTTTTAAATAAGTCCCCAGGTGGGGTTATTTAGGTACTGGAGAGTAGTTATTTCGGGGGATAGTATGCTAAATAGTTCCTTATGTACAGGGTGTTCCAATGAGAAGTCTAATCAAGGTAATGCTCGTTACTAAGGACAATTTTTGTTTCTAGTGGGGACTTCTTATTGGAACACCCTGTATAACTGTGCATACTTACCCCAAAATAGAAGCTCCCTGTAAAAGATTAGAGGCTTTACTATTACTACTATAAAAGCACATTATCTATTAAGATGTTGATATTATTTAATTACAGCACAAATAGAGACTCGCAAAGTTAAAAAAAATAAAATTAAACTCTAAATAACATCTAGCCCTAACTTCGCAGGAATTGGAGTAAATTAAATGAAATTACTATTTCCCACCCTCGGAGAGGGTGGGGACTTATTGAAAGGGGCAGTTAAACCGGGGACTTAAATAAAAATCTACAGTAGCTAAAGAGAAATGCATTTATATTTATTTAGCCTTGCAGCAGGAGTAGAACTGTAACAGCCGAGCCTGAAGCAAAAACTTTGTCCCAACTTTTGAGAGCAGATAATTTGAAATCGGATATATGTAGTAGTAATACAGCGAGGGAGATCTGTTGCCAAGAGCCTTGACTTGTCTTCTTCAAGATGTGATAAGATGAAATGAGACTAGGGTGGTGGTGGTGTTAGTGTTAGTGTTGGAATTGTTAAATTCGGCGGTGGTGGTGGTTTTAGAGTAGATATCTTGAAGTAAGTTTCGAAGTTCATATTTAACTTTAGTTTGAATTAGGAATTTTTTCGGAAAAAATTGTAAAGAAATGACCGAGAGAAAGTTTGTCCCCCGGGTTAGAAATTCCATCGAGGGATATCGGATAGAGTTGGAATTTTTATGTTTTTATCGGCATGTCCGTCTAATGTTATGTAATCATCGAGAAGGGGATCCGGAAACTCCGAAATCGGTTTATGTACTTGAAGGACGATGGAGATAACTTTTTGTGTAATGTGACAAACTCCGATTCTTGATTTGGAATTTGGATACTTTAGTTTCTCTTAAAGAATGAGGTTGGAATTTCAAATTCGTTTTTAGTTTTTCAGATGGTTTGTTTGTGGGAATTTTTTGATCGTCTGATAGTCTGATTGCAATTTGCAAGGGCAATCAGGTCTGTTTATAGAGGACCTTGGTCTGACATATCCAGGAGACTGGACTGACCATGAAACTGTATCGTATAATTTGATTTATTTTTGAAACGGAGGTACTGAGCCTGACATTTAGTTCTAGGAACCTTCTCTACTCCCTGTGGGGCTTCGTTTTTTAACTTTGGGTATACGGATGGTTTATCTATGTATATGCAAATAAAATTACTACCTCCAAAATATGTAGAACTGCGTATTGGTACTAGAATTGTCCCAATAGTAGCCCTTTGTAACTTTAACTGTATCTTATTTAAAAACAAAAACAATTATCAAGTGTGTAATTTGTTTTGTCAATTTTTGTTGTCGTTCTCACACTTTCCCTTACCTCGTTTGTCTTATATAAAATTAAAAATGTTGAATTGTTTTACTTGAAAATGGGGTATTTATTTCAGGTGGTTTGTATTTCGAGAGAATCTATTCTAGTTTTACGCTATTCATCCAAAAACGAGCTATTTAGGGCGATTTAAGAATCAAAACCTCCTTGGACTAAACATAAACAGTCCAAAGAAGCGAAAAAATCGAGATATTGACATCAAAATTTTTCTGATTTTTTTTGTATTTCTCAAATAGAGTTTAAGCAAATTCGGAATTAATGCCCGTTCATGACTAAAAAGTCTGAGATCCTACAATTTTATGCAACAAAATGTTCAATTCCTAACACCCCAAGTCCCGACAATTCTCTTCAAGAGTAACTTTATAAGGGTGGTGTGATAAGTTTCATAGGATTGTTGATTCCTTAACATAGGCCCAACTACTTGATGTTGATGCAACTTCCGCCCTAATCATACATAGATGACAGAATAGAGAACTCGAACCTGACATCCCAACTTGTGTTATCAACAACAAACTGTTCAAACAGTCCGGAAAGTTTTGAGCCTCTGTCTGGAAAGAAGAAATGAATAATAACTCTGTGACTAACTCGTACTTCAAATGGCTAGATGTGTTGGAAATTAATATACTTCTGTCTTCCTCGATTTTATCCCATTTCCGTCATGCTAAACGCGTATATTACATAGGAAATGGATATATTAGATAAATTACCACGTTGGAATATTATATTAAAATAAATGAAGTTGTTATTGCAACTTGTTGTTCCGTGCTAACTTCTCAAGCGGCTTGTTTTCGAATTTCAAGTTAAATTAACAATACCTTCCGCCACACTAGTCCTAACGTCCTACGGTACTGGACCGTGTGGGATTGGCACTTGCAGTTCAGAGTTTTAGGTGTTTTGCAACTTGTTTGTTGCAAATTATGCTTACTGTTTTTGTTGTTGTTTTTTGTTCAGGCCCCGTAGCAGAGGTGTAAATCGACCTACATAGGCATAGCTTAAAATTGGAAATTTTTTATTTGAAGTTTTTTTGTGAAATTTTTTTTTAAATCCTCTGGATATTTGTGTTCTTTTCCAAAGGGTTTTAATAATTCCCCCGGGGGACTTACGGTAACACCGATTTAATTTCAAAACATATAGGCAATTTAATCACTTAAAATGACACATACGATGCTTTGACATCTATTTTCTAGTTTGTTTAGATTAATGTACCACAAAATTTAAAAAAAACAAGCCTAAACTAAGCCAAATCAGCCTAAATAATTACAGTTGATTTTGAAAAATCAACAGTCTATGCATTGAAAGGTTCAGAAACTGTGATTAAAAATAAAAAAAATCACAAGATTTAGCCCACTGACAAACTACAGCTTTTAGGGTTTCGAAACCTCAGCATTTCTCGGGGTTAAAGATCCTCGGCCTTTTATTGCACGCACTTTAGACGCACTTTATTTATATCCGTACCATAAACTAGGGGCACAGAAGCCACGGATTTTTTCAGCTTCTTCTTTACGGCGAGAGGACAGATGCCAACAACAGTAAAATATTGTGGATACACTTATTACTGACATGAATCTCGTCGCACATGATGTTATACTTAACAACATTAGTGCCAAAAGTTGTGGTCTTTAAAGGTCAAAGTTTCGGGCCAGTATGTATTAAGAATGCCTAAAGTTCAATAAACTCCAAAACTCTCAGATACACAATAATATTTTGTGTAACTTTATAAGTCCCCCATGGGGCTTTTATTTAAAACACAGCCTCTCCAACGATCCTTATCTTGGTAGATCCTGAAAAAAAATTAAAAATCTCATCTGGTTTTGTAACATATACGAGGTTATAAAAAAAATAGTGAGGAGAAGGCAAAATCCGCTTAAGCTTTCCCCAAAACACCTTCATCAACTTTCACCCAATATTGATCAAGATTTTTGGCAAGAGTGACAGATCCATTTTGTAAACGTCTCAAATCCCTCCGTATAAAAACGTCTTAACCTCCTCAAAGGAAACCTCTTCAACATTCTGTCATCTTTCATCATAGAAATACAAGAACCTTACACGTCAAGAATATATTTTATAGACTGAACTGACTCGGAATATTTTATAAGCATTTTATAGAAGAGGCCGCAAAATGTGTGGTCTTCTTTAAGAGAACAGAGCCAATTGAATGATCTCGTCTATAACGCTTTCTTTGCCTTATAGTCGGTGTTGTAAGTTGTAACTACAGCAGGTCAATTTTGTTTGGAGTTTTCAATTAAAATGAGATCGCATTAAGAGCCTGGAAAGTGACAGGTTGGACTTGTGGAGCGTTTGAGTTGGTCAGTTTTGACACTTAATTTATTTTGGAATTTGAGAATTTGGGGCATTGAACCCGATGATTTGAACTCTAGGCTTAATTACGGTGGAATTGTATTGATTTATCGACAATTTATAGTATTTTCTCATGTAATTTTTCTAAAATAATTCAATAAATAGTTTTAGGAGCTTTCGTAATTTTTATTATCAAAATTTTTAAGTGTTTTTAGTTTAGTTTTAGTTTTGGTGTTTTTTTACCCAAGCCCCCTGTAAAACTCGTATGGAGGGGGGGGGGGGACTTATTTAGAAACTTACGTTAATTTTAAATCACATTACAAAAAATTGCAAAAAACGCATATTTAGCCTTATATTTAGTCGTGGTGGTATTGCATTGCATGGATGAACCTTAATCAAGAAAACCTGAGCTAGAAATCGGATATTCTTTAAAAAAAAATCCAGAAGCTTTCCCTTTCGTTCGATAAAAGAGAATATAAAATATGGCAAGGTCTGGAATATTGAGAACTGTGTGGAATAACAATAAGCTGAACATAATTTGGTATTCTTTCGGAAATGAGGTTCAAATTTTTATAAATCAGGGATCTCGTCTTGATTTCTGATTCCTTAATAATCCAGCCTAACAAGATCCCTCGTGACGGGATGGGTTTCAGATTTTCAAATTACTTGAACCCAGTAACTTAATAACATTATTATATTCATCCATCTTTACTATACACCATACCCTTAGTCCATTATATAAAGATACAATTTAGAGCCTACATTTTTCATCCTATTTTACAGGGCAAAAATTCACCACCACCACGTACTCTCTAAATTAGATTAGGGCTTAAAATGTCTTGGCCTTGTCTTTAATAAATCTGCTCAGGGACCAGTGGGAATTTGAATTTTTTTTTAAATTACCATAAATCTTACACTACATTTCTGAGATGGATTGTTGCAAGACCTCTACAGGGGTGGGGATGCTATTAAGGGGAGCTTCTATTTAGAGACATGTATTAAATATTATGCTCAAGGAGATGACATGATGTTTCAAACAATATGTGGTTCCCTGGATTTTTTTTTTACTAGTTTGCCATTTTGAGCACTATACAGGTTGTTGATATGTTTGGGGTTTGCATGGGGGTTTATTTCGGGGGTCTATTTAAATATATCCTAGCAGTGTGGGGTGAGGATCTATTTTGAGAGTGGACGAGTTACTTATTTATTCGAAAATTCGGAAATCTGTTTGTCCCTGTAAAAATACGAACACACTAAAAACATGAACTTGGATACTGAAATTACGAATTTATAAAAAATCGTTCCGATTTTTAAAAACAAAAATGTAGTAAAATGTTAAGGTTTTAAAACATTAAAAATTTAAAAAGCTCTCTCCAAAAGATTATGTTCTTAAGATGTACTAAAAATAGCAATTGAAATCATCTTCAAGTCCGTCGCCTCGGATGTCTTTGACTATGAAAAATATCAAATATTTTAACATTTCTAATAATATACAGCCTTTCTGTCTGAGAGAACTCATCAGAATTTATCGGAATTTATCCAAAATAATTCAAACGATACCTTTTGCGTCGTAAAATGTAACATTGTAGCTAAATTCCAGCCCTCCACGTCTTCATAAAACGTAATGATATAGAAAAGTCCCATTTCCTTTGATAATATGAAATGAAGTGAAAAGCCTTGCTTAAACTTAAGCAGTTAAAGCTGAAGCCAAACTTAAATCCCAAAAAGTCAAACTGAGCTAACGAATATGCATTTGCTTCTCTATTCAGGTTTTGACAGAAAAAGTGTCCTCTTCTCTAATACTAAATATCACTAGTATTATAAGCCAGTGTTTTTTAGTTATTGGGTTTTAGTTGAATTTTAACTGCAAAGAAAATTTTAAAAAACCCAGAGAAAATACATGGATTTTTACCTCATTTTGGGGTTTATCTAGAATTTCAGACTATTATACACGACCCATATCAGAAGTTATTAGGATTGAGATGAGTTTTAACAGTAAAACAATAAACAAGAGAGAGCTTAACAAAGATCCGATTTTTACCCCGTTTTTGGGGCTTATCTCGAGTTTTCGACCACCAATAAACCACTGTTTTTAGTATGGGTTTTTAATTCAGTTAAAACAATAAAGAACATATAACAAGAAAATGCCAGAAACCCCGATTTTGCCCCAATTTTTGGGGTTTATCTCGAATTTCCATCAAAAACTAGTGTTTTTTTACTATGAGGTTTCAATTGTGTTTCAAAAATAACAAAAATAACCCCCAAAGTACCTAAACCAAACTCTTTTACCCCATTTTTCGGGGTTTATCTCCATAAACACCCCAAAAAACACTTCAAACCTTCCTTATTGAACCGTTCAAGTTGATATCCTCATATCCTCATCCCTCCCTATCCATTATCCCTCGAACGAAACCTCATCCTTAGACACTATAATAAATCTACATATATAAAATTATATCCCTTGCAACGTTGAAACGTTGAGATGTAATTGGTAGATGAGAAGAATGGGGAATAGATGAAGCGACAAAAATCAATAGGGAACACTCAGAGGGAGAAGGCAAGAGTCAAGTTGAAAGCCCTCTCTGCTTTTTTAATAAGAATATAAAACCAAAGGAAACCACACAGGGCCGTTGTCACTTTGTCACTTCAGAAATTTACTTTCTCTCCAGAAAAAACGGGACTTTAGTTCACAAAAAACGAGAGCTAAATGAACCCTCTTCTTTCATTTCCATTTCATTTCCAATCTTCAAGCCTCAATTCATTCACTCAAACGCAAGTGGAACAGGGAGAAAGCATGTTCAATTTAAGGCAGAACGTCAACTCCTTGTTTGTCAACTAATTTCCTAAGCAAATAGTTGATACCTTACGTTTTTTATAAGATATAAGACATACTCCATATTTACTCTCTCTTAAAATGCTAAAAAAAACAACATTTTTTAGAGGCCAATTTCTTCAGGAGGAACATCAAAGGAAATAGAGGTGAAAGTCAATCGGTTTTAATAAGAGTAATAAATTAGAGGAATAAGGACATCCTTTTGGGTGGGCCAATCAATATCAAATATGCGTTTTTAGGCCAGGGGTGAATTTACTGACATGAATTTTGACCTGGATTTTGATTAGAGATTTCCAGGGTCAATTTTTATTCTAAAGTCAGAGGTCAATCGAATTATTCCAATTTGCTAATAGGAAACAGGTGCTCAAAAAAAAACCTTGAAAAAACGAACAGCTTAGCCTGACGTGTCGTTTGTGCTAATTGACTCTACGACCCTGCCATGTTGTTTCATTAAATATGCAGCTCTTGCACAACCACTTCAGGCTAATAAGCCGTTTTTTTTAGAAAAAAAAAACGGACGGTTAATAAGAAAACCCGGCTGTTGTTAAGAGGTTAAAAGTGGAGAAAGGCCAGAGTTGACACTTGGTAAAGTGATTTCTTTTTAAAACTCCAATCCCTCGTTCTTTTATTCATTTTCTCTTGTATTTTGCTCTTCTATCAACATCATCAACTCTCTCTCTTTAGATTCTAGGAGCTTACTGACTTTCTGCATTTCCTTTTCGATTCTTAAACTTCTTAGGCTTGAATCTGCTGAAAGACAATATTTATACAAAAAAAACTACATTCTTGTTGTACATTTTTCTCCCGTTTTGTATTCTTGAAGGGCCTTCTCGGCCCCAAAGAACGGTTCTTGGCCTTCGAGTTTGAAGAGAGAAAGAAGTGAACTCCCAAGCAGATTTACATTAGAGAGATGGCTTTTTCTTCGGCTTGGGTCACAGTTTGACTGACACTATATAATGTATCTTGGGACTTGGAAGCTAAAACGGGCAAAACTGACACGAAAATGATGTAATTCCCGGTATTAATTCCCTTGGGGACTTATTTTGCTTTAAAAGCTAGAGGGGTTAGAAATATCAAGCGTTGACTTCAGCTCATTGTAATTTATAAACTAACAGTCCAACGAATGTTCTGAAAATGTGCAATAGTTAATAGTACCGTTTTTATAAATGTTTTATATATTGAAACATGAAAACTGTGTTTTGAAATGTTTAAAACGAAAATTTCAAGTTGCCCCAACCATAGAGCAAAATTCTGCACGCCATTTGAAAGTACTTTGATCATCCCTTCCAACGTGCTATGTTGTATGTAGAGAGTTATTCAGGGAGTAGCTTATACCGGGATTTGTGGAAATGAATTAACCGGATAATTGAGAAAAATGAAGCGATTTACTTCAACTCAGCTTAAATAACCGTAAATTTTTCAACTTTCATACGATCTTATAAAACTGGGGAGTTATTCCGGGGGGCTAATATCTGGACTATCGGTAATACTATATTCGAAGGACCTATAATCTAAATAATTCTCAAAAAATGCCGACCTCTGCTTTTTCATATCCGTACATAGAACATAGACAAACAATAGGTTTCACTAGGCTGGACTTATCCCTCGCTCTCTCTCCTCGTTTTTTTTTTGCGATTCCCGAACTTTCTTAAAAATTCCGAAAAAACTTTCTAAACTTGAAACTTGGGAACTTGAAACTTGAGCTTGGTCCAAACTCGGCTGGAATCTAGAATCTCGAATCTCGTAGCTAAAGAACCCCTTTAAAGTTAACGTACGAAAAGTCACATTTATAGATTTCACTTCCTTCCGTTTTTTTTTATAAATAAAAAAGTTGCAAACTTTTCCCCCCTCTGGGGCCCTCGGCCCCGTATTTTTTCCCGTCTTTCCTCCTATCCCTTGTGACATGAAGTCTGGAGGACTTGGGATTGGCTTTAGTTAGGCTATCTAAAATATATTGAATATTTTTTTAAGCAAAAATTTGCCTCTAGGAGTTGGAAAGGGAGACTCTTTAAAAGTTTAAAGTTTTTAAAGGGCTAGATCCTTGAAAAAGATGTAGGAGTAGTTGACCAAATAAATAGGATGGGATGTTGTAGAGTGTAAAAATACCCGGTTAGTATTTTTAAGTCCTGTCGAGTTTGGATTTTGATGAATTATATAAGGTAGGGGTCGGTGAGCTAAATTGAATCGATTACAATTTAATATTGTGTCATAGATCGGCGATTCGCAGCTTCACGGATGTTTGTTTTTAAAATTGAAACAATCTTGTTATGTTTTTACATCCAAAAAGCAACGTTTCCAAAGCCGGTTTTTTGGAATTTTTGGACGATCTAGGGTTTGATTGATAAATTCTACTTATTTTACTGACGTCATGTTTCTTAAAATGTAACAAAATCTACAATTAAATGGAATCAGAATTTAAAAAATGTAATTTCCCATCAAATCAAAAGTTCGTATTTTTCCTCAAAAAACCGAATCATTATAAATTAGCATTCCTTCAAGTTCAAACTACAAAGCCAAGCCAGCCTTGAACCACTTAATAATTTCCACACATACAGAGAGACAGGCTCCTTTGAAGTTAAATTAAGGCCACGAAACAGAGGGTCCCGGCTCCCTAATTAAAACAAATGGGATAATTCCCGTTTCCGTTTCCAAAACTGAAGTTCATTCAAATCCTCATCTTACTTTAGATCCAGTCGACTGTGCGACCCTCGTCGATTATTTCCTACAATAAAACGGTACGGAAAACAGGTCTAGGAAATTGTGCCTATTTGGTGAACAGGATTTAATATAGTAGGCAGTAGGTTGATCCTTAGGCAGTATTTAGCATTTATCCGCCTAAAAGCAGCTCTAGAAATCTCCTACTAAAACCAATTATAACACGCCTGCATTATAAATTATAATACGAGGATTTATATGACTTTCCACAAATTTATTTATATTAGTCTTAAGCTAAGGGATATTTACCACAGTCGTATATAGTTTTCTGCACAAGGACTCGATAAACCATAAATACAATCAGTGACAAGTTCTCATTAAGAACTAATTAATTTAAATTCAGATAAATGTCACTCTTTCCCCTTCCCCAAGAACTCTACGGTTTCGAAAAGGAGGAGACCTTGAACTTGGAGGACCGTCCTTAAATAACGGAGACGACAGCTTGAAAAATGTCGATTTAGAGGCCCAGGGGATCTTATTTCGATTTTCGATCTTGTAGAGGTGGTTTTCTATTTGGATGGGGATTTATTTCGAGGGGTTTCATAATCTTGTTTAGAAACATATTTTTGACAAAAACACTCCATTTTTTTGAATTTTGACTCCGTCCTTTACGAACACCATCGATCCAATCTCACATTGTATTATTAGGGGTGGGCTTCTATTTCGGAGTAGCTTATAATCTACCCTTCAACAATTTTCGACAAAAACACCCCGTTTTCGAATTTCTAAACGATTTTTTTACAAACACCATCTGATCTCATATTATTCTGCTTGTTAAAAGTATTTTCGGGGTGGGGTTCTATTTCGGAGGGGTTATAGACCTCCCCAACCTGTTAATTTTGGACAAAAACACCCCGTTTTCGAATTTCGACACCATTTACGAACACTATCCGATAACCCCTTGGATGTACTTGAAAGTAAGGTGATTGTGAGTGATGCAACATCTGCATAATTCTCCCACAACTTTCTACAGTTATTACTTTGAAATTAAAACCCGTCCTGGTCTCTCTCCTTCCTCTCTCTCTCTCTGTTCTGTTAGCTGTCTCATAAACTCATAACCATATTAATATACATACATAATAATAATATTATAGAGACGAAAGTCTTTAGAATTCAGGAAAGTGATAGCTGGCAGTGGCAGTGGCAGTATTGCAGAATTGTAGTTGTACAGACAGGGGGACTCGGGAATTTAATTCAGAAATTCAGAATTCGGAGGTCGGGAAAGTTGAGAGGAGGACCACAAATCCGAATCTAAATATCTCCCTAGATATCTTCATATGCGGAATAGAATGCAGAGTATTAATATTTATGTCCTGTCTATAGGAGGATGTATTTCTTAGGCTGTATTCAACTGTAGCTCGAGTAGTTAACTATATTAGGCCCTTGTGAAGTTGTGAATGTGGCCATTATTCATAAGGACTAGACAAGTCCCTGTCAGTAAGCGTATTGCATCCTTTTCTCGCACATTCGAAACGAAATCCTGAGAAACTAAACTCTCAGAGTCCAGATTTGAGATGAATTTCCGAATCCTCGGGAATTTAATTGAATAAAATTTGGAAATTTTGGAATATGAAGTAGGTAGTAGGTTCAACTTTGTCAAATCCGGTTGGTAAGACACGATTTCATGCCCCTTGTCTCAAGTTCCTTTAGAAATACTGTCAATTGACATACTAAATATCAAGTTGTCTCATCGTCTAAAGTATATTGAAGTTGACTCGGAGAAATTAGGAGTTTTTTTAAGGCTGGAATTATTTAAAATTTTGTCGTCCTTTAAATATTCAAAATATCCGATGTTTTGAATACTATTTATCGATTGACAATAAGTTGCTTTATAATCAATTTATAATTCAACAAAACATTCTCCTGTAGTTGTAGGACACGTCGATATTTAATTCCCTAATCGACGAGTTATCGATGAGTTGTCACTTAATATTATTGCCAGAATCCTGTCTTGACAAATGCGCCGAGTAAGTGTCAACTTGTCGACATTCCCCCCTCCCCGTCCTGTTCTGTTGTATTATATTTATATGTGACGTACATTTGTACATATGTCACTTACGATATATAAAATTACAGGGTTCCAATTTACTTTGACTCGACGAAAGCAACAGACGAGACGTCACGGGGTCTTGTATGAAATTCCATGAAATTCCATCAAATTACACGTAATAATTACAGACTCGTCTGTGGGAACAACAGGCTATGAATCCTGATTCCTCCTGTCATTTCAACAGCTCAGAAAATCATATCGTGTGATCCAGCTCACATGATCACTCATCTCCGGCCTCCCTTATTGCCTTTCCTAAAATATTATTGAGTAATAATATAAATGATTAATCCGGTAATGGAATGTGGAGAAAGATACGGGGCTTTCGGTATCTACTTTATATTAATCTATTATGTATGACATTTCATATGAGAAGCGAGGAATTGATATGAGAGACGGGAATCGGAGAAGACAAGGGAGACTGAAAACTGTCACCGGACATGACAATCCGACATTATATTAGGGGAACTGAGGGATGTGGCAGTCAAACCACAGATGGGGGTCTACCGGAATTCCCGAAATAAGTCCCCATGGAGGAGAAAGTTTTATTCCCGCATTCTTTGGTAGGGATTCGGGATGGGGAGTTATTTCGGTAAGCAAAAATAACTCCGGATCTCCATAATTTACCGAAATAAGTCCCCATAGAGGAGAAAGTTATTTTTCTCTTTCATGGGTCGGGATTCAGGTTGAGGAGTTATTTCGGTAAGAACATACAACTCCGGATCTCCATAATTTACCGAAATAAGTCCCCATAGAGGAGAAAGTTATTTTTCTCTTTCATGGGTCGGGATTCAGGTTGAGGAGTTATTTCGGTAAGAACATACAACTCCGGATCTCCATAATTTACCGAAATAAGTCCCCATAGAGGAGAAAGTTATTTTTCTCTTTCATGGGTCGGGATTCAGGTTGAGGAGTTATTTCGGTAAGAACATACAACTCCGGATCTCCATAATTTACTGAAATAAGTCCCCATACACCAGAGAGTTCTCTTCCCCTTTCTCCCGTTCATGGGTCGAGATTAACGTGGGGACTTATTTCAGTGATTTTCTTTACAAAAACAACTCCGGATCTCCATTATAACCATCCAATTTAGAGACCGTGTGGATTCTGAATAAAATAAAAGCGAGGACAGATGAGTTAGGACTTTCAGATGACATATGAAATATAAATAAATAGTCACACTTTCCAACCCGTCGGGGTCCGTCCATGGATTTTTCTCATGAAAAATGCTCATGATCACCTCTTAATGTTAAATCCAGGCATAAGACTAATGTTATCGTACTGAATGGAGGGTCCTATATATGGCCATGGCCACACTACCAATTTCGACCAAGTCCAACAGCATCAACCATCAGACCGTCACCAATCCCATTTACACTTTCCGTTTCGATTCCAGAATCTGGCAGTGGTGGTCTGATGATAGCAAGAGGAGGGTTCCAAACTTGTCTCAAAGACGACGATGACTTTCTCCCCCTGAATTACATGTACAAAAACTAGTGAAAATAGTTAGTTATTTATTTATTTAGAGGGACAAAATGAAAGTCATCTTTGCAGAGAGAACAGAACAAGAGCTGAACAACCAACTGTTTCTCACACTGAATTTCAAAGGACACGGGAAATAGGGAATTGTGAGCTGGAACTTTAGCTTGTTGATTTCATTTAGAATTCCGTCTCATCTCATTCATATAATCTCTACTCACTACTGTCGGGTTGTTGAATAGGAGAAACCTGGTTGTAGTTGAAGTTGTAGATTTTTGAAGCATAGTCTATAGGGACACTTTCCCCGTGTCAATGTCACCAAATCCTGAGGAAAATACGAGGCATTTCTTGTCACTTTGCGAGGGGAGATGCATTCGCTCTTGTTTGTGCTTTCTAACCTCTAAGAAGGCTCTTTGAGATTATTATTATTATGGGGGTTATGTTCTGGGGTTTTTGGAAATGGGGTAAAAATTCCCGAATTTCCCCGACATTTACCCCAAAACCCAGTGATATTGTTTAAGCGACAGAGTATCAGATACCATGTTGTTCGTTTTGTATGCAATTTTTGCATTTGTTACCACTGTTACTTCATATTCAAGATGAGTTGTCAATCTTCGATTCTTGGATCTGTCGGTATGTGAGGGGCCCTTAGGGGCATCCATAGCCAGCTTGGTGGGCTTTTAGTGCCCCGTTTGGTTCCTTAAATTTACTGTTTTATGTGTTTCTATCAATTCTATCTGAAAAATGTGTAGTATCTGTTTTCCTTCAGGATAGAAAAATTCTGCGTGTAGCTCAGAGAATCCTTGAAAATATTTGAGTTGAGTTGAGTTGCAAAGATATCAATGAGTAAAACTTAAGTACAATTTTGGATATTCATTACCGTAATCTAATAAACCGTCCAACGTTGTAGAAATGTATCGTAGATGTGACGTTTTATAACGTTTTATGCACATCGAAACTGTTTTTGAACATGTTAAACGTGAAAACTGTGTTTTGAAATGTTCAAAATACATAAATTATTGAAAATCTCACATTGCCTCAATCATTGAGTAAATTTACATACGTTTTTCCAAAGCACTTGTTCATAGCTTTGGAATGGCGTATCACACATATATGTTTGTGGTTTGACCTCTTTGACCACTCCCCACTGGTCAAAGGGTGACCCCACCCCCAAATTTATATGCACTATTGAATAGCCATTGACAATAGCTTTCCATCGATGTATCACACATGGGGTGTTAGTATTTGAAAAAATCTTGACCTTTGACCTTATCCCTTTGACCTTTGACCTACATGGCCCCCGAACGAACTTGACCTCCGCTTAAACGTCCTTAATAAGTTCCCGAAAGAAAATTTTTAAAATATTGAGCCGTTCGCCCGTAATCGTGCTCACGGACGGACAGACAGACAGACAGACGGACAGACAGACAGACAGACAGACGGACACCAGGTCATTCGCATAATGTATCTACGATACATAATAATAATTGAAAAAATGCTTTCTAACTAACATTGATGTTAACATACAATTTTTGTTGAACGAGTTAATTTAAGGATTTATTTATCCATTTTTCGAAGATTTAAAGACAGTATAATTTTTTTAATTTTCTCAGAAATTATGGATCTTAGTTTTTAAATAGGATCTTATAAGTTCCCAATTTAGGTTTATGAACGGTCCAATCGCAAGCCTTTGAATTAGGATGTGTCGATTGTATCTTCGGAGAACATTATATTTATTATCAGGTTTTTGTTATTGTTATTGTCACATTGTAAATATGTGGGGAGTCATCTCCTCGAGAGAGCTCGAGGACTGATATATATCGAGTGTGACATGAAGTAGCTAGGAATACTATTCTTATTTCGTATTATATCAGGCCGAAGATCTGAAGTTGTTCAGAAGGGGAACTGGAATAATGATACGAAATCATAGAATCATGGGCTGATACCCTCATTGTTGGGCTTTTATTACCGAACCGGTAAACCGGTGCTGTACAACCGTACATTCGGAGTCTCTTGGTGTTTGTAGTTGTTTCGTAGATAGATATTTATGCGGACTGCTACGGGGTGTTTGAAATTTCGAAACTTATTTTGAAAATTTTGAAAAAAGTATAGTGTTTTTATGTGTCTGTATGTACCGCTAATGGAAAAAATTATTTCTTCTCGAGAATCTGGAAATAAATACATTAATAATAATAATGTATAATCTCTGATTTGAAAGCCAGATTAACCAATTTCACCGAAAAACGGGAAATTGTCATACAAAATGCCTGAATTTTAGGATTTCAAGCCTGATTTTCAAGAAAATCGTGAAATTTTAAATGTCCCAATTTTCTATTCCTCCGATTTCTAAGAAAAAAATCCTAGAAACTCACTATCACGTTGGAATGGTTTTTACACCATATCGTAACTCCAAAGATTGAGCAAACCGAATTCGATGCTATTTTACAGGACAAAATCCCAGAATAAAACACAAGCCTCTGTAAACTTAATATCTAAACCCTGATTTTCGGAACACCCTGTAAACATTCGCTATAATAATTCCATGCTCATTTGTAATTCACCCCACGATGACGAAGGGGCTGAATGAATAAAATGAGCCTCGTCTTTCTTACTTACTCTTCCCTGTACTTTATTATTCCAGAGCCAGTTTTTCCCTTGATTCCGCCGTCTTGTTCTATGAATCTATGTTTGCCAGAAGATTGTTAAACTTACAATTTCTAAAGAATAGGATTGCAACACGATGCAGTCCCTCTCTAAACTTGTATGTATCCGAGATATTACAGAGTTTACGGGCCAAAGCTCGGAAGACTTTGAAAGTTTGAACCGACCGTGGTGGGCTCGTATTGTTATAGCGGCAAATCCCCGCTGTTTCCTTATATAAGGTCTTACTTGTCTGTGTAAATTTCCGGAGGAATTATTGTTGCTGGGAACTTAACAAGGGACGGGGAACAGGGATTTCGGATCGGTGATTCCGAAAACGGTATATTCGCTTCAATCTGAAGGAAATTTGGACTTGTTATATAGGATCCTAGCGGGTGGATTTCATTTCTAGAATTTCGCTTGACTAAGCTCACAGAAGGCTCTTGAACTGATTCGAAAAAATAATCCTTATGGGGTGTCAAAAAAATTGCAGTTAAAATGACTTTGAATAACAAACGATATGAAATTGTGCAACATGGCAATAACTATTCGAAAACCTGAACCGCTGTTACAGCACTTACAAGGGAACATTCCCAACTGTACCACCCCGATATTTTTCAAACCGGTCTCATTCGAAAGAGGAATTAAAATAATGAAACTTTAATATAGGAACTATGGGTGCATAAAATATATTTGACCTAGTAAAGTGGGTGGCAATGTCAAGGACCGCGAGTTTCAAGTGAAATACTAGCGTGGGCGAGAAAGGGAGAAAGGAGGAGAAAGTCGAGTTTTCCCCTTTTCATCCCTTTTCTCTAAAAAGTCGCGATGGAGATAGGGAGTTAACATTGGAGGACCCTCCAAATTAGTATTGCGCTGATCCAGCCTTTTCGCAAAATCTAAACGGGGATTTACCATAGGAATCCCTCAAACAGCGCCAGGTCTCGAACTTTCCGACCTACTTTACTAGGTCAAATATATTTTATGCACCCATAGTTCCTATATTAAAGTTTCATTATTTTAGTTCCTCTGTCGAATGAGACCGGTTTGAAAAATATCGGGGTGGTACAGTTGGGAATGTTCCCTTGTTAGTAAGTTCAAAATATTCAGGGTGTCCCAAAAAGGACAATTAATGTAACTTGTCATGAAAACGTGTTAGTAGGTAAAGCCCAGTTGACAGTAAGCTTAAAACATCCCCGATGACAAAGGCAATGAGTATATCTATCTTTAGCTAGAATAACATTTTCTATCCTTAATTTCAGCAACCAAATTTTGGAACCACCAAAAAATAATCAAAAATTAATTCCAGAAAAACTACTCTCCCTTACAAACTGAAATCAAAATTGAAACGAATTTCATGACTCACCCTTCCATATCCTAATTAGAAGATTAAGACAGGCTGTTAATTCCCCATCGCCAAAAACTCTCTCCCTTTTTCAAAGCGGGTTAATTGTTATTTTCTTTAGAGGAAATGGTAAATGGAATCTATGGATTATAAATGAAACATTTCCATACCGTAAATCCCGAAATAAGTCCCCTCCTTCCTTTAATATTAAGATCGTCAACTTACATATCGATTAGATTTTTTTTTGAAAAATAACTCCCCATGGGGACTTATTTAGGGACTAGTGGTAGCAGTAACAGGGGAGAAAATAAACTAGAGAGAGAAAGCTGATAATGCTAATCCCTCTCTGGAAGGCGAGAGGATTTACTTCGCTACTTAACGCCTTAATCAACTCCTGCCATCCATCTCGCCCTTTCCCCTTAATCTTCCATCAGCCCGTTTTATGCTCCTTTTTTCTTGTTTTTTTTTTTGTAGAAACTAACAAGCCGATCTTACAAGGAAATGAGAGTTCGGGAATCTTGAAATTGTCAGACTGGAGGAGATGACTGATCGTGTAATTAGGAGTAATAATATTATTAGCAAGCCAGGAAGCTTCAGCTTTTGACGGGCTAGAGAGTTAAATGTCAGACATGATGTCTTAGCGCCGGAGAGGTCGTGTAAAGACTTACTGGTGAGATTTGGGAGAAGGGATAAATTATTATGAGGAGTAATTGTGCTGAGTTTGCTTGGGAGTAGGGTTCTATAAAACCCGGGTTTTTGGGACGTGATGTTTGTTTTAAATTGTAATGTGATGGTTCATTCTTAAATTATTTTTAAACTGTAATTATTTTAGGTGGTTAGTTGGTCAGTTCTCATTACAATCAAAATGAGTATTTAAACCGACACTGGGCATCCCTACCTTCAGAAAATGGCAAAAAATCGTGTTTTATTTAATGAAAGTCCCTGTACTCTTTGACTCGGCCCATAAAACTCGTTTTGTCATCTATAGACAGCCCAATGCAATGTTAAAATAATAGACTATATTTGCTTGTATGCCATTAGACGAAACGAGTTTTATGGGCCGAGTCAAAGACCCTAGGCACTTTTAAATCATGATTTTTCTCATAATAATATACTCATGAGATTTGTCTTAAATGTTACGGTCAATTTCTGACCATTTTCTAACAAATACTACACGTAAATTAGTGCATTAAAATAAAACCGATACGGGACATCCCTACTCCCGCTAGATGTCATTCTACCCGTTACCACAACCCTTAATTTCCAGTACCCTTCAAAGGGATCTTTCACTCCATGTTCTGCGATCCCGAACGAACAGCCCCAGACATGAAAATATGTATATTTTTCAAAGACAATGCCCGATTAAAACTACCTTCGAATCGAATACTGAAGCCGAGACCATCGAGTCTCTGTCTCTAGCCTCGTTAATGTACAAACCACAAAAGTGAGAAATGGACCACGACGACAAATAGGTTAGAAACGGAGACTAGAAAGAAACGGGGTCCGCATCCAGACAAAAGAGAACCGGAAAGTAAGAGAAGGGCTTACAAAGCACTTAATCATTTTTAAGTGGTCTCATTAATTAACTTCGAAATGATATCCCAGAGAATCGAGATTCATGAAATTCGGAATTATAATAACATTCCTGACGTCCGTTCTGCCATTTTACAAGTCGGATCATATCTCCTCTCTCTCTACTATTATTCTACCCGAAAGAACGGTCTCTCTCCTTGAGATCCGGAACAAAAACAGTGGGAACTGGGAAACCGGTTTTCGGTTTTTCGGCTCCAGATAAGTGGGCTCTCATTTATCAGTATTTGTACTGATGGGATAAAAGAGTTAGGTAAAAGCTATAGCTGGGGAACCTTATATGGGAAACCATTCTTCAAATTGTGATCAAAACGGGTTAAATTTTGAATTATTATTATTATATACCTATCCTTCTGCTATCATCATCACCATCATCATTATCATCATCATTATTGTGTAATCTTCATATTTCATGGAAATACATCTTCATAAATAGCTCTTCCCTTCTTCTTCAGAAAATTCAGGATATAAACGGGCTTTTGACTTTACGAGTCTTTTTAGTGGATGACTGGAAGAGGGGTGAAAGTCTCAAAATATCTGAATTTTTGGTGAATTTGTCATTTTTATATTAACTTGATTGGACAAAATACCCTAAAAATATTCTTTAAATCACCACACAGAAGGATAACTCTGTTAAAATGACTCTAGACTTCATTAAAAACCAATTAAGTCCCTAATCGTACAGGGAATTTTCGAAATTTTTGTCGGAAAAAAATTCGAAAACCAAGAACCAAGCCTTATCTTGTAGTACGCAATAAGGCCCCAAATTTAATTACAACAATAGAAACAATAACTTAATATTCCGATCCCTAAAAGGGAAAGCCTCGCCGACGTGCCTAAATCCGTAGTTGTCAAACGGTCTTAAAATATATAAAACCACAAAATGTGAGTATATTATTCAGAGAGAAAATTCGAAATTCAACCGATTAATGACTTCTATTTTTAGAATTCTTTTATTCTGTCACTATATATATTAATACTAATGTTGGATTCCTTAAAATATCAACCATAAGAGAAAATGAACAGAATGACAATCCATATAGATTTGGCTGGAAATGTGGAAAGGGTGGATTTAAAAGAGATAAATCACTCTCTTAGCCCCTTGAATAATAATTAAGATGATAATGATGTCCCCTTCTTCCCCTTGTGATTTTGTCGTTTTAAATTTAATGGCTCTTCCTTTGTCCTTATACTGCCGATTTTAAGGAGACTTTTGTATAGATTTTGCAGATAATTGATATATAAGATAATTTATGCGATTTATGATTCATTCAGACGCTTAAAAAAACGAGAGTTCGTCGCTGGGTCTGGGTGGTACAGAAGCTTAAATTGCGTTAAAGGTCATTGAGACAGTAGTTAAGTAATTAAGTGTAAGCTATTTAACTTTGGTTTACGGTGCAACGTGGGTCTATTAATTAAGGATTTTGAATTGGATGAATATGCAGATAAGTTAATATTTGAATACTTGTGTTTAATAAGTACATTTTCTGGACTTGTTCACTAATTATGGTTTATACTGAAAAAATAAATTATTGTCTTATATAATAGATCCGAAATTATCATTCTTGAGTAGTTAAATTACTGTTACAATTACAATATAAAAATCAGGAATCCGAATCAGAACGAGTTAACTTTTGGAATAGGACAATTATCACATATTTCCAAAAATACACCGATAGAATCAAAGATCCTTACCTGATTCCCAACAATCTTTCCGAACTCCTTTTTCAAATCAGATCCCGATTTCGACAGAAACTCATATATTATCGTCTTCAATTCTGTCCTATTTATTTTCAGTACAAAATCAAACAGTTTCTATCAAACAAAACTTCCACGATGAACTTTCACTTCCGGCAAACTCTCCAGATTCCAACTTGTCGGTACGAGTCTATATCGGTCAGGTATTTTTATATATTTTTGAAAACCGATGAAGTTCGATGAAAAAAATGCAAGTGCTTAAAATATACAGATTTTGACAGCTTACGAGTATTTAAAAAAATGTTATGTCAAGACCAGCTACCAAAGATACACAAACGGAGGTGCAGAGTTGCAAAGTATTGATTCCTCACAATAGCACGATTTCAAATTTCAAAGGAGTTTTGGCTGCATGTTCCTGTATACGGTTCCAAATCTTTTGCCAAGTAAAACCAGAGTCGATTCAGTATTCAAACTGTCGCGTCGGAGGAGTTCAAAAAGTTCAAGAAATATCCCTAAATATGCGGGGATAAAAAGTTTCAATAACCGACCCAAGTTGACACGTCCGGGTTCCTTGGAATCTGTGCCGAAGAATTTGAATGATTTCAAGTTTTTTTCCTAAAAATCGCAAGAACTACCGAAATTCTTGTAATTTTTACAGATTGGGCCAGTCAAGCTATCAGGAAGTTCAGAAAAAATGTCACCTTTTTCGCGACAAGTTGAACTCTCCAAAATCACGAAATACAAGAGTATCCGTTATGATTAAGAAGTGTCGAAATAATTTAATTACTTATCCCAACTATCTGGAACAAGTTAAACAGAGACGGAAAAAAGCACGCAGATTTCCCGAAAACTTTTCCACCAAATCTCAATCACGAACTTCCGGCAATGTTGTCCTTATGTTTTTTAAAAAGTAAATAGACCGGAACTTTCTCCCTTATTTTTAACTTGCTAAAACTTTGTTGGATTTTATATATTATTCCTTATCTATTTTATACATATTATTTTCTTTAATATATAGTATTCACCCACTCAAGACTTGAAATCCTGGCCTAACTTTCTCCAGAGGTTGAGACAATGTTATTAATATAATAATATTATTATTACGGGCTTAAAAGTTTGTAAATTGTGAAGCAGGAGCCGTTTTGAATATCTTGGGATTTCTTTAGGTTTAAGATACACCTTGTTGGCTGGAAAACTTTTATCTGGGCCAGATATCTGGATTTTTAATTTATTTCATTGAGATCCATCTTAATTACCGTACTTTCACCGGTGGATTTCTGGCCTTTGACATTCAAGTTTTTTAGAACTCAAGGGCTTTTACTCTGGCACTTGATACACACTTGTAATAATATTTATTAAATGCCACCACCACCACAACAGGTACAAGCTATCGTCCGATTTGTTTTGTTTCGATTTCTTGAACTATTTGTCTGGACTTTGTCCATGGATTCTGCAGGTTAAAATAGAATAGTGAATAGGCTTCACAAATCTTGCAGCCGAGTCTGTTGAAATTGAGACGAAAATACGTAGCACAGATACAGATGAAGATGAAAGAGATGTTTTTTTTTCTCTTCTGCAAATTAAATTACTTTTCTTCGCTATTTCTATCTTGTTTTGTTTTTTATTTTGTTTTTGTGAAATAAGTAAATGTGGAGAAAAGTCTGGGTTTTACTTGTAGTTGGTAAACTTTCTCTTTTGACGTAACCCTAACTATATTCCGAAATGGAACAGAACTGTTAACTTTAATATTGTTAATTCTGGAGAGGAATTTTCTTGTTAACGAATGGGTTTAAATTATAATCCCGAATGTCTGCTCCTTGTCTCGGAAATAAAGACTGTTTTTTGCAAAAAAAAACACTTTAAATTTTACAAAAAATATTGAAATTGAAACGTCTGTTTATGAATGCCTTGCCACTGGGCCGGTTCCCTCCAAAAAAAATTAACGACCGATTTTTCAAAAATGGTTTTCTCTGGAGATTTTCCAATTTTCTCTCTGAATTTTCGAAACCGATTTTTTCTTTCAAGTTGTATCTTCTTCTAGAGTAGTACTTAACCTTGTATATTTTGGAGAGCTGAAGATCGGAGGAGAGCTTTCACCCGACTGACGCATGAAACGGAGGAGACAGGTCCTTTTACACAATAGCCCGAACGAAACTAACCCTTATGCTTTCACATAAAACCGAATTCCGTGCTACAGACTATAGAATACCCGGGTATCGGTAGGAATCCACTGTCTCTAGATTTCAGTTTCGGATTTCGACGGCTACTACTTGAAGTTGATTTTTTTTCAGCAGTTCCGTTCCTCATTTTGAACCTCTCAAATCGGAGAGAGTGGAATTGGGATAAGTTTGCTGTAAGACTGGAAGTTGGATGTAGTTTGTAGTTTGTAGTATGTTGTAGCCTGGAGGATGATGATAGCGATATGATAGCATTCTCGGATGTAACAAAGGAATGCCAGCCCCCTCGTGTCGGGTTACACGCTCAAGACGAAGGTATTTCTAGAGACTTATAATGTGGATGGATGTAATCATAGTATGTTGGGATGGTTGTGGTGGTAGTTCGTAGTGATCGTTGCTGGATTGGAGAGAGGGGATACCGGAAGTTGGGGAATAATAGACGGGGTGGGGAGTTTTATTTCGGGAGGTTGTTAAGATGTGGGGACTTATTTCGGGAGGTTCTTAAGGTATGGGGACTTACTACGGAAGGAGGATCTTACGGTATCTTAAAATATGAAAATTTATTTCGGAACGGAAGGCCCTTAAGGTATTGGAGCTTATTTTGAAAGGTTCTTAGGCTATGGAGAATTATTTCGGAAGGTTATTAAGGCATGGGGACTTATTTTGGAAGGTACTAACGGGTATCTGATGCAAATTTTACCCGGTTTTCAGGTAAATGTTTTCTGGGTTGATTTCTGGTTGCAAAATATCTGACTTTACACCAACATTTTTTAATTCATATTATTTCAAACAACGGTTCAGAATTACACGGATTTATTTTTTAAAGAACTGTAAATTGTGCCAACGCCTAGTGTTAAGTAACATTTATTTTCATAATTCCTTATACACAGTAGGTGACATGTACCTGTTGTCTTTAAAGCAATACTTGAGACTTGTACAGGACCTGGGAAGTTATTTAGGGTGAGTCCTTATTTAAGGAGTCCCAGTACAAGAACATATTGTGTTCTAGATTCCCGTCTACCGAAATCCCTTAACTTTTATTTCGATTGAATTTAGGTTTAGATTTCAAGCTCCGAGAGAGATCCTGTTGTTTGAACAACTTCAAATGCAATGGTTTCTACGCTTCTTGGTTCCCTGTCTGTATTTGCAGTTTGGATCGTGATGGCTTCTATCTGTTATTATATTCCATTTGTGAATTGCTGAATTCTTAGATTCTCAAAGTCCGTCCTTGGAATTAGATGTTTCGGTACGTGTGGACGGAGGAATGGGAACAGTTGTTTTGAGCGATTTCCGAATTCGGCGATTCAAAATCGAGGTGAAAAAAATCTGAGCAAAAAAAATCGAAACTGGAATGCAATGGTGTGCCATTTTATTGGCTAGAACAGGCTACATACGACATACCTATACATTCCTGGAAATTGATTTTTTTTCTTGATATACAAACGACCTTTTGATATGAATCGGATTCGGATTTGTTTGTCCAAGGGAGTGCAAATTTTAATGACTATTTTAGTTTTTAGGATAAACACTTTCAAGGGCGGTGTAAATAAGTTACGTATTAATAACGTTGTTTAGGATTTATTTCAGGGCTCTAGTTTTAACTGTAGAAGATAGATACACGGTGAATTACTGTAGTTTTTCATAACAGTAACAATATTATTGTACATATTGTACATGTTAACATGGCACAAAAATCACATGGATAATAATTTCTAATGAATTACTATACAAGTTTTTAGAATAAGGTGTGATATAATTTCTACGTTTTTGGTCTGCGTAGTATGTTCTTTTAAAGAATTTAATATAAGACACAGAATGCAGAATGATCTTCGCTAAATTATGGAAATTACTCAGCCCTGTAACTGTTGAAGTGGCCTACAAACTTACATTAATTTACTCAGGCAACATTATCTGTTACCAACTTGCTATAATTCTAAATAACCAACCGAATCCTGTTTCAAATGCTATGCAAAATTAAAATATCTAATCTCAAGAAATGTTACTATTACTATTTTGATCGTTATTAGAAAATTAATAATAAATACTGGTTCAGATTAATAATCAATTGACATAATCAATCTCATTATACGAACTGCTGTAATTAATAGCAGCTCATCGTAGCTCTAGGTCGTCTCGGATATATGTATATGAATTATTTAATCAGTTCTGAACTGACATTTTACAAGGACTTAACCGCAAATTAGTTAATTGCAAATCTATTTATGAACTGACCTTGAACTAGAAAGAATAGAGCTGTCACCTTAATTAAGGGACAAAATTGAATCGGGATCAGACTGAGATTTACCTTAATCTGTCCTTGACATTTATTCCATAAAACGCAGTCTTTCTGACAAGTCCCTGTGTAATCAGTTGTAACTTGTTACCTAACGACCTCGTTGCAGAACAAGAATTTCCTCTCTCAAATTCAAGATTTCAACAGTTCACATGACTTCTCGTCGCGTTTCTATAATCTAACTTTTTCTGTAAAAAAAATCCAGTGTTTTTTGCAATAAAAGCCACTAGTTTTTTTGCAAAAAAAAACCTCTACAGTAGAAAACTCCAATCTGTTTCCGAAATTCTTCTTTCATTTCTACTTTTTACGCCTGAATTTATACTTCTCAATCCATTAAAACCCACCTGATACCTGAGTCCAAGTGATATTTAAATTACCTCTAAAAAATGCATAGATTAGCGAAAAAACGGACCCCTACTTTCATATGAAGTAAATATGTACAGGAATTAGGGAAGAAAAGCCAAGGAACTCTGCAAAGGTGCAATCGATACTATAATAGCATTTATAAATCGTCAATTAAGATTCCCGTGTAGATTCCGAAAGGTAGAAATTGGGGTGGAAAAATGTCGAGTGTATTATATAACTACCTATAGGTCTATAAATCTATAAGAATAACAAGGGAAGTCCCACAAACTGAAATCTCCGATTTACGAATTAACAGCCAATTTTGTGTTTGCCATGCAAAATTAGAAAAACTGATTTTTTTTAACAAAATACAATGTAAATTTTTTCGAAAATTTCCGGATTTTGTTGATTTTTAGAACTTTAACCTCTTGGTTCCTCATTACGACTCCTGGTCGTAACGTAGCAACAACCCTCAGAATCTTTGTTACGACTCCTGGTCGTAATGCGAAAACAAACCCTTGAATCCTCATTACGACTCCTGGTCGTAACATAGCAACAATTCTCAGGATCTTTATTACGACTCCTGGTCGTAATGAAATAAACAATCCTAAAGGACTCGTTACGACTCCTGGTCGTAACGTAGCGACAAACCTGAGAGTCTTTGTTACGACTCCTGGTCGTAATTATGCAAACAAGCCATGGAGACTCATTACGACTCCTGGTCGTAATAGGAATTTTTATAAAAAACCACATTTTCCCATAGTTTCTTGGAGTTTTGAATGCACATTGTGTCCAGAAGTAATATATTGGGCATTATGAATTAAATAACTACTTCGAAAATTGATCGATTTCAAAAATTTAAATTTAATATTTTTACAATGCCGAAATTTTGGAAGGAGGGAGGGGGATAGATTAGGTTAGGGTTTTCTACTCGTTTTTAGCCCGAGTCAGGGCTTATGGAATCATGCTGTCCGTCCGTCCGTCCGTCCGTCCGTCCGTGACACGCTAGCGGCCAAACGGCTGGACCGATCGACTTGAAATTTGGGACACTTGTGTATTTTGAAAATGCGAAGGCTAAGTTCGAAGCTGGGAAAAATCGGTCGATCGGTTGACCCGTGGGGGCCATGCAAAGTAGTGTTGCCAAGGGAATAGGTTTAAAATACAGACAAATTGAAGCATCCTGACTCGGGCTTTTATACACTGCACATTGTAGGTTTTTGTCTTGAAACTAATGAAAGTACAAAGTATGACCCGATATATGCAAGACGGATGTAGTGAAATGAAAGAGAGTGGAAATTTTTTAACCCCTCTGCTCCGGATAGAGTTATTTCGGGATATATTAATGATCCTTATTAATTAATATCATTATTGGTTGATGCTTGGCCTGACGTGGATCATGTTTTATCAGGAATTATCACTTTTTGCGTAGATAATTGGTCTTTAAAATCATTTGTGTGAATTAAAAGTGATACATTGCATATATAAATTGCGGTCCCCCGGGGTTGGGATTAATAATTTATAGTAAGGTATAACGACGGTTTCTAAATCTACAAAATACGCCCGTCTGCGCTTTTAAATTTTACGGTAACCAAGGATTCAAAGGTTTTTATCGGAAGGTTGAAGGTCAGTTTGTCGGATATATTTAATTTCATGGTAACTCAGGACTCCAAAGTTTGCTGGAAGCTTTGAAAGTCAAGAACCAAGAGGTTAAGGGGCCAGAGTAGTTTAGAGGCAGGCAAGTTTTGATAAAAATATTGAATTCCTAGCAACCAAATTGATAAAGATAAAAGATGAAAAAGGTACAAGAATGCTATAGTAAAATGTCTTGTTGGCATAGTAACCATCCATGAAACTGACCATTTGAAGCCCTTGGCAACTTACTCTTGTTTTTAATTTTCCAGCAAACCCCCCGCCCGATAGGGTCATTATAGAGACTCGATTTTTTTTCTAATGTGTAGACAATTTCATTGCGGAGGTGCATTGATGGGTCAAAAGTGTGCTAAGTAGTAAGGATTTCATGCTAAAAATTAAAAACCAAAACTGCACACCGTTGTTTTTTACTAAAACGCGATTTACTATAGGATAGCTTCAAAAAAATGTAATTTTGACCTATCAATGCACCTCCGCAATGAAATTGTCTACACATTAGAAAAAAAATCGAGTCTCTATAATGACCCTATCGGGCGGGGGGTTTGTTGGAAGCTTAAAAACATGATTTTGTAATAATTAAATTATAGCCGCCTTAAACCCCATAGGGTCAGTTAAATGATTTCTTAATTTGATGATTGAGAATATCTTTCTAAGATATTTTGTCAATTATTTTTAGATGCATTGGTTCATGAGATAAAGGGACCCAAAGTACCAACCATGACACCCATTTTCCCATAGCGATAACTACTCTGGCCCCTTAAAGCCATCAGAATACTGGGATATTTGTATTTTTCAATCAACACCACTCTTGATAAACTTAAAAAATCGAAAAATTCCGAAAATTCAACTAAAATCCGTTGTTTTTGAGCATTTGAAAATTATTATTCTAAAAATCATCACAAACAAATTCAAAAGAATCGGAGCTTCCTGTTTGTGAGACTTCCCTTGTACGTGGTCTTCAATTCTATAGAATACGAAGTACACACAAATTATAACGGATAAATTATTATAGAACCCTAGTTTTTAGGCATGCGTTTTGCTATTTAGGAGGAGGCACGATTATTACAAAGTCCAGAAATGCTAAAATGGCAATAATCGTGCAAATTTCTTTCCGGTCTGTTACCAACTTTTCCTTTGAAATTCCAACAGAGTCGACATACATGTATAGCTGCATATATAGGAAATGAGTATATTTCCGAATAATTTACAATATAAATTTATTTACTACGTTCCAGCCAACAGAGTTTAAGGGTTTGGCATTTCCACATTTAAGGATTTCATTGGATTTTAGGAGCTGAACATGGAACTGGAGAAAGTAGATTTTAAGTTAACAAACTTCTAATTCATTCCTCTCATTTGGCAAGTTGGCAAGAGTAAAAGGACATCATATTAATATACATGTACAAAGGGCTGGGGAACTGGAACAGTTTCTCCTGGAAAGCGGAATGGGTCACATGAAAGGCCTGATTTAATCGTGCAGTTTTGTGCAGAACTCAATAATATTATTTCGTCTCTAAAAATTCAAAATCTCATAAACTGCTATAGCGTTCTGTACATTATGATATTTACAGGGTGTCCCAAGAAAAATGCACATGCTTAAAATGAAAAAAGTGCAGAAGTTATATGGCTAGTAGTTGCTAGAAGTTATCAGTAAAATCGCTGATGGAAAGTAGATTTGTCGAGAAATTCTTGATTTTCTAGCAAAATTGAACAGTTTTTCCCCATTTTTTTGCTTAAAAACGGAAAACGAGTTAAAGTTTTTCAAATGGAATATTTCCCGCCACCAATGTTATTTAAATGTGGAAAAGGCAAAGCCACTAAAAATCTTGGCTGAAATATGTACACAATTGCTGGAAAAATTCCCGTTCCTTCCCTTACTAGTAGACCGTTACAGCAATTTCGGTTATTTTTCTGCAACACCCTGTAAAGTCTCCATATACAACCAGATCTATGAGGAAACGCACTTATTAAAACGACTTTCATTGAAACTATAGAGAATAGTTAGCCCAAAGTAATAATATCATACTTCTAGATCCCATCAAGGACACCATTAGAATCTCGATTGGCAAGTATATTTAGTGGTGGTGGCTGACACGTATACGAGAATAAATATTAATATTATTATAACACCGATTTTGTGGGAATCGGGTTCAATGGCTGTGGTTCTTGTGACTAAAACCCTAGCGGGTCCGTTCCCCGATTCGAGGGGAAATAAGGTCAATTGTAAATTGTGATTGTCGGAGATATATACAGAGTTTCCCCGCACATTGAACCTTAGTTCCATAGTTTAGAGATTTAATTCGGGGGGCCTTTGTTTTGAAGGTAGTTGAAGCGGAGTAATTGATTAGATTGTTAAATTGAGGAGAAGTAAGTAACAAGAAAGGCGACAATGTCTTAAGTCTTTAGTGTAAGAGTATTAAGGGGAGCTAAAGTTGGATGAATGAGTCGATGAATTATTACTCGCTCGACTTACAGTCTACACTCTTACAGACTTGACTTGATTCTATTTATATAAATTATTTTATTCCCTTAAAGTCCTCCTTGTATTTAGAGCTGGAAAATGGATCTACTATTTACTCGAGAATTATAGATTCCTTAAAACTTGTTTTGCTTATGGTGGGAAATGGCTGGAAATTTGCCATTGACGTACTTCTTTAGAAAAGACTCGCATTCCGGTTAAAATCCGGGTTTCGGACCCGAATTTTTAAATAGTAATCAGAAAAAAGTAAAACATTACGAGTTAGTTTGTAGATTCAGTAAAATTTAGTTAATTTAGAACTCACTTAAGGCTCCAGAGGAGTTTTGAGCACTAAAAAATTCATAAGTTGAACGTAACGAATCTCCATTAAAAGCCTAAAAATAATACTTTGACCTCTGAAATTAAATTATCTATCCAACGGTACCGATTTCAAGACAATCTGATGACCATAATGGGCTTGAACAGTTAGTTCATGGAACTTAAAAAACCATACTTTGCCAAAAGTTTAATTCCAGATGAATAAATCTCCACGCAAGGGGTTGTGGAAATGCTTGATAAAGCTTTGCAATAAATTATCTGGAAACTATATCATATTTTGTGATTTTATCAAACCATTGACCCCCCTCTTGATATTCATACCTACTCGTTACTGGAGCCTTAAGATCTCAAAAACGGCCAGTACGGCCCTGTTTCTTCTAAAGCAGAAACTGTACTGAATAATATTACTCGAAATCGCAAGAAAGATAGAGGATTTATTGCAGAAGCATTTAGTATTTACTGAGATGACGGGACCCGTTTTGACTAGTCAAAGGAGGCAGCTTATAATTACTGATTTCGGGCCACCGGAATTCCAATATTATATACGACTATTTAGTACCGTTATATAAGTCATCTATGGGCATATAATTAGTATATATGTGTATATAAATGTATGTAGAGTCTGGGCTGTCTGGTCCAGGCTGGGCCAGTGTGGCATGGGACATGACACCCTGGCAGCCAGGCATGCATGGCGTGACTCATTTAAAAGGCAGTCTTAAGCCTAAAGGGAAAGTTCCCGATTTATTTAAGACCCTCTCTGCCATGTCTTTCCCTTGCAATTAGTTGAGGCTATGCATGCACTCTAATTAGTCTCTCCACTTGTTTCATTTCTAGCTCTAAGTCTGGGTGGACATTTCGGAAATTAGCGGTGCAGAATTTGCAAATTTTAGAAATCAGTCGAAATTTTGAAGTCTAGAGGACTTGAATTTGTTGTATCAACACTAACTGGCCACTTGCTAAATTAAACTACTTGAGAGTGAAGTGGACGAGATTGAATAAGATTCGTATTAATCCTATTATTATTTTGGCAGGAAGGTATTATTGTTACGTTCATGTCCTTCAAACTTTAAGCCCTTTTCCAGACGAGTTTTGTAACAGTTTTAGTTTGTCCAGTTCTCGATAATATTATTCTGTTCAAGGGTGAGGGACTTGATTTAATTGTTTTTCGAACAATTGCTCATTTAATTGATTGGGGCTGAAACGCAGAGCATATTTTTGAATTAGGTCCAGCAGCTTGCTTTCTTCTATTCTAATTGTAAGATGTAGTTTGATCCTGTTTTAATTAGTTAATAGCTGAGATAGATGAGGGCTTATTTATCAGTATTTATTGAGAAAAAACGGGCCTACACATTAAATTGGATTATACAGAGGATCATCGTATCTAAAGTTGCAAGGTTTTTATTAAGTACAGCAATATAGTGAGTATTTAACATTAAACTGCTTCAGTTGAGTTCTTGTTTAATTTCCTAACAGCAAATGCAGCATTAAAATCTTGACCATTAAATCATCATGAATCACAGGACTTTCGGAGGTTATTCCGGGGGGAGGTTATTTCGGGGGTAGCTTATTTCGGGGGGTATCTTATTCCGAGAGGACCTTATTTTAATTTTCTCTGAAACTAGGTCACAATTTACCAATTGTCATTTATTAAGAAAAACGGTTCCCACTCTCGCTTAACCGGTTGCCACCTTCAGTCAGATCCAGCCAATTTAAATTCAATCCCGTTCCACCCACGCCAAGCGTATTCTGAATTAACCTCTCTTATCCAAACTGCATCTTCTCTGTCTGTAAAGCAAATGTTAAAGGGAGGGTGAAATGTTGGTCATTTATATGCATGAAATGTTTCCGAAACTACACACTTGAGTTTTAAGAAATTTGACTGCAGAAAAGTACAGAATTGTCCTATCTGACAGTCGAGTCGCTGTGTGTTGTATCTCTATTCTCTACGCACCGTCGGGCGAGGCAGAAGGGCGTATAAATAAAATACAAAATTCCAATTCTAATCTCAATTTCCGCTCAGGGAGATAAAAGTCAGAGGATAGCATTTAATAACTATTCGTTTCGAATTTCGAGTCGAATCGATTTCTGAAGTTTTTGGATAAAAACTACTGTCACCTCAAAGCGCAATGAATTTTATTGAGTTTAAAATTTTCTAGGATAGGGAAATTATTTTAAGTTTTTCTGGAATTATGTAAGCAACATGCGACTGGCTTTGAAGTTTGTACTTGAATATGGATTTTATTTTACTGTAATTTTTAAGTATTTTGACGAGCTTTGGAGCTGAAATAGAGTTAAAATGTAAAATGATTTTTGTGATTGTTTCATAGATGTACTGCATATTGCAATATATTGGTTTAAATATCCATCTTCGTATTAATTAGTTGTACACCCTGCTTATATCTTGACATTTAAAATAGTAAAAATTTTAATTTTTACGGTAAATATATACGAGTTACGACATCCCATATATCAGCCCATCAAAGACAACTAAACGTCCATCCTTATCAATTAAAAGAATATTATCAGCACTAACATTTATAACTGCTTTTAATCAGCTTATGATTCTAATCAGCAGTAGGGCAGCAGAAATCGATAACTTACATAAATGACACTTTCTTTAGTACATACGCAGTATGGACACACATTTCTCAATGTGAATTCCTTCAGTTGTTATTCTGTTACTGGTATTTCCTCATAAATTATCCGCAAACATCATAATAAATCAGATTAGAGTCCAGATTATTGGGTAACATTTATTAGCAATAATATTCGGTATGGCGGGTATGGCCCAGCGTAAATATAGCTCTCCTGGCCCTGCTCTTACACACTAATATTAGTGTGGACTATGGAAGTATGGACAAAATTATAACGTTGAAAGATGAGACCATTAAAGCATTAAATGACCTTGTCTGGCCTATATAAAAAATTGCTCAATACTCATACGAAAGATATGAGTCAGTGTAACCCTAACCACACGTTCAGAACTTGTGATAATAATGTGAACTGTGGAATTAAATGGCTGTAATCTTAAAATAGAGTCCGTACACTCTAGGGCTATTTGGTTATCAATTTTTAAGAATCTGGACTGAGACAAGTACAGTAGTCCACATCCGGTTAGGGACAAACCATGCATAACCATCATCATCCGTCAGATTAGAGAATTATTCATTTAACTTGCCATTCATTCAAGAAGATTAAATTTGACATTCAATAGTAATATACTCCCATAGGACAAACAGTCAGAATAAGTCCACGTGTATTTGTGAGTTAGAAACGAGCAAGTAGTTTATTCTCGATGAAAGCTCTTAGTTCTAATACAAACTTGCTCTGAAAAAGGTCAGTAAAAATTGCCTATCCAAGCTCAGAAACCAAAATACACACGTGTATTTGTAGTTAAAATATCATCTTAGTCTCCTTAAAGTTCCTAAAAGTTACAAAAACTGGTCAGAAATCCGGTGCTTAAAATCTTAAAAAGCTAAAACCCAGTAAAAATACCTGTAGTTGCAAGTTACAAGCAAACAAGTTATACGTTCCCGACTGAAACCTGTGATACCATTAAGAGTAACTCTGAAAAAGTTTCAAAAAATTCAAAAAAATTTCGAAAAACCGGTCAGAAAAATGATCCTCTCAATATTCGGATTCCTAGTCGACCCAACCGACGACTACAAATCGGACATTCACAGGACGCTTTCAAACGGTTTCGTTTGGTTCATCACAACTACAGTAGCATGTGTCACTCCCCTGGCCTTCCTCATATTGGGTGTCTTGCTATTTGGACAGAATGTCCCACTATTTCAACCTCTTATGCTTTTCATGCGACATCATCCTATAGTGGCAATGTCCCTCATCACCTGGATCGCGATCGAAGTTATGTGTCGCTTTTACATGTGGCATATGAAGCGAAGATTTGGAGTACCTAGGGCCTTTCCAAGCCTGAGTCGTAAGGAGAGGGAGGAGTACTTGGGGAGGGTAAGTATATTTATTCTGTAAATTATACAAAAAAAGAATTACCGTAAATTATGAAATAAATCCCCGGGGGGGGGGGGGTATTTTTCAAGCCTTCTAAAGCCAAAAATAAGCATGTAATTCCAGGGACGTAATTTGGACGAATAAGACGTACAAAAAGTTTTAAAACATTCAAAATGATTAAGAATTTTGTTAAAAACGGAAAATGGCATAAACTAGGTCATAGGTATATTGGGTCATTAAATTAGGCTTTAAATACATCATTATTGGATGAAACACCTTTATGTACACACGTTGTCCGTCTGTCCCTCCGTTTGGGCTCTAACTTCCGAACTGTTAAATTTTTTTGAAAACTGTTTTCGATTTCGAAACCTACATTTCCTTGGATTTAAGCCCAAATAGAAATGTTAAACAGCCAGTCACACCCCCTGGCCTATAAATATTCTGAAAATCAAAGGGTTTGCTCTTTAGATTTCGTTTTTAACGGTGTATTAATATTTTTTAGGTAATTGAACATTGCGAAGATCCACTTAAAAGCCTCGTGCGGTGGTTCCACAAATGCGACCCTCAGGACGTGGGGGTGGAGTGCATGGAGGAGTGGCTCATTTGGGCATTCTTCTCGAAAGACAGAGCCGACCTCGTGCCGGAAGAGGAGGAGGAGTTGGTGTCACACATGGACACGTTGATCGAGAAATACCCGGACGTCGGAAGACCGTCCGCCGAACATGTCAAGTATCAGTTGAAGTTCATGAGACTTCATTTCGATAAGATGGTCGTGCAGCACAAGCCTGCAATTGCTTATGGGGTTGGTAAACTATATTTGGTTTTTATTGTAATTTTGCACTATTGTGCGTGTGTCGAGTGTCGTGTACACGACAAGAGCATGTAATTTACGGGACACGGCGGACACGGCTGTGTTCCCTCAATTCGTGCCTTGAAATCAGGTGTCCCGATAAGATGCAACCTGCAGTATTTGATAAGATTGAAAGAGATGTTTTAAATCGTTATTCGATTCTATGAATAAATTCCAGGAAATTGAGCCTAAAAATACTGTTTTGCAGTTGCTGTTCCATGAAATTGAATTGAAACCTTCCTCCGTTTTAATTCTTGAATTACTAGATTTTGTTGACAAAAAAACCTTATTTTATAAACTTGTTAGATAATCTCACTGATGCAATTCGTCGGCTCGACCTACCTACAGTACATCGGCTTCAACCACGTGCAGTTGCCAGGGAGGAATCAGCTATCCTACTGGTGTTACCTTCCACCAAACGCTACCGCTGACCCCTCCAAGCGTCCAATCTTCATCGTCCACGGTATCGGTATCGGAGTGACCATGTACATCAACATCATCAAAACAGTCCTGGCCAAGGACCCCACCCGACCCGTCTTCATTCTCGAACTGCCAAACATCAGCCTCAAGATCGTCTCCTCGGTCGCAACTATGGACGAAACGCTGGAAGTCGTTGACTACATTTTCGCACGACACAATCTGACCGATTGTTCCTGGCTAGCCCACTCCTACGGCACGATCGTCACGGCTTGGGTTCTTAAAGAACGTAAGGACTATGTAAACAAGATCTGTTTCGTCGACCCCGTCTGCTTCGCTTTATGGGAGCCGGATCTGATCTACAATTTCCTGTACCGACCCCCATCGGGTCCCATCCATCGATTGTGTCAATTCTACGTTGCCCAAGACCTACTCGTTTCATACACCCTGTTTCGAAACTTTTGGTGGCTACAGAATATCCTGTTCCCTGAAGATATCACATGCCCTGCTAACGTGTTCGTCTCGAGTCATGATTTTATTATCGATGCTCATAGCACTCAATCCTACTTGCAAAAGCGGTTGGAGCTGGACTCCAAGAAAGATCGGAATGCGAATGGGGGCGGTGGGGGTCAGAGGGAGTTTAAAATTGTCAAGATGGATGGACTGTCTCATGGAAGTTTCCTCAATTCACCGAAATATGCCAAAGAAATTGTTGACTGTCTGTGATTAGATTTAATTTTTTGTGATCTGATGTGACAGTGACAATGTAATTAGTTCTTAAGAGGGGAGGAGCCGCATCGGCTAAAAAATATCTCAAGTTTTTTTGGTACTGTTGTATTCGAAATTTCAATGCGGTTTCATTTGTATATAACACAATAGCCAGTTTGTACGAATAAGTTGAATAAACCGACAGGTGAGTAAAAAAAACGGGCACATTTTTCATAAAATTCTGATGAGTGAGCGGAAGGGAAAAAGAGATTAACTTTCCCTTTTTGCACCCTTTCCCCGCTTTCACTTCATTATCAGTATTTGCTCTTTACTACAACTACTTCTTGCATCATCAGTTGCATTAAACTATTGCTAAACGATGCTCTGATTATTCTATATTATCAATTAATGGTACGTTAAGTTATATGCTAATTTTAAATACCAAGATACTTCTAGACATAAATGCATCGTGTAATAACTTCAGAGATTTTAATATGAATCATCGACTAATCCACAAATATCGTAATGTTAAAAAGACATATTAAGGCTAATTCGACGGATTATTAAAATTATAAATTCTTTAGTGATTCTTTTTTATACAAACCAATAGAATACAAACAACCAAAACTTTGTTTCTTCATTTAAAAAGGGAATATTTAAAATATTTTTGATGAACATATCGAGAAATATAATGCAGAAATGATTTTTATGATTGATGACAAATGACATCTGCTAATTAAAATGAAAAAAAAATCAAAGGTGAATACTAATCTAGTGTGTAGTAAAAAATCGAATCAGCGAACGAGTTGAAAATGGAAGGAAACGAGTAGGCGAAGGTGCGAAAAGAGAAAAAGTTCCTCTCCTTTTTCCTTCCGCTCGGCGCCCACTCATCAGAATTCCATGTAAAATCCACCCGTTTTCTGACTTCTCTGTCGGTTTGTTTAACTTATTCGTACAAACTGGCTATTGTGTTATATACCAATGAAACCGCAATTAAATTTTGAATACAACAGTACCAAAAAAAGTCGAGATATTTTTTAGCCGATGCGGGTCCTCTCCTCTTTAGATTAGTACAAAATAGAGAATATGTTGATCGTTTTTGTTCTTGTATTTATTTTGTATTGGGGCTGTGACGGAATAAAAATATTTATAAACCTGTACCTTCCGAAAATTCTAAAGCATATCAGTGCCTTGGTATCGATAAGTTTAGTTCAAAGACTGGTTTCGATAAGAGCTGAATCGTGATTGATTTTAATTCATACCTCGTTGATGTACGATTAGTTTAAAAAATCAAGATAACTTGGTCCAGGTAATATTTATTAGGATTCTTTACTGCATTATGTTTTAAATACAGAAAATTGAACGTAAGTAGAGATAAGCTATCTATATTAATATTCCAAAAAAATGTAGCCCGAAACTGTATAAAGAGCATAAAAAGTTACCCATTAAAGTTAAAGCGTGCTTCGAATTGGCATTTATTAATGGAACATAGATCAAACCCGAGATGAAATACTTGTGTCATCATGAATCAAGCCAGGATAACACTACTGAAGTCAAAATCGAACCGAAATAAATTGGTCAATATTTTTTAATTTAAACAAATAATTTTTTATTTGAATTGACAAGAATTTATAAGGGAGCATCAGATGTATTTATACAACTCTTGTAAATTTGTAACAATCTGAGTCCATCAATCAATCAACGGAATATGTCAGCAGAGACGATGATCCATCACCAGGTACAATCGATCACACGTCCACACTCCATAAAAACAAGATACATGATTTCAGAGAGTGTTTGCTATTTGATTCTGGAGTTTAAGTGGTTCTGGCAATTGTTGGATATAAATTCCACAAATCCGGTGCAAAAATTACAGTTCTTTTAATTGGCTATTTTAATGAGATTTTTTTTTACTGCAAAATTTGTAAAAGATTTTCATAATGACAGCAAAAGTTTTCGTATTCCTTCTTGTCTGCGCCATTTCAGGTAATTAAGGTTTAATCGAAATTTTATATATTTACACAGATTTACACCGGGTTCGGTATCGGTTTTATACTGATCGTATCTTCAATTTTAAAAGTCAGTACAACCAATTAAAAATCGCATTTCGAATTTTAAAGAAATTAATAAGCAAATGAATTTGTTTAGAAATAAGCTGGGCTATCCCCGATTATGCTACTACAACCCGGCCTCCATCCTACCCATTGGCGGTTAGGACCCCGTATGCCAATATCTGGCTCCCAGCTAATGAACTCCCTGGAACGTGGCCCTGTTTCTGGTAACTTATAATTAGTAATGTAAAATAGGATTAGTAATTTCAACAGGACTTCTAAACGGGGTCAGGGCCATGAACTATTGGCCAGGGGCTCAAACGATTTGGAAATGAGGCGATTTCGCCAAAGTCTCTCCAAAGCGTCAAAAACACCGAAAAATTCGAATTTTACTTGAGAGTTTATCTCAGAACCGATGACACCTTCCGGGTTGAAATGCGTGTCAAAAATTTTGAATGTGTAAAAAAATTACAGGACCGGAAAGGATAAAGGATGGACTGGTTTGGTCAGAGTGGATGGAGTCACATACGTTTACATGGGAAATCCAAGCGGTTTCCAAAATAGAGCCAAACAAACTAGTGCCGTTATCACGCCAACCCAAACCCACTTTGGCATCACGGCTGGTACCGTTGACCTCAATGTGACCTTCTTCTCCCCCGTCGAATATAAGGACATGATGAAGCAGTCCATCCCACTCTCCCATGTTTTTGTATCGGTCAAATCCAACGATGGGGCTAACCACGAAGTCCAGCTTTACATGGATATTACGGGTAATAAGCTAGTCCAGTGGACAGAGAAATAAAGCCTAATTAAGTTCATACTTTGAAATTTTAAAATGCTTCCGCAGGTGAATGGGCAACAAGCGACAACAGCGCGGTGGTAACTTGGACTCCAAGTACGACCCCGGAGGGTCTTAAAGTCTGGTCCACCCAACTTCAAAACCCGGTTCTATTCGCAGAAAACGACGAGTATGCCCGATGGGGGGAAGCTGTAATTGCCACCTCTGCCGATGCCACCCATGGGTCAGGCTCCGATAACGAAATGCGGACCACTTTCAACACGTCCGGAGCTCTCGGCAACAACCACGACACGAACTATCGATGCGCCGAATGTGACTGGCCAACGTTTGCCTTCGCCCACAGTCTCAACTCTGTCGTTTCCGGTGCTTCTGTCCAATATGTCGTGGGACACATTCGAGAAGATAACGCTAATTTCCTCGGGACACCCCAACAGGCTTTGTGGAAGGACTACTGGCCAACTAAATCGGAGATGTTGGACTTCTTCTGGTCCGATGTCCTCAGATCCCTGACCACTGCCAATGAATTGGACATCAAGATCCTCAACGACGCTTTTGCCGCTGGGGGTCAATACTATGCCGATATTTTGACCCTCTCTCTCCGTCAAGCTTATGCCGGTAACGAATTCAGCGGAAACAAGACGAACCCCATCCTTTACCAGAAGGAAATCTCATCTGGGGGTTTTATGCAAACCGTTGACGTGATTTACCCCTCCGGGCCAATGTTCTACTACCTCAACGTCGATTACCTCCGACTCCTTTTGGAACCTTTGTTCTTGCAGATGGAAAGTCAGGTGTGGACGAAGCCATTCGCCATGCACGATATAGGAGCTCCATATCCCAATGCCCTGGGCCAGTCCTACGGATTCGACATGCCTATCGAAGAGTCATCCAATATGATCTTCATGATCGGTGACATCGCATTCCACCCCGAAACTCCCGTAAATGAAGCAATCGAATATGTGAACAAGCATTGGGCGATCATGGAACAATGGGCAGAGTACCTCTACCACAACTGCTTGTACCCTGTTAACCAGTTGACCACCGATGACTTCATCGGAGCGACTGAGCTCAACTCTGGGCTAGCCCTTAAGGGTATTCTAGGCATGGCTACCTTCTCAAAGCTAGCCGAGTTGATCGGGAATACGAATGCGACCACATTTTACGCCAATGCTGTTCAATCCTATGTAACCACGTGGATCCAAGAGTCGATGCACGTGGACGGAGATCACTTGAAGATGGAGTACAATGTGACTGATGGTTATCAGTTCAAGTACAATGCTTATCATGACAAGCTCTTCAACTTGAATGTCATCCCGCAAGAAATTTACGAGATGGAAGCGGCCTACTATTTGACCAAGTTGGAACCCTATGGCATCCCATTCGTTTCTACTCATGATTACACCAAAACTGGTGGGTAACTTCGTTAAAATTCATATTTTTTAGTTCGAACTTAGGAAATTAAACACCAATTCATAATTAAAAATAATACAAATGCAGATTGGGAGATGTGGACAGCAGCCGCGTTTGGTGAAGCAAATCCCGAATTGAAAACAGGTTTGATCGAAGGACTTGGAAAGTTCTTGCGTTTCACACCTCAACGAGTTCCATTCACGGATTGGCATGTGACAGCTACATCGAATCGAGTTGGTTTCCAGGCTCGACCTGTCGCCGGGGGTCACTTTGCCCTCTTGTCTCTTGCTCTTGCAGAGAATAGCCGGAAATAGTAGGAAGTTTAGCTGCTTAAAAATATATCTTGTTTTTCCCTAGGAGATCAACCGTTTTTATCTCGTAATTTGATCAAAATTTAAGCTATGGATCTCAAGTTATTTCTACATTTGAAACCAGAAGGGACTCTTAAAAATATTCGAAACTAAAGTCTCAGAAGCAGTCAAAATGGTATAAAAGGATAGCCTCTAAAGGATTGTGACATTTTAAAATAAAATAGGTTCATATTTTGGTCGAAGTGGGCAAAATAACTATCTTTACTTAAGGTCCCTATCCGATAGGCTGTCTCACATTGCCCTTACGAGACGTTCTCCCTCCCCACAAAAGTCAGGGAAAATTCAAACTCACTCCTCAAAGAAGAGGGAAACCAAAACATAAACACGTTCCTTGGTCATTTTTTGTGTGAGGGCTCATCCACAGATTACGTTGCACAAAACAATTTTTCGGAACCCCCTACTATAAAACTTTGTATATTTAAATATTTAAAATATTGCACTTCCCTAATCTCAACCCCCCCCCCCCCCCCCCTCTCCTCTCTTCGTAAATAAATTATATATTAACATTTTGATTTTGACTTTGGCTCCGCGATAGAAAATGTTTGATGTTTGACTTGGAATGATGCCTAATTAGTAATTTGGAGTTATATATAATACAATTAACGATTGTGATGTCAGATGTGTAATGCATAATAATTTCGAATGTTAAATGTTCTAACCTAACTATAGATATGGATTCTATAATAACAACATCTCATCTCATCATCATTTCTCATTATTAAGTGTTGAAAACACTTTATGCGAACGACAAGTCCGTCTGTCCGTCCGTCTGTCCGTCCGTCCGTCTGTCCGTCCGTCTGTCCGTCCGTCTGTCCGAGCGATAACTGGAGAACGGCTTGACCTACGGTCACCAAATTTTGCACACTTATTCCTTGGGTCCTAACACAGGCTAAGTTCGAACTTGGGTCAAATCGGTCGCACCCCCTGACCCCCATCAATTAAACCCCAAAACAAACCATTAAATCAAACAGAATAGTGATATGTAGGAGTCCAACGCCAGGATAGAGCTCTTACTCATTTTAAAACCGACGCTTGGGTAGTTTACATTACACTCTATGTCTATCATCTATACATGATAATACCCTGAACCTATATTTCAGAGTGCGAAACCTGGGATTTTTGGGGAAATTGAGATATGGGGTTTAAACGATTCCCATGAGTAATAGAACATCTTTGACGGATACGGGACCACTCCTACTGACACCAGGGTGCAAAACCCGGGCTTTTTGGGGAAATTGAGATTTAGTTTGTTTATCGTTATATTTTCAACACTTGGTTACACCCGTTACATCGGTTTATTGTTATGTGCATAACGTTCACATAACACATAATGAGAAATGATGAATGACAAATGAATGAGGAAGACGAAGCACAAAGCATGTGCAACGCAGTTCACAGTGCAGTTGTAGTTTGATCTTATGCAATGGCAATGCAATGCAGAATGTCAAATAAATTATTTGTTGAATGTTGAATGTGGAATCGGATTCGGAATTCCAAATTCATTCGGAATCGGAATGTCAAAGTCAAATCAAATCACAAATCGCAAATTCTGAACAATATAGTTATATATCACATATATTAAATTCAATATTATGATTTATGATGAACTAGGCAGCCATAGGCCCGATATCGGGCCTTAAAATTGTAGATAAACGTTTAGTGACAGCCTACTATATTATCCAATTCTATGGTGGCAGCTAATTTCAAACAAAAAGTTTCGGGCGTGAGTGTGAGCCACAGCAATTTTTACGATTGTACATTGCACCCTTAGGTAAAGATACGGACACCTCTGAACGTTGCCCTACTCGTTATTGGTTATTTAAACCAATGCCGTTGTTTAAGGGTTCCGATCTAGAACCCTTAAAACATCCATTCCCCAAGAATTTCCTCACTGTCCTATCTAAATAAGTACTATCATTGAACCCTGCCCCAAACACCCTCCATACACTAAACCTTTCTAATCACTAATTCACATTCAAAAGGAGATACGCGTCCTCACCTCACTCCGTAAATTTGGCAATGACCAAAATTAGACCTTTTGGCTGTCTGAAGGTCAGGGTGCCAAAATTTTGAAATTTCAGCACAACAGAAAGATTTCTCGGTGACACGATAATTTCGAAATTTCGAAGACTTTGACCGTTTCAAGGTCAAGAGGTCAAAATTTCAGAATTCCAACATAGCCAAAGTATTTTCCGAAGCTCAGCGGTGTGAATTGATATGTCACACGACCATTTACATACAATATTACGCAAGGTCATGTAAGCCTAGGTCACAGGTCACAGAATTTCAAAAGGTCATATAGCCTACGCCAGTTCAAAATTTTTTTAAGAATTTTTGGCTATTTCAGTTTTTTAAAAAGTCAGCCCAGTAAAAAACGTATAGCTGGAACATCAGTTATCCCCATACAAATGGCCTCTTATATTATAATAGACTAGGCAGCCAGAGGCCCGTATCGGGCCATACTGGAGCTCAGCCAATAAGCGATAGTATTATAGTATTTAACTTCAGACACACGCCCAAGACAAAGGTGAATCTAAACCCCCAAAAATCCGAAACTTCAAAGCCCCACACTTAGCAGCCTCCGTATTCTGTTCTCTTATATTCTCTTTCTATATGTCGACGACGGACAGGACCTCAGAACTCCTGTTAACCTGTACGACACTACTTTAAAGTTTATTGCTATCCCGGTACCTAAAATAGCTGATAAGAGCTTTTCCGTGGAAGAAGAACATGTCATTTTTGATGAGCAAGCGAGTGAGTGAGATTTTAAGACCCTTTTACTTTTGGTTTTAAACAATTAAATTAAACAATGTGCAATGTTTTTAAAACAACACCTGCACCTCCACACTTTCTTTAAAGCGATTGAATGAATTTTTGAAGAGATTTCGATAATTTAAACAGCTTTAAAGGTCATGGGCTCAAAATTTTAACTTAACCGAAAGGTTTCACGGTGGAAGGAGATGTGAATCGCTATATCACACGATGATTTAAAAATTTCGATGACATGGAATGTTTTAAGGTCAATGTGTTAAATTTTTAAATTCCAACTCAACCAAAAGCTTCCTCAGTGAAAGAAGATGTAAATCGATGTATCAGGCGATGATTTAGAAATTTTGGCGACTTTGACCGTTTCAAGGTCAATGGGTCAAAACTTCAAAATTCCAACACAACCAAATGATTTCTCGGCAAAAGAAGTTGTCAATAGATGTCACACGATAATTTCAAAATTTCGACAACTTTGACCATTTCAAGGTCAAGGAGTCAAAATTTTAGAATTCCAACATAGCCAAAGCATTTTTAAAAGTACTGCGGTGTAAATCGATATGTCGCACGACCGTTTACATACAATATTATGTTAGGTCAGGTTAGCCCAGGTCACAGGTCATAAAATTTCAAAAGGTCATATCACCTACGCCAGTTCAAACTTTTTTTAAGAATTTTTGGTTATTTCAGTTTTTTGTTTAGTCAACCCAGTAAAAAACGTATAGCTGGAACATCAGTTACCCACAGACGGCTAATTTTATGTATATGGATGTGCAATAATGATGCAATATTGTGTATTGTGTTTATTGAATATGACCTAGACACTGCGAGTGTCCCTCTTGTGGTGAGGTGTATTTGGTAGAACGAAAAGAGAAAAGAAAATCCCATTCTACAGACGATCTCATCGTCTAAATATGACATGACCAATCAAAATTCAAATCATAAATCCCAAATATGTAAAATGTTGAATGTAAAATGTATAATTCGAATATGTAATAGATGTCAATTCGTAAATGATATCCCATGACCCATGTTTGACGTGCAATGGAATTTCAGAATTTGTCGAACCAGATATTAATGCATTTCACATTTATATATTATTGTCAAATAGCAAATAGTATGTGCAACAGTGCAACAGTCAACAGTACAACAAACAACGCGATGTCAGGCAGAATTACGTTACTTCAACGTGATGTGTGGATCGCTCATCGCTTTGGTTCCCGCAATTTATTGTTGAATGTAAAATCTTACTTTACCCCAAAAATCTCAGGACCATCATGATTTTCCAAAAAATAGTTTAAAATCGCATCATCTTCGTTCATATCGGGTAATCGTAACTTTTTTTTGTCCTGGAATATTCTATTTTTAAGGCTTATCAGAACTAGGAACTTTGTTTTTCGAGTTTTTGCATTCTGTAATTAAAATTAATTAATTACGATTAATTAACTAAGATTAAGTATTTCAGCGGAATTAAACAAAAATTCACAAAACAAAGTTCCTAGTTCTGATAAGCCTAAAAAATAGAATATTCCAGGACAAAAAAAAGTTACATTTACTCGATATTGACCAAGATGATGCGATTTTCAGATTAACATTGCGCTTACGATGATGGGGAGGGGAGTGTCGTCACATGCAGGAGCCTTAATGATATTTTTCCAATATTGTCAACTGAATTTTAAATCATCAAGAGGTTATAAATTACTCTGACTTCAAAATTCCAACTAATGCCAGAGTAATATTTGAAAAGAATCTAAAATCTAACTCCTCGTCGTGTTTCCAATATATTTTTTAAAAAACTTAGAGAAACATTATTTGTAACCTTAATATGAAGTTGATATAAAAATAGGGTGTCAGAAAGGGCTAAAAGGAACCATGTCAATTGTACTTTGAAATAATAACTTATTGACTCATTGGCATTTACTATATACTATAGGATAGGGTTAGTTAAACCAGCCTCTCCTCTGTTAGTTTAAACACATTCTTGTTGACGTACATTTAATGTATGCAGTTAATAATTGAACCATGTTTTATAAACATAATCTTTGTTAATACATGTATCTGTGGAATAAAAGATCAAATTATACCGGTGATTGGAGATCACTCCTTTTTCTCTGTTATCACAACCACCATAAATCAAATTAATAACCGATGAGTTCGGTTGCACTGGGAATGAAAACAAATTATTTAACAGTTGTATCAATCACAGAAATAAATTTGGTACTGGTAAACCGTAAACCCCTTAATACAGTATTACCCGGTATAAAAGACCCCCGTAATAATTTATCGCTTTCTCCAATATCTTTCCAATAACTCAATACACCAGAATTTACGTTGACTCACGGGTTCTTTTAATTTTAAATTCTAAAGACATGTAGAGGTATTATGGCCCTAGGTTGGATGTGAGTTGGGGATTTATTTCGGGATCCTATATTTTTTAATCCGCATAAATCAATGGTTTTAATGCAATTTTTCTATTCTTCGATATTTTAATTTTCTAAAACCTAATGAAATTTACTCAAATTCTTCTCTAATTATGCTTATTTGAGGGAGAGATTTTTTTTTTCGGTGGGGAGTTATTCGGACAATAAAATAACCTAACTACAGCCAACAGCTTGTTTTAAATTTTGATATACGGGACAAACGGGACCTAATCATGTACATACAAGTGTGTTGTATCAAATCATAAAAAACATCAAACGTTTGTAGCCATTCGACCCATAAAAACCAAAGCATATCTCTTGTACATGATCAATCAATCAAGCAAGTGTCAAGCGGAATGATCCATCAACTTTACAATCGAACACAGATTCGCACTCCATGAAAGCATGATAATTGATATCTGAGCTAATTAGCGAATACGTGTAATATTTGTTTTGCCATTACCCTTTAAGTGGGCCTGTCTGATGATTCTAGGCTATAAATTCCACAAACCGGGTAGGGAAATTAGTCAGTTGCTTTTAAATCGGGTGTGGATTTGTATGACTTCCAGTCTCAGATCCTAAACATATTCATCATGGCTTCGAAATCTCTGGCATTCCTGCTTTTCTGCGCCGTTGCACGTAATTAATATTTAATTAATACCATATTTTCATAATTAGATCCCTGGTGGGGGTTATATTCAGGGTTTTTTTTGGGCTAAATGAATTTTTTAAGAGGGTCATATTAATGGTCTCGTTCTTGTATGAATTAAAATTTTACAACAATTATAATAATTTGAATGTTGATCAATGATAATAAGTAATTTTACGGTTTAAACAGTATTTTAAGCGCTTATTTTTCGGTAGGATTTTATTTCGGGTTGTTTTCAAACACTTCAAATGGATGGGGCTTTATTTCGGGGATCCAAGTCAGTGTAATTTGTATAATGGCAATGGTCCATATCTTTACCACCCCACCCGAAAATTTTCTTCCGCATATTTTCCGATTTATTCATGAAACTAAATTCGCATTTATATAAAAAATGTTTTAAACTACTTGAAAAATAATCACCATTCGATTTTTTTAGAACAAAGTTGGGCAATCCCTGATTATGCAACTACAACTCGACCTCCATCCTATCCACTAGCAGTTCGAACCCCTTATGCCAACATATGGCTTCCAGCTAATGAACTCCCTGGAAATTGGCCTTGCTTCTGGTAGCTACTCTAACTTATAACTTAATAGCGAATTAAAGCCATTAATATTTAGCTAAAATTGTACAATATAAACTCTAAAAATAATAGGACTGGAAAGGCAAAAGGATGGACTGGGTTAGTCCGAGTTGATGGAGTCACGTACGTTTACATGGGAAATCCAAGCGGTTTCGAAAACAGGGCTAAACAAACTAGTGCCGTTATCACGCCAACCCAAACCCACTTTGGCATTACGGCTGGAACCGTTGACCTCAATGTGACCTTCTTCTCCCCCGTCGAATATAAGGACATGATGAAGCAGTCCATCCCACTCTCCCATGTCTTTGTATCAGTTCAATCCAACGATGGAGCTAACCATGAAGTCCAGGTTTACATGGACATCACAGGTATGACGGTCCGATTTCTTATTCGTTGTCTTAATCGGAAATATATTAATGTGCCCACCCAAACTGGGAAGTTACCCACCCAAAATATTAAGTGGCCTAGATGAATTTGCCCACACCAAATAAAATAATCTGTCCGGTGAAGTTTTGATACCGCCCACACGTTGCATGAAAATGCCCATGCTCATTATGAAGTTGCCCACTGAAATCGGATTTTGACCACATCATATACAATTTTCATTTATATAGACAGAATCAATATTTTTCAAAGTCAGTAGTCAGCAGTTTCTAAACTACTAAAACATTTAACAGGTGAATGGGCAACAAGCGACAACAGCGAAGTCGTGACTTGGACCCCAAGTACAACCGCAGAAGGCCTTAAGGTCTGGTCCACCCAACTTCAAAACCCTGTCTTATTCGGAGAATATCAAGATCATGCCAAATGGGGAGAGGCCGTAATTGCCACCTCTGCTGATGCGACCCACGGGTCAGGATCCGATATGGAGATGCGAGGCACTTTCAACACGTCCGGAGCTCTAGCCAACAACCACGACACGAACTATCGATGTGCCGAATGTGACTGGCCCACTTTTGCCTTCGCCCACAGTCTCAACTCTGTCGTTTCCGGGGCTTCTGTCCAATATGTAGTGGGACACATTCGAGAAGATAACGCCAACTTCTTGGGGACACCTCAACAGGCCTTGTGGAAGGACTACTGGCCAACTAAATCTGAGATGTTGGACTTCTTCTGGTCCGATGTCCTCAGATCCCTGACCACTGCTAATGAATTAGACATCAAGATCCTCAACGACGCTTTTGCTGCCGGAGGTCAATACTATGCCGATATTTTGACCCTGTCTCTCCGTCAATCTTATGCCGGTAACGAATTCAGTGGTAACAAGACGAACCCCATCCTGTACCAGAAGGAAATCTCATCTGGAGGCTTCATGCAAACCGTTGACGTGATCTACCCCTCTGGGCCAATGTTCTACTACCTCAACGTCGATTATCTCCGACTTATTTTGGAGCCTTTGTTCTTCCAGATGGAAACCCAGGTTTGGACACAGCCCTTCGCTATGCACGACATCGGAGCCCCGTACCCCAACGCTTTGGGACAGGCTTATGGCGGAGACATGCCTGTCGAGGAATCATCCAACATGATCTTCATGGTCGGTGACATCGCTTTCCATCCAGAAACCCCTGTTGACCAAGCCATTGAGTACGTCAACAAGCATTGGCCAATTATGCAACAATGGGCCGAATACTTGTACCACAACTGCTTGTACCCCGTTGACCAGTTGACCACCGATGATTTCATTGGGCCCACTGAATTGAACTCCGGATTGGCCCTCAAGGGTATCTTGGGAATGGCTACCTTCTCCAAATTAGCTGAGTTGATCGGGGATACGAATGCGACCACATTCTACGCCAATGCTGTTCAGTCCTATGTAACCACTTGGATCCAAGAGTCGATGCACGTGGACGGAGATCACTTGAAGATGGAGTACAATGTGACTGATGGTTATCAGTTCAAGTACAATGCTTATCATGACAAGCTCTTCAACTTGAATGTCATCCCAGAAGAAATTTACGAGATGGAAGCGGCCTACTATTTGACCAAGTTGGAACCTTATGGCATCCCATTCGTTTCTACTCATGATTACACCAAAACAGGTGGGTAACTTCGTTAAAATTCATGTTTTTTATTTTGATCTTAAGAAATTAATTGTAATTATTTAAAAATTCAGATTGGGAGATGTGGACAGCAGCCGCTTTTGGTAAAGTCAACCCCGAATTGAAAACTGGTTTGATCGAAGGACTTGGAAAATTCTTGCGATTCACACCTCAACGAGTACCATTCACAGATTGGCATGTGACAGCTACGTCCAATCAAGTTGGGTTCCAAGCTCGACCTGTCGCCGGAGGTCACTTTGCCCTCTTGTCCCTTGCTCTTGCCGAAAATAGCCGAAAATAATTAAATATATTCTGCGTTATATGAATTATAAATTACTCAATAAATAGATGTTTATGTTAAGTTAATCTTTATCACGCTTTTTTGTCTAATTAGCTTGCATCAGTCATCGTTGTCAAACACATCCTTGTCGCGGTCATCCTTGTCTCAGAAACCTCTGTTCCGGATAACTTCGTGCCTCACAGCTTTTTACCTGTCTCAGACAGTTGTGCCCCAGACAACATTGTCCTGGTCACCCTTGTCCCAGACAACATTGCCCTAGTCGTCTTTGTCCCAAACTTATCGATTCCGTTGATTTTTGTCCCGGTCAGCCTTGCCAATGGTTCTTTGTTGCGATACAAATTCCCAATCGGGCCATTTTATGAACAAACAAAACCCACTCCCTTTTTAAGCCACCCTGTGTATCATTTTACGGAACCATGGCCAAAAATTTTATGTCTCCATAAATAGAAATTTTTAATGTGTACGTGTACTGTAAGTGTAGTGGGTGTTGGAATTCGAGGGAATTACTATGCATGTAAATTGGAAAGGGAAGCTCCGAAATCACGGAACACACACACTTTGAAATGAAATTATTAAAGCCTTGAGGGAGAGAAAGCCCGAATCCGGGTAACTTACATTTTACAAAATACAACAAACTTATACAACATTCACATTCGGAGTTTCGGAGATGAAATAACATCCTTCCTCTCTACGGACACTCACCTCCAACAGAATTTATAAATTATAACGTAATAGGCATTGGAATTACACTTGTTGTGTTACTTGTGTTCCATTTCTAACTTCATATACGCCTACGGAGACTTCACCTAAGAACTCATTGATTTATGGACATTCTTCTAAGCCCTTCGGAGCTCAGTGAGAACTTCACATGGAACATTTCAAACACCTTCCTTGTCTGGAAGACACCCACACTTTCCGACATTTCGAACCAAAGAGGTTAAGGATGACCTCCGAACCTAGCAAAAATTGGGTGTTTTTATAGGCTTTCTTATTGGTTTATTTGGGAAAAAACCAAGTCTCTTGAAATTACGACGGCATTATATTTGCTTACATATAGCCACAACTTTGGTAAAAAATTGTAATTAAAAAATACAGGTCCTCTGCTTAAAATACGTAGGTAAAAAACCGTAAATATTCTTGATTGTAATTTAAATTTAATTTAATAAAGTTGCAAATGCTGCTGACATGAATCGGTCTACGTCCACTTTATAGTAAATGAACACATACAATTTTTATATTTTTTTCAGATTAATTGCGAATATGTCACTAGCAATGACTTAATCCGGAATAAGAAAATAATATATATTTTAGTAAATGTGAAGTTTGTCTAGGTTTGTTTATTGACATCAAGTTACCTTCATTCATTAAAAAATATTTAAATAATACGATTAAGGTTAAGGTTATTACACGTAGATTAATAGTAATGTTTTAATAATATAAATGAGACACAACATAGTGATTTTTCTCCTTCAGACATGAGATTAATCAATTAATTATAGAACACATATTTTGATAATTCATAATTATCTTTTTGAAGTATGTAATTAATTGTATATTTTTTAGAGGATCTCACGAATATTCAAAATTAATAATTTAGACAAGTTCAACAGGTAATTTCAATAAAACTTGTACATTACAGTTTTACAGTGTATTTATCCTATTTTAAATTTTTTTTAAATACTTAAATAGTTAATTAAAGAGTTTTTACTCAAAATTGTTAGTTAAAACCCATCTTCTTATAACAGGACTGTCTAAAAATTAAAATGTCTTCGGATCAAATTAACTTCTTTGTACCTTTGACAAAGCTGATACAAACCAATGCCAACAGAACATTATATATATAGGGGTCATTAAAGTTTTGTGAAAATTGATATTTCATTCGAAATTCTTAAATATTAACCATTTTTATCTTTTGTTATAAACCAAACTCGTTGGCTTTCAATGGTACACACATTTAATCTGACAAACAGTCAAATAATAAACTCTGATAACACATTAATAGCTCGACTTGGGAAAAAAACATTGCAAAAAAATAACTCAATCCACCATCAGATCTAAATCATTTGGATTTAAAGCAACAAACCTTTCATTTAATGTCGTAAAAATGATCAAATCAACATTTTCGCAAACCCATTGTCACTCAACAAACTTTGCCAATCAACAAAGTTAAAAAAAATCCAGTGGGAGTTAGTTTAACCTCTTTGACCCCCTCCGTTTAACAAAACGGATCCCAAAAATAATATGGTCAGGAACTGACGTAATATCTCAACACGCTTAGTTCGAGAGGAATTAAAGGGAACTCTGGGAAGGAGGAACCGCAGCGCAGTAAGTGGAATCCAGATGGGAAAATTCCCATGTGAAATCACGTCTCGATTATTTTTTTAATAGAAACTTAAACCTTCACCAAACAGTTGTATATAAATAATATAAAAATAACTCTGCATTATCATTCATTTCTATCGTAATAAGTGAGAACTAGATGTGAATTCCTGTAGAATTTTGGCGGATCGATAAATTCTAATTTATAAATTGTAATAAACCGTGTTGCAAACGCAGATCGGAAAAGGGTGAAACCACAATACCCTTGTCCGAAACGTTTGAGATATTTTATCCAGTAATCTCACGTTACCCCAACCATAGAGTGAAATTCTATACATTGTTGAATTGTATGTGATAATAGCTTTCCAACGATGTATCGGATTTATAGGGGTTAGTTTTTTGCAAAAATATGTGACCCTTGACCGCAGACCATTGACCTTTGACCTTTGACCATTGACCTTTGACCATTGACCTTTGACCTACAAGATTCTCAAACGAACTTAGCCTCCTCTGGAAGGTCATAAATAAATGGTTTCCCGAAAAAAAAATTTTAAAATATTCAACTGTTCAAGAGTTGTTAGAGCACGGACGGACAGACAGACGGAGTAAAACCATTAAAGGGTTTTCTCCTTTAATAATAAGGGTCCCTCCTGAAGGGACCCCAGAGTTTGAGGCAATCGCAGTCATGCGGTTATCATTCTGAATTCTGGTTGATTTCGACAAGTTGGAACATTTCAAGAATTCGCAATTTCAAATTCGCAACAAATTCATAATAAATGCTTTCTCCAACTCAGACTTGTCCTCTGGGAACGGGATGAGATTTTGCGAATTTCTAAATATAGAACAACTTCTAAACTTCTGTACATAATTGAATTGCAGATCCGAAAGGAATTATCACGGCCAATGCTTCCATCAACTTAAAGTACCTACGGGATTGTTGAGACTCTCTGTCCTATACCTTATTTGAAGAATCTGTCAACTACTTATGTTTTATATATGACTCTCCGTGTTACTTACACAATATTAAACGCGTAATTTTATGAATTTATAAATTGCTGAAGCATAATCACAAAAGAAGGGCCTGGTTCTTCGGTTAGTTTTGCAGGGAGATGTATTTGATATTTTGAGGCTCAACTTGAGTCGTTCAGAAATAATTACTAAAATATTTTTTGAAGAAATTTTGGACAAGTAAATGTCGATATCTCAAAATAAAAGCAGGAAATGTTTTTCTAACTATATAGATAGGTTATCCCCCCGTTTTTTCGCCAACATCAGAACTGAAGTCTCCTAATTAATTATCATTACAAGTGCTTTAAGTTGAACTTTCTTTAACTCAACCAGTTGATATAAAACCAGTCCGTTTTTGTGGACTCAGTTCATATCATTATGCCCAATTCATATGATACAGATTTAAAAAAAAAAGAATATGCCAGTTTAAAAAATGATTTCGAGGATCTCAACCTGAACAGAAGTTTCGATTTTTTCCCTTAAAATTCGAGTTTAAACAATTGCTATATATGCTTGCTTTTTTAATTCTTTTGAAAGTGAAAAATGAACCCCCACCTCCAAATAAAAACCGATCGACTGGAAGCTATGCATCACATTTTGGCTAAAGTTCTAATAGCTTCAAGAAGGAATGCAAAGGCATTGATTGGCAGGTGTATATCAGTTTTTTTTAAATTATTAATCGACTCAACGTAAAAGTGCTGACAGTTATTCTCGAAAAACCCTTACAAGCCTTGTATATTACTTTTATTTTAAATTATTAATTGTTCATATTTTATGGACAACCCTGGTTCAAAATTACAACCACTTTTCCACGACTTTTTAGTAAGACTACAGACTTCTGGGACTGGAGACACGTCTTAATCCGATCTTGTTATAAGATTAGCAAATAGGAGGACAAAATTATATTTCATGTCTTGTAGAGTAGGAAGAGTCTCCATTTTTCCCGAGATGAATCTCCGCCGTTGATTGTCAAATTAATTTGAGGAGAAGGCTTGACGACGGCTAAGTTCCTTGGTTGAAGGCTGACTGCGGCTTTTTGCCGTGGTTTTCTGCTCTAATTGCTAAAAAGCGTGTTATAATCTGATTTCGGGGCATTCAGGGGCTAAAAATCGACGTCACATGGACGTCCATTGATTGAAACTATTGAAAGGGTCAAAGGTTAAGTTGCACCAGGTTTCTGAATTTAGAATTTTTGAAAAAATTGTGATTATTTTTTTGAGCTTGGAGTTGGATTGGAACACATTCTGCCCGGAGGACCCTCCTAATAAATGACCCTGTTCCATGTTTCAATAAATATAAACGACTGAGGTTTGGTGGTAGAGACTAAAATTCCCACAGATTTGCTTATCTTCGACCCAAAAGCTTCTTCGAGAAAGAATTTAATAACGTTTCTTATTTTAAGGTTTCTGCTTAAAATGGCTTCATAAGTTATGTGCTTACTCATCCTCATACGATGAATTTTATTAATTAATTGGGTCTATTTTTTAAATTTAATCGTGTGACCTTTCCCGAACGGGAGGATCGCTGAAACTTTTTTGACGGTTTGCTATGATTTAAAGAATTTAAAGCTTTCCGACTCTGCCTGTTCGTGAGATTTAACACACGTGTAGTATGATCCCAAACCAGACTAAATATTCTAGATTTTTCTCATCGAATCGGACCTTTATTGATCAGTAATTCCAAGTCAAAGGAACCATTCCGTAAATGCTCATTAACCAATTTTTGATTAATAAAGATAATGGGAATTTTAAATGCCATGAGGTATAGTTTGATCTGCTTAATTTAATTTAATCTACTCCAGATTTTTATTGTCTGTGGAAATTAATAAATCGCGTTTTTAAGTTCACTTAAGGGCAGTGTAAGTGAGGTGCACTGTCAAAGGGTACATTTTTCGAATAACTCTATATTATATACATGGTTGAAAAGATACAAGTCAAGTTCTAGTCAACGATGCGAATGACTTTACTCTATGGTTGGGGAAACCTGAGATTCTTGTACAAAATGATCCCTGTGTCAGAACAACAACGTTAAATGGTATTTGACTTCCAATTTCGTGTGGTGGTCTCACCCTTTTTCGATGTGCGTTTACCACGATCTATTAGCTTATTAGAATGCAAAGATACTACATAAATAGGTCCCTGTTATGCGCTTGTCCATGGTTTTGTTGAGCCTTCATTCATTCCTTAGTTCCTTAAACTGCGTTTGTAATTTGTCGGCCTTGTCGAAAGCATACTTTGCATACGATAGTATTAATAATACTAGGAATTGGGACAAAGACGGCAGAAGAATCACGTTTACAAAAGCTACAAAATGATGATGATGTTCATGTTGCCAAAGGAGTCAGCCTGTCATTAGCATCTGTGTCATTTTCCTAATGTCCCTTACAAATGAGAGTGACACTGACAGGGCCCCAGTTCCAGCCTCTCATTTACGATCTCCATATTCTGATTTCGGAATACTCCCTATCCACTATGCCGAAAAACGAAAATATGTCCGAAATATACCAAACGTACCAAACAAAGGGCGATACGGTCGTCGCCGGTTTGTTTTCTAAGCATAACGAACGGCGAGTACTTTTGCTATAAAGACAGCTTATATACACATTGATGAATCTAAGTGGTTAGTTCTTGGGATTATTATGTTAATGTCTAACCATCTTATAAACTACGAGACCTACACTGCCTCGATCCTATTTCAGATCAGACGGACACGATCATCGTGATGACAGACAGACGGACATAGTCATGGCATAATGCCGTGACTGCCTCGGGCTTAAAAGTGAAAGTACAAAATAAATGCAAAAAATACCATGTTTTAAGCATAAAGAGAGGTTGAAGACTTTTTATTCTTCCGCATTTGACCCCTTGCATTGTCCTCTTGATTAAGCCAATTTAAATACATTATTTTGCATTTAAAAGGCTAGAAACTGGAAAGTATGTAGATTGTAGAAGTTTAGTAGCACTTGGTCTCTGTTTCTGGGTCTGTTCCTTACTACATAGACATTCCCAGTTAACAACTACCGAATATAAAATGTGTACGCAAAACATAGCATCTGCAATGTAATAAAATATTCCGAAATCAGCATCAAGTCCCTGTCTCCTAAAATCTGAGGAACCAGCAACTCAGCACCCAACAAACAGCAAAGGACTCTAAAAGACTGAGGAACTAAAAACCAACATCGACAAGGGCCGTTCGGTAAAATGTCGACAGGAGCAAGTTTAACGAGACAAATAAATGTCAGTTATGTCAACTCGTCGAAATCGTCGAGTTACAATCATTGAATTTGTCACTAAAAATCTAGGTCAAAAACCGATGCCCAAAATCACTGACAAAAAGCATCAGGTCGAAAATAAAATCAATCTGATTTTCGGATGTATTTTCGGATTTTATTTGGGAACAACCCCTAAAGACCGCAGTAGGAGAAAGCGTGGATCGTTCGGGAGTTAAAATCCTATTTGAAATGCTAACAAGATTTCATATCGGATTTGCAAATCGCATACTTCTCCCTAAATTCCTTGTTGAAAAGTCAAATTCGTTTATTTTGCAAATTTTAGCACTTTTTCAGACGAGGAGAAAAAGTAGGCGTACTGGAATCATCCCTCCTCAAAAATAAATCCAAAAAATGTGATAGAAATTGGTATAAACCAGACAAAGCTACTTGTAATTACAACTCCTCTACAAGAAATGGCAAAACAAATATTTTAGCAATAAATCGCTAGATTTATACTACTCGACTCTACGAATCTAATCATTTTAATCTGAGATGCGGACAAATGTCCCATTAATTAGGGGGCAAATTCTCATTTTGGAGGGGGGTAGTCTCATTAACTCGTCCCATTAAGTTGACATTAAATGCATTTTAAAAACTTTGTAGCTCTTATATTTAACGATCATCATTAATATATGTTTTAGTAACTGTAAGTATAAGGGGCCTTTAGGGGGCTAGTTGCCCCAATGCCCGGGGGATTCAGCTACGTCAGAAGGTGTCCCGGACCTGATTCCGGTTAAATTCGTCTGGCTTAGAACCAAGAGCATCTGGGGCTTATCCCTGTTTTGTATACAGTTAAAAACCACCACCACCACCGATTTGAACCGGCTATCCCATTGAATTTGTATCCGAGGGGATATGTGCCATGTTATGTAATGTAGTCTAATCACCAAGATCTGCTAGATTTTAGAGCCCAAATTCTAGACTTTTAGACTCTAAAGTTGGTGTAATTTGAAACACGAGTTTAAAAGTACTAGGATATTCTATAGTGTACCATACCACACTCTCGACATTTCCCATTCGAAATGGCAGTGGTGGTCTTTTATACGCGGATAGTATGTACTTTTATACTGCAGTCTTATCATCGTATGTTGGATGTGTGTCGGGATTATTTGAGTGTGTTATTTTTGTGCCTAAAACAAGAGAGTTGAGAAGAGTCATGAATGCATAAATAATTGAGCTCATGAAACCAAAATTCGAAATATTTTATTCATGAATTTGGAAACTGAACACAAGGAGGCCAATGGCTTGAGCTAAGTCAAGGCGTCAAGTGAAACGCAACTTCAATCTAGCCTCTTTCTACACGTCCACAATCTACAGTATAAATAAATCTGGGACAAATAGGAATGTATAACAGTAGAGGAGATCTGTAGGAACGGGCGAATTATAATCATGCCACCCGTAAATGTCGAAATCAACTCCTCGGAATAAGTAACCCTCCGGAATAACGGGGAATAAAGTAACAGAAATAAGTAATTTGCTAAAATAACTCTGGATATATACGCAACAAGCAAGCTTACAGAATATCCCGGAATAAAAGCCCTCCATAATAACTCACCACAACTTTCACCCTGAAATAACTCCCTATACACTTGGGAGCTTCTAAAATACCGTAAATCCCTTCTAAATAGAACCCCACCCTAAATTAATATATTTAAAATGAGAAACAAGGTGGCTTGAGGATCTTTGTGATTTTTTCGATTAAAAACACCCCCGAAATAAAACCCCCAGTTGGAAGGTTTGCAAATTTAAACCCCCAGGGACCATATTTAAAGAAATAAGGTACAACTGCCCATTGTCAAAGACAACATATTTCTAGCTTTATGGTACCACTTCAAATTGTTTTTTTTTGTGAACGTACTTCTGCAATAAATACAGTCCTCAGATTTGGAACTAAACTAAAGAGCTGTCAAGGGAGGTTTCACAGAGCCAAAGCTCCGATTGATTTTTTTGTGAGGAATCCACAACACAAACGAGCGTTAATGACAATAAAGTTAGCGACCCAACTTTATATCTGATAAGTTTAAAAAATTCATAAACAATAGACATGCAAATAAACCCAGCGGAAATCATAAATGGCATACACCAAAAAATCAAGAAAAAAATTAGAAAAAAGAAAATCTAAATATCTCGCCATAATTCGCTCGGGTTGCTGAGAAATCGGGGTGGGAAGTGGGGGGAAATGGGTGCGGGTGGTAAGAGGTTAAGAGCGCGAGAAAACTCGACTTCTTTACCTTACGGCTTTTCTCGCTCGCTCTCTTAACCTCTTAACCCCCGCACCCATTTCCCTCCACTTCCCACCCCCATTTCTCAGCAACCCTAACGAATTATGGCGAGATATTTAGATTTTATTTTTTCTAATTTTTTTCTTGATTTTTTGGCACATTCCATTTCTCATTTCCGACATAAATTTGAGTTGCTAAATTTATTGTCATTAACAGCTATGGCTAGTATTTGTTGTGAATTTCTCACAAAAAAAAGTAAATCGAAGCTTTGACTCTGTGACACCTCCCTTGCAAGGACAGTCCTCAAGTAGAAGCTTATAAATGTCCTGATAATAATATTTGTTTCCCACTTTTTTCTCTCCAAAGTTCAAAAGTTTCTGTTGATGTTTCCAGAGGTTCAAGGATTTTTTTTGAAGTTCGAGAACCGCATAGGTTTCCAAAATTCTTCCCGTTTCGAACGGATGAAGTGACGAGAAAAAAGCATAGTACAGAGCGATAAAATACATATAGATAAACAAATATTATGCAAAACAAGAATCCGAGACCCTTCTTAGTTATGGTTGAAGAGGGGACTTGTTGGCTGGGTTTCGGAAATGGCATGATTTTATGGCAAAATGTCAGCAGAGAATATGACAGGAAATGGACAATCAGGGGATCTCGTTTGAGAAAAATCCTTGTCTTTCTGACTTTCTCAATCTCTTTTCTTGGCTTGTTTATTCCAGAGTTTTGGACCGAAGGACATCCGTACTACTCGCTATTTATTTATTTATTCCTCGAGCAGAAGAGGCACATTTCCCGTTACAATTCGCAATAAATAAATCCACTGTATTGGAAAATAATAACAAGGAGAAAGGAAATAATAACAACTGAAAATTTGCAAACAAAAACATGTTATCGAAGCTGGGTAAGTTTGTTTGTTTTAATTTGAAAGGAAATTGGATAGGGATCGATTTTGCAGGATAAAAATTAGAGCAATTTGGATTAGAAAATCGCGTAAAGGATTGGGTGTCGATATTTATGCCTTTGAAATTTCTTACATCTAAATGCGACTTTAGGCTCCGAATTTTTGGCATAATTTGTTTAAAATTAAAATCCGTGGAAATTACACGCGGAAAATGTATACATATGACATTTACTGTAATCTAGCGATAATCTGTTATTTCTTAGTCTTAATAGAGATGCATGTCTGTAGGTGAGAAATACCAGTGGGATACTAAAAATGTGCCAAATTAAAGTTTTCTACCATAGTATTGGGGTTTGCCTGATGTGTTATTCGAATAACATCAGAGATAAAGTTAGAATAAACAATAGCTCAGAGGCAGCGATACCAGAAAAAAATTAATCACAAAAGATAGCATTTTCAAGGCTCAAGAACTGCGTAACTTCTCAGGGACGTCGAAAATATTGACTAGACCTTAATGACCCGTGAAAAAAAATTAAAACCCACAAAACCTGTAAAAACATTATAGTTTTTATTTTATTTGTTTTTACAGCAATACGAGTCAGAAACTGGGTTCAAAATATATTTTTGCTTCTATGCAAATACCACTATTTTTAGAGTCATAAAATAATCAAAATCTCACTCAATTCCCAACATACTTGACACAGTCTTTGAAGGTTGCAAATACAATAAAACGTCGTAAACGTTAAAGACAGCTCGCAAAATTAATATATATATTGTTATTCAATATTACTTGAAATCGTGTTGGTTTAAATATAACAATCAAAACTATTAAAAATCAATTGTAAAAGATCAAAATATCATGGTTTACGTTCACCTAGACGATCGATTCTTAATCCCAAAGCTTTAGTAATTGTTCTATAGTCAATTGATTCACATCCACAATAATATTACTATGAGATGATCAAGATAGTTTCCATAGCAAATATTTGAAGAAACTGCATATTTGAGAATTGTCCTAAACTACATTGAATACCACTGTTTCCCAATGTGTCCATCCACTTTGCAATTTAAACCTGTACAATTTCGTTAAAAAGTATGTTGTTGTTTGACAAATGCAGTTAAATTCTACTTAAAACATTTTTTAAACTATAGATTCTATTTTTGGATCAATTTGAACAGTTCATGAAACAATATTATGAAATGTCCCAATTAGGGCTTTTACGAACCTTAGATTGTTGTTTTGCATATAAAATACGTAAATACCTTTAAAATTGTATTATTGTTTAAAAACGTATTGATTTATATATATCATTCGTGTTTCCAGAAATGTCGATTTAATTACATATTTAAAGCAATAGAAATTCTTTAAAAAACGTTTTATATATAAACCAATACGATTTCCTCGAAAACCATTTTCATGTTGCACAATTCATATCAAACCTCAAAATTTTTCAAAATTGTTTTAAATTTAGAATAAAGGATAAAAATCATATATATAAATTTGGTATTAAAACCAATACAATTATATTAAAACTTAATTCTGTGTTCGGAATTTGATAAACACTAGCGAATATTATGCTTCCATTTCAAAAAAATTGTATTGGTTCTAATCCGGCCTGCTTCTAGGCTGTTTAATTTTGTCTTGATTTACATTGACAAAAACGACGGACACACGGACGGACGGACGAACGGATGAACGAACTGGTTGACATCATTAGCTCTAAACCTATTTTTAATAGGCGAGCTAATAATAAACACTCCTAAAAAAGAGTTGCAAAAACGTATTCATCCTACATCCTTCTGACACTCAATCCAATCTCCGTAATTGCATTATCCACATTATATACATATAATATAGTCACACTCCTAACAAACACTTGAACAAGTTGTATTTGTGTTGTGGCATGGTGTAGTGTAAATAATAGTAAACTATTTCACAGGATATTATAGGAACCATCTCGCTTTGTGGCAATTTTACGAGCCTTCTGTGAATACATATTTTTTTATAGAGAAAACAGATGCAAACAAATAGAGAAAGTGAAAGTGCGAAGTTCGACAAAGAAGCTGTCTTGTGTGGGTGGTGAGGCTGAAAGCTAATTGTACTTCAAAGGATTCATTGATGTTATTTTCGCATGCAGAGGGAATAAAGCAAATTCGAAATCGCACAACCAAAACCGACATAACCTAACCTAACTTAGAAAAAAATGTCGGGTTTGGTACCTTCCAGTAATTTAAAGGACATATGTTAGGAAAATGGCAATATCTTCGGGAAAATCGAACATATACTGTTAAAGACCTTGCAAGAATTTAAGATCTTGAAATCGAAGCTCCTGAAACCATACAAATATGCAGAGATTTTTAAGACATTCATTTAAAATATGGCGATATTTTTAGAAAAATCAGGAAACATCACTAAAATACTTTGTATTTTAATTTAAAATCTTGTAATCCCAGCTCTGAAACCATAAAAATATGCTATGAATGCCTGTTCTACTGTTCCAGACAAAAACAGGATTCTGACTCTTTTGTGACGTAAATATGTAGAAGAGTTTTTGAATTATCCAGAGACGAAACTTTTAAGGTCCCTCTACCTCATCTCCGTTCCAGACTAATCCGGACAGACGTCCAGACGAAAAAAAATTCAAAATCCAGAGGGACCAAACTCCTGTCCCAGATGGATGTAATTCACAATTCATACGTACATAGTTCATGAATGACGTGATACTAAATTTTGTCTTCTCTTTGATCAAAGTGCTTTAGTCAATATAAATGTTAGTTAATGGCAATATAGTTTCCATTTAGCGTAAACAAGGGTGTAATATATTTGACTTGAAGTGTATAGATCCCTCGATTTTTGGTACATAAAATTAGATCAAACGGTAGGCGTAGGTGGTTTAAAAAAAATTGTACTCAATGATTTATCGAAATTGAATGGTCAGTCGTACCAAACCAATTGGGTATGTAACAAGCTGCTCATCCTCCGTAATTAAAATTTAAATAAACCCAAAAACCTCTATTTCTTATCCATTTCCAGCCTATAAAATCGGACAAAAGTCCTTACACTTTAAAAGCGATCCTTTAAATTCAAAGCCAGAACAGTATGTATTTAAATAATATTTTCAAACGCTTCCAAATGACTATCCAACCCGAGAATTTACATGGGACAAAAAATCGTCCCATTCACGTATAAACCGACCATTTCCGGCAAGACAAGAACAGATCGTTTTCCTAATGTCTTGGTTATAGTGCCGTTTTATTGGGAAATGGGCCTTAAAATCCACTTTGCTTTTACAGACTTATACAGATCTACTTTCTCCACTACATTTTGTATGTATCGAGGTGCACTATTATTATATGAATGAACATTTACAAATCTTTAGATCATCTTCGAATATCATATGGAGTAGTAGGCAATAAAGTAGTAGGTGATAGAGGATTGAGAGGATATAGACGATTTTCGTCACGATTTCAAAATATATTATATATATAAGAAAAGTCTTTGAATTGGAACCGAACAACCCGACAGATCTTACTTCATCAGGAATCAGGATTAAGCCTGTACAAGTGTTTTAAATTTTTTTTAAATCAACAATGATTCCATGAACTAAACTAGTACTAGTAGTAGTGTCAAGTCAAGAAATGCCATTGATTTAAGATCTGTTAAGGAATCCATCTGTCACAAATCAATTAATAAAAATTCACGATTTCAGTATAAACGATCTGAAAACTGTCTAAACTAGGTTTATTATTACAATGTACTAGGAAACAATTGTAATTTCTCCTCAAAAAATTTCAAAAAATTGAAATCGAGATCTTCTCATTTCATTTCCTCGAAAACAACTCAAGTCATCTAAATAACGATCTGTCGAAAATTGTAATTTTTTTCTGTACGGTTAATATAAACATCGGCAACTATTTTGTACGTTTGTATAATTTGTATTAATTCTAGTTCATAGCCTAAAAATGTATTTCCGAAGGTTCACTCGTACTCTCTAATACATTCCTTAACAGGTTCATGGGCTTTTAATTGAATTAACCTAAAGATGCAGATGCAGAAGAACCATAATTAAACTATTAGTTAAAGCCGAAATCATACCTCCATTCGTAATAACAGATTCCCGAAATAAGTCCCCATTTCAATGGAGCTAGATCCGAAATCCGTTGATCATCTACACCTCGTAATGAGGTCTATTCAGATACAAACCGGTTACTTTTTTAAGGACGTTGGATCCCAAGGAAATACATTGACTTTAGTACCTAGTTACTCCTCCGGTTCCCCTCAACTTGTAAAGTCACATTAGCTTTACGACTTAAATATAACCCTTAACGAGTCCATGTTGTAAATTCTAGTCAAAAGACTAACGTTACTGCATATACTCTTACTGCTTTGTAATAATACACGAGTAGATACTGTACAATAGGTAATAGTTTAGACTTTAGACAAGAATGTCGGATTCTATGTACTCTTCCCTATTGCAATTTGTAAAGTCATTTCATGCACGAAATTTTAGAGTGGAACCTCGGTGGAATGGAAAAATTACATGGGTGGAAGTGAATCCCAGGCTGAAATAATCTGAATTAAAATAACAAAAATAATAGCACCTATAATTTAAACTAGGGGATATCGATGTCCCCGACGGACCATATCACTTATTGTTAATTTCAATAAAACACTTCTATATCAATCACAACATGATCACAACTCCAGAAAACGGTACTAAATCCCGCGACTGTGACTTCCGGTTGATTCCCATACCGTCGATCCCGGAATTAGACCCCCCCTAAATAAGACTCCCCAAAATAAGGGCTCCATTAGGACTTCTGATCCAATCTGTGCCATTTACTCAGCTGCCATCGATCCCGGAATAAGCTCCCCACCCTTCATGTGTCTCCACGAAATAAGTGCTCCGTTAGGGCTTGTGATCCAATTTGTGCCATTCACTCAGTTACCATTCACCTCGGAATAAGTCCCCACCCTCTAAATAAGCCTCCCCAAAATAAGGGCTCCATTAGGGCTTCTGATCCAATAAAATTCTCCACCCATTAAAAATCAGGCTTGCTCCGTTAAAACAGGGTGGACTGTACCCGGAACCGGAATGAAAGCAGTCTGTTCAACCCCGAATCGGGGCTTATGGAGAAGTTCTAAAAAACATGTGAAAGGATGACGGGATTGAGGATGATGATAGGATATGATGGTAATATAATACAGGAACAGACTCCGACACAATGACACTACAATTGCAATCCTCCCTCTCGGTTTTACTCCCTCTGCATTTAAATGTTGTGTTTAGTTTCGAAACCGGATGACTTTGTCCAACTAAGGAGGAGGAGGTTGGACCAATTGGGATTCCTCTAATGTTATTGCCTCTGATTCTCCTAGTCTACCCGACAGTTATCCCGATCCCTAATCCCTAGGACCGGATAGAATGGCTTTTGCTTTTTGGCACGTGGGATGAGATGAGGGCACATTGCCCCCTGAAATCCGGGGTCAAAACGGTCAAAAGTCGCTTAGAGCAGAGCGTAGAAGGTTAAACAGTTTTCATTTTTTTAATTAGCTCTTAAGCTCCGTTTAAATGCAGTTAAAAATTAATTTCACTCGATTGACGAGTGGAGTGAGTTTGTCGAGAAGTTTGTCATGATCTTATTTTTAAGGTGATAAAATCAAACGATACAAAACATGGAAATTGGCAACGGTCCTGCTCAGGCTAAAGATATTCGGAGGTTGAGATTGACTGATTGGCAATTGTCAAATATTCCTTGAATTTGATGTAGAGCCGAATCAAAGTGATACGTTGTTGAAAAACATAAACTTTAGTGAAAAGGATGATGTCACAATTTTTAACGATTTTGATGAATTTTAAAAATTAATTTGAAAGCTAATGATCGAATACTAAGATTGCAATAAATTTATTCAGATTGTCAAAAAAAATACATATATATTTGGTAGGTTAATTTTTATACTCATTTTTGAATGACCGACGATGAGTTCGACTTCAGTTTAAATCACAAGTTAGTTTAGACTCGACAAAGAATTAAGTCATAATTGTCATAGTCATATAGTCATAAGGCTTTTATTAATTCAAAGTAAGAAAACTAATAATAATAATAATTTCAATGAGAAAACTAATCAAAATTCATCCACGACATTGACAATTGTGTTACTTGTGATGTTTCGTACTTCCGGAACACCCCAACCTCCAAGACGATAGTCCGCGTCCTCGATCTCGAACATGTTGTACTCGAACTGGATCATTACGATAAAGTAGTCGATTACCAAACCTGCCACCTGTAAAGCAAAACAAACCTCTTATTGACTCCATTTTTGATTGTACTTAATGGGCCTTCAAGTAGTTGCAACCAAAATATATTGATAGTTTACTTCAAAAGAAAATTGAATATTAAATTCGGATCATTGTTAAGATGTAATCGTCCATCCATAAATGAATATTTTAATTAGCCAAAACGGAGCAACAGGCAAATATCTGTTAAAATGTCTTAAAATTTAGAAATGTCAGCATTTACCCCAAAGACAACGGGTTTGTCAATTTCGAAGTATCCACCACCAGAAAATGCCAAAGCATTGTTCCTTGAAAAGGACACCATCATGTTGTGCATCTACAATTGATCGACAAGACTCCTTAGTAGTTCATTCTTAATTAAACCCAACTTTAATCAACATTTAATTTTTTTTTTTACAAAATTCCGCTCCGATTTGCTAGTACAATACATCAGGCCCCTTCTTCGAATCATCGTGGAAGCTTTAACGCCCTGCGAATTAAAAATTTTATAATTTTTCCCCTAACGATCCCGGATTGGGGTAGTATTTCGGGGAGGGGGTACTTATTCCGGAGGGATTTATCTATTAAAATACCTCCCCATGCGATGCCCCACACTGGAGTATTGAGTTCAAAGTCGCCATAAAAGTTTGCCCCAAAAGGACAACCCCAAGGGCGGAATGCGTTATGATTTGCTTCCACGCCGATTTCTGCTCCGCCAAAAGATCATAGCGAATTGGCAGGTCTTCCGGTTTCGGAGTCGTTGTCTTAAATTCCGGAAAATGCAGGAACAGGGTTTGATTAAGGACGGGCTCGCTTTCATACGAATTGAATCCGAAGGCAAAGAAGACGGACATGAGCTCAAAAATCATGCAGACAACCTGGAAATCGGAGGAATTGGAGATTTAAAAAATTAAAAATGTTCTTAAAAAAAGTCGGTAAATTCGTACCTGAAGTAAGTAGTAGTAGTGCATGTAATCCGAAAACAAGGTGTCCGTACTTTTGTACAATTGGACGAGGATGGAGTGATCCTTAAGAAGAAATTTGTAACTCCGTCGGTCTTTGATATTTAACTCCTCCCGATTTATGAATAACTCTCGATCCTGAGCTGAATTTAAAAATTTAGTTCAAAGTTCTACAGATTTGATATAAAATAGAATGAGGGGGAGGAGCCTATGAAAGAATAATATCGATTTTAAATGAAAATGGGTAAAAATTTACGGAAAGAACCAGGAATATGCTATTAAAGCTCACAAAATACTGAATTCTTTCCCATTTTTAATACATGTCAAACACCTCCAATTCATCTCATAAAATATATCCCCGGAATAGAACCCCATCCTCTTGAATAGCTTGAAGTATGCACCCCTGGGGACTTATTTCGAGAAACGGTAACCATATTATAATTGAATAAAACACCTCGTTCAATCGAAGACTTCAACCTCCCGTTCCAAGTCCCCGCACCCAGTGTCAGCATTTCCGTAAAGATAACAAACTGCAAAATAACTGCTCTCGCTAAAACGTAAGCATAAGCCTAAAAAAATCCCAAAAACTGTAATTACAAGCTCCTGCAATAAAAACTCAAATATCAAACTCTTTGATTTTATTTTGCCCCCACCACCACAAAAAATCCAAAGACTTCAGCAAGGACGAAGGACTCCTTCGCCGGCAAGTCGGTAACAAAAATCCGAAATATGAGGCAACTGACGAGACCACATGTCGATCGAATCGGGCCCACAATTCCAAATAAAACGAACATGATCAGGAGAACAAGGGTCAGGATGAACAGTTCCTGTCGGATGTGCCAACGCATTCCGAATGTAAGGTCCATGTCCATCACCTGAACGGCCCGATTCCAGTAGTTTAAGTAGTAAGTGTACACCTTCCGATTCCAATAGAAGAGGAAGCTGGCATAAACGGTTTGGACCATCCAGCAGTAAAACACGATCACGATCGACCAATTATTGCTCATTATCGCCTCGTCCCATCGGACCTGTTGTTCGATTCCACCTGAATTTATGGCTCTATTCGAATTTCAGAGCATAAAAAAATATTAATTATCTACGATACTCAATAAAACCATTTAACTATATTAGCATGTTTTAATTTTTTAAGGTTTAGAGATACATAGATAGAGGTTTCTTTTTTTGGTGTGAATAATTACAAATTACAGAACAATTATTGAGATTTTTTAAAAATGTTTGTTGATTATTGTCATTTACACTTATTCTTGTCAACCAGAACCGGCCAAAAATCCTGACAATTATGATGAAAGCACTTTAAATAACTCCTGTTTCTTCCTCTAGTTTAGAATGGAATATAATAATATATCTAATAATTTAAACATAAGTAAAATTGTGAAATTTTAAATATATTGATTGTCTAATCGTTTAACTCCACCCGGAATAAGTCCTCTCTCCGAAATAATTACCTCCCCCCCTTAAGAGAATTAAAAAAACTCCCTGAAGTTATTTACGATAAATATACATTTTTTCAGTACTATTCTCAGAGTGAGTTTTTTGGTAACAAAATTAATAGTCAAATGGAATGATGAGATATCTTTTTTCGGACTTACTCAATAAAATAAGTACTTCGCAAGGATCCAAAGATCATCAACACCGATCCAACTGTAAAGAGTACGACAACGATGGAATAGAGGATAGTGGAAATTAGAAAAGCGAGTGACATCAGGCTTCCCATATGAAAATGAAATGAATATGTTCCATCTTTCTGAAAATCAAAGCAATTAAATTTGCTATTAATTAGAAGGTAAATAGTTGCGAAGCTAAAATTGTTACATTGTGGACGATATGACAAGGCATCCGGCCAATGCACCTCAGGAATAGGTGGATGGGACGAAAGGACTCCACTAACTCTGCCGAACGGTCCTTGTTTGTCATTTTGAGATTTAATTTGGCGAATAAGAATTATTATGATTACTTATGCAAAAGGGTGATTTTAAATTCGAGGTTTTTCGACAAGTTTCAAAATTTTGAAATCTGCAAGCTCATCTGTAGCTATCTCATGGCAACGACCCCGAAAGTCCATGATAAAAATTACCCTGTGGGGTCGGTCCCCCAATCAGAAACTCCGAAGTTTTTTTTACTTAATTCTATTAAGCACTAAATAGATGGAGGATGATTAAACTTTAAATTTTAAGAGATTAGAATATCGAAAAATGCAATCAAAAGTTTTAGTAATGATCTGTGGTGGTCGGTCCATAGTCCTTAAGCCGTCATAAATTCAGGAGTCAAAATATGAGCAATTAAAGCTTAATTGTTGTAAGGGGGAGTTTTAACGGATTTAGATTGATTTAGTATCAAGCTTTTAACTTAACTTAATGATTCAATAAGTAAACTACCATATCTGACATGAAATTATTAAAAATTTTATAGCTAGAAATTTGTAGTGTTTAATTAATCAAGCATTAGTTTTTTTTACATGAAAATTCGTTCAAAAATGTTACAGATGTATTCTACATTTTTCGACTATTTTCTTATCTCACTTGTTTATGAATATGATATATATTAGTTTGTACTCGTAACCTACTTGTGTCGTAAGCTGCTTAATTGTCACATTGTCATTCCATAATTACAATGCGATTTTCTAAAATTCGACCTGAATAAAAAACTAGCCTAATTAAAACCTCAAAAACATTTCTCTGAAACCGCTCACTGTACTTGGAAAAAAACTATTCGGATCGACATAACGCGATAGCGTCTAAAGTTCAATATGTTTTCGAAAATGTCAAGTTGGGCTTTAATTGCAGTTTTTGGAGTTCTGATTCTATCAGGTGGGATAATGAATCATTTAATTTCATTTAATTTTCAAGGCATTTATTCATATTACACGGTTGACTTAAAATTTAATTACTGGTTTGAATCTTTAGAGTCAGTGATCGGGAGACATCTTCAACAGGAAGTTGATGAAGATTTAGAAAACGGAGGTACATCTTTTAACCATTTACATTTATTTACTTACCTAATTAAGACTAGTAGTAGTCCATGGCCACGAGCCATTGGACAGGGGACAGGGGCTCAAAACGCTCGGGCATATTATTAATGGCAGAAACCCCTGAAAAACCCTATTTTTCAGATTTTCGTTATTAATCTCAAATTCTATGTTGAATGTAGATTCGGAAATTAATTCCAAGCTATTAAAAACACAACATTATAAATTACTGTTTTGCAGACGATGAACCCAAATACATGATGCGACGTGCGCCAGCCCCGGAGCCTAATCCATTTGGTAATCCTGTCATTAATTAATTAACTATTTATATATTATTCACTTTACCTTACTAATTAATAAAATTTAAATAATTATAGAATTTGGAGGTTTCAAAGGATTTGATAACATGAAAGACAAGATGAAAGGCTTTGGGAAAGTTGGCAAAGAGGGATTCAATAAAGCCTTTGACAAAGTTGGTGACAAATTCAGCAAAATTAAGGACAAGATTTCTGGTTTCTAAAATAATATTTCGAAGAAGCAAGAATCTCACCTCATTCTTAAATTAATTCTATTTAAATATATATTTATTTGTTAGAATTCTTGAATTTTAAATAAAAACCCGTTGTATGAACTGCTAAAGCAAAGCTTAAAAATCATAAAAAATTAAATAAAATTAAACTTAATTGATTTTCATTTAATAGTTTTCTAGCTGAATTCAACATTGTATCTGCTATGGAATATGGGCTACATTTATTATCGCAATTATCCTACCAGAAGCTAGAATACTCCGTTATATACGGCAGTAATTTATGATTTTTACGAGTCTGTCGAGACTCTCCAAAGCAAACTCAAGATTGAGTATGAATTTTGCAAGAAAAACGTGAAAAAGAATACGAAATACACTAAACTCCTTCCCTATATATTTTTCATACAAATAAAAATATAGATATTCACAAGACGTTTATCAAGTTTATCCATATCCCACACATTCCCCGTACTTAAATATGTGTGTTTTTTATGAAATATGGCTATAAAACAGTGAATCACATATTATAATATTATGATGATGCCAACGTGTAGTTGCATAGGGGTAGGTGGTGGTGGTGGTAGGTCCCGATATCAAAGTACCCAAATTGCCATTCTCAGGTTCTGAAGAGTAACCTCCAAGTTCCAAGGACTCGGAAACGGAGATAACTTTAAAGCGGTTCACAAACCGTGGGAAATGAATTTATAACTGACAAGGGAAGTGCCTGGGATGTCAGGTACAGAATTGTGAATTGCTTGATGATATTTGTGAAAACACAGCTTTAGTCAGTGTGATTTTATTTATTTTAGTGAACAGTTTAGTTTTATTTAAAATTAAATTAAAATGTTTAACTTTTTTGAGCGTTTACTTTTCCACTTTGCAAGTATCTATAATTAGTGCTACAAATTTTTCCTTGTCATAAACTAATATTTTGGCTTTCAGAACACAAAGTTTTCTAGACACACCTGTTGAAATTACATTTTTCAATTCAAATAGAAACCGTGTCTTAAATTTTGTTGATTAAATAAAGCTTTCGTCGATAGATAACCCCGAAATAACTTGCTAATTATAATTCCGAGACAAAATAGTCGATTTAAAACCACTACCATCCTAACTCAGTCTCATTCACTTATTAAGTCAAATTAAACACCATGTATTCAATCAAATTATAAGGGGGTGGGGCTTATTTCAGTATTTACGTCATAAGTTCCATCTGGCATGATTTATTTATGAATAGCCCTTGATGAAAAAAGGGCAGATATAAATTGTGCTCTTATCGGATCGTATATTTTTCGCCCGTACAAGATTTAAATACGACTTTTTTCATAAATGCAAATACCCCGTCTCTTTTCCTCTCGAGAAGAATGGGACTTAGCCGAGATGATGTCAATCTGGACTGAAATAATATATGAAATAGTGCATATGAATAGTAAGGAATTGGGAGTAACTGGTTGCATTCCATATAGGGATATACCTACATAAAATTCTGCAGTTTGCAGATACGGGACTAGACTACCGGTGGTGGTGGTACTGCAATCTCCGATCTACAGAATTATTATATAGGATCTGTCTCCACAAGGAGAGAGTTTGTGAAATTGCGAGGCATGCGATATATTATTAAATCTATGTACTTGTGTCATAGGGATGGAATGGAATATACGAGGGCCTGATTTTTATATTTTTATTCATGAAATAGTGGAGCTGGTTTTTTGGGAAGAAAGCAGGGTTTTTTATCTATCCAGTCAATCGCTTGAATTTTGATGAGCACTTAAATCTCGAACACGTTCTCCAGGATGACAAGACAAAAAAGAAGCTGGTGGTGGTGGTGGTGGTGGTGGATATCATCTTATCTGAGGGATTAGTTCTTTGCAGAAGGCTAGTCTTATATGTTCAGTGGGGTTTTTATTTTTTAAATAGCCGACGGTCCTTTTCCCTGCAGCTAAAGATGACATTATCAATTCGGCAAGAGGTTTATATTAGAATGTAAAAATTCTAATAATTAAGTACCTGATGTATCTGGAGCATCGTGCATGAGTTGCATTGACTGCTCTATTTATGCATTTATGGACTTTAATGACACCGGAATAACTCTTCCCACCCCTAAATAACTTCCCCCCTGTATAAGCCCTCCTGAGGTAATTAAAAAGGATTAGTGTCAGGGCCTGTAAATACAAAATGCATATAGACAAAAAGTTGTCGAAATAAATCCCTTGTTTTGAAGTAGGTAATTTGTCAAAATAGCTATCCTGCTTATTTCAGTCAAGACGACAAATAATATAAAAATATTGAGAGGTTATACCCTCATTGTTCAGAACCTTGTTATAATAATATATTTTAAACACTCTTCTAGATGAAATGTGCGAATGCATTAACATTACTGGGATAACTAAAAAGGTTTGAATTAATTTGTTTTAAAATCACTTATTCGTGTTAACATGTTTCTAAATTAGATACCTTGATTATTGAGTAATTAAAATTTTAAAATCGTCTTGTGCTTGCATGATCCAGACAGTCGATTCATTTATAACTTATGATGGAAACGGTTTTTAAAAGCAGATGGCAAAACTGAGATAATCTTATCCTATCGACGCTATTTGTTTCCATACCTTATCATCAGTGGTTGATTTAATTGGGAGTTAATTTTTTATTTTGTCAAAAATCAAGGTTTTCATTAAAAAATCAAGGTTTTTTTATCATGATAATTTTACTTCTGAAATAATGCCACGGTTTTCGAGTCAACAAAGACAGCAGACTCCATGAAATCCCTGATTCCATCGTCCTTGGCAAAAGTCCTTCAAAACCCCAATTTCGAAACCATTTCCGCCTCAAAAAAAAAATCGGAATTACCAAAATCCCATCTCATCTAGGTACCACCACCACCAGCACTAGGATCTAGAATATTCCCGTACGTGACCTCAGCTCAGGATTATATTATTATGACCCCTCATGAAGTTTGCATATCGTTAGAACGGATTTTTCCCCTCTCGCAAAAATAACCGAAACTGATCTCTGAAGGCTCCACAGCTGATGTCAGGCTGAATAAGTTCCTCAAGTCATTTTACATCCTAATCTGACATCATGACACTCCTGGCAGTCAACCAAACTAGGCCGACTTGTATTCATATATCGTTGTCCATAATATTATCTTCAATGACTGCTTTAAGTCCCACATTTTACGTCCCTATATATGTAGCTCGGTTTTAGAATTTAGACCATATAAGCCGATATAATAGGTCCCTTATTGTTAAACCGGAACGAAACTTGGCTCTTGGCTTATCATACTTTCTCCTGATTATCCTTAAGGGACATTGACATGACAGGATTATCAAGGCTTATTCGCGTACAAACGGGAGCGGATTTACATTCATGTAGAATATATATGCAAAATCATGGGTTCTTTGATATAAGCTCTTCGTTTAAATCTCTATCTCTAGTTCTGAATTTCTATTCATCAAAGTTCATGATTGGCTTTGTTTAGGGGTTTTGTTTGCTAGAGCTCGATTAGACCTTGGGATAATGATAATGAGGGGCTTGAGAGGAGGATTGGAAATAGAAATTGAACGAAAAATCGGATCAATCCGGGCTTGTTCTTGACTTTGGTTTTGTTTTAATAAACCGATGAAAACGCATATAAGGATCTGGGTGAAATACACTTGAAATACAAAGAGTTTTAATTATCTAATACGCATTTTTACACGTTTTTTTGGAGTTATGCCATTTCGGTGGCATCGGTGTGTTGATTATTATATTCACAACATAACGGTGTATATCCTGTCGATCATTAAAAACTCATAAAAACACGAATTTTACCCGATTTTTGGGGTTTAGCTCAAAAACGCTTGTACGGTTTTTATTGCAACTTTGAAATCTACGTAAAATTAGCCAGAATTTTCACATAATATGTCGGAATTGACGAATAGACCAATTTAACGCAAGAATAGAAGTGGTTGGCAATAATAATTTAATTACTGCGAGGATTTCGTGAATTTTACAATCAGTTCCATTGTGGTTCTCTCAGATTCTCTCAACTCTTCAGATACATCGCAAAAAGTTGTCAAAAAATACCCTTTACATGATACTCATTTTTTACTGGAAGTTTTGTTTAGTTTTATTTTAATTATAAGGAAACCGCATAAAAAGATTTAGAAGCTTTGTACTCTTTAGCTAAAATAATATAATATAAATATTTTTATAGACTTATATGTACACACCGAGTAAATTACAAACAACATTTGCACCAAGGACTCATTTCAATAATATTGTATACAAAAGAACCTTATTATAAAATATAATATATTTAAGGGGACAATAATAGGAAGAATGAGGATGTGACAAAGGCACTCAAAAGCTTTAGAGAAGTAAATAGAAGAAGTACGGTTCAGCGGTTTAAGGTTCTAACTTTTAAACCCTCAATTCTGAGTTGACATTATGACTAGACACGAGGGGATTTACGTATTCATATGAGTTGGAATTTTATAGGTGGACCTATTGTCTCTAAATAAGTCCCCAGGGGGTTGGATTTAGAAACATTTCCAAGGGACTTATTTAGAGAGGACGAAAAAATTCCATGAGACAAAACATATTATATCCTCCTGGGGAGTTATTTCGGGGTTCTTTAAAAGTAAAGGCATTATTGATGGGGAATTATTTAGGGGAGCCAGTTATTCAGGGAAAACTATTGTGTATAAGAAAGAGCAAAGGTAAGAACGGGTTGAAAAATTACAATGAGGAGTTATTTCGGGGTATTTTAGGTTTATATCTACCATTAGGGTTGGGGACTTATTCCGAAGAAAACCGGCTGTGTTCCGATAGTTTGCAACGTAAATAAGTAAGTAAGACGAAAGGTTTCCAGTCCAAAAATTGAGAATAATTTACGGGCGTCATAAATTAGTTAGGGATTTTTAATGAGGGATCCTGGAGCGTCGTCGGGCAGAATAAGTCAGGGGAAATTAGGCCGAAATGATTAACTGTTGACAGGCTCTTGTCCTTAAATTCCGGGCCTCAATTAGCCAAAAAGACGTCCACGGAGTTGAGAGTTTCACAATTCAAGGGCTTCCCTACAGATCCTCATACTAACATTACTAACTCCTACTAACTCTTACTGTTCCTTTGAGGATGAGGACCAATTAATACGAAGCTTAAGAGTATATTGTAATTGTACGTGGGCACATCAATTGCAAAGTTAGGGACAATTAAGAGTAGGTTAGTCGGCGGATGTCGCAATGAGACGACGAAGGCGTTTAAAGTTTAAATCGATGAGACTGACGTGACGATGAAGTACTTGTCTTAAAAATGTCTAAACATAGGAGATTGGTACAAATTAGCCTCGACGACGACAACGTCCTTGAAACTGGTCGAAAATACGTGACAATTGAAGTCGGCCGGTTCTCGTTAAACTGGTCGACATTGTAATGGTGCAAAGTACTTCATGAAGTTGGGATCTTGTCGATATTATGTTTCCTATGCGATCCTCGATTATTCAAGCTTCGCGATCGTTTGAATCTACAAAAGCAGAATTTTTTAGTTAAAAAAAAGTTTAATTACTGAATTAATGAGCTATTAAAATAGTTACCAACCCTTGACTTGTACGAGGATAAATGACCTTCCAGGATTTGACCCCTTGGCCTCTTATACGGCACTATAAATCCACATTTTGGCACTGCCGTTCCGATGAAACTACGAAATATTTTAGAACCTTGACGTATTTCGTATCGTAAAAAAGTAAAAGTCGGGTTTGGTCGAAATGAAGGTTATCCATGCACTTGCTCAACATGTCCCGAACCGGAGGAAATACTAACCTCATATCTTCAAGTTCAATGATTTTAAATTCAAGGCCAGTACTTTGTGGGCTCAGATAGTTATACAGGAGTTGGAACTGGAAACAACAATAATTTTATTTGCTTTGAGATAAAGTCGGTAATAAAGCTCCTAAACTTAAAAACTACATATCTATCATATCCTCCGAAAACCCCATCGGGATTTAGGACTTTTCGGGGCACCGTTCCAACTCTGTTTTATTCCCGTAGTAAATTACACTGCAAACTTGCCCCCACTGCCACTACTCCCGAAACTATATTCCTCTTTCGTATCGTCGAACGGGGTAAAAAGCGCGGGGGTTAACGGGTCAGTCGTCCCTGGGGACAGGATCCCTGCCGTCGTTGCGTCCGAATAACCGACGCTGTCACCGCCGATCGAGAGGGTCAAGGGTCGTCGATTTTTTCGGAAGAAACTCGTCGAAAACGAGGAAAATTCGGAGCCGACGGGGGAACCGGACCGGGAATCACCCGGATAATCCGTTGGAGTGGAGGGACTGCAACAAACGTCCGTTGCTACGTACAGGACGAGGAGGATCAGAACGATTCCTGCAAAACCGAGCGTCAGGAGAATGAAGTCCATGATGGTTGGCTTATCGATGAGTTTGTCGAACTTGGATTTTCGACGAGAATTCGTCGATGTGTGGTTATTCTACCACGGGAATTACAGAGAAATGGTGGCAACCGGCAAGATATAAGGACATAACCTATGCTTCCCTTCTATCTTCAAATTATTTAGTGATAAGAGGTTTTTGGAACGTAACATGCAGATTCTGATATAATTTACCAATTTAGCTTATAACCACAAAGAATTATTGACAATTGGGAGCCTGATAACTTGACAACTCATCAGACTTCATCCGAGGTTTACCAATTGTCAACAGCATGTTACAAGGCAACGTTACAAGGATCATATTTTACTCTGTAGGTTTACGTAGGTTATAAAAATCATGACATTTCGGTTTACTCTGCTAAAGGATAATGATTAGAGATAAGATTAATGCGGAAATCATTTAAAATAGTTTACAGTTTACACCTAAACCACACGCACCTCAAACTGTATTTGCTACAAAAAAGCACACAATAAAGGGCCATTCACATAGATATTTTGTCAAAATACCGTGTTTATTAAAATAAGCCCTCCTCGAAATAACTCGCCCATTAGAAGGGCTTGAAAATACAACACCTTCTCCGAAATAAGTCCCCACCCATTTTTGTTTTGCGATGAAAAATGCGGCCCATGCCGAAGGACATTGACAAAATATACATAGATAAGCATCGAATTGAAAATTGCAATATTTCAAAATAAATGCTCATCCTAAATAACTGCCCTCCCCGAAATAACTACTCTCCCTTTAGAGAGGTTGAAAAATTGACTTCCCTTGGGGACTTATTTCGATACGACTGCTTTTATATTTAAATTTTTAATGATAATAGGTAGTTTACAATCATGGATTAATGCCACAATATGCGTAACGGATATAATATGTTATTCGATGCTGTTGACTTAAATTTCATTTAGAGTGGAAGATGATTATGTTTTTATGGCCGCTCATTAAAAATTATTATTTACTATAACGTTATCACCTCAACTCATTGAACTGGATATGCATTGTCGCGTAAAACTAATCTTTTATTTGATCTCATTTCGTGAGATCATCAGATGTTTATTTTAGCAAAGAATTTAACTATTGTCTTTATTATTATTATATCCTAATAGTAATGTCCATTTTAGTCTGGATTTCATTTACAAACGGACGAACCTTAAAAAAGTAAATCTGTTCATACTGGTAGAAAAGTTTAGATAGTTTCCATTAAAATTAATTATACCATACGATTTATATCAAATATTGATTTGCCTGAAATTCTATCCACAAAATTAATAAATCGAAAACATTTTCAGTTAAACTTCTAATTGTACAACTCAAATTTGGTTTCAATTTCGTTTCCACAATCGATTAATAAAGTTTTACACATATTTAGAAATAAACATAAAAACTTGTATTTTAAGTCCTGGCACAAGCAGTATCAACAAATTAAGCATGTTTACTTTCGTTATAGAAAATCGGAGAATCATGAAAACATGATTAAATAATGTTATGTTAATAGTAAATAACAAGTTTGAATACTAGCTATCTTTAAAACATACAATAATTAACGGACAATGAATTAATCTTATGCTAGGAACGTTAGTATTTATATTAATTACTAGGTAGTAATGATAAACATCGGCTTCGGCTCCGAAGCACTTTAATTGTCATTGGAGTTGATTGTCAAGGAATCCGCAGCTGGAACAAGGGGTTTCCCAACGTTTCCTTGAAACTCTCACCTGGATTTGGAAATCAAATCACAACATAAATTATAATCAGAATTTAATATAGAATTTAACAGAAGAACTATTTACTATTTAAGCATTTCAACTTCACAATTAAGACATATATAAAGTTAATTAGTATTTAAAAGGCTTCCAAGAAAGTGAATAAGTCAACAAGGAGCTTGTTTATGCTTAAATGCTAATAACATGCAAGTTGGTAAAAATACCTTTTCCAGGAAGTTGGAGTAAGCGATAGTGGTTTCGTACCAAGGTCGACACTTCGTTTTGTTCCATTTCTGCTTATTTCGGGATTAGAAATAAAAACAAATCGTTAAATGATATTTTCTAGGTTAACTTTAAGGCTTAATTGGGTCGACACTCAACTACAAAAGTTGTTAGTTAGTATTACGCATAGAAGCAATGTCTATGGTATTACGACATCGTTAACCACGTTATTATTTGCGTGCATCGTACCCTTTCACCAACAAAAAAATATCCCGTAAAAAACTCCTAAAAACTCGCAAGAGCACATATAAGATATACATAAGGATAAGGAACTCCCCGTAATAAATCCCCATGAGTCGATATTCAAGACTATATGGTTAAAGAAACATTTCACCTCGCAATAAGTCCCCAATTGGATCTCTTAAGATTAGAAAATAAATGACACTCAATTTATAGATTCAATGTCGTGAAATGAAAGAAACAGAAATAATTTTGTACTCTAAAATCCAGGTGGGGACTTATTTAGAGCTATCACCAAGTAGATCGAAGCCTGAACCTCATTTTTTTTCTATATGCCATCCAGCCCCCTGTCTTATCCTACGTATTGGGGTTAAAAACTCCCCCAGGGGACATATGACATTTACGCTTAAAAACTAAAGAAAAAAAATCTCCAAAAACATACCATCTGACAATGCGTCTTAGCAAACCTCGCATCCTCAATCCCGTAGAAACTGCTCAGATATTTCTGAGCAACCTTGACCCTCCAATTCGCTAAATCCACCGCAGGTTGAACAAATCTGACGAAATTCGCAAAGTATTCCTCTTCAATGCTACTCCCATCAGGAGCCTCATTTCCCTTAATTTCCATGCAAATCGCATCCTTGTTGACCAAACTGATCTTCTCACACCGTTGATAATGCTTCATCAGTTTGGTAACTTTCCGAAGATCCTCATCACCTCCATTGCTCTCCATTTCATGACTCCCTACATAAATCCTCAGCACCTTCGCCCTCCGGATCTCATCTTCCCAAAGCATCAGAGCAAACAGTAGGTTCTTCATCCCGATTTCGAAGAGATCCAAGGGGTCCTCGATGTCCCAGGGCATGACGGCCAACTTGTAGCTGTACATCTGACACCTCCGGGTCCGGAAGTTGAGGCAGTAGCCCCCCATCCCCTTGGTAGTGGCATCGACGCTGATGATCAGGTTACAATTCAGGCTGGTACTAGTCGCTAATTTGAGGGAGTCTTGGACAGAGCGGATCTTGAAGATGAGGATCTCTTCCTTCTCCTCGTCGGTTAGGTCGGTGATGGTAATTGATCCGATTTTTTCGACGGCCCGAGGGGGTCTTAATGGCCTGACACAGGCTGGGATTGTCGAGTATTCCCCGTCCTGCTCTTGGGAACTTGAACTTAGGGAGTTGATTTCGAACCCCTTTTCCAGGTCTAGGGACGTTTCTGAAACGGAGGCTATCTTCTTCCGCTTGTTGTGATGGTACTCCTTGAAGAGGAGGACGAGGAAGGCTATCATGAAGATGGTTATGAAGGCTAGGCATAACCAGATTGTTGCTTCCATTCAAGGATCAGTTGCGCTTTTGTTGTAAACTTTGATAAGAACCAACAGGTGTGGCAATCCGTATCTTCGAATCGACGACTCCAAGTATTTTTAAATTAGCTCGAAAGTTTGAGACCGATTAGCTGGTTCGATCGGAAGGTATCTGAGGAGCGACTTCGTTTTCCGATGAACTTGAGACGACTTGGAGTATTAGATTGAGGAATGGCTCCATGTAATGTGAAAAGGTCGGAAAAATTCCAGATTAAAGCCACAAGGCTTCCAAGAATCCGTTTGTATATAAATTAAACAGCATTAGTTAAGTCATTCATATTCATATCTCGAATAGTTTACACTTACTACCCACTACGTAGACTTATCAATTATTGTAGATGAAACATGATATCCTCTATCCGTCCGTCTTATATTATGTGTTCACGCATTATAGGAAGACTGAGTTGAGGAATACTCGGAACTTATTCCAATCGCAGCCCTAACAAACACACAGGGTGGTTATTTTATAGGGATTGTAATTTCTTAATGTTTATATATACAACTTTCTAAAACCAGGTTGATACGTTTCAAAAGTTAAACATTTGCAAGGATTGAATTAGGATTCAAGCGATTCATCAGAATGCATCAGATTTATAGCTTCCTTGGAGAGTTAACAATTATTTTAAAATCTGAAATCCCCGTTTCCAATGTACTAATTACTTTTCGCCTCCCCTAGAAAAAAGTAGTAATGATCTATCAATTGAATTTCAATCTATTGTGATACAAGCTGGTTAAAATAGGAAACCCTGCACCCCTTTCATGGGAACCCATTTATCCTATCACAGCCATGTCATTAGACACACAAAATTCCTCTAGCAAACAGATACAAAAAATATCGACTTATCGATAAGTTTAGAATCGGGGCAAAGATAAATGTCGTAAATCAGTTATATCAACATGACTTTGACACGATTGTTATTGTTTTTCAAGGATGCTGATGAGTGCGGAGTCTTGGGCTTTTCTCAGTTCTCAGGCTTTTGTGTTGTGGTGATGTCATCCTTTCAACTCCGGGCTTTTATATAACACTTCTTCAGCAGACAGAATCATACAATACGATACCCTTCATCACTCCTTTAAATTCTTGAACACTATATCCTTGTATAATTGGATCATTAGTTTGCTCATTATTATCATGCCATATCGGAAGGATATATTTTACATTCCTTGGCTTGGCTAAGCTGTTAATTTAAAAAGCTCAATGAACTGGAATTTGTCCGATGCGTAGTTCTTAACAGCTTCATTTCATCACTATCGGTCCCCATTAAAGCTCAACCGCAAGTGACACCTTCCCTTCCTTCATATAATATAAGTTGAAGACCTACTTTATATAGCAGGATATAGAAAATTATAATCAATTACCTATCTGGTGGATAGTGTGTATGTGGATACTCTCATAAAATAGGGCAAACCCTAGTGTACCTAGGTTTGTTCTAATGAAATGAAAATTAAACTTGCATTTTAGAGAGATTTTTTTTATAAGTGTCCAGCCTAGTTACAGATGTTGGTACTAAATTGATAATTGAAAACACCGGAAGTGTTCTGAATGATTAAATTACAATATTAAATCCATAAAAGGAATTATAGTGTTATCAGTATCAGTAAATTACAAGAACAGACTATGATCATAGATTTATATGCACAATCTATCTAAAATCTTGTGACATCTTCTAGTAATAATTTCACTAACACCAATAATTGACGAGTCCTTATATTCAAAGAAGCAGGATTTCAGTGACCGTAAGTAAACGATGGACAAGGTAAATCCATGGGTCAGGAACTAAGCATCTTCGATAAGTCTAAATAAATCACGGTTAATGGTATAAAACTCATGACTCATTATAAGAACTGATCAAACTATATTAACTAATGAATAGTAATGAACACCGTCCCCAAAGAATGCTTACGTCAGTTAGAAATATCCTGATTCGAACTTCGGCGACTTTTAGTATCACCACCACCACCGCTACTATGGTTTGTTCCAGTAGGGGTGCCTTTAGATGTTTCACCTGTAATCTTTCGCCACTTATCGAAAACATTTTCCTACAAAAATACAAGATTAAAAAAAAAACATTTTAAGAACATCACAGAATGAAAATGAAGGAATAATGGGACAACAACTAAACTAACATCGTTGTTTTCACTGGCTTCCATTTCAATCGAACTATGTTTCTTTCCTGCTGAAACATTCACAGGGTATCGACTTTTCGAACTCATTTCCGGTTCAGATTCTAAAGACGACTCCGAAGAAACGCGATGGGAAGAACGCTACAAGAATTAACATAAAATACAATATGTAACTTCTAGATTATTAATTTTAAATCATTGAGTCTACAATAATATAAAGACAAAATCATGAGTTTTAACAAACGGTATCAAAGAATTCGTCGGTGCTGTCCATATCTTCATCACTTAACCGTGTACGTACTTTCTCGGCTTCCGTCTCATTGTGTTTTTGCCGTTGCCAGACGTCATACATTTCATTCTGAAATAAATACATGCCTTGTTGGGTGGAAACCACTGTTGTCTGTTGATTGCTATTATTACTTATCATCATTTATCTCCTCACCATTCCGTCTTGATTTTGATTTTTGTTTGGGCGTTTATCATAGCTACGTTTTTTGCTACTGCTCGCTGAATCCTTCCGTCTAGTCGAAACTGGTTCGCTTTCAACCTGCTTAACGTTTTCCCAGTTCTCAAATTCCACGGCATTGGTCTATGGTTAACAAAAAAGCTTATGCACAATCAAATTACCCAAAACAACATAACCAAGCCCCCTCTATTTAGATAAATAATTACCGTTTGCCGCGGCTTTGAATTCCTTGAGCGTTCTACGTCATAACGCCGTCTATCACTCGCTAGGTCATCAGCTGATGAGATTCCTTTTTTCTGAAATAATTAGTTTTACAGTCTTAGCAGAAACATAGGTTTCACAATTAATTTTTTCTTCGATAAACTTACTTTGGCCTTCATATTGTAAATAGCTTTCCTTAGGGTCTCTCTATCGATAAATGGATGGCCAGCAATAGGGCTTAGATTACGTTTACGACTGCCATTGGAAGACCATGTTGGAACGGATGCAGTTTGATTTATGTTATTTCTCTGGCCCAGTGTCTGGCAAGCTTGAGACTTCTTACGTTGATAGCGTTCTTCATTTTCATATTTTAGTGTGGATCGTGAAAATCTGCCTCTTTGTATTTCTTCATAGTCCTCATCTTCTGTCTGAGTTCCGCGCTCAACTTCTCGATATTTTTTTGACCTTATTATCTTCGAGAAATCGTTTCGATTGCTTTGATCAGTGAAGGAGGGTGACCTAGATCTAGTGCCGTTTAAATTTGACCTTCTGGTATTATTGGGATCTTCACGGTTTCGTGTTCGACCATGGACTTGGGCAGCCACCGTCATTCGAACTTTCCTTTGATTGGTTTTTACATATTTTGCATCGTTTCGAACTCGTAACGGACGCTCCTGACTTGAATTCAAATCGGACGACTCATCCTCTTCAGTTTCCGTCAATTCATCGATAGCTTCCAGAATATCGTCTAAAATCGAGGCGTCTCCGTATCCTCCAGAGATCCCAGACAAGTCTACCTTTTTACGATTCCCGGATTCCTTTCGTGCCTCATTTTGAAGACCTTTGCTGTCCTCATCTTTCTTTAAGGTCGGCTTGGAAAATTTAACTGCATTGGCATCGGACGGTTTTTCTTTGTCCTTATCCGGTTCAGGGTCTTCCATCCTATCAGTGATCCGGCGCCGGTTGCGCAACGAGTCCTCCCGTTCATCTCGTGTTCCTATGTCCAAGCGCTTTCGACAGAAACGAGCCTTGAGACAAGCCAGAAAGACGACAAACGCTACTACTCCAACACCTGTCAGCCCTATGATCAAGATCGTCTGCATGCTGAGGGTCATTCTGAACTGTGAACTGGCTTACTCCTCCACTAGAAGTCTGCGTTAACCCCGACGCCTTATACTGTATACCTGTGACCTGAATCGTTGTCAATAATTCCAGAAACTGATTAATTACAAATTAATTACACTATTCAGTACTATTCACTATTGTATTGCAGTTAGTTAGCTATGCATGCAACTATGCATATACCATAATACCATGCATGTATCGACATCAGACATTATGCCGTTACGCAACATTGAACATTATCTGAAATTCAAAATCTGAAATCGCAACTCAATTCACAATTCAGGATTAAAAAACGAAACGACAAAGAATGAACAATTACAAATTAAAAATTGAAAAAAACGATACGATACGTGTGACGTGTACCAAAAGACCAAAACCAAAAAGCAATCCTCAATCACGATACGACGATTCCAATTCCAAAATACGAAATAGTGCAAGTACAGCGATAACGCGAGAGTGCGAGACGCAACGCAAGGCACAAATCCAATGAGAGAGCGAGACACAGGACGACAGGACACTGAGGACACAGACACAAGGACAAGATTGCTTAGGTCAGATATTCGAAATTCGTAGACTAAAAAAATTCAGGCCTCCTTAGCAAATGCTCATTTACTCAATGACAAATTTGAAATTCATTTCATTTAGCAATCAATTTTTATAATTGGAAGGGTGTACACATGGTATCCATATCTATGGTGTACAGTGTACACACAGTAATATATAATATAATTAGGGTGTACAGTTGTACTGTTGTACGTTGTACAGACGCGCAACGAGTGCAGTTGGGTCTTTCCACTTTATATGAGCTAGTAAGAAAAGTCTCACAGCACCCCTCCTCCACAGAAGAGGTATCTCTAATTCCTTGAAGAAAAATATAAAAATTTGACCCTGTGACCTTTCACACGGACTGACCACGTCAGGATCGCTGATTTTTTTTTCAGACGATTTGCTCTGACCTGTTGGAAGGTAATAAAAGTATTTGAGGCTTTCTGACTCTGCTAGGTCGCGGGAACCTCTTTTGCAACCTTTTGAAAAATCATACTTAGGCCTTCGAATCGTATAACATCAACATGGAGTTATCAAAAGTACAAAGGTGCTGGTTAATTTCATATGAATATTATGAATTCATGAATTTAATGAAAATTACACATTTGGATTTGGTTTTGAAGCCTAATTGTAAGATAGATTGATAGATAGGAGTTTTAACCTGATGCGATTTCCCTAATGCCATATGAGAAAAGAAATGTAAATAATTTGAAATAAACTTTTCTGATTTAAGAAAGAAAAACTAGATGCAATGCAATGCTTTGAAAATAGATTCCCTTTCATCTACAGTTTTTATTAAAGCGTCTCGGGAGTCTGGATTCATCTCATGAGTACATCTCTGTAATTATTGTGCTCTCTTCCGTCAGAATCAGCGACAAACGCTTCAGACGCTGAACCGTCTATAGACTCATAGCTTCTGGTCCGGAATTTTTCTATGGAGATGCTTCTTTAAAATCTTCTGAACCTTTCCTCTAGGTCCACGATCCACGACTTCAATTCCCGAACCTCTTGGCACCTTCAACCTGTAGCTTCCCAAGCTGTCGAGTCTTGAATTTTCGAATTCGAATAGAGCTGAGGACCCATATTTCTAAAAATCGGTTGGGCCCAGTGAGAAGACTGACCATTTTTGACCATTTTTACCATCCGCAGTTAAGCATATTTCCAAGATGAGGAAGTGCCACTTTCTCCTAGCGATTGTCGGGATCAGTCTCCTGAATGTTCCAGGATCATTGGGCCGATTAGGAGTAAATTCAACGCCCAGGTCACCTGTCCCCTCGACACTGACGAATTCTCTGATAACAACAGATAACCCCGGTCCCTCTACTCCTTGTTCGAGTTTATCTTACGAGCAGCACTATAATTGCTGTGAATCCTGCCTGAGGCTGGGAAGACCTTTGCCAGGGATGATGTGTTCCGGCTGCGAACGAGATGGTACGGCAATTAAACCGTCGATAAATTGTTTACAAAGATTTTTCTAGGAAGTTCGGTTCGTTTCTTAATTTACATCTCGGATGTAGATCTATACCTCGAGATCTACAGCGCTGGTATGCCGTGCTACCGAAGATATCCCCTTACACCCACCGGCAAGAACTTGGGGTCGAAAAGGGTTCAGACTGAAGATGAAACGTGTGGGTTTAGGTAATGATATGGAAATGGTATAATTTTTTAGAATTTGAATAAGATTTTGTCGCAAATTTTAAGGAACTTTTCAAAACACAGTTTTTATGTTCAAATGTTCAAAAACATTTTTGATATTTATAAAACGTTATAAAAACGGCACATCAGTACCTAATGTCTACACGTTTTGTGCCTTGCACCTTGCAGCTCAAAATCTCTAGCCATCATTGCAGCCGTCGCCGGCGTCCTTTTACTGCTGTCTGTTCTTACAAACATGATCCTCGTCGTATTGTTGAATAGAAGTAAGAGAATCAGGAAATATAGTCTCGACAGCCAAGGTTCAAGCGATTGCTCCAGCGGTGCCTACTACGCTTCCCAATCCTCTTTTGTCGTAAGTGGATCATAATTTAATTAACTAAATGAAGCCGAGTGAAGCGAGTTTTAAAGAAAAACTTATCGTCTATAATATTACAGCCGCAGCCCGTTGAACAGCATGAATCGTTCCGCGAATTTGTTCAGAAATCAACGGTTACTAAAACGCCTGACGCCGTGACCAAAGTCAAGATAGGATATCAGTATGAATCTACTGTCGATCCTCTGCAGCCTGTTCTGTAATTAATGCTAATGGTACATGTAGCTAATTTTTGAGTGTAACATGTTATTTTAAGGTGTAAAAATATAGTCTTTTGTTTGACCATCAAAATTCACACGATGAATAATAAATAAATTCTTTTTACTCATGGTATTTCTTTAAATAGATCCCCTGGGGATTGGGACCGAAATTGGTGGGGTTCTATTTCGGAGTCGTTTATTTTGTGAAAAACTGAAATTTTGATTTTTTTTTCAAACTCTCATAAAATGCTCCACTAAATTCCTTTACATTTTATGGAACCCCTAATTTTTCATCCGCTATAATCAATCATCACTGAACAATACAATTTACTCATGGTTAAGGGGCCAGAGTACTTTATCGCTAAGGAAATTCGGAGTCACAATGGTTACTTTCAACCCGATTTTTTCTATTAAAGCAACGACATGTAATTTTGAAAAAATTCCATGTCATCAATCAACTATCAGTGGATTTTTTAAAGTAAATTCTAAGAACTTAAGGGGTCTGCAAGGTTCACAATTAATTTATTCCTATTCCCTTTTTTAAATTTTCGGCGGACTACAGGGCTCGATAGGGTCATCCTACAATCATGAAACTAGTACTGTTGAATAGAGAATTTTATTACGGAGGTGCCGCAGTGGGTCAAAATAGCAACTTTCGAACGTTTAATCCTTCAAAATCGCATTTTAAACATTTTGTTGCATGCTTTGGTTCAGTTTTTCATTTTTAACTCAAAATACGTAAGAGATACACTAATTTTGACCCACTGCGGCACCTCCGTAATAAAATTCTCTATCCAGTCGTACTGGTTTAATTTTTTTTGGATGACCCTATCGGGCCCTGTAGTCCGCCAAAAATTAAAAATCAAGAGGTTTCAAGTGAAGTTGCTAAGGACTTCAAATGACCGATTTTATTGATGGTTACTAAGTTACTATGCCAACAAGCGCTGTTACCATACGATTCTTATACATTGTCCATCCTTTTTCGATCCACTTTGGTTGCTAGGAATGCAATATTTTGATCCAAAATTTAAAACCTCAAAACTACTCTGACTCTGGCCCCTTAAGAACTTGTTTTGTTGGTTTTTTTTATAACAAATGCTCAACTATTTAAAGACGGAATCGGGTTTTTAATTTTAAGCTAGGGACAAAAGAAACGTTTGTAAATGTAAAATGTAAATGAAAAGGCGGAAGAATAAGAGATCGAGAGGAAAGCGGATCCCTGGTCTGTGATGAAGTAATCACCCTCCCGGGTATTTATTCATGATACGGACCGATGCTCACTCCATTTCCCTATCTCCCAAAAAACCGGGCATTTCACTCCTAAAGTTAATGCACTTTCCAATGCATAATATTATTATTCCCGTGCATTTATTTCTTTTTATGTCCCTACAGATATTTTGTTGCAGTCCCTGCGTTCAAGCACCCCCTAGTCCATTTGCGACTGGAATGTCCTTATTGAATTTTGGTTGTTGCGGATTTTAAACAGATATCATTAGATTTTATTCTTTACTTTTTGTTAAGGGGGTGTGACCGACTATTTCAAGGTTTTATCTGGCTTCTGTTACACCCAAGCAATGTAGGTTTCAAATACGAAAGCCGCTTTCAAAAAACTTCAACCGTTCGTAAGCTAGAGTGTAAAGGGTTGGAGAGACGGACAGACGGACAAGGGGTTTATATAATAGGGTTTCAAGTCTTATTCGTGATATATAATCCGAATTAGAGATCCCTTGACCCTTTTTGAAGGGTTTGAAACAAATATAAGCCCAGGGGCTTCTGATTCGGGACTAAGGACGGGTGCTTAATTAAGTGATCGTGTGTCATCTAACATGATTACAAACTAGCTTAAAATACAGTTGGACTATAAACAAAATTGAATAGGTATTATAGTTCGTTTTGAAACGAATGTTTTAGATCTGGCATGCCTGTAACAATAAAACATATTCTACTGTTTTTAGCCGTCACGGCTCACGGCCTTTCCTGTCGCCCCTGTTAACTGCCCCCGACTTGTCTGTGCAGAGACTTGTTTCGATTCTGAGGGTCGTACATAAAGCTAGGATATCAAGTGGCCCTAAATAAGCTCCCATGGGAAGTTATAAAATTTCCGATATTTCCAAGCGTTTGTGAATTGTGGCAGAACAGAACATATTTCAAGGTAAGATACATACAGAAAACCGAGCCGAGAAGATCTAATACCTAACTTTCCCTGCGATTTTTTTTATTCCCGTTTATTTACATTGGGGCACCCAGGACTTGCCTTTCATTTTGATACCCAAAATAAATACCCAAACTAAATACATGACAAGAAAACCTTTAAAAGCTAACATATGTAATTACCATCTCGTTTAGAACTAGAAGGTAGCAGCTACTAATTGCCATCACACTAATTTAAAAATCAACTCAAATTTATTTCGGAAATGAGAAATGGAATGTGCCAAAAAATCAAGAAAAAAAATTAGAAAAAAGAAAATCTAAATATCTCGCCATAATTCGTTAGGGGTGCTGAGAAATCGGGGTGGGAAGTGGGGGGAAATGGGTGCGGGGGTTAAGAGGTTAAGAGAGCGAGCGAGAGAAGTCGTAAGGTAAAAAAGTCGAGTTTTCTCGCGCTCTTAACCTCCTAACCCCCGCACCCATTTCCCCCCACTTCCCACCCCGATTTCTCAGCACCCCTAACGAATTATGGCGAGATATTTAGATTTTCTTTTTTCTAATTTTTTTCTTGATTTTTTGATGTATGCCATTTATGATTTCCGCTGGGTTTATTTGCATGTCTATTGTTTAGGAATTTTTTAAACACATCAGATAGAAAGTTGGGTCTCTAAATTTATTGTCTTTAACGCTCGTATATATGTATTGTAGATTCCTCACAAGAAAATCAATCGGAGCTTTGGCTCTGTGACACCTCCCTTAGTCAGCTCTTTAGTTTAGTACCAAATCTGAGGACTGTATTTATTGTAGAACTCCGTTTACAAAAAAAAATAATGTGAAGTGGTACCGTAAAGCTAGAAATATGTTCTCTTTGGCAATGGGCAGTTGTACCATATTTCTTAAAATATGGTCCCTGGGGGTTTAAATTTGCAAACCTTCCTACATACTGGTGTTTCTATTTCGGGGGTGTTCATTTTAAATATATTGTCTTTTATAGTTTACAAGTGAAAATAGGATACGAAATTCTTCATTGTAGTAATAGGTTTCAATTCATAAAGATTACATGTTATGTTGTAAAAAAAAGCTGACTTTTGACTGTCTTACAATAAGAGTCCCTAACATTAAAAACGTGGAAACACACCGTAGAATTTTTCATTTGAAAAGGAAAAAAAGAACTTGGAAATCACAAATAGAATATTAAATATATTAATTTAGGGTGGGGTTCTATTTAGAAGGGATTTATGGTATTTTAGAAGCTCCCAGTCCCAAGTCTATGAGGAGTTATTTAGTGGAGGGCTTTTATTCCGGGATATTCTGTAAGGCTGCGTATATATCCGGAGTTATTTCAGCAAATTACTTATTTCGGCTACTGTATTCCCCGTTATTTTGGAGGGTTACTTATTCCGAGGAGCTGATTTCGACATTTACGGGTGGCATGATTATAATTCACCCGTTCCTACAGATCTCCTCTACTGTTACACATTCCTATTTGTCCCAGATTTATTTATACTGTAGATTCTAGACGTGAAGTAAAATCTACGTAGGGTCCGGGGTAATACTTCCCTGTAATAGGTATAGCAAATTTCAGTACCCGAGAATTTAAATACTTCCGTGTTAATTAATTAATACCGTGATTTATGAACAAGCCTCTGTCTAGAGATACGTAAAATATTTTTAGATTATTTGCCATTGAATTGTAAGTAAAAAGCTAGAATAAATATGTGAACTCCGTTCGATGTCATGATGAAGACAAGAGTAGCTACAAAAGGGTTTAAGTGCCGATGAGATTGAGCCCTTTATGAATGAACTAATTTGGTATTCCAAAACCATGGGGGGTTCTCTAAATTATTGGATATGTTACATGATATGTTTTACGACATCTTTGAACTTGATCCGAATGTCAGCTTTGAATTCCGAATGGACAAGAGAGGGTTGGATTTTGGCTATCAGAATAATTCGTAAGTTTTTATGCCCGAGTCTTATAGATAGTTCAATTTTGAATAGGGGAATCAACGGGTTGTTTTTTATTCAATCGGAAAGACCATCGGGTTCATCCCCTTGATTAGTCACTTCATTTGCTTTTAATAACTGGAATATAAGGATAGAGCAATATATGTGTCGATGGTGCAAATGGATTTGATTTCATTAATTAAATTCGAACTACTGACATGCTGGATTTTACCCAGCTTTTTGCCCGATTTCGGTGTTTATCTAAAACTACAAGTTTATGTAGATCTGGGTTATAGATTCAATTTGGTCCTAAAATTACCGGTAAAACACCACAAATTAAAAGCACGGAAAATTACTGACCGGAAAACCATCAATCTGTAACTGCTTTCAAATTATTATATTCCTAGAGGTACTGTCACTCGGAATGAAAGTAAGGATGTATTATTTATTATTCGCACTGGAATTCGGAATTTAAACTGAAATTGACAATGAAACCGCTTCATCGGGTGGATTGTAATGGATTCTGACAGATTCTAGTGTCTTAAATATAGATACAAATTACCTTAATTACTTAAATAATTGTCCCAACAATTAATCCACCCTTTCTAAAACCGGGTTTAATTAAAGCAACTCTCCTCGTTTGTCAGTTAAACTTATATTTTCAGAATCTCAACGCAAAATATTCTTCATATTATAGGTCAAACCTGGAAATATCCAAACTTTAACCTGTCCTTGTACTCCAAAACTCTCTTAAATTTAATTTTACAACAATCCTCATCAAAACCAAGCTCAAAATTGCATAGCAATGCATCCTAAATATGTAGCAAGCGGGTAGGGCTAAAAACCCCGAATTTTCGCCCTAATACCCGCCTCCAATTACACTACCCGGTAGATCCCCTACGGCCCTGAGAATTTCGGTAGTAGGACAGTATGAGTACCGAACGAAAGGCCGGAGCTGGGCTCAGTTTAAGGACATAACTTGAGAGTTCTGGATTTCAGTTCCGTGTTTTCTCCTGTCCCCCTTCAGTGTCAAGTTTCCCTTCCGAGTGAAAGCATCTCGTCTCATCTAGCCCCGAAAAAACACCTTATCGACTACCAACTTTCCTTAAAAGATAACACCTTATCCACGGATAAGATAAACCTCAACAAACTCTAAACTACAACAGCCTTCGGCTCTCTATTTTACTTTAAATACAGCTTTTAGGGAAGTGTGAACCACTTAAAAAAAACCAGTCCCGACATAATCAACTTTCTAATAGAGCAATCCATCAAAAGTGAAGTGTTTTTTTTTGAGCTAATCCCGTATTTCATCAACAACTCCTACTTGTTATCAACTACTTAGAGTTAAAAATATCCTTCACATAAATAGTGCTGAAACTAAAAAGTGAAAAAATACGTTCTTTCTCCGAAATAAACACCCCGCTTTAATAAGGTAAGCTTTTGAATCCTAAAATCCAATTTTGATTTTACTCCCCGAAAATCGGATTTCACCCGGAAACGGACGTCGTTATTTATGTGGAAAAATGGGAAAAGTCCATAAAAATGGTTGAGGAGTAAATAAAGCTTTTGTATCATTTGTTCCGAATATTTTATGGCTCAAAAGGGCAGGGAGACGGGGATTATGTCAACAGATCCTTATATAGATTCATACTTTGACTTGCTTCATCCTTTTATCGCTTTCACACAATAATAAATGATAATACAGCCAGAGAGTCTCTATTTCTACACAAAAAACCCAGACGATCCAGAGTAACCCCCCTCCGTGAACCATTCTACCAAAAACCAAACGTTAGCCATCATTTCATATTAACTTTAAGTATCCTAGTAGACCTCGACGGGCTGAAATCAGGAACCAAAATAACAACAATAATATACAGTCTAAAAATAGATCTCTCATCTCATCCTCCTTGATAGTAAAAGTCACAAAATCAAAACAAGACAGTATATTTATTTATTGTCCATACCCGTCCAATCTAAGACTACTCTATCAAGGGCAACAGGCCCAGGGGCAATTGTCCGAGACGATTGTCCAAAAGTGCAGGCCGAATCTGTCCTAGAATACACAATAAATCGAGCCCAAAGCCCCCTAGATTTATAGTTAAATCTGTGACAATGAGCTGCATTTCCTGTTCCTCTAACCAAATCCACCACCACCGTCGACCAGGATCATTTCGTAGTATTTTCAAGGGCAAGGGCAGCTTTGGCCAACCATAACTTCTCTTTTGTATCGTTTATTTGCTATACGGAAATAGGATGCAGTTGCTAACAGGATAGAGTTTGTATTTTGTATTGAAAGGCCGGGAAGAGGGTGCAAAGCCCCGATCCGAAAATCGGATTAAATTCCTCTCTCCCTAGAATTCGGACTTAGGATTCGGGATATATAGATATAGGAGAAGGTCATGCTGGCATTGTATAGTGTTGTAGTTGTGAGTATGTACATTTTAAGTTGTCAACGCACTTGGCCCCAAGCTCGGTAAGCCATATAGGAAATGGACAGAATAAGAGCAATAGTAGAGGGGTATGGGAAATAACGTGATATGATACGGCTAAATCAGATTACGTTTTGGCAAGAGGCTAATCATGAATAAGATAAAGGGCAAAGGTACTAACTCGGAGTTGGACTAGAGAGGGTTCGTTTTAGTGAAATTTTTGTGTTTACGGTATCATCTGGAGAGAGTGGTTTAGGACTGGAGATTGGTTATGGAGATACCGTTGGGTTGTAAATAAGGTTACCGGAATAAGTGGGACCCCGGAATAAATCCCCAATCCTTAGCTGAATAAGTTTTAGACACCAAGCACGTGTTCTTCTTGAGTACACCGACCCATGGGTACTTATTTAGGGGTAGTGGTTTTGGGTGTAATCTCTCTAGTCAGGTTTTGACCCCCCCCCTGAATAAATGCCCATGGGGGCTTATTGATTGGCTTATGGTATGAAATATTCCGGCATATATCGAATATAGACGGTTCTTATCTTATTTGATAGGAAGGATAAGACTGATACGATGGCCTTGCTTTCCCCGTAGTTTCTAAATTGTCAAAACGAAGCGTGTGGACTTGGTGAAGTGGATTATTTTTTAACGGCCAGCTGGGTCCTAATTGACTTGGCATGTTGGGCCTGTTGGACTCTCTACGCAGAGGTTCATGTGTCAGGAGGCTTTTGAGTAGTACTTGTCGTGACTCGGAACTTCTTGAACTGGACTGTCAATTAATCCTCTTATGACTTTCTATACAATCTAAATGCTTGATAATGCCCGGGTTGTGGATTTTTGGGGTTTTCCGGGTCGTGAACCCTACAAGTATTGAATCATTCGTGTTGACACAGGGATAAATTATACAGATCCTGGAAGATTGTATGCTTTTAAAGTACACGCATGTTGACACAATGACACTTCTTCTTAAACAGTTAAACTACCCCCTTGCAAATGGCTTGACAAAATAAGTTCCCCCGGAATAAGTCCTCACCAGAACGATGTAAAAAACACTGGGGTCTTTACCAGAATTAACGATAAATACATCAGAAATCAGATGTTTTTACTGTGTGATGCTTAAGAAATAAATATTTGCAAATTCTTCTATATGAAATTTGACCACTTAAATCCGTTTAATGGGATTAGTTTAAACTTAGTTTATTGGGATTTTAAAACAGATACTTCAGGGTTCGCCCGCTAATATTATGATAAGGTTAGTGTTTTATGATCTAAAATAATATTTATTTTTATGGCTGTAGAATCGAAGCTTTTAAAATCCAAAACATCTCCTATTTTTTTACACTTTCACTTCCCCCTGCACTTGGATCAATAGGAGTAAATTTCTGAAGAGATTCGGAAACTTTAAGAATTCTTATCTCGTCCTTCGGCCGGAGTAATCCTATCAAAGTGAATGTGGATGGAGGGGGGTGTTATTTTTCTTCTCCGAATTGATGTTACATTTTCATTCATTCCATTCATAATAGATGATAAACTGGCATAAAAATGCACCGGCATAAACTACCATACACTCCACTATGTACCACCACCAGGAACACTTTGGTTCTGGATTTACCAGTTACCATCCAATTTATATAACTCTATCGAAAAAATCTGAAAGTAAAGTACATTTCGAATTCTATAGCCTCGTTACCAGTGTTCGGGGAGAAGAATGTAACATAATGTTGAACTTTGGAGATGCAACTCCAACTGCAGTTTGGGGTCGTTCAGAAACTTAAAATACAAACGACTAAGGTCTGTAGCTTTATAATCTGTCAATTTGGGGCTCTTGCTGCCCCGAATTAACTGCCCTGGGCAGTAAAAATTTTTAACAAATAGTGTTTTTTTATCTTAACTTATGCAATTCTTACTAAAAAAAATCAGGACAAAGGGCAGAACAATCTGGAAGATCTAGAAAAAAGTTAATTACTAAGGAGGCTTGGACCCTCTAAACACAAAAAATCAGGACACATTGCCCCGACTGCCCTGAACCCCCATCGCAAACAGGGGTTGTCGTATGAGAGCTTTTAGCCCAAAAAATACAAGCAATAAGCCCCAAAAATCTGAGCACTTTGCCCCAAAATCTCACCCTCATCTCACCAGTATTTCTGTGTAGCCCTTACATTCTATATGAACGTACTTACGCTTGCAATCCAGTTTTTGAGAGGATGAAGAAGGGTCAGTTCCTCCCGATAAAACCGCTACGCAATAATAAAGAACTACACAAGATTCGGGGTTTATGTTCCGACGGATCGTTGGATATGCTTTGATGCATTTTTATATCCTTATCACAAAAACCCCAAGACTGGATTGCATAGTGCATCATATCGGAAAGGACAGGTTGGAAGTTGGAAGTTGGAATTGTTACAAGACTACCCTACCTATTTCCCCAAAATATTTAGAAATGTTAACATTCAGTTTATAACTTGAGAACGATATGGAAATATCAAATTCCTAAAATATGGAAATTGACCTTTGAAAACGGGGGAAAAAAACGGGAATTTATCTTGACAATTTGATATAATCCCCCATTCCGATTCCGCATGGCCCTCTGTTTTATCTTAATCTTCATCTCGTGGTGGGAAACGGGAGTAAATAATTCTCACTTTTCATCCCCTAACTGACGAGGATTGATATGAGATATGAGATGAAAGCTTAAAGTATAATATAAAAAAATACGAAAAAAATGCACTTTCCGACTAAAAATGCACAATAGTTGGACTTATCAGCTCGATCAAGTATTTATGGAATGATGCATTGTGTTTTGTATCTGGAGTTTATAAATATTAAATTGTCATGATACGCTATTTTTCTACGAGATTTTTTTTGTCATTTTTTTGGGGGTAGTTAGTTGGGGTTGTATTTATATTGATATCAAGAGGGTTGCACTTTCTCTTCTGTGAGAATGAAATAAATCTCCACATCTGTCTCAAAATCCGGATATTTTTGATGAGGGTTGGTCAGAGGGTTAACACTTACTCCAAAATTAATACTATATAATATTATAATCGAACCTTAGGCTTATTTACTCTCTTTATTTACATGTTCTGTGCTATTTGAGGGTGCATATTTGATGTTACAATCGTGTGAAAGGACAATTTACATAGGAACAGATTGAAAGATGCCGTTTTTTGGTGACTCATTCAATTTTCTGGAATAAGTCTTAAAATGCAGTGGTTTTTGGAAGAAACTTCTTGCTAAATAAATATAAAGTGGTAAACTAATTAAAATTATCTTGAAATAGATAGACATCCATATTTAATTAACAGATTGCGATTTTTAACATAGGAATGCAAGATTACTTGGGATGTTGGAAAAAAGTCAGATTTGTTCGTTTTTACGATAATACCTTTGCTAAATATGTACTTATCTGATCTCCAAATACTTCTTGAGATATACCCCGACAACCGGGTTAAAATAGTATTTCTTTCGGTTAGCAAAGTTTAACACAATAACATACAAATAAAACTTAAAAAAGCTGAAACCAAATTTATATCAGTCTCTCCCAAACATTCTATCTATTCAAACCAGGATAGTTTCTGGGTTTCTAGGTAAAATAGCAGAGTAAAAGCAGAAAAAAGAGGAGTGTCGGTTTGGCATAAAATCGGGCTAAAATTTTAGAAACTCTATATATAAGCCTTAATGTTTCCTTTATCCTTACTTAATTCAATCCATTAAGATTATCCTCTCCTCCAGATTTCTATAAGAAGAAGGAGAGTGAGTAATAATAAACCGTTGCAAACGCACATACTAAAGGGGTGAAACAACCCAAAAAATGAATAACATTTTTTAGCGCTACGAGACAAAGAAAATCCCACATCGTACCATTTATTGCGGGCACACCCTCTAGTGTTGGTATGGGGTGGTCCCATATGTTACACTGCTATTTCCTGGTACGTGGAGGGCATTTGACACCGAAATCTCAACTTGCGCTATATGGCGCGGCCACACCCCCTGGTGTCACTGAAGGTGGTCCCATGAGCATTAATGTTGTATTAGAAGCATATCTAGCTTACGATATTAAATTTACTTTTGTAAATTCAACAGTTATAGTTCATTATATATACAGTAAAGTAGGCAACAAGCAGTTATACTGTAATATATAGTCAACTGTTATATGAATGCAAAGTTTGGAATTTTTTGTGAACGATGTGTGTTACCGATTTCTTCAGAAAACAATAGGCTTATGGCCAGTCGTATGTAGATCCAAAATGTAAAAGAATAAATTTAAGAACTTCAACCGTTCGACCGCTAGAGTGCAACCGGACGGACGGACAGACGGACGGACGGACGGACGGACGGACGGACGGACGGACATGATGAAAGCATTAAGGGGTTTCACCCCTTAATAAGTAGGAATGGGTTTTATTACGACGAGTTACAAAAACTGGCTCTGAAATCTCCTTACAATTTATGGAATTCCTCGTCGGATTCTTTTGAGGAATTCAGAGAACTACTATACTAACATCCGAATGCATACATTAAAAATCTAATGCATTTCATTTCATTACGGACTCTAATCCGATTTAAGCCCTCTTTACCTCATTTTTCCTATCCCAAACTCAATCACTTTCTTTTACATACTTTGGAGAGATATTTTTCAAAGGAAATGGCTCTGGTTCTGGGATTATGGATTTCTAGACCTCGTCGGTTCACTTAAAATGAGAACGGGTTGGAAATTATTATGCTCCGTAGGTCCGATTTGGATATATTCAGATTTCTCCGATAAAAGGAAGATAAGTTAGTTTTTGGGCCTGTATTCTGCAAGGTTGACTCGTAAATCATAATTTAATGTTTCTCCGAATTAATAGGGAATGATGATGAGGGTTTATATAGAGGTTTGGAATAGAAGATTCGAAGAATGATTAACTGATTGGTTTAATGGTCGTTTGGAAGCTGAAATAACAATAAGGAGAGTTAATATTGAGATCAATTCTAGACATGGGGACTTATTCCGGTTGGAAATCAAATGACCCTTTTGAATCTGAAGAAATCAATAGGAAAAATAATCACAACAAAGTCTTTGAAAATTAGGGGAAAATCTCGCATTATTTTTTTTTTCACTGAAATAAGGGGTGGGGAATTTTACGAACCCTGGGGAATTATTTCGGAGAAGGAAGTTAGGGATGGTTAGCATGTTGACAATTGTAAAGCATTCATCTACAAATGGTACCCTTTAGTTTATTTCAGTTTTTTATACAGTTTTGAAAGAATTTTGTTTAGATTTGTGTGTACAAACTTGCCTCGTTTGAAACCTAAAAATCTGTAGAGTTTAATATAGTAATGATAGGGTGGGGAGTAATTACGGTGAGACTGAACCCAGTAATTTAACAGGTAAATGCTGTATTTTAGAGACTGGTTAAAATAATTCAAGCCTAGTAAAGACTGGGGAACTATTCAGGGGATGTCTTATTTTAGTGTTTTCGTTAAATTTTAAATTGATTCAAACATAAAAACTGTCACAATCCAAATTTTGATTCTTTGCTAATTGCTATCGCAAGTTCTTCTCTTCTCCTATCTTTTAAAATATAACATAAACAATTCTCAGAGAAATACCATTCAAGGTTTTTAGACTTGTAAGTGCTGTATTTTATGTTCAAAAACAGATTGGGTTCCGATTCACAATTAATTTTACAGAATCTAAAAGAAACAGTTCTGCTAATTAAAATCGCACATATCTAAAACCCCATTCTTTTAATTAAATGTCGGAACTTGGCAGATGACTTATTTGAATTTCGACTTCTCACAGTTTGATAAATTATTATTTCCATTGTAATTTCAACTCCCTTCATTTAAAAACGAACTGCCTCGTCTCATTTGAAGCAGTAGTAAAATAACTTCAACTTTCCACTAAAAAAAATAAGAAAAATAGGTGTTTCTGAAGCGGTATAGACTCCCAAAAACGAGGACTTCCCTGTCGTCTAAAAAATGATATATTTTTTTCTCCAAAAGCTCCCGTTCTGTGATTCCATGATTCGTATGATATATGTTACTCACATCTCATCCTTACATTACATCCCGAGTCTTAAGAAGGTATCGCAGTTCTGAGTAATAATAATAATACATACGGAAGGAAAGAAGACATTTGGATGTTGAATAGCTTTCCCTTATGTACTTGTTTCTCTCTGAAATTGCATCGGGAAAAAACCCGACTGGGAACTTGTTCCAACGTTAGAACGTTCCAGCTTCCAAGCTTGGAACCTTCCTCGAAATCTGAGGAAGAAGAGGCAAAAAAAACATTTAGTTTATTTATTTTGTATTCCGTTGGATGAAATAGGGAGGAAAGTATTGCTCTCTTTTGATGAATATTCCCTACTGAATCATTCCTCTCTCTCAGATTCAAAAATTCATGCATACTCTAGTAGTGGAGGATAATATACTGACAAAACAGCAATAAATAGAGGATATAGCCTGAGCTTCAGGTGCTATATCTAAAAATACATGTATTTTTTTGGAAAGATCGTCGTATCGTAACTCGTAGGAGAAGAGGTACTTTGTAAGTTCTAACAGACTTTCCAGTTTGGCCCAAGACGAAGATGAGGGCAAGTCGGGAGATGCACCTCGGGAATTCGGAGAGGGCCGTAAGGGATGGGGATTTTTATTTTTGGATTTTTTTTGTGTTTTATACGGATGCTATTAAGAGGAATATATGGGCCTGGGGGTGTACCCTGCGTTTTTAAATCTGTTAATGTATTTATTTGAAGCTTTTGGATCAAATATTTCTAGGTTCCCCAACCTTAGCCAGGTAATTTGACTGGAATTTCTAGGACTTGAAATAAAATAATTGCTGATTTTTAGACTAAATTAAGACGGTTATAAGTATTTAATTAGAAGCAAAATAAGATCAGTAAATGGTATCTGTTTACCATGATAATTAATTTATTACTGGATATCTCCTCTTTTGACGTGATAATTCTCGTGTCTTCTAAAGTCCGAAGTAATTCTACTGAACGGTTTTTCCGGATGTGCCAAGTGAAATTTACACTCGGAAATCATATTTTTAATTTTAGGTAAATGTTAGCTATAAGTTTGAGCATATTGAGATATGGAGATGAATATATTAAACGAAAAAATCTAGCTCGAGAAACAATGGCCATCAAAGTTCAAAGACGAATGAATGCAAATAACGATCTTGAAAAAGGCAATGGTCAGGTTGACCCACTTTTTAGATCAAAGGCCCTTTGTTACTGGTTCCCTCGTATTTTTTTTATTTTGACTCAAGATAATGATACCTTGACCTTTGACCCTTAGCTTCTGGAAAGCAATCCAAGTAAGAGCCTAAAAAATTCATCAAAACAATATAAGATACTTATTATTTCCAAAATCTTTGACTGCTCCATTTCAGCAGGACTTTCACCCAAGGTATTTTAGATTCTTTGCGAAACTTCCTAGTGTTCTATACACTAGGTCCAGGATGACAGTTATATCTTTCGTATATTTACGGAAATCAAGTCTTTCAGAATTTACAAGCACATGCCGTCTAAAGCTGTATGGTGCTAAAGCATATTATATACTGTAAAACTGGAATAAATCCCCCCGGATCTATCGATAGTCTTAACAAGCTAAACTGTGTCAACATGGGTTTTAACTAAATAACTGCCCGTGGGGACTTATACCGGGTTTTAGGTACATTTAAAACCTGAAATTACTAGTTTATCTATAGAAAGGGAAGAGAAAGTGCTTAGCTTAACGAGTTAAACTGTGACAATATGGTTTTTAACTACGTAAACTATGATTTTAAGCATTAATTGCCCCCTCTTCCTCAAATAAAACGGCTTCTTACAAACTGCTTGAAAAAATAACTGCCCATGGGGACTTATTCCAGGATTTAAGGTACTCTAAAAGACCTATGCTATTACGAGCCTATCTGTAGAAAGCAGAGAGAAAGTGTATTTTTCTGTGCCTGTCTCTATATAGCTTATATTCGTCTGTGTATTATAGTGAGTCTATAGGATCTAGAATGTATTACTTCGCTTTGTAAAAAAGCAAGTCTTAAAGGAAGTGATTTTTCACCGGAGAAGAATTCCTAATGGGCACAATCCCCCGAATTCACTCAGAATTTACAACTCTCGCCATCCTCCAGTTCCTCATACGGCAATATAATACACTGCCTTCCCTCCCGACGACGACGACTACGTTTTTTGTACCAGTTACCTAGATACACAATAGGGAAAGAGGGGACTACCTTCTCGGACAATGGAAATTCAGGAACTGAGCATTGAAATTCCAGAAGAGTTGGAATTGTGCAAGTCACAAAAATCACGATTTTGGCATGATGTTTCAATCTGTTTTTGTTTAGGATTTTTTTCTGTAGCAGAAATCGGGATTTGAGATTGTAGGTGTTCATTTCGATTTGAAGTTGTTCATATTGATTCTGGTTTCATCTATTTGATATTAACTCCTAACTTCTACGCACACTGGAAATGAAGGCCTCTTTATTTACTGAAATAGCCCCCCCCCCCGAAATAACTTCCCCATCCAACATTTTTTAACCCTGAAGCAACAAACTCTCTAAAAGCTCTTATTTCAGTGCTAAAAACCGATAATCTATCCTATCATGTGGTTATCCATTAATAAAAAAAGTTTACTTTCTTTTAATCTCAGCTATATTTTGTCATTGTAAACATCTCCGTTCAAAACTCTCACTTTTTATTAACACCTCGACTCGTTTTTTAAGCTTTTTTAACCTCTTAAATGCTATTTCTTATACCTAAACAGTATCAAATTGTTATTGTTATAATATACTAAATATCCGACGACACTTCTCGGTTTTCATTCAGCAAGGTTCCACTGTAAGCCTTCTAAAGCATCCGTATTCGTAGACGACAATCCAGCATCCTGAAACCCTAAAACACACTACAAATGAATGATATTTCGTATTCGTATTTCGAATCTAAAATCATCATCTCGAGTAGTCAGTAGTAGGAGAGGCAAAAGACATTTTTCCCTGAAGAAAAAGAAGACATAAGTAGCTTAATATAAACAGAGGAGGAAGATAATGGATGAGATGATAATGTATATTATTCTAGCCGAATGCATAACTCAAAAAAATCCTCTCCCTAACTTTAATATACGTGTACATAATAATAATCATCCTACTTAACGCTATATATATTAAATAATATTATTATATATGTATCAGTCAAAATATATAGGAGATATCATCACATCATAAGTTTCCTGAGGAAGTTTCAGAAATTCCTCAGTGAATTCTATACACTTTTCGTACATTCATTCGTTTGTGTCTGTATTTTTTAAGAGGAATATTTGAATTTTGTTTTGGCATTTCCTTGCTCAAAAAAATGTGCAAAAATACATTTGCAAAGGAGGAGAGGGAGATAAGAGATGAGAAATTGGAGGAGATAGGCAATGATGATAAGTAGGTTATATTATGTGCTTATTTTTTGTATTTTATGCTTTGTCTTGCTGCATATTTTGCATGTGAAGTGGAGTTATGCGGCTTTGGATTTTTTTTTGGAGTATAGTAGAGTGCAAAGGGGATGAGTTTCGAAATTTCGGGAATTTCGATTGAAAGAATTTGAAACGATTAGGAAATATTCGGAATTCAACTTAATTTTGGCTTTTATTTAAAATTCAGACAGTTAACCAAATCCGAATCTGCAATCGAAAGTAATCGCCCAGTATTTTTATTTTTAGAAATTTTGACAGAAAATTTTGTGCGAAAATTAAACCCAAGTTTATGTGATTAACGATAAAGTTAAGTTAAAGAAAAATTCTACTTATCTGATGGCTGAAATGCCTAAAAATAACTCCGATTTTTTTAAGCCCTGGGCGGTTGTTGTTGTTGATTGCCTTTACAACGATCCCAAATTGTCTAATATAAGAGCAATAAGGGATTTAGAAATAAAATGCGGTTTAACTACAAAATTTATCTTTTAATTACAGGTTTAACGGACAGAAACGACATAAAGTCTGTGAATAATCTAAAAACGCTGCAAATTTTATTTCGAAGCTAACTTAACAATGGAGTCACGGATGTCATTCATGAAGCTACTGTTAAAGACTCACTAACCTATTCCGGAGTCAAGTTGTACCGGAGTGGGGACTTATTCCGGGGTATAATTTACCGTACCCGAAACTTCTATGGATTATAATGAACATCTGGAGTAAATGATGGTCTCATTAACTGCAACAGCCCCTACAAAGAACAGTGTAGAAGCTTTGAACTCTGTTGATGTGTCACCTGTAATTACGGGATTAGCGTTTAAAAATCTAAATAATTAAAGAGGAGGAATGGAAGGTGAAAGGGGAAGACGTGGGATGATGAATAGGAGAACTGTTGTAAATTACAATAATAATAATAATAATAATTCTTTGGACAGAATGCAGGCTTTGATCAAGTTAGACTTGCCATCGTTCTCCCTTTTGTTCCTACTCATCCTAGTCATCATTTCGGATCAAGGTAAGGTTTCCAATTCTAAAGGTGGCTCAAATTCATTTAAATTTTAAATATATGAATATTGTATGTATTTTATGGCATTATAAGTATCAAGACGGGTATTCATCTGTAGGTACAGAAGGTCTGCTCAAAAAATGAGTTTTTAGGAGAAAGTTGGGTCTGTCACATTAATAAATTCAAGATTTTAATCGTTATGGGGTTACTTTTTCATCAACAACGAATCGAGTTATTTTGGGGGTGGGGAGTTATTTCGGGGTGAGTTATTCGGGACGTATGCTGTTTTCTAGGCAATTAATTTGCTAAATACAAACCTTGACCTGACCATCTGGAAAAACTTATAACATTATGACGACAAGCTTACTTGTGTTAATGACCAATTCAGTTGGGTAACTTGATGTCAAAAAACAAACAAACAACCAGCCTACTTTCAAGCGTGGAACAAAAACGTCCTAGAACTAAATTTCAAGCTCTATAACCTCAAACTAAAATTCGCAAGACTATAATGCTAAACCATCCTCTCAAAGCGGAAGTCAAGAAGTCAACATTTACGAATGATCCCTTAATCTATGTCTGCATTCATTCCGAGGTCATTAGAGGCTCCTTAAAGAGCAAAGACAGTGTGTACTATACAGTGTATATATTTATACACAAAAGTTGAGCCATATTGTGGATAATATTCGGGCTAAGCCTGCTTTAGGAATTTTACGAAAGCGTTAAGTAAGATCATGGCCCCTAATCCCTTTGCAGATCTTAAAAAGAGGCCGAGTCGGGCTGGAAGTTGGGAGAGACCTTAATCTGCATAAATGAGAAATTTAGCCGAAAAGTCAACATGAACCGCACCATTGCAGCCAGAGACATCAGACCCAACATTTCCTAACATATTCCAAAATAGAATACATAAATACATACGTTATAATAAAAATACAGGATGTTCTCCATCAGCCCTCTCGTATTCTTCTTGATGATGATCCTCTCGATCTCGACTACAAAGGAGCAGTTCACCATCAACGCTTCTGTTCTCCTAAAGCCTGGCTCCCGAGGGGTTAAGCAGGTGGACTGGAAATGCGTAGTTGGTACAAGGGCAGGAGAGGTCAATCCGGAACTTGTTATTTAATTAGGACGGGGAGAACTGTAAGCCCTAGTGGGTGTGCCCAAGTTCCGACACCGACACCGATCAGTCGTGTGTTTTTTAGTAGAATTTGAGAGAAAGGTTGTGTACAGTTGGTTGGAAAACGGAATTCATTTCATTCAATGAACATAAATAGAGCACCATAATAATTCCCCACCCCCACAATAAACCCCCCATCCCTACCTCCAAAATACCCATTTAAACAGGGCAGAGCGTTTGAAGGCTAATTTTTCGAGAGAAAGATTTCTGTCAGTTGCAAATACAAATTCATTTTATTCGTCAAACATCAGGACACAATAATTCCCCACTACCGAAATAAGCACCCCATCCCCACTGCTAAAACTGGTGGTGGAAAAAAATTAGGCAACCCAACAACTATGTCGCCCGGAATTTTTTGGGGAAATGAGGAAATCAGAAAAATTTGGACCTAATTTTATGAAATTGCCCGTTGTTTCCGGTAATTGTCATCCTATAAAATCGGAAATTTCTTCAGATTACCGGGAAGAAAAAGTTTTTTTTGCAAAAAATACTAAAATACCCGGATCCAAAATACCGGTTTCTTCAGCACTTTTGAAGAGCAAGTTATTTCAGAATTTCTAAAAGAAGCAAGAAATCGGCTAATGAGAAATTCATATTCATCCCCTTTTCAAATTCGTGTCTTAAAGGCTGACTTTCCCTTTCATGCCGGCACAAGGCACCCGACCTTATGTCAAATCTAATGTAATGTCTAACCGACATACTTATACTTTAAACATACTCATGCACATGCTACATTCGGTGTATCCCGTTTTTCTCTCCAGTATTAGCACTAAAATCCTCCATGTTACATCTCTTTAAGTAGATGGTTACGTGTGCGTGCTTTTGCTATTAGACGATTGCATGATTCTCCGAGAGGATAGGGCATGGCATGATGTGTATCATAGGAATTTGAGTTTGGGCTCAGAAATGTGCTCTTTTATTAGCATGAAAAATCCATGTCATAAAATTGTAAATGGGTTTTGGGGGCAGGTCGATTATGCAATTTTTCTTCAAACCGTTCTAGAGTTTCGAATAGTGATTTTTAGCCATTGGGTTAGAATTAGAAGACGGAACAGAAGAGTTGGAGAAATTTAATTAAAATTCAGTACCGAAAGGTACAACATGTCTTCGTAAGGTCCGGTATTTTGGCGTGGGGACTTATTCCGAGGACTCATTTTAAATAGATCGGAACGGCTAGATAGCTTCGGTTTCCGACAAATTTTTTGACTGTTTTCATGAAATTCCTGTTGCACATTATTGATTGCATATTTTTGATGATCTTAAAGCTGATATACAGCATCTAATAAACAGTAATAACATCAAGTCCCTTAGAAAACACTCTCCGGATCCGTCCTACCCGTTCTTGAAATTGAAAAATTGGCATCAAAATAAGTGTCCCACACCCTTAATTTTCCTGCACTTAATTTTCTATCTTAATTGCTCTGAAACCATAACTAAAAAGCACTGTCAAAAGCCTAATGCCAACACTGGAGACGTCTCCTGCTTTGTAGCGTTGTATAACAGACGATAGGAAACATTTATTTTTACTGGCCCTTCCACAGAGTCAGCCTTTAGTTTACAACTTTGCCCTTAGTAGTCTGATCTTTGTTGTTTTGTTTGGTGGGTCGGGTCGGGCCTTGAAGACGGAAAGTGAAGGGGGTTCTTGTAATAATCTAATGTCCCGTCCACTAAATCTTGCAGTTGAATCTGGGTACTTGAAAGGGCGGAGGCCATTGTGATACGATATGACCATAAGGATGTCGAGTCGAGGGTCTGAAATCTCGGAATTCGAGAAGGTCCGTGATGTTAAGATGTTACTATTATTAGGCTTGGGATGGTGGTGGTGGTGGTGGTGGTAGTGTCAGTTTAGCATCTCATATCATAATGATGCCAGCCTGATATGATGGGCTCTAGAAGCTACAACTTACGTTTGGACTCCTCTGGCTCCGACAGATTGGACAGGGATTTATGAAATTGTTTTTTTTTGTTTAAGTAATGATTGTTGTAGAGGTAATGAGGGAGAAATGTAGGAGAAAGTAGCAAGTTCCCTTGTTTTTATGTTTAAAGTTGTGATTAAATATCCATACATGGTTTTAGGGACAGTGCATTTTTTTTAGTATTACAACTAGGTTGTGTATCTGCTTCGTTTAAAGTCCAAGGTGAGATGTGTGTGTTCTGTTTTCTGTTTTCAAAGCTTTTGAAAATTGTAAAAGGTGTGAGAAGAAATTATTAAGGGGGGGGGGGGGGTATTTATTTTGGTGAAAATCGATTTGAATGACCAATAAATACTTATCCGATACTTGCCACTATGTTACGTATGAAGGTGCAATTAGCAATTTAGGGTTGAAGTATTATCAAAGCTATTAACTTTAGATTAACTGATAATTCGACAGAATTTTTTTTTATTTCAAAATTTAATCTTAATTTTAATTGATTGTGAGCAAACCCAGTTGCTCGAAACGGAAGAGAAAAATCGGAGAAAGAAGCAGGTTTTTTGGATGTTTTTCAAAGTTGTAATTAAATATCGTTATATGGTTTTAGTGACTATGAATTTTACAGAGATGTAGGAATAGGTTTTTGTATCTGTTCTGTTTTTGAAGCTTTCGAAGAAGTAGTCTTGACTTTTATGCGAGGGAAATTATTAAGGGGATGGGGATATTTATTATGAATGACCAATCCGATACAATTACATTTCTTACGATGGTGTAATAAGCTATTCAGGATTGATACAAATATTAGGGATGCTTTCAACTTTAAAATTAAGCTATAATTACTAGTTTTTTTTTACTAATTTTAAGCTAATTTTAGTTCATTCGCTCGTAACGGAAGTTCGGTACAATATTCAATATTTTGGTTGCACAAAACCCCCAAAAACCAGACCCTTTTCGATTTTAAACCCCCTTTCAACATGTTAATCCTCCGAATTCAATATTCCACCTCCTGTCCCGTGCTAAGTTTTTGATTCAAAGGTTCTGATTTACATAACATAATGTACTTCCCTCAGCATAGGAGAGAGGAGATGTAATAAATCTAATCGTAAGTAATTTATACCGCTTGAAAATTCAGGGAGAACATGGTCATTTACATGAGGACATCCATTATATGACGATGATTATCCCATGTTCTATGTTAAAATGGCTTAAGCTCATGACAGTTTCCTTGTATCTAATGCATGTAGGAATATCGTTCTTTTTCGTCATATCTTTATGATTTGATATTAATATTTTGGTCGACATCCATTCCTATAAACCCGATGCTCTCCGTTCTCGAAGAGAAGCCCATAAATAAAATGTGAAATTTTAAATTTCAGCATCGTTGAAAAATGAAATATGAAAAATAATCAGGAAATTTGGGTCAAATTGTACGTAAAGCAACTTACATTTTCGGTACAGTAGCCTATTGGGTCCAAACAACACCTAACAAACTTTCTAAACAAAAATAAAAATCTAAAGTTTCCATTCCCGGAAGGAAACCAACGAACCCAATAAAAGTTCCAGTGCAAAATAAAACTTGAAATGTTTTGAAATTTCAATGTTTAAACGGTTTGAAATATACAACATGAAAAATTTGCTGAAAATTCTGCTCAAATTGCATGCAAAGAATCGTTAATATAGCATAAGATCCCCTTTACAACCTATTAATCCTTTACAACGAAAAATAACACTTAACTATCTAAACTATTTGAAAAATGAATATCCAACGATTTCCAGTAAAATCTTTAATTTTTCATGAAAATTTCCACGAAAAATCCCAAAATCATCCCTGCCTCTACCTATAAATAAACACACGCTTCCAAAAGTGGCAGAAGGATCATCAAAGGCTCGAATTAGCAGGTGATTCCTAAGGGAAAGAAGCAAAGTAGTCCACACCAACAGTTATTACAAAACAGGGTCTCTTTCGCACTTGAAACAAGTTAGGAACTTTATTATTAACACCAAAAACCCAGGAGTCAAGTCATGCTGACTAATGCAAGGCAACAGCCATCATCATCATCATCATCATCATCAACACTCTGCTTTCCCAGCCCAATACTATTAAGGCAACACAGTAGCCAAGGACTCTAACACTAACTAACAACTGCCACATGGGATTACATGGAAATACATGAAGCTCGGGATTTGGAATAATATGATTAGATACTGGGGGAAATAATAGGCTATACATATTATAATACTCCAAGTCCATCAGGTTTAAAACTGCCATGTGCTTGGATTTGGGCGACAAGCGAATACCCCCGAAATAGAGCCCCACCCTTTCGGAGGGTTTAAATCAACAGAAAAACGCCAGGAATCCACAACAGAATTTTATTAAATTTCAAAGATTTTGTCAATTTAAATTTTATAAACTCCGTGGATCGGCTATAAAAATCGGCGGGGATAGCTTTAAGCGCAGCGGAAACGGAGTACCTAGCCGGGACCGTTGTCCCTCGTTAAGTAAACATGAACAATGTGGGCTCTGAACCAGTAACCCAGATCACTGACGTCATTTATTCATAATGCAGTTATGTAATCCATCCAATCCCTGGATTTGAACTTATCAAGGGAAACGTTATAATTCATAATTCTGGTTTCTGTTGTTACAGGGACGTTTCAGGAGAAGAGTAGCAGTTCGTCGGCTCGACTACGATGGCTCCAGTACCAAACGGCGTTAAGTAATACAAGCCCTCTGGGAAGTGGTGGTGGTGGTGGTGGTGGTGAAAGTGGTAATAGTAATGGTATCGGAGGTGCCAGTGGGACTTCTCCAAGTGTTAGTTCTAGTATAAGTAGCAGTAGTAGTGTTTTAAGTACAAGTACGAAGCCTAGTGTCGTCGGTACTGGAGTTAGAGGGACGGGTGGTGGTAGTGGTGGTGGTGGTGTTGGCTTAGCTTCCACAAACGCTAATAACAATAACAATAGAAACAGCTACAGCTACAGCTCCAGCTACAACAATAACAACAACAACAATAGGAAACGGATTGATCTTCAGCAGAGATATACGGACGGGGCTCTTTTCGAGAACAATACAAGTGTTAATCTTACCGTCCCTCTGGGTGACACTGCCTTCCTCCGGTGTCGGGTCCGGAATCTCGGAGAGCGATCTGTAAGTTTATTTATAAGCCCTCTAATGTTGCATGTGAGTGCTTTCTTTTCCGGATTTATTAAGTGGTTATCCTCCTAACTTCATACTTAGCTAAGAGTGGGATTTTCTAGGTCGGAGGGTCAAAATACTTAAGCTTTGTGGACGGTCAAAACTTTGAAAATGCAACTGAAAAAATCAGTTTAGTAGCTATTTCTACAGGCTATAGGTTACTGTGTCATTTTCAAATCGGCACAAATTAATATTTTGTGAGAGGTACTACTGTAAAAAAACTTAAATAAGTCCCCAGGGGGGATTCTTTCAAAGCTTGAAAATGGTGTAGGTTGGTATTGGAGATCATGGAACTGTTCTAGAGGGTGGGGGAGTTATTTTGGTGTAGAAGTTTAACCATAAGCTACAAGTATTAGAGACAAAACTGTGGCCTTTGATAAAACACTGCTTTTTGATAGGTTAACATTGGAGATTACAAAAAGTTTATAGGAGGGGTGGGGAGTTATTTCGGTGCAAAAGTGTAGCTATTCTATTATAGCATCTTAACAGTCAACTCTCAACTCTCAACTATCACTGTTAAGATGCTATAATAGAATAGCTACACTTTTGCACCGAAATAACTCCCCACCCCTCCTATAAACTTTTTGTAATCTCCAATGTTAACCTATCAGTTTCACCCGAAAATATAATCTGTTTTAACACAAACTTTTTGATTTCGGCCAGAAAACTCCGAAAAGTGTCCTTGTCTCCCAAAACCCGTCAGCTCAGGCCTAAGCCGAAGCCAACTAGAAAACTGTGGCTGAATGAAGACTCGACAATTCCAGTAGATTGACTTGGCATTCATCCTCACTTCCAATCCCTTGTCATCTCATCTCATAAAATAAAACGAATCCACATCCACCAGAACCTCTTCCTCTCCGCCACTAAAATCCTCCAAGAACGAGGGGCACAAATTGAAAGCTCATTTTATTAAAGCCCCAACCGAGATCCCTTACAATTCCTTCCAATGACTCAATGACACATAAAAAAACATAATACAGACCCAACTACCATCACCACAGACATCTTCAACGTTTTCGAATCTCCCGAAATATCTTCTAATGTCTCTAAAAAATCCTAAGACTCATTCCGTAACAAATATGCCCGGTCAAATATCCGTGGCAGAAAAATATGTTTCTAACTGACAGAACGCTTCGATTCTGCTAAAAATAGGGTTATTGTTAACCTGGCCCCTATTTAATGGAATTTGGCCCCAAATTAGGGCAAAATTCATTTATTTAGGGGCCTCCATTCCATAAAACGAGGGGCCAGGTTTCATATTAATATGGGGCCAAATTCATATTGGGGCTGTTTCCTTTTAATTTGGGGACTACTTTCATTAAATAGGGGCCTGATTAATTTGTACCCATTAAAATGCTAATAGCCCAAAAAAGTACATTTTTATTTGTCAAGATTTTTTATCGCACAGAGACATATGTGACAGTAGATTTTTGTCCCTGGAATAATTGTCACGCTCCCCAAGAACTGCTAACAAGCGGATATAACAGAATATCTCGACACTTGAATGAGGAAGTAGTAGAAGCCTTCCCATTCACACACATAAGATCCCATTTGATTGCACGATTTGACTACTCGTAACAAAAGAATCGATAACTTTTTTCCCAACGTCTTTAAGTCAGTAGAGAAAGTACCGAAAACGGAGTCTTTGGTCCCGATTATAGTTAGAACCTCTCTATAGAGAGATACCTAGATAAATAATAGAACTGCTAGAGAAACGATTGGACTAGGCCTAGGACTATGAGGAATGAATTGAAGAATTCCAAATTCTAAACGGCTCGGCCCGAATTTATATAGAGCCTCTCCTCTCCAGCATTTTAAGAAGGTGGAAATGAAGAGAGTCCTAGACTTGTTTTGGCCAGTCAGTACCGTAACGGTTCCAAAGCTGGTTTGGTCCACAGCTGTACTAAAACTCGTCGAATGTCGAATTTCTATTCCACATCTGAGCCTCTGTCGAATGTCGAAGTTCGGAAGCTAAGAGCTATATATAATGTCGACAGTTCGACAGCTAACAGATAGAGCATATTATAATGGACTGCGTTTTCGACAAGGAACGGGACTCTTGTCCACGAATACGAGTACCAGTACGACCCTTCTGTGTTCTGTTCTATAGGGGGTAAGGTAATCCTTACTTTAGTAACTTTAGACTTGATGGAAATTCACGGAGACAAGGCTTAAGACTTGGTACAGTTCTAGACTCCTTGTCCGTCCTACTAATATGCTGGTGGTGGCAATGACTTCTTCCGCCGTTTTTACTTCCTCAAGTCCCAGCCTCCCGATGCAATCCGACGAGTTTAGCAAACAATTCTGGAGATACTAGTGTTGGTCAACAGGAATTTCCGGTTGGGGTTTGGGTATTGAGCTGGAGAGTTAGTTTTGGGATCGTTTGGACTGCCGACTGGTAGAGTTAGCGAGAAAGTCCCAGGACTAAAAACCAGGCTCAGTACTCGTTCTTGATCCGGTTTCAGTTATCTGTAACTTTTAACTAATGAGTTTCTGATAAGATCAGAAGCCAAAGCCAAAGGACACGTAGATAAATCCCTCTTAGAAACTCCTGTCACAATTCCTTATATATTCTATCGTTTCAAAGGGATCGTCAAAATCCTTGTCCTTATCTCGCGTTAGAAATAAACGCGTTACTTACGCCCTTTGAGTTGGTTATACGTTATAACTTATCGAACGGGGAATTCGATACTAGAGAGGAGGCACATTGACATTATTAGTATTTCAGTGTTTTGTGAGATGTACACATACCTATCCATGTATATATATATTGGTTCGAGTCAGAATGCCGAAGTTTCGGATTCCAGAGAGGAATCCGGGCGTGATATAATACACTTACTCAAGGAGCCTTTCTACTTCCTTTGTAGCCCTTCCTCCATTACGCAATAGTTTTGTCTTACATAAGGGACTTAATGGGAGAGAATTTAAGACTCGAGGCAATTTAGATTCTAGAGTACCTATATATAGTAATTTATATTCTATTGATTTCGGAGATGTTAAATCAGCACAGGGGTCGATGGTCTTGGAGAAGGCTGAAGATTCATTAAACTTTGAATTTTCTGGATCTTTGAATCGGAATGAGATGTTCATGACTAGTTTATATCTGGTGATCCTTAAATAAGTCCCCATGGGAAGTTATTCCGGAGTAGTGATGCTTTGTCTAATTCGGTTTAAAATTCGAGGTGCAATAGTCAGAAGAGAGAGATGGGTTTGAAATGGGTGGGGACTTATTACGGGGGATCACATTTCAAGCTTTGCAATTAAACTGGGGAGTTATTCCGGGAGATTGGTTTAAGGATTTTGTAATCAAGATGGGGAATTATTGGGGGCGATGGAATTTTACAATTTCGAGTTTTTAAATAGGGCTGAGGAATTATTAAGATGAATAGAACGAGTAGAGATAGTAATCAAGGGAGACGTCCTTGATTTCTTCCAGATCTTATAATATTCTACTTCCCAGAAGTTACAACGATTTATTTATTCCCAATTCAGCTCCGTTTATCCCCGTCGTCTCCATTTATTTCTCCATTGCCAACTTGCGATTTCCAACAAGGAACTACTGTAATTTCCATTCCCCTAAATTATGCCAAATCAGGGCACTTTAAAATACGCAATTTGTAATTCCCATCCGTATTTGTCAAGTTTGGAGTCTTCGTATAAGACCTCGAGTAGACCTATGCTTAGTTTTTGCTTCGGAAATCGTTAATCATGATCTGCTTGATCTAATTGATGTAATTTTTATTGATTAGGAATTAATGATAACAAATGATGATTTCTGTTCTTGTTTTGGTCCAGATTTCCTGGATTCGGAGAAGAGACTGGCATATCTTAACAACGGGGAAGACGACTTATACGAACGACGAGAGGTTTCATGTCCTCCACTCAGAAGGGACGGACGACTGGACTCTCCAGATCAAGTTTGTTCAACAACGGGACAATGGGACTTACGAGTGCCAGGTAAGGCATTTGGGCTCTATTGTATTTTTTAATTGGCAATAGATTCCCTGGTTGAACTGGTTAGGTTTCGAATATTTCGGAAGACAATGCATAAAAAACTACTAAACTTACTTAAATAGGTTCCCTATGGGGAATTGTTTCAAAGGCTAACATTTCTGAAGTTTAAAGAGATGGGTTATCCCTGGGGAATTTATTTCGGTAAATTGTATGTTTTATACAACACTGATACTTCATCTGTCAGGTATGATTTGATATCTTTGACCCGAATAACTGGCAAAGGGACTGCTATTTCCGTTCAACAGGAACTGACAAATTGTCTTGCTTTATCCTCAGTTTAAACTTGAATAACTTTGAACTTTGAGCTCTAATAGAGAAAAGCTTGAGTTGTTTCTTTCGTAGTTTATCAAGAACATTAAGCATTTAAATCGAAGCTAACTGTACAATACAATAATATGCTATTTCCTCTTGTTTACCTGTCTCGGCAGATATCAACAGGTACGGGGATAATATCATTTATGGTCAACCTCCTCATCGCCGTTCCAGAGGCCTTCATTTTAGGAAATGGGGATGAGTATCACGTGGAGCAAGGGAGTGCCATTAACCTCGTTTGTGTTATTGAGAAGGTGAGTATAATACGATGAGTTAAAGCTGTAATAAAAAAAAATATTATTGGGAAAAATTCCTGAGTTCTATCTCCAAATTCACAAGAACATTCGAAGAAACGTATACCTCTAGATGAATAGAACAAACATAATCGTTAAAAAACCCGAAAAAACCGAATTTTATCCGATTTTCGGAGTTAATCATGCAAAAGTGAGACAATCGTTAAAAATAACTAAAGTGAACAAATTCACGTATTTATATGTCATAGTAGTAGTGCATATTCAGTAGTAAAAATTCCCCTATAAATAGATAATGACTTTGATTTTAACGAAAGTTTCGTCGATTTATTGGGAATTGGTCCAAAGCCGTTCTATTTTACAAACCCAATTTATTTGACCCTTGCTTTTGCAGCACTCCAACCTGAGATTAATAATTCAGAACATCAGATCGTAGAAGTAAAAAAAAATCGACCTTACTTACCGAGTACCGACCTATTTTAACATTTTTAACCTGCACCCATTCAATAAATAAATACATGGAGAGTCAGTAGATTCTACATTTCTACAGTAAAAAAAACCAGCAGGTTACCAACTCTTGTAAACTTGTCCGGTTTTTTAGTCTAAAAGGTAGAACTCTCTTACAAGCCGTAATGTTGTATAAATAAAAGGAAGTCTAAATCTTTAAAGAAAAGCCGAGAGGAAAAAAAAACTCTCACCGAGATTTGGTGGTCAGTTTAGTTGTAGTAGCGAGTACGATTCTAAGGGAATTTGGCTTAGACGCTTAAAGTCTACTTAACTTTACATTACGACGAGGATTTTGAGAGGATTGGATTCCCTAACAGATTTCAGGTTCCAGCAAATTCTACTCTGAAAGATACTAGATTCTATTCCCATCCACCGGATCCTGGATTTTTTAAAACAACTGGATCTACAGAAGGGCTATCCATACAGTACGACCCGGGTCAAAAATTTTGATAACAATCGGGTATTAGACTCGTTTTTTGGGGGGCGGGTTTACTTATATTAAAATCAGGGGTTTATCTGGCCGAATATGGACAAGTTTAAACATTTAAATGAGACCGAATTCAATACATCTACATGCCCTCCACTCGTCTAGACTTTTGAAGATAAAAATGCTGTTTAAAATTGTAATGAAATGGTGGTCTTGATTGGGATTCATGAAAAACTGAAAAATTTTGTAATATTGCAAGATAATAAAGAATGTATGCTGCATAGAATTTCATAAAATGCCAAAAATGTGTCGAAAATGGATCAAAATCTAAAAAAAACTACAAGTATCTGTCCGTTTTGATCCCTTCGAAAACCTAAACCCCTAAATATTCCCCACCCCGAAATACAGCCCCACTCGTTTAGCCTTTTGGATAAATATACCTCAAGTGCATCTATTTATAGAACTGCTTTAAGTTCTATTTTCCCTCAATATTGCTTACGAACAGTCCCTCAAATGCCTACAAGCAAGTACATATTGCCCTCGTCCGTTTTAAATCCTTAATCCTTTGTCCGGCCTAATACCTATTAGAAGGAGAATCTAAAAACAGTGGTCGAACCCGGATTTCTTGTAGTATCTAGATATAGCAACCTTAGCAATCCTGAAGTCCAAAAACCGAACCGAAAATCGGTATATATACGTTCTAAGGTCGGAGGCAATTTATTCTTCCTGAAAGAATAACAAGATTTTCATTTAACCCGAAATTCGGAGAGCTGGGAAAGAGGACGGAAATGTTCTCAGAATCTCCGAAATCAAAAGTTACTATCAACATTAACTATCAACTATCCCTCTTCCCCTTAAAACCAATTTTACAAATTAGGAACTACGAGTCCCGAGGAAATGCAATCTCAGGTAGAATCGAATAACATGTTTCTTTAATATCCTTACAACTTGCAACCCCCGACTTGGAACTTGGAACAAGACATGTGGAAAACGATTAAGATTAAAGTTACCTCTGGAACTAGGGAATTCGGAGAAAGCTTAAAAAAATCAAAGGGAATTCCTGGAACAATTCCTATTACATTACGGACTTAATATTTTTATAAGAGTTCATGCCCGATTCGAATGAGAAAAAATTGTCCACAAATGTAAGCTTGTTAGAAATGTGGAGGGAACGTGAGTTAGTTATTAAAATTTTGCAAGAAATCCTTGTTTTAATCGCGATTTTTGTAAGGTTGCTCTCCTAATGTTCATGTTTTTTCATGAAAATCCAGACTGCAGGTCCAGGTTTACTTTTTAGTTAGCTTTTTTTGTTTGTTCAAAGAATGATTTGACATTCGATCCGAATTCTGAATACCGGAGATATTGTAACGTAATCGGGTGGAAAGTTCACAAAGGATATTCCCAGAAGTTCCTTAACCAATCTTCCTGTCAGAGTCCCAACCCGCTGGGGTCTTTGAGTCACTTTGAACCAGAGACTGTCATTAAATCCCGGATGAATCCACTAAAAATCTGATGAAAGGCTCTTCAGCCCTTTTTTTCCCAGAATGAATTTAAGTCAGTTTGGCCCAAAACCACTTAAGACTGATGGGCTGATATCTCTATTCTCTCTAAAATCGCAATAAGCGCCCACCCTAAATACCTCCCCATCCCAGTTATACATATATTGTATGTGTAAGACGGGACTGAAACTGAGTGATTTAAAGACACTGTTCTTCCTTGGACCTGGGTTATTTTAAGGGACAAGTGCAAATATCCCAGGTGGGGACTTATTTAGGGATACGGCTCTATTTTTAAGTAATCTGCTTGTTACACTCTAGCCGTGTCCGTTTTTCGGTCGTGTAGCTCTAAAATCACTTTTAACGGAAAATGAAATTATAATTTAATCTTGCAGTTTTAAGAAAAAATATCAATCGTTGATTTTTCAGTTGGGGTTCCGAAATCCTTATAAAGTCAAATGAATCTCGATGCGTGGGGACTTATTTAGAGGTACAATTTATTAAAAGCTATGTCAGAGTACCTTCAAATGAGGACTTATTTCGGAATTCTTCCTTCGAACCGGGTTCTGTTACAGGACAACAATAAGTATCCTCAAGTGGGGACTTATTTAGGGACGCGTCTTCATTTTGTAGCTAATGTTCTTTCCAACTGTAGGTAGCCCTGTCGGTTTTTCGACTGTAGTTTCAAAATAATTTTTAACTGGAAATATAAATTCCACATATATTTTTATTTTTTTTATTCCACATTATTCCATACATATATATGGACATCCAGTTAGGGTTTCAAAATCCTTATAAAGTGATAAAGTACAAATGTAACTCCACACGTGGGGACTTATTTAGGGCCACATATAATTAAAAGCTACATGAGGACTTATTTCGAGGCATGAGGTATTTAATTCGGCTTTTCCCCTCTTTCAGAGTCCAAAGGTGCCGGAGTTTATTTTCTGGTACCATAATGAGCGGATGATAAACTACGGAAGCAGTCGTGAAGTGACTGTAAGGACGGAGTCTGGAGCAAGAACTCAATCCCGCTTGACAATCCGTGATGCCCGAATTTCCGATGCGGGGAATTACACTTGTAAAACGGCACACGCCGAACCCGCATTCATTTTCGTATATGTCTCCGAAGGTAATGTCAACATTACAACTTACAACCCGACACCTCTCCTATATATAGAAACTATTACTATAGCCGCTTTCACCAGCTTTCTTTCAGATAATATAATGCTCTATTGATTGAACAAGTGCTTATGCCTCAGCACCTTCCTCCTCTTTCTAATCTCCGATATGCGTCTTCTACGGTTCTGGTACCCTATGTTACAGGCCATAGTAAAAATTCCGATGGAGCTAAAAAATCCGCAATTGAAACAGATAATATACAAGTGTATCATTAATTGAATAGTTAGATAAGCTGCTGGTTTCAAACCTATAAAAACAATATGTCAGCCGCATGGACTTAAATAGCTCCTGACTGAGTTATTATCCCCTCTCCTAATACCCCTAAATAACTGCCCAACCCTAATGTGTTTTGTTTGGGGAAATAACACCTCGGTTCTCTCGTAAAATCTTAACTTTTGCATTTAATTTCAAAAATATTTAAACGTTAAAATTTCCGACAGGGCAAGAGGGTTGAATTTTTAGATTTTTTTTAAGGCCTAGGGTTAATTTTTAAAAATTTCTCAGAGATCAAGATCAACTTCTGAGGAGAAGGTCTAGACGTCTACATACCGTATCAGGTATCACCCCAGGGTACTAGAACTAGAACTAGAATGTCCTTTCGTTCTAGTTTCTTGACGGTATTAGAACTAGAACTAATGGAAACCAGACCTACTAAAATAGCAGAACTAGAACTAAAAGATACACCTATGCATTATGCCCAATCAAACTAATTTTTTCTGGAAAATCTCCCCTTAAAACAGAAGCTATGAACGAACCTTCGGTAGAGTGTTTCTCTTTGAAACGTTAGTGTAATAGTTGAGAAAGCAAAGATGTTCAAACCTTATATTTTTTGTCGAGATTCGAGAGAGACTTCCTTTTCGACTTAAGATGTTGGAATATAAATGGGCAAAGGAAAACATGTCTTCTTCTCTGGACTCTGTACAAATACGATCTATAGTCGAGCTACACAGTTGAGGAAGATAGGACACAGAGCTTTGCCGATATCAAAGTCCTTTAGTTGAACAAATCTCGATTTCACGGTTTTATTAAATCCATTCGGGTGGAAAATAAGGAAAAGATTCAGACTACGCCTTCTCCTCAGCCTCTTCCTACAAGTACTTTCCATATGTCTCTTCTAACTCGCAGTTTGAACCGACATTTCCAAAAAATTCAACCTTTCTAAACACACTCTGACCTAACCAAACGGAGGAAAAACAAGGTTCCTCTTCTGCTGAAGAGGTGAACTATCTATATCCGAATCGGAATTTTGCAACGGGACCTTCTCCCCGTTTTTTCTGAGTATAAATGCGATGATATTCATTGCTGGAGGCAGAGGTTGACTATACAGGGTGTCCGGCGTAAAATTATGTTCTTTTGATTAGCGGATTCGTTTGACGCCACCTGAATGTCTGACTGTCTCACTTAAAAAACGGATTGATGTTTAACAGCGATGCAGCGTTGAAGACGTTCACAAACTCTTCGAACGGGGTGGGGTTGGGGTTGGGGGTTTGACCAGTGGGATATGTTCTCGGGGTGCTTCAAAGCAAAAAAAAAACGATTTTAGTGAATTTTTCGAAATCGTCTAAAACCCTATCTAGCACAGTACCTTAGGAGGTGTTTTCAGGATTTAAAAAATCGACAGTTTTCGATTCTCTAAAGGAGATACTTTTATGCCGGAAAACCCTGTATAAAAATGATAAGAATCGGAGTTGTCCCGGGTTGGACATGGACATGGACCATGGACTATCGGGGATGGATATCAAACATCTCATTTTCAGGCTCCTATATATAGCTCTCTGTTTTTCTGCCCAGTAGGGACACACGGCCTTTCTTTCAGAAAAAGTCCATCATCTGCAAAATATTTGGTCCGTGATTCCGACATTTCGATAGATCTATAGGTTTATTCCATTTCCTATGTAAGGATGATCATGTTAAATTGGGCTACCTTCTACCTTCCCTCATTTTTTGCACGTTTCTCCGGATAGTTGGGCTAGTAACCTTTAGCCAGAGGGCCGATGTTGACCTCCCCTGTTTGCCTTGGTATATGGGGTTAGGGTTTGGAGTTTGAATTGATTTTGAGATGATTTTTTTAAGAAGAATCAGATTTGCGATGTTATTATTCAACTTCAGGCCGATGCACGTACGGTTGGGAATGCGCCTTAACTTTGCTAGCCTTTTGACCGAGATTCGAACAGAAATATAACTGCAAAAGACCACGTAGTAATAATGTCAAGAATTATTTTGAAAAATTGTTGTATCGTATATGCTTAAAGTCAAATTGAGCTTATTAATTGTAAAAACAAATTACATAACTTCCGCAGATGTGAGACTTACCGTTTATTTTTTTGTTGACAAAAAGCATTTTAAATTTTAATTAACAAACCGTTTAAAGCAAACCCTTACTTTGACTTGATTTCATGTACAGCATCGGGCCTATTCTCGGGGGACAAGATCGCAGCGATCCAGCGTCGTAAATCCTCAAGTGCTTCTTCCTCATGGTCACCGCACCAAAGGCCGCTTCACCACCTCGACTATTTAGTTAGGAAACTAGGCTTATCATCGAGCCTAACTTTCGTCGGGGGAATTCTCGCACTACTTCAGCTCTAAAGACTAATCATCATTTGTCGACCAAAAAACTTTGAAAAATATGTACCTACATTTTTCTGTAAAAAACGGGACTTTGGGATGGTTTTTCGGACCATTTCACCCCTCCTGACTGAATCGGAGTGTTTGGGCGAAGGACGAGTGTTTATTAGTACTACTTAAAATCAGGGACCCGGTCGACAATGAAGGATATAGGGAGTTCCACATCGACGAGCTCCATTCCAATTCGACAATATGTCGACGAAATTGTTCCAAGTTCCTCGTCGGCAACTCCACAAGTTATATTTACCATCCCAGTTCCTCGACATCGACATTGTTCCTTGGTAGGAGAGAAAGTGGTCGATTTGGTGGATAGTGGATAGGTCCTCAAATCTTGAAATGTTCAAACTTTCTCCCGTATTAAACTATTATGTCCTAAATGCCTCCGACTGTAACATTGGTATGAAAATGTCTCTAGGTGTTATATGGCTGTTAATGGAGAGTAAAGTTAGAGAGACTGTACGGAAGTTTTTTCCAGATACTTTTGATACCCGACCGAGAAGAAGTTTGGGACTTCTTTTGTGACGAGAATTTAATGTAATTACGTACCGATCCCGTTCCTCTCGTCCGTGGCTCGTTTAATACTATTTTTGTGATCATCTTCGGCCGACTTGTGGTATTTGTCCTACGGATTCGGGAGTTTGAATTCCAGTTCGGGGTGGTTGTGGTTGTGGTGGTCAATGAACTGGAACTGTGGGATTTTGATGATTCATTTTTTTCGCTTAAACTGGTTTTTGTTGATGAGACAAACTGAGCTCTAGGTTTTTTAAAGCATTGATCTAAAATCGGTTTTGATTTGGTTTGTGGGGAAGAGCCTTACTTTAACTTGTGACATTTTATTTATCGAAAAGTACATGTTTGACTCGTATTCATGGCTATGTATAGAGCTACTGGACGGAGCTCAGAAACACGGTCCGATTTTTTCTTACATGAATTAGGGGGAAATTTCCAGTGTTTAATTATCAGTAATCAGTAGCAGGTCAGACATAGGTATGCTATTTATAGAAACAATTTAGGTATATATTTTAGTGGGTGTAATGAGGTGAACCCAGATGGGAGAATAGGATTATTTAAGCCACAATATTTAACACTGCCTTTCTCCGTTTAATGTTTTACTTATCTTTAGTACAGAAACCCATACAGTAGAGCTCAAAGAAATAGGCAACCTGAAGTTCATAAAGAATTAATTTTATAAAAAATTCGGACTTGAACGTTCCTATTAATCAATATTACTTATTGAACTAATAAAACACGGGTATTTGGATTTCGATCATATTTAGTAATTAAAAAATAATCACAATACCAAAGTATCTTAAACGTTAGCAAACGGCAGAGAGGGCTCAATACCTTGCTGATTTTTGCTAACCAGCACCCAAGCAGTTCAGGCCCCTATTTATGACACAACCCTTCCAACCCGAACTCTTCCCCAGTCCCGAATTTGCCAATATAAATATGCCATGCCATCGAACACTCAAACTATTGAACTATTAACTCGGACTAATGCACTTTTACAACTTCGATTCGTGTCAACTACAAACTACATGCTTTTTGCGGCCTGTCGTCATTGGTGGTGGTTTGGTCACAGAGAGGTTATCGGCTCGATTTTCGACATCCCCATACTCTTTTACTGCATAATGCAATGGAAAAACCAGGTTCTACACGTTAGATGAAATAAAAACGAAAAGTTCTGGGAAAACATAATAATATCGGACTTTATAGAGTTAGTGGTGGTGGTGGTTTGGACTCTAGCCCGTGTTCGATGTGTCGTGTTCCGGTTAATAAATTAGAAGCGAAACTTTCTCCAACTACTTAATACTCTTATGTCTCTCTCCAAGACTTGTAATAACTCGTAGTACGTAGGAGGATATAAATAAGGAATATTCCATGTATTGTATAGAACATAAGAAGTGGGTAACTACGCGAAACCCCCGAATCGGATTTCTGTGGAAAAATCCCGGAAAAAATGGCTTTAACCCGGTAGTATCGTGTAGTATTATTATTATCCCGGGGAGATGGATTAAGCCGGTGTGGTATATGAAATTAAATTCGGTACAAATGTTACAAGTTATCTTATAATTTATAACGTTTCCGTTTGCCAATTTGTCAGGTTTAGTGCAGTGGGAAACAGAAATAAGAACGAGTTTAAGGGATTCGAAAAATATGAAGCTTGTGATCTATCGAGAGTTTTTATCACAGATCAAGCTACAAGGCAACAGATAAGCCCGATAAACTATGAAAAACGAAGATAAGCCCAAGATACTTTAGAACTGACGGCTAAACCACACTTGGACAACTACCAATCTATCGGAACGAATCTAAATAAAATACACGAACAAATGCATATCGTCTCCTAATCATAAAAAAATTCGAAAATTCAAACCCTCCTGAAAAACTCTTTTTTTTTTCTCGGATTTTTTTTCATCCTCATCCTTCACCTCCTTCTTCTTCCTTGCAATTATTCTGAATAGTTTAATACCCCCGTGGCCTGGAATTAATATCGTGAACTTGAATCCGGAAAGTTAGGCAACTCGCGGGTCGTTGGGTACCAAGTTACCAAGAACGGAACCACCCCTCTCTATCAAGAACCCCGAAGAGAGCGAAAAAAACACATAAAACTGGCAAGAGAAAGTTGGAGAGGGAAAGCTAAGCTACTTTCACTTAATGAATTCATTGCATGACATGACTCAAAAAACCATTAATCCCATGCACCCACCACAGCCACCACCACCACCGACCAGTTTATAACAAAAAACTTCCAGTTCGTCAAACTCCAAACTGTTCAAACTATCCAAACTGCAAACACTTGAAACTTGAATCTTCGAACAGGGCCAAAAAATACAACCCGTCCTCGAGCATTGTGAAGGAAATTAAATAACTTTCTCCATGTCAATTCTACACAAGTACAGCGGAATGACGAGGAAACCAAACCAAGAATCCAACGTCAAATTCAAGGACTAATCTAACTTCCGAATCTACAAAAAAAAACGAAAAAAATTCAAGGCTTTTGCTACCTAAATACGAACCTTAAAAACTATTTCAGACATTTCAACAACGTTTTTCTCCCCTCTAAAATCTTCGAAATCCGCTCGAATTCCGCAGAAGAAACAAAAAATAAGATATAAAGCAAAGGGGGTTTTAAAAACTTTTTAAAGAATTCGAATCGGAATATTATGCAAGTTCCAAAGGCAATAACAACACTCTAGTTTCACCAAATCCCTTGTCTACCATCAGATATTATTTCCTCTTTAAGCAAAGCAACAATTGTAAACCGAAATGAAACATTCCAAAATTCCTCGGGAATCTTAAAGGGCAAAACTGCAATGAAACTCTCTCGTTTCCAACTTCAAAGAATCGAATTCCTCAAGTTTAGTCATGATGAACTGCAATTGTTTCAAGTGTTCCAAAAAAATTAATGAAATTTTTTCGCAAAAAAAATCCGAAAATTCGGATGTCTTACACGAACTCAGTGTAACTTTCAATCAAGTTCCGGTTCGGTTTGGGTTTCCTAATTTGTTGACAATGTCATTAGTATCGAATTATGGTTTCTTCTGTGGTCTCGGCCTATAATTTACTTTAGTGTCAATATCAATCCGGCCACCACCACCACCACCAGGGCATCAATATCAGTTAGGGCAGAGCCTGCTATTTATTTCGTTTTTGTTGTTTTTGTTGTGCTGTTTACTACGGCGAGGTAAATTAGTCGGGATCAGAGTGTTAGTGTTATTAGTGTCTGGTGCTAGTGATACTGACTCTGGCACTGAATTCTTTACAAAGATCTCAACTAGAATGTGGAAACCAAAGCCTCTCCAGTTTCTCGGAGCTAAAGGAACTCTTTCTCTCTAAGTCCTTCGGAAACTTAAAAAGTTTTCGGGAAACTTGTACACAATAATAATATACCTTAGAGTCTGGAGATAGTATATAAATCTATAAATATATCTATATTCTATATAAAAAGTTGCAAAACTTTAGCCAAAGAAACATTACAAATTAGAAGCGGAGAAAGTTGGGGATCTCCTTTGAGAATTGTGCGGGCATTTCGGCCGAAAGTGAAAGTGGATGGGCTAGACTATCAACATCAACAAACAATGCCGACTGAGCATTAGATTCTACACAGTTTGTTTAAAGTGTATCCGTTTCGGCTTTGTTCCAGGGTTCGAATTTGAACTCGAATTTGAACTGGAGTTCCAATTCTAATTTCAATGGAAGAATCGAATGATAGAGATAGTAATCCCGGAATAAGTCCCCACATCGACTAGCCTGAAACCGTGCGAAATGCTACCGAAATAACTCCCCAAGGGATCCTATTTAATTCTTTAGAATTTGCAATTTCGAAACTTCTGAAACCGGGCTCTTCGTATCCCGCAATAAGTCCCCACCTCGACTGGCCTGAAACCGTGCAAAATTCTACCGAAATAACTCCCCAATGGATCATATTTAATTCTTTAGGATTTGTAATTTCGAAACTTCTGAAACCGGGCTCTTCGTTTGCTATTAACTGTATATTTATTGCACGTATTTAACCCAGTCTTAATACTTAAGATTCATAATGCATAAGATAAAATATATTCTCTACTACTGACCTCCTCCCTTTATGGACCTAAGAATTAATTAATTTGGACTAATTAAAAAGTAATTAAATGTGCGTGAACGTGGAGGAAATAACTTGGTAAGAGAGATACTTAGCTCTGAAATAGAGTCAGGGTCATAATAATCTAAAGTTTTTGAGATGTTAACTCTTAACTATATAAATAAATACATTATATTTACTATATATATCTATTATGTCTAATAACCCTTTGTTTAAGATACATTATTGTGCTATATATATAAATAGGCTGAAACTTTTAATCCAATGATATATGATATACTAAAAATTCTAGATAACTGTTAAGCCTAATATTTATATGGATCGCGAATTATGAATTAGGGACATTACTGTAGATTTTAGTGGAAGAAATCTTTGCAATTCTTACACGTACTTTCCCTCTACTCTCCTAAATTAACACAAACTCTCTCGTTCTTGTTCTTATAATAATAATATTATATTACAAAGTTTTAATATATAAAAATTATCTCTCTGTCTCTGTCTATTGTGAACTATTATTGTATTGTACTACTGTATGATCTACAGAAGTCGCCATTTCTTATTAAAAGTCCGAGATGATTGGAAAAAGTTAAGTAATGTGAAATTACGGGGTTTTAATCGCTTTGGTTTATTTCTGATATTTATCAGCAAAAGTTCATAACAAATGGTAATTCACCTAGTTTACATGGCACAAATTAATAGCAAACGAAATGCAAATTGTAGTTGCAGGTTCTTGCATTGAATTTTTTGTCGATTTTTTCAATTTCGTTTATCGATGATTATAGTTAATTATGCACTCATAAAGCTCGGTAGTAAGGATATTTGTGCACCTGTAATATTTGTTTTTGGAACGGTTTACTTGACAGACAGAATAGAAATAGCCGCATTCGAAACGGATATAATGAAGTATCGTAGATGAGCTAGGAATTGTAATCCCTTTGACCAATTGTCAGACGAAAAAAATCGTGCGATCTTAATTGAGATGTGTCCAATAATGTACCTACCTCACTTGTTTATTTCTGTAAATTGACCTTGGACACACCTTTCAAGATCATGAAATAGCCCTTAATTGACCTCTCCATTGATTTCAATATAGCCACTACTAACCATACAAACTCTCTAACCATAGCCAGCTTTATAGGAACTGTAGCTTAAGATTTTGCAATATTTGACCCGGGATCGAAGAAGGCGGTGTGGCCAGACCAGTTTAAATGCATCTACGTTGAGATCGGGATAAATTCATAGAACCAATATACCCGAAATAGCCATCGAAGCAACCATTTTCCAAAGTGTAAGCAGGAGCTGATAAAACTGACAAAAGCATTGGATGGCCGTACAAAAATCAACGAGGGATCCTAAACTGAATGTCGATTTTTAAAATAAAACTTACATAACAGTGAAAATGTTTCTTCTCAAAACTGGGGGCAAATTAGTCAGAGTTTCAGACACATTTTCAACTGCCATTAGAGAATAATGAGACACCTACTTTCTACATCCCAAAATCCTAAGATTCAAACTCAAAACCATACAACTATTTCTTATATTTACAAACTATAAACTAGCGTTCTTAAATTAATGAGATGCTATAGGATGGACCATAATGAACGGAAGCATAACTTAAAATAAAAAGACGCACAAAGTAGTTGAAATTAGTTTAGTATTTTAGATTTACTTGCAATTTAGAATGATACACATCGGGATGGTAATAATGGAACCATAATTTGAAAAATGACAGGAATGATACAGAATACTTTTGGCATTTTGGAAAATTACTCATTAAATGCTGCGATGGATGAGAGGACCGCAAGCGTCGTATCGTCCAAGTCGAGAGGGAAGCGTCGAGTTACCGTCGTCCACAGCCACCACCCTGACCGCCATAGTTCATCCCCTGTTGTTGACCTCCTTGACCCCCGAAACTCATGTTCATTCCTCCGGGTTGACCTCCTTGACCGCCAAATTGTTGACCTCCGAAGCTCATGTTCATGCCTCCTGGACCACCTTGTCCGACACCGTCATCCTCACAGACGACGATTGGAACACAGCAGACTAAAAAAAAAATCGTAAAATAAGTCAAATGGTCGCGATTTAGAATAAGAATGCAGTAAGAGAATCGAAATGAGAAGTAGCTTACCCTTTGGTGGTCGATTGTTACGTGGGGGAGGTGGAATTTCGCACACGATGTTGACTAGAATTAGAAACAAAAGAATTGTAAAGAGAAAATCAGAAAATATCGGAGAAAAATCAGAGGAATTCGATCAATTTACCTGGGGGAAGTTGGAAAACACAGCATTGACCTTGTGGCTGAGCATTCCGAGTCTTGATGATCACGGGCTGGAAAAGACAGAGAAAATTTAGAGCTTTGAACTTGAAAATTATCGCTAATTTTCACAAAATCCAAAAAAACCGGAGAAAATCTGATAAATCGGATTCTTACCGGGCAACAAGCGGGAGGACAGCACGGGGGAGGTCCCATATTTCCCATATTTCCACGACCACCGCCACACCCACCTCCATTACCACCACCGCAAGACATCTTGATTATAGAGAAAATTTGGAAAATCGGAAAATGAAAATCGGATGAGGTGAAGTATGAACTGTACTCGACGAGAAGGAAAATGAAAGTAAACGAGAGGAGAGAAAATCCCTCCTATTTATAGACCACTTTCACTTTGATTTTCACTCTGATTTCCGTTTCGATGACGACGTATTTCAAAATTTTTTTTCACAATTTGACTGCAAAGTCATCATGGTCTTTTAGCTACAAAAAAATAACCCCCCGGAATAAGTCCCCACCTTTGATACCAACTTATCTTTTCTATTATTATTCATCTACTTATTTTCCATCATATTTAAAAATGCAAGAGTTCCAATAGCGACAAAAAAGAGACAAAAGAAAAATTGCAGTATAAACTAGCGACAAATATGAACGGACAAAAATATAAAACCTTTTTTTCTTTACACATTAGACGCATGTTTCTTTGTTTTTGTTTTGCAAGTATTTTAGGGGTTGGGAATGACAGGAACGGTTCCAACCTTTGGACAAGGCCGATTTCGTTCTGGCAAAGAGAAAGTTTTTATTCGGAAGCTAGAACTGCATCACGCAAACCAAAAACCCACTCGCATCCTTCCGAACTTGCAAAAAAAGCGTATAATATCAAGTAGGAGAAAGTATGAATGGACCGAGTTGATAGAGTTTTATGATAAACCTGTTTAATACCACGTGGGACCATTCATAAACGACGAAGTTAATTGATTTTAAAAAAATAAAAATCGGGACCAGTTTTAATATTCAATGTAACAAATTAGACTTGTACAGGGCTGACTCATTGATTCATTGCACTTTAAAATAGTTTTAAACTACATTTGGGGTTAATTGTGGTGTCCGGCTATTTCGCCCCGGACATTTCCCCCCGGATTTCCCTCCCCGGACATCCCCCCCCCCGGATTTTTCGCCCCGAACATTTTCCCTCACTCCAAAATCCATCCAATTTAACACCGCAGTTCCACAGTTGATTTTGGTCTTGACATCTCGAATCATATCAAGAAAACACGCCTCCAAACACCTTCTCGTCCTCCGGAGGAGGTAAGCCCCAGGACTAAAACCCCCTCAATACCGGGGCAACCTGAAACTTTAAATTACGTTAACCTCTTATGAACAGTCCTCGAAATATCTATAAAACTGTAAAAGCATCTTCATCTGCCCAATACATCTTCCTCCCTAATCTTATTTACAACAAGTTACTTGCCTTCCTTAGCAGAAGGGCCAGGAAAAGCTGCTCGGAGCCAATATTAACTGCCAGTAGATTATAGGAGCCAGTCCACATACAACATACTTCTTCTCCCAAATAAAATAGGAATCTAATTGAAAATTACCGTTACATTCAGCCAGAAGAGAGGGAACGGATCGGTGGAATTACTTTGATAGGAAATGGAAGCAGAAAGCAGGGTCATAAAAATCCATCACGGGAACGGAACTTTCTCCCGGCTTATTCCGCCTTATTATAAACAAGTCGAAAAACAACCTAGAACTACATTCCCAGACTGTAGGTTTTGAGGATTTTTTTTTTGAGAAAAAAAAACTTGGTCAGACGTCTTCCTTACCTCTCTAAACTTTCACTTGCACACTTAATTTTATACAGCTTAACCTGGAGTAACTTTGGTATAAAGAAGCAGTATCGAGTATCGAAGTACTTGAACCTTGACTACATGTCTGATAGTATTAGGAATCGCCTAATCCAGAGCCAAGGCCGACTGCGAAGTTTAAGATACAAGGACTCTGTATAGGGGTTCTTTGGTTTGAACCCCCCGAAATAAATCCCCACCAATTTGGGGGCTTTGAAGGTGTTCCTTTTCAAAGGAATGTAAATTTGAATCTAAAATATATTATGCATATATTTGCGAGAAAATAGTATAAAATCGTATTTAGTATGTATGAATTGTAAAGATTGACGTATTAATATGTCATTGTAGTAGTGCATACCACTTAAAAAATTGACCTGAATTGATTAGATGATTTTGGAGATCCCATCCACTGCACTGGGTCATTAATAATCTCGCAAAAACTTCAATTAATCCGATAAGCTGAAAAGCCACGCCGATTTAGCCGAAAAATATGTACAACTCATCACACTACACGTCGCTCGGTGGAAAAACTTCGGCGAAACGGGAAAATCAGGAAAATCGGGACCCGTTTTTTAGGATGTTGTCATTTCCCCCCTTAAATACAGTGAAAATCGGGTTTTTGAAATCGGGAAATTTTTCAGGTTACCGCAAGAAAATGTTTTTTCCACCAGCGCTACAAGTTCAAATGCGAATTTCCCCAAAACTTAAGCGGACTTATCCCCCCCCCCTTGACCCCCCAAAAAACCAAATATGGATCGTTTAGCCGGTTTAGTTTCTCGACATAATGGATCGAGAGTACTTTCTCCGGCAATCCATTAAAGGGTATAGAGGGAGGTAAGACCGAAGAGGAGGTCATTTGGAATTTGGAGAGCTTGAGGAAGTCCATACTATTACCAAAGTTCATAAATCACTTTCCAAACCCTTCAGAGTTCAACTTGAAGCAGGTTGGGTTCTCCCACATACTCCAGCCCTCTAGTCCCTGATATTCAATAAAACAGGTTGCTTTCCTATTTTAGATTTTGGGCTGGACTAACCTACATTTTTTTATTTGAAAAACTATGCGGCCTATAAAAAACCAACAGCTCTGCAGGATAAACTGTATCGTGTAATTTATTACGGGGAAAGTCCGCAAGTACTGCGTACTCCATCGATTGGGGTTCGATTTCGTAATTAGGATCGTAATGGGAATATAATCACTTCTGTGATCAGTAATCATAGATCGTTTTTAAAAATGTCAACACCAAAAAACCAATTCATAGCTGTAACAGCTCTAGGCTTGTAGATATTTTAAATTAAAAAGCTGTGTTGTACCTTTTAACCTCTCCACCACCGATGTTTATCACACATTGGCTTTAAAATTCAATTAGACCCTTTTCGAATTCTGAAAATAATTAGCGATCAGTCAATCCAAAGCAAGTAAAGATTCGGAAATTTAGTCAAATTAGTGGATGAAAAGCCATTTTTCGCGAAATCGAACAGTAAATTTTTGAATAATTTTTTCAGATCAATTTGGCCGACACATTTATGAATTCGAAATTAACACACTTAATTACTGAAAGTTCCTGTAAATATGTGTCAATGATTTACTTATTCAAAGTTCACCCTTGCTATTTTTTATGAAGTGTAGAGTGTAGCATAGTATGAATTATTGTAGTCAAAATCCCCACGCACAAAGTCAGGATAAGCTGTATAGGGTCACCTTTACAAGCCCGAGGTGGTTTTATTTTAACCCTGGTCCTTCTCAAAATAATCCACCTCCGCAAAAACAATTCAAAATCCATAATCTCCCATCAAATTCTTCTTTCTATAAAAATATTCCCAGCATTAAAATCCGCAATATTTCAACAAAGTACACCCACCCAACCCACCAACTCGAGCCCTTAAGTGAAAGAGTGCAAATTGACATTTTAGACATGGCATGCCATTAAGTAAACACCTTCAAATTTCAATACACAATATAGACCTGTTTCCTGCTCAAAGCTGAACGAATAGTCTATAGGGACTTAAGGATATATTATTATATCTTTAGGTTTAGAACTAGGTGTGCTTTCTCCAATGACTCCACAGCACTACGGAACACTAAGAGATGATTGCCTTGTGCTGGCTGGTGCCGCATGTTTTCCATCATGTAATGTAATATCATTATGTGGAAATGTTCTAATCTTGTCAAGGAAAACATACATCAAATTCCGCACAATGCAAAGTGCATTAAACCAGAAAATAGCTTCTACTCCGCACCGCCTCCTCTCGAAAAGGAACTCACCGACATGTGATTAACAGCGTGTACAACTCTACATGTATAGAATCATCGACTGATCGACGGATCGACTTGAACTGGTCGATATGGGCATCTAGTTGCGTAAAGGTTGAAATGCACCCCCTTCCAAGTATGTGTCGACCATTTTAAAGGCTTTTTAAAGAATCGAAACTCCTGAAATACAAGCCCACCCCCAAAATTATTTATGATAAAACCCCCGGAATAGAAGCCCACCTTACGACACATTCAAAACTCCAGTGCAGTGTCACCAATCACTTTTGCTATCTTTCGTGGTTGTATTTCGTGGTGAACACATAATATCCTCTTCGAATCAATCTAAAATATGCTGTGGAGGTAGATTGGGTTGGAAAAACTATTAATCATTTGATCCGATCCTTTCCTCAGTTTCCTGACTTGTCTCATATAATATAAGATGGTCCCCCTCCGGTTTCCGAACTGGCCTTGGTATCGGTGCGGTGGTGGTGGTGGTGGTGGTCATGACATCACTCCTGTACCGACGTGTGTATCGTATTTATACATCATAGCTTCTTATCCTTGAAAGTAATTTATCCTGAGCTTATAAATGGCTACGGTTGACGGTGGCAGTCTTCAAGGCCCAAGAGGCTCGAGACTTAAATTTTAAAAGCCAACTTGAAGGTGCTTCTTTTATTCGTTCCACATTTTTTTAGAGTTCTAGATCCTTGTAGTTGTGATAGATCATAATATATTAGCTTGTCCCCATCTCCCCTCGCCTCGGGTGAGGTGCGATTCGATACTGGAATAGTGACAGGTTTTGAAATACTTGACTTCAGGGAGAGGATGTAAGAGCTTGTTGTTATTGCAAGACAATTTATTGATGACAAAAAATGAGTATCAAAATAGCTATCATTTTGTCTGGTGAATCTGAAAGTCGGTGAAAGTGTCAGAAAATAACGTACCCAAATGTAAGGTTCGTCATTGTTTAATTTAGTGAGTCTATAGATATGCCGAGAATTTATTGAAATAAGTCTCCCCGGAATAAGTCCCCATCCTATTGTTTTAGCATAAGACTCCGATATCCTAATAGTGGGGACTTATTTCAGTAAATTGAATGAAAGTCACTGCTCATTCCTATAACACCGTTACTGAAACTGGTCTCCCCGGAATAACTCCCCATCCTATTATTTTAGCATAACACTCAGATATCCTTAGACTTGAATTTGCAACCTAGTAGTGGGGACTTATTAATTAAACGCAATGAAATGAGTCATTGATGCCTTAATCCAGAAAATGATATATTATTACTAATATTTCATCGACGGTCAGTTGCATCTCCTATGATGTCCTGGATCTTTGGAACCACCTCCATCCTGGAACAGGAGGCTTCTCCCTTAACTATAACACGGGGATATAGATACCTGTTTCTTGGATCGTTTCGAAATCCGATTACAAATGCATCTGGTCCCGTTTTCGTTCCAAACCTGAGCTAAGATCGTGTAATATTATGCAGCGGTGACAGAAGTAAAGTAGAACAGAGGGAAATATGTTTAAAGAACGTGTAAGATTATATATTGAAAGTGCAACTAGATTTTGATATTCAGTTCTTAACAAGGGAATAAACCTGTCTCTTCTGCCGGCTCAAGAAACTGGAGCTCTGGTCTCTTTGCCAAATAAATCCTCTCTGCATATTTCATCTCTAAAAAGATTATCTGACGGCACAAAGGTAACTAAACCGGAGCCTACATGTTAACTCGCCTACACGTAACGAAATCTCAAATACATATTATATTTTATATCTATGATATAATATATTATTATATAGTTACTCCACACCGTCTGAAAATATACAATGTCAAGACTATCAAGTCCAAAAACTAGAATTCGAACCAGATCGAGGCCAGGACCAGGACGGGAGTACGTGCTATATGGGATGTTTGAGAAGTAAGGGCCAACAAGATTACGGAATCAGCGGGCCGTACATAAGTAGATGTGAATTTAGAGATTAAGATTGTGTTTGATATTTGTAAATGACTAAATTGACCCCCGGAATAAATCCCCAGGTCCCTACCCATCTGAATTGAGTCATTTATGCCGAGGTTGATCAAAAATAGATCTCTCATTTATATTTTTTAAACGATTTTACAAAGTCATGTAGGTAATGTCATACCGATTTCTTTTCGGAACTTTAATTACCCGGATAAAAAATTTTTAAAAACGATTTCGGTTTAATGTTCTTTCGGGAGAATAATTGAATCCATCGAATGATCTAGGGAAGTCGATTAAATTTAAAGCGTAGGCGAACTGTTTATACGGTCTGGAATTTTGGAACTGGATAAACAGGTCTTAATATCTCCCAAGTTTTGAAATCGCAGTTTACGATTAGAATACAGATATTCACTCAAGATTTTAAACAAACAACTGAGTTTCTTGATTTTTTATATGATATTCGTTGAAAACCCGAAGTTCAATTGAAAGCTATCAGGAATGAGAACTAGAGTTTTCCCGAAATAGATCCCCACCCCTGGGGAAACTTTTAAAATTGTAAAATATTATGTTCAAATTTTATTTTTCACACTAACAATAAGTGTACAATCACAGTACATAATTTGTATCTGTCTAATTGTACCTCTACTTTCTCTTGGTATAAAACAGGGTTCCCAATTTCGCGTTTGTGGGTGGCCCTCCTCGGAATGTGTTTATATAGGAATATTATGTGGAAAGAAGTCAAAGGATTCGTGCTTGAAGTCGTATAAGATGTCATCAATCATGAGAGTTCCCATCGATTGGAATCCCACAAGGAAGAGCCGACTTGATCTTTCATATATTTATAATGCCACCACCACCACCTCCACCTCGACACAAATCCACCCCATTTCCAGACTCTTTCAAGAATCAAACCAATATTTTACCATTAGGAATAATAACTCAAATCTCGGTACAAAAGATCCGCATTTCATGCTCGCTTTCTCCACTTTCACCCCCTCCTCACCTTATCCAACACCTAGACAGACAGATTTAATGCAGCTTTGCTGTATTTTATACGGACAAGGGCTATGACCTTTTAACTTGGAAGTATGAATAGATAATATTTACTGAATTAAGCTCCCCAGGGGGAATTATTCCAAGTAGTTAAAGTCGAGAAAACACTTTTAGACGTTTACCTCCGTTGGATAGTATTCATCGAATTAAGCTCTCCAGGGGGAGTTATTTTAAATTCCTCAAGGAGATTTATTTGAAGTCGATGAGCACACTTACTATTCTCGTACCTCGCTGTTTTAATCCGTTTGAGTTTCAACGGTTCAAACGTAGCATATTTAGGGATTACCAATATTGAATATACCGGGTGTCCACGAGGAATATGTAGGGTGTTTAAAGTTGAATAACTCTTTCAAAAATGAACGGATTTCAAAAATTTAAAGTTTGACATAAACTACAACTATGGGAAGGATGATTTGGGCATTTGCTGGAGGTCTGAGTTCATCAAGTTGGTACCCATGCGGGTTTTTAATTTTTTTATCGAGATTTTTGCCATGGTAATGCTGCAATTTTGGATTTTAAGGGTCCAATTCCTTCCCCTCGTAATAGCAAATTCCTGTCTGTTTTCGTGAAAACTGTGGCATGAGTGCCATATTAATTTTTGATTCCTGCAATGCTGACTCTCCACCTACCCTTACTACTTTTGGCTTAAAAATCCGGACAAAAATGCTCCAAAAACTCGAGTTTTTTAATGAGAATTGAGAAAATTCCTATGAAATTTAAAAAAAACTTTGAACCCCGATTGGGCTCTAACTTCATAACCTCAGAGAACCAGTAAATATCCAGATCATCCTTCCCATAGTTGTAGTTTACGTCAAACTTTAAATTTTTGAAATCCGTTCATTTTTGAAAGAGTTATTCAACTTTAAACACCCTACATATTCCTCGTGGACACCCTGTACAATAGTTAATGTAGATTACCGGGAATTTTCATACATGGGGAATTATTTTTCAGACGTTATCAAAACAGGGGCTCTTATTTCGGAGCTCATGAAAAAACGAAGGATACAACAGGTCGTTCCCGATTTGGAACTTTAAATCTCCATGTGCGGTTTGTTGTCGAATTGTAATATTTTGTGTCAAAATAGATTTGATCTATAAAGGTGAGTAAGGTTGCATTTAAATGGAAACAATTCCCCACAGGCAGTTATTTCCAGGATTTAAGTCGACGTTTTTAATTGAATTGGCTATCAGGTTTTTGTCGACCTTCCAATCATGGCTATGTGGAACTTAAAGGCTCAGGTCTATTGGCCTTGCCTACATGCTGTAAAAACCCGAGGATAATTTAATATCCGAAATCTGCTATGTCTACCTACAACTGCAATCCCCAATCCGAACAGAATCCCTTAAACACATCTCCGAGAAATTCATTTTTCCATAAATGGCTCTCAATGTAAGTAATAACTCAGGCGACACACACCTAATTCTAAGGAGGGCAAAAGCCTCGAGGGACATTTATGTCCCATGCTCCCTTGACTTTAACAAAGTGTCATTCATAGGCGAGGAAATAAGAAATAAAAAGTTAGGCCCTATCCCTCACATTTAAAGAGATATTAGGGAGGAGGAGCCCTTGGAGACTTTAGGGAAAAATCTGGAAAAATAAACCGTTTGTCCTTGCAATAAATTGGCTAAATTGCCCCCTCATTTTGCAAAGACGGAACTCTGGGAACGGTGGTGGTGGTGGTAACGAAACTTTACTTCCCGGGTGTCTATGTGTGAAGTTATTACTGCAGGAGTGTGTAACACACTGCAGACATTATTGTCATTATTAGGGGGTGAAACCCTTTCATGTTCTTACTCTGTCTGTCTGTCCGTCCGTCCATTCCTGCTCCATCTCTCACTGTTGAATGTTTTCTATTTTTTTCGGGGAACCTGACCTTTAAGCGGAGGTTCGGTTCGTTGGAGGGTCGTGTAGGTCAAAGGATAAGGGTCTACGGTCAAAGGTCACAGATTTTGCACCCAAGTATGCGTCATTATATCATTAGAAAGGCACTTTCAGTGTATTAGAAAGGTATGAGGTAGGTGAAAGGGCCATTCAACGATGTATACGGCTTTACTCTATGGTTGGGGCAATGTGAGATTTTTTAATACGTCTCCAACGTCTCTGACAATGATGGTAAATAGTATGTTACGTCTTGTTTCATGTGGGTTTCACCCTTTTTCGATATGCGTTTGCAGGTTTCTATTATTATAGCAACAATCTACATATAATATCACGAGGAACTTTCTCCCGACGATTCCTGACTGGAATTACTCGTTTTTTCTTCTCTCCTCCGCAAAATGTTCCAACGATTTAGGAATTCGGAATAAGGAAATTAAAATAATTTTGCATTCTGCGTAATAATATCATTATTACGGTGGTTTTTGTAGAAAAGGACGAGGGAGATAGGGCAGAGAGTCTTGGGAAGTTGGGAATGAAATGGCCCTAAAAGAGGACATAAAAAGCAGACTCATTTACATAGGCTGGTAAACAAAGTTGTATTTATTATTGTGCAGAATCTCTTAATGTTAATTTAAATATTTAAGGATTTTAACTGCTCGGGTTGTTCTATAGAAGTGTGGAAATACCCGGCCGAGTCATTTATTCGTACCGGGGACCAACTTCATTAATTCTGAGACGATCTTGTATTTACATCCATAGACTTGATATTTTAATACTACATTGACTCCAACGTCTACATTTTAGTAATATCTTATGATTAGAAGGGAAGGTCTTTAGTTGTTTTGGAGGCCTAACTACGGTATTTAGGCATGGGAAATGCTAAGTCTGCGAGGGCCGTTCGTAATTTTTTTTGTCTAAACTCTGTAGGTATGTCTAAAATTTTGATTTTAACACGGATTTGCCACTCGTCTTAGCACTAATCGATCATCAATACACTTATTAAGATCCATTCCCATCATGATGAACTATATCGGATGACTAACCGTTAATAATCCGGTTACTCTTTGTCCACTTGGCTAAAACACTAAAGCCGAATGTAGGAATGTAGGAATTCCGTAAGATCTTGATCTTACGGAATCTAAAACTAGTAAAAATTGACTCAAAAACTTATCTCATCGAAAATCAACGGCAATATCGTCACAAACTTCAATTCTCTGAATACTAGACATTTTGAAATTTTTAAAAATCACTCAAAACCATTTAAAACCTTCCTCTGTCGGAAATCAGCCTTAATTCTTTACCCGTGCTATCTGCTCAGGAGTTACTCTAACTAGTTTCACCCCAAAATCTTGGACAAATCGTCCCCAACTCCGTTTTTCATCAGCCTGGACAGATATTTACGAACGATCCCTATAAGATGCTAAGAGGGTAAAATCACGTCCAGGACCCCGTGGACGTGGTTGACTTAGTCGAGATTCTAGAATCCGAAATTCGGAACTGTAGACGAGATGAGGTCCTGATTTAGGCTATATTATTATATGGAGACGAAGAGAGAGCTGAAGAGAGAGATGTCTTCGTGTCGAGAAATGACGAGTCAAGATTAGATGTTGTATCTTGAGGAACACGAATTGAATAGGAAATGAGTAGAGGATGTATATAAAAACAGAGTCCATGTGGGACTCTGGGACTCCGGGTTACCAAGGGCCACAACCGCCGACGAGGTCAACTTATTGGCCAAATTGTGTCTGTTTCACTCTTTACTTTTTGACACATCTCAATGACTTCCTCATCTCCTTATATGGACCTACATCTCACCTTATCTCAATCCATATAATAGATATATGGTACTATAAATACACATATATTTAGGATAAGAAGTGGCTATACACGGAGGAGTCTACAAACTGCCCAATTTCCTTGTGTATTTCTCTAAGGACTTCCGCAAACAAGAATCTCGATGACCATGCTGGATCTTCATCCCGATTTCCCCCCGGTTTTTTACCCCTTCTGAAGGAAGCTGGAGACGAGGTATTTTAAGATAAGATGGGGGGATTCGTATGTGTGGGTGTAGTTAAGTGGAATAACATGGACTAAAACTAGGGGAAGATGTGCCAGGACAGACAAGGGCTAAAAATCAAAGTTGTAAAGATACACTTGAATGCTTTCGATATTACTTAGGGTAGAAATGAGTTTTATGCGGCGAGTCAACTAGAATACTGGACTTTATCAAGTAGGTCTGAAATAAACACAGGAACCCTGAAATCTAAACTCATAATTGATTCGTTTTGGATGAACTTCAATTGGTAGATTTAAACTCGTATATTTGAAAGGAGGTTGAATATTTTTCGTTTACGATTAAAGTAGAGAAAATTGACAAAGCTTTTTCAAAATATTCGCAAATCTTTTATTTAAAATAAAATATATAATGCGGATCTGTTTCCCTGATTTATGTCGCTTATTCAAGTTTTATAGTGAGATTAATCCATAGCATTTGAACATGTTAAAGAGCCTCATTTCAATGTAACTGAATTAAAAATAATGCGGAGATCGGTACAGGTCGCCTGTAGTAATTGTGCAATTGCAACAATTAGCGAAATTTTGTTTAAGTTTAGGGAACCTATTTTTTTTCTTTTTTTAATAATTGTGAATTATCTTTTTATATCCATTTAACCCTACAATACACTATTTTAAATAGCTAATACAATTTAATTGGTTATACAACGCTATTTTTGTAAAAAAGACAGATACTTCAGAAGTCCTCAAATTCCTATTACGAGAAGCTAACTCTGGAGGCAGGTTCTTAAGCTTACACACACAATCTAAATAGTAAAACTGATGTCATCATGAAGATGAACAGAAAATAATCGTGATTAGCGGAGGATAATACAGTTTAGCTAAATAAAAAACCTGGGTTTCGGTTTGTTGGATTTGTTGGCAAAGGAGAAAGTGGAAATGATGGGCCCTGCGTGCATCTGTCATATTATTATCCCTGCTTTCTCCCAAAAAACTCATCTGTTCTATTCATTCACGTTTTAGCCTACAATATCGTTTGCAATCTACAAATTCTACATCCCCATTCAACAGAGGATTAAAATAAACCTGTTCCAGTCCGGGTTGATACTAGGCTGTACATTATATCATTTTGAAGATTATAAAGTTTAAAAGCGGACCTTTGATCCTGATAGTTTTACAAAAATAAGGAATTTAGATGGATAGAAACATTATACAAACTATATTAGACATAGCAAATTTTAATATCTGATGAGCATCTTAATTTCTATACATTCGTTCTTGGTTTAAAAGACTCTGAAGTCGACATAAAAAATGTTTTAATTTTTTGTCTCACTATTTTTATTTAATCTTGAGGATTCAGTCAAAAAACTCTTTAAAAAAACTGGAACCTGTATTCTAGCTCAGTTTTACTATTGATTGTGCCAAAATAAAGGGTCAATTGCTCTTTAAAAGCATATGGTCTGGATGACTGACTTAAAACCCACCGTATTTTATGAATAGGCCCTATATACAAATGAATGTTACTACCTAAAAAGCTGACTACATATCCGGAGCAAAAAGCAGAGTCTATTGTGATTGTCCAGGCGTTCCAGCAATTAATAAAATCAGGCTGGGAGCCCAGCCGACCCATCCTGCCCTTTCCTTGAATGAAAAATGCATAGCTAATTTATTTCCTTTAGAGATCGGCGTCCTCCATTCAGGATCACCACCACCACCTCTGCTAAAAATACGGTCGGATCGTGAGCTATTCCTGGTGGTGGTGGTGGCTATAAGATATAAGATGTGTATTTTTAAGCCTAAGCTGAGGGTGGTGGTGGTGAGCTGATGATGATGATGATACATTGAATATATTTTCTATATACTTGGACTTTATGAATATGAAGGTTCTTCTTGGGAAGTTCCCTTGCAAATCCTCAGATTTGTCTGTTTCTGAAAAATGAAGCTCCTGTGGTTGTGACAAATTGTCCTTGGCTCTCTCATCTCGTCTCATTCTTCAACTGCCCATCTTTCCTACTTATTTCTCCATGCTTTCTCCGGAAGGGCCGTAGCACTGCCAAAATTTAACATCATTTAAAAAGAGTAAAATCCTGGTGGTTGAAATGCCTCTAAATAACTCCCCCTGGAATAATTCCAGCAAAAACTAAGCGTTTCAGGGGCTCAACTCTACCGCTTCTGTCAATTATAAATAATAGTTTTGTAAATCAATAATTACATTTCTGTGTGGGTCTGCTGAGGAGAGTGAAAAAGTCCCAGAACTAAAAACGGTAGTATTTTATTACACCATAATAATAATCCTTTGTCCCATAACAAATTAATCCATTGACCCTATTGTACTTTCACCCATATTAAATTATCCTTCACATATCAAAATTAATCGCATACCCCATATTTAAATAATGTCACCCATAGTCAAATAACCCATATTAACACCACGTAAATTCATACATTAATCTACAAGTTGCAATGCTCTGCTTGCCTTTTTTGGCCTTCCACGAGGTCTTTGAGTACCCAAAGGAACATTTTTAGCTTGCGAAGGAATAACATACCATTTTTTAATCACGGCAACCCCCATGTCATGTTTACATATATATTCTTTCTGAAATACAGGACATGTGCAATTTGATTGTTCCCAATTGGATAGGTTCATTTCTACCATCCAAAGTCGTACATTAAACTTCCTGTAGGCATCGAAAGATTTAAAGTTTTGTATTTCTGTTCGCTTAAGATAATTATTAATATCATCTTCATTTAATGGAGATGTATTTTTAGCTGGGAAAAAGAACAAAGTTTTTGAAGGTGAAATAATCTAATAATCTTTTCTCTAACTGGAGGAACGAGCTTAACATAATCATAGACCTTGGTCTGTAGTTTTGTTGTGTAAAGGGGTTTGGTATAAAATATTTTGGCACATGCATGGTCTGGATTACGTTCAGTTGACCAATTTTTAACAGTTTCGCATGCAACTTCAAAAAATCTGGACATTGAAAGCTTCTCTCTCATTGTACATTCGTCTTTAACAACTCTATTAGTTGCTTCAAGACTATTATTAGTGCAAGGGTGCCCATCAGCTACCCCTGTAAACCATCCACTCCGATTTTCTAGATATTCGGAAGTAAAATACTCAACAAAATTGTCGACTTGAGGTATTTTTTTCCATTTTGAAACCCATAACCCTTGGAGGAAATTAAATTCTTTTAAACTCTTGGAAAAATTTTTAAGAAAAATTGCCGTTATTTTTAAGAAATAATAATAATGAAAATACAGCGTAGTTTTAAAGGAATGGATGGAATTGTTCATGTCTTTCCTCTCCAATCTTAATTACTATTCATTATGTTAATAAAGGTTTAAGACGAGTGCCGGGTGGGTTATTATGCTATCTTCATTGGATTCGCCTTACTCTCTCTCACTCATATCTCTCTCGGTCCCAAAAAATCACTTCGTCGATAGCCCAGTATAGTAGTTTCATTGATTTTGTTCCATACACTCATTCCTATTCTATATTCCGTTATGGGTGTTTTAACAATGGGCGAGAATATTTAAATATGGGTAAAACGATTATTTCGCATCTTTTTTTTTGGGATTATATCTTGGTAAAAGTACAATAGGTCAAAGGATTATTTCGTTATGGGTCATTGGATTAGTTCTATGGGGCGTTAAAATACAAGCCAACTAAAAATAAACCTCAATACCTCGACTTGCTCGGGGAGTATTAGAAAGTGAACTCCAAAAATGCTCGATTTAAGACATAAACTAAAGTAATAATTTTAACTGTGCAAAAACGTTAAATTAAGCTGTCATTTCCCATTGACGTTGTCGAATAAATCACCACAATGGTAATTTTCGACAAAAGCATGTAGTTTTTTTCTAAATTTTTCAATGAGAATTGTAATTTTTAGAGAATTTTCGGCTTGCCAAAAAATGTAAAAATCTGATTTTTCTTCAACGTATAGTCAAGATTTTTTTCAAATTATTTTATATCCTAAAAAATCAAGCATTTTATCAGTTCTGCCTCTAAATCCGGCACTGACCCTGCCACTTTTTCCAGCCAACACTTCCTGGATTGTTCTGGCTCTCGTGCCACCACTGCCACAAACAGAGTAGACGGAGAGGAGGATCCCTTTGAAGAGAAATAAAAAATCGCTATTATAAGCTCTTTGTATTATTCCCTCTTCCTTAATAAGTTCTTTGGATCTGATCTCCCAGTTCCTTGTTGCGTCTCTTGAGATTGAGCTACTGACCAGAAACTCCTTCAACTCTGCTCCCAAACCCGTGGGAAACTTATCTCTAGGACCATGCCATTGTTCCCCAGAAATATTATAACTTCCTGACTTCAACACTAACAACAGCGTATTATTCTTCCTCTCAAAAGCACAGAAATAGGGAACTTACTTGATAATACGGAATTTTATTCTGTTTTTTTTTTCAAAATAGGAATAAATCTCACCGAAATAGAATCCCTTTTAAAATAGAATCAATTTTAAGAATTTAAAAATCGATGACCGGACACCGGATAGACCCTATTCGATTTAACGACCTTAAGAGCATCTCAATATATTTTGGCCATATCTCAAAAAACGGTACTGAATCACTCGGATTCACCATATCTTCAATGAGACCCGAATGTTAACCGAACAATTAAAAATGATAATGATTTTTTGCTACCTACCTTGAATACTTCAAAACCCCATTTATCCCCAAAAACCCCGAAAAATCCGAATTTTACCCGATCTTCGGGGATAATTTAAAATATGTTTTCAGTCCCGCAGTTTCTATTGTAGATTTGAAACTTACGTCATACGTAAAATGGTATATAGTACGTAGAAATGGAAAGAAATCGTATTTACGCATCATAGTACTGAAGACACTAAAAAATAAACCCGAAATATAACCCCACCCAGGGCATCTATTCATCGAAATACGGGGCTTATGAAACAGTTCAAAGAACGGACTTGACAAATGCAAACTTCATTCTGACAACCCTTTGAACATTGTGGAAATAAAAGCCAAAAATAAGGACCAAGATCATAAATTGTAGCTAGACTTGGTTGGACGACGGGACATTGGACAATGACCCCTATTCCCAGCCTATGAATCTACACGCGTACATCAAAGGACGACTTTCTCCAGATCACGTTTTTTCAATGTTTGGCTGGATCATAAGATTAGTTACCCTATCTTACCAACGTTAAATTTGACCATAAGACCAATGTAACTTTTGGCGATCCTAAATGTCCGTTTGTAGCTTGATGTAATGCATATAGACAGTCTCACATGGGATCGAGTCACACTCCCTTTTTTCATGAAGATATTAAATGAAGCCAAGCCAAGTCAGATTAGAGATATCTTTAGACGTGTCTTGTTCTATTGTCCTTAAGGTTCACGTATAGTGTATAGGGCCTAGATTTATATTTTTGAAGGCAAGTGAGTCCCTTAGTCTCAATACTTTCGGGAGGATGTGTGACTTAATTCGATATTCGAAAATTCGAGTGACAGAAAGTACGGACAGAATATAACATCTACTGACTGAACTTGGTTCTATAGTTTAAATTCTTCGCGTTTTACAGGGTTTCCAGAAAATTTAAGTCTTAATTTTTGTTTATATTTATCATGAAAACAGGGTACCGTTAAAAAAGAAATATGGCAAAACCATCGCTAAATAAAGGGTCGCCGTATAAAGGGCCGTCAAATAAAGGGTCGGCGATGGAAAAGATTATTCTTCACTTATCACAGATATTTTCATGGAAAATTAAAATTTGGGGAAAATTCGAAGAGATTTTTTTTAATTCGTTAACGATTTTGAGATATTTCATAAACCTTAAGTGGGATTTGACCCAAAAGTGGTCAATTTTTCCAAACCAATTCTTTTGACCCCAGTCCCCGTCGACCCTGTATTTTTTGTCCTTATGGAACTTGCTTCTAGACTGTTTGTCGGTTATTCCTGTGTCTATTGACTATACACACGAATCTGTAGTCTAGGCTAAGTAAGTGTACCGACGGAAAAGATGCTTTTGAATTCGAAGGCGAGATGAAAAATCCTGAAATGAAATGGACAGTCTTTCCAAAGTGACACTTTGAAAGGGGCAGATGAGACGTATTGGACACGGACCCACACGTCCTTCCCTATCAAATCCATTATCCTCTGGAAGTCTGGACCCACTGACTGCATGGCCAAAATGTAGAGCCGATTGACTATAGGAAATACGAGTCATGAAATGAAATCATCCGGCATTTCTTTCCAAACTTGGAAATACATGTATATCCGGGTTTTTCGGGGAAATATAATATTGAATATAAGATATTTTGGGAAAAGTCCGAGCCGGGTATTATTGACAGGTTGGAATGCAGGGCTTAACACTTAGTACATTACAGGCATACCCGGTTGGATGGATGGACATCCAGAACCCAACTGCCCACATTCGGCATTCTTTACTTGAAAACTTCAGAACGGGGGTTATCCACTTTATTCTATTTAAACCCCGGGTAAGAATTAAACCCCCATCCTGTTTAGGTCAACTTGACCCGAAAGGTCACTGAGCAATCGGGGGTTTTACCCCACGAACTGTACATTGCCCATAATAGGCGGATCCCCCCTTCGACGACTGTACACCGACATTTTTTGAGCCTGACCTCATTCCTGCAAACGGTTCTTGAGGTGGGTGTGCTGTCTATAAGTGACCGTGGCAAGTTCATTTAAACGTATGGATTGGCATGCTTGGAACGACGGACTTGAAAACAACATCGTTAGGCACAGTCAAGATTACCAAAAATAGCTCCCCTGCCCCTAAATAAATTCTGGAAACAAATTTTTATTCTCAATAAGATGGTAAAATACAGAGGAGTGCTCTTAGCGTTTTAAACGGAACATTTGAGACTGGTTAACAACCTACTTTCGAACTTTCACGATAGGTTCGGTTCCGCACCCTGTTCATTTATTCAAAGATTGACCCCCGGAATAAGTCCCCATCATAATGGGACCTCTCTTCGAAGAGCTTTGAAAATAAACCCCCTTGGAGGTCCAAACCACAAGCTTCACAGTTTTAAAACGGTATCTTATATATGTATCTATTACAGAATTACGCTAGAAAACCATGTCGTGATAGTTGGTAAATATCCTTGAAGGACTTGGAGAACAAGCTACAACTGTCGAATGTTTTGTTTGAACTTTATTGAAGAGAGTTGAAGACGTGGAAATGCCTGTGACAGACATAAGTTGGCAGGTCACAGGGTATACAAGGCCATATATCGACATTTCCCCCGTCTTTTTCGACAGTCGAAAATGTCGAGAACTAATAGAAATCAGAAATAGTTTCGACCACCAATTTATAGAATCCCTAAATAAATCCCCATGTTATCATGTACACCACTTGCCACGGGGACTTATTTCGGGTGCTTAGGCGAAGCCTTTTATTTACGAGGTTTCATACCATAAATCCAAAAATGCATCTAATCCAACCCAAGCAACAGAGAATTCACTGGAGGGTAAACCCCCAACGGAATACAAAAAATAATCAAGATTTCCAGAACATGATTATGACGATGATAAATCGGGGAACTTAAGATTAGTAGGATGATAACGTAAAGTACAAACGGAGGTGAAAGGTTAAAAGCCCCTCTAAAATTGCATTTGCATTTGGCACATCAAGCCAAGTTGAAGACACTTCCGTCATCAAAAACCACCACCTCTACCAAGTAAGTTTTGGAGTCTGGCCCAAAGAAATTGCATTTCTGTAAAATGTCCATCCTTTGCCGTAAATCTTGAATAAAGCCCCCCTCCTTCCCAGGTTTCAAAAGAACAAGTCCTCATGGGGACTTATTTAGTCTGTTTACAGTAGTTTGTACTGAAAAATGAGATCCTTATCATCTGGAGGAAATAGTGGGGTTCATGATTTACAACACTTGAGGGATGACACGGAGGTCATTTTTATTCAGGCCCGCACGTACTTCACTCGACAATCCTACATATCCAATAATAACAGCGGAAAATATTGCCATTTCAACAGTTCAACTTCTTAAAGTTCACCATTTCACACCTTCCAGCTTGGCCAGAATATGCTTAAAATATGTTTAATCATCAACTTGTCATTATACTTCAAATAAATGTTTACCAATCGAAGCACAGTTTACTGTCTAAATAGTTGAAATAAAAATTAAACGGCCTGCCAATTGCATCTATAATCTATCTAATGATCAATTCATATCCTAAAATTAGATCTATAAAAATATGCATAATCGTAAAAACATTTAAGGTCAGATACTAGAAAAATTATTTTAAATAGTGGTGTAAGAGCTTTAATCTCTAAATGATTGGATAAATCATCATGGATGATTGTAGAAGTCTAATTTCCGTACAGATATGGTTTCGTTGTATTTTTTAAAACGGACCCAAACGATCTGTAAAGACATTTGTAAATTAATTTCATGCAAATTATCAACGAGGGTTTTCAGAAATGACATCTATTTGCACTGATTCCAGCATATTTAGCCTATACTGATTGCTTTATGCTGAATTCGAGCTTTATATTTAAAGATGGAGTCTATTTAAAATTTCGATTTTCCACAATCTGGGCCCGTCTTCTCGTATCTCTATCGACAAAGTCATAACTCCTAAAATAAATACTGTATAGATAGTCACTTCGTCATCGTCAGAGGCCTTGTGCCGGAGTAGTGCCACCAAAACCGGCTTGTCCATGTGGGTAATAAACAGATATCTGGTCCCTGTCATCTCTCTAATTTCCGGAATTTTTTACCCCCTCCTAAAATATATGGGTTAGTCATTTGGTCCTTTTCATGTCTTATTTCCAGAGCAGATATTGCAACGGGGTGGCATTTTTCCCGGACTCGGATTTTCCTACATATGAAGCATCGTATACCGAATTTCCCTAAATAAGTCCCCTGGGGGTTTATTTTTTTTAGAACTAATTAACTAAATAAGATTATATTCTTAATGAGATTCCATAATAAATTAACCATGTGGTATTATCCAATCTGTCATTCGGAATATTTTTTTCTACAGCTCCGTTATTAAAATATTGGAGTACTGGAAACTCAAAATGCAAGTTTTAATTTCCAGCTCTAAAAAAAATTCGAAAGTGTTTCAAAATTTACTTTAATAGTAAATTAAATGACTTCGTTGTAACCAATCTGTCATTCGGAATATTTTTTTCTACAGCTCCGTTATTAAAATATTGGAGTACTGGAAACTCAAAAGGCAAGTTTTAATTTCCAGCTCTAAAAAAAATTCAAAAGTGTTTCAAAATGTACGTTAATTGTAAATTAAATCACTTCGTTGTAACAATTTAATTAAACCTGAATCAGCAGTCTATCCACTCCATCTTATTTCTAGACAAAAACTGTAATTTTCAAGTAATTCTTCACTTTTTGACTAGTGCAATATTTCCGTAGCCATTTCCAATTTAAATCAATACAAAAGCTCCCATTTTAAAAACCAGGGGTATCTATTTCGGGGGGTGGGGAGTTATTTAGAGAACTAGATATACTCTGAAGAGTACGGCATACCAGAATCAAGAGCTCCAGATTTCTTTCCCTTTTTCTGCCATAAATGATATCCTAGGAAATCTCTCATGGTCCGTTGCTCTGGCTTTGGTGGACATTCAACTCTAGAACCTCTACTAAACCATATCTTAAAGAAATATTGTTTCTCCTATTTGGTGAGACGGACTGGGCTCTAAATGCAGTTGTATATTCTATATATAGACCTGTAAATCTGTAACCGAAGAAGCCTATAGATCAATCCTATCGAAGGGGGCAGGGTGAGCCAAAAGGAAGGATGTCAAGACGAGGCGAGATAAATAATAATATGTGTTATGAAGTATGAAGTATTAAGCCCAGTGGCTTCACTGAACACGAAACACAACGGCACTTTGGCAGAGATGAATCTGCTTTCTCCACAGAACCCTTTGGAACGGAAACGCTTTATTTTCAATATCATATGAGTTGTGCCTATCCCTTCAATACCGTTCTGGCCCTATCCTACCCATATATCACCCGACCTAGGGTTATTGACCATTTACAATCGGCGGAACGGTACAGTTGGAAACGGAATGCTTGAAAATGCATCCGGTGAAAGTGCAGTTTGAGCAATTATAAGGTTCCCTAGGGGGAGAGGACATACCTGACTTAAATCCTGTAAGATTGCAGCTTACAAGGGAACATTTTCAGATGTAAAATCCAGATTGATTTTAAACCTGTCTCATTTGAAAGAGAAAGTAAAATCATTAAATTTAAATAAGACTATCGATGAATTAAATCGTGTTCACCTTATAAAGTAGTGAGAATGTCGAGGGCCAGGTACTTTACGTTAAACATTTGAGTTAAAAGTCAACTTTTCCTTTTTTACCTTCTTTTTCGGAGTTTTTCCAAACGATATAGGGAATTAACATCGTAGAAGTGAAAAAATAGTATTGCGCCAGGGCCAGGAGTTCCACAAAAACAAACGTAGCTTTAATATACGGATCCTTAAAATAGCGTCCGCATCCGGACATTCCGACCAAGGTTATTCTATTGGCTTATTTTGGGTTGGGGAATTATTCCGGTCTTGATTAATCAAATGCTCAAATGAGGCATTCGCTCAAAATTCTATTTCAAGGCACTTGTTCATGCTAGGTGGTGGGTTCTAATTATTTTGGTGGGACTCTCATTAAAGGAAATACTACAATTAACCTAATGACATGAATGTTTAGTTAACATCTAACAAACCAACCGAAAGTCCAATAGGCCTAGGATCAAAGGTCAGTGGCTATCTGCCCCAACGAACCATTAGTTATTAGTCTGGACTTAAACCAGACCGGCTTTCATTGAACCAACTGTGAAGTGAATGATCCCTCAATCCTTTCAACTCGAAGTAAATCATCGGTACAGGATCAGTCCCTATTTTTTGCATTATTTATCTCCTCAATGTGAATGTAACGGGAGTATGTAGGGCACCAACCACCCAATCAATACACACGTCAAATGAAGCCAAATCCAAAGTCAAAGGGAACAAACCAAGGACCACCCCCACGACCACCACCACCACCACCTCTCATACAAGAACTCCCAACTCTCGACATAATAGTAACCAACACACTCTGCAGAACCGACTCTTGTGGAACGAAACCGGATCTGAGGAGATCTAAAGGCGAGAGAAAGCTGAGAAGAAGGTCAATCCGTTAATGAAATGACTTTCTCTCTCCCAGACCCAACCCGGTCCGGAAAGTTGTCAGAATTTTGTATCGAACTTACCTAGGATATAACACAAGTGTATAAATTTAAAGTGTTAGATCGCATAAGATTGAAGCTACGGACCTCCCTAAATTCCAACTTGTCAAAGAGGTCCGTCCATCAATCACGGCTGTACAAATAGAGGGACTTTTACCCCATTAAGATTTACCCCGAATCCATCATCATCATCAGGGCCAGAGTCTGAGTCTTATTATTATTATTATGATTATTCAAACTTTCTCCAAAAACTTGGGGGAAAGTCTCGAAAGAGCCGGGTTGGCTTTGGTTCCTTAAAATGTGTGCCTAAAATTATCAGATCATTATATGAAGTTATGTCGGTCTGTTTTCAGACCTATACGTTATAAGTTTGGCTAAAAGGGAGTAATTAATGGGAGACCCTCTCGACCCTTCCCGATTCTGCATACCAATAAGTGTGGACGAGGCAGGGCTTGTGGAAGATGGACGGGAACTGGAGAAAGCGAAGCAAAAGAAGATGAACATGAGAGTTAACAAGATGGGGAGACGTGACGGGACTACTAGCCCCGATAATAACATCGACCAGGATGGAGGAAAAAACTAAATTTGGACACTTCGGGTCCTATACGGATGTAGGGTGTAGCGATGTTGGTCGGTGGTGGTGGATCTGGATTCTTGAGTGAAGCCTTGTTAGAAAGTGTAAAATACGGCGGATAACCTAGGGTTTGGCTTCCGAGGAATCTTGTAAAGTTCCTACTGGTGGTGGTGGTGGTGGTGGTGGTCTATCCAAGTTTCTAACACTATCGTTCATTGTAGTACTTGAAGTCAGTCATTGTCTGTCTATTCCTGGACAAAGTCCGCCTGCCAAGTGTTAAGAACCGAACTTAAGTGACTGCAAAACAAGAGCGGGGCTTGAAGAGCTAGCCTTGGGTTATCCGATTTACTTTACTTTACGGTCCAGTAGGGTTGAGGCAGAGGGGGTTTGAATTACTATTTCGGTGATGAGCTTGATGATAATCCTGAGGGCCAAGGTACAAGGCTAACTTCGGAATGGAGATGCGAATTACAGATCATCTTACACAAGGTTTGGGTTTATGAAGGGCTATTTCACCCGAAAATTTAGACCCTGACCCTTCAACCTTCATTTCTGCATCTAATCCTCCACGTGTGGACCGTTTTAGCTTGTGAATAGGAGTAGGAGCCCTTAGTTTTTAATCCCCTCAGGGACACCCAGTCTTTCAGAAGTATTTACGCAAACTTTATTTTTTTGGGCTAAAATCGAGAACTCTTCTGCCCTGGCTCCTATATTTAGCATCCCAGGGGTGGGTTTAAAAGGATTCAAGAGTCACGAACCCCACAATTCAGCCCAATCACCCTTTGTTACCATATTCCTCTCGATCTTATCAGCTACAAAATCCACAGAGAAATGCGTCTATTTTTTATAAGAGCAGAAACGTCCATCGTCAAGGGCTGGAGAAAGTAAATATAAAGCTCGTTCAAAACTACATACTACATGCTCTCTTATAAGTATGGGATTTAGGGGGTGGGGTTAAATGACTCATCAAATTTAAGATAATTGCAGATTGGGGTGGGGCTGGGCGGTGGGGGGCATTTCTCCAGTTCCACGAGGCACAAAGTGAAAGCACTCACGGAGCATTACCCTGGCTCCGTTCCTAGCAAAAGCAATAGGGCAAACGACCAAGTCAGTCAACAGAATCCGCAAATCTTTAGACTCGTATTTGGTATAGGAATATAGGGCTGGATGGTGCTCATCGGGAACGATATTTTGTACCCCATTACATCATCTAAATCCCGAAGATCCACAAATACAAAAGAGATCCCTCTTCTTGCTCGGGTTCCTAAGAACTCGTTCACCCATTTGCACTGCATTTGAACCTCGTATTACTTCCATGAGTGCCCACTTGCTTTTTCTATTGGAGACGGGAGTTGAGACGGGACGGGGTTCGAGGACTTGGAAAGATCAGTCTCCCTTAATCCCAGCTTCCGGACTCATTTATCCGGGGTCCAGAGGAAATCTCGGTTTCGGCTCAAACTGGGTGACTTCCTCTGGGATCGCAGAGAGAACCTCAAAACTCTTGAGATCTTCTTTCAGAGAAAGCAAGAGATCTGCCCGAACTATAGAACGACTTGGCGATGGACTTGGTAAATGGTGCAAACGTCTTAGAGATACGCATTATATCCTTTAAAATAAAATAGTAGAAATGTGTGTCACTGTTCTTCCCGAACGTTTCTTACAAGATTCAAACTGAAGTACGTACAGCTAACATTTGCTAAAAAAAATCAGAACTAGCGTCGTAGGCTCCTGGAATTATGACATTTCGCAATTCTGTGACCTCTGACCTGGGGTAACCTGGCCTTACCTGAAAACTGAGATTGCCAAAATTTGACAAAAAAATTCGGAACTGGCTTAGGTTACATCTCATTTCAAAATTCTTCGACCTGGGATAACCGGGCCTTACCTGATAAATGATTGATATGGTACTTATGATTCCGTGTGAAGCATCATCTAGCATCACATTCACTACAAAGAATCTTTAATTATCCTAGAATTTCAATTGTCACCCCATTGTCTTCAACGGGGGTCTAATAAGTTAAATTTTAGATGCCTTCGTATTTCCTGATCTTAAAAACAGGCCAATTTAACCCATTTTTCGGCCAATTATCTTAGGCCCAATTCGGGCCTGTTTCTTACTATAGTCTATGATATTTCATTAGTATCTTCAGTTCCTCCGAAGAATGCCAGTCTCTGGGATCCCAGTCTCCCCGAACAGTTTCTGCAGCTCATCCAAAGTCTCACTAAAACCAAATCTCTTTCTCATCCTTCGTTATTTTACAATGTCCCGTTATCTCCCGACTGACTCTTTTAGTTCTTCTAGGAGCCCGAGCTATAAGCCACAGAGAATAAAGACTTTACGGGAAAGGGAACTATGTACATAAAATAATCCGGGGAATTCTATGAAATTTGCTCTAATATCCACCACATCCACATCACATCTATCTCCTTTCTCTCCTGAACAAAAAGAGACTAAAACGCTGGCAGATTCAGAGTTCAAACCACGACTTTCTCCAGCTACTGCTTTCTCCAGACCAACTTTAACCACCGCCACCCTCACCCATACTCACTGGCTCAAGGAGAAGAATTCCAGATTCTGTAGTCATACTGCCACCACCACCACTGCTTACTTTATCCACTAACTAGTTACTAGTTATTGCGTGTGCCATGAGGATAAGACCTACTAAACTACCCGCTACAACTCCTACTGTGTTAGCTATATCAAATCCCGTTTCTTAGCCTCTAACCAGCTAAACTGTATCCGTAAGGAGCTTGTAAATTGTAACTCCAACAACCGGTGGTGGTGGTGGTGGTAGGTGGAGGGATGAGAATAGGAAAACTTTCTCCGTGAACAAAATGGCAAAATTTGCTTTGCAAATCCCGTTGCAAATCCAACTCGGCACACAAAGTCAGCCGAATTCGGGTAAAAAGAGATGAGATGGGTGCGGGATAATAATATTCCCTAATACTAACTAGTTAGTTTGTACTGGATCCATATTCTGCTGCTTTTAGGACCTGTTCCGGTTCCGTGTTGAATAGACAAACCAACTAACTCTGTCCTCAGCGTAAAGGAGTCGTATAACTTTAAAGAGATGGTTCTCTATTCTATATAATGGCTCAATGTGTGCAGAAATGGAGGCTATTTTTGGCGAAAAAAAACAAGCCTTTTCCGTTCCTCCATGGTTCCATGCTTTCTCCTCGTTTATTTCACTATTTCTTCGGCTATATTTGCTTTCTCCTGGTTTTTGCTATTGTAAATCCTGGACTGGAGGAACCTAGAGAAAGAGAGGGACAACAAAGATATAATAAGAATACGGAGTCGGTGGCGGAGAGTGAAAGTCCTAGTACATAAAAGAATAATAGTTTCATCTCATTTTCTTGAATAAAAAAGAGATCTCTTTGTGCTCTTTGGCCAGAGTTGGACGTAGATCGGGGAGTAAAAAGCACCTTATTGCATCCTAGTTCTGCAACGTGTGGAAGGCATAGTAGGAATATAACGGCCCACTGGATGGGAAATCCTTTCGGCAGAATTGGTGCACCGGGTGCTATTGTGCTACTTGAATTATCTAATCCATGCCGTTCTTTAAACATATTTTAGCCATCCCTTCTCTCCTACACTTAGAAACGTCTGAAAGTGATTGTAACGGCCTTCCGGGCTTCCCCTGCACACGTATTTCACTTTCCTACTCAATCCTCCCCACCAGAGACTGACCCATATGCCCGGTTTTGAGCTCTGGGTATGGAAAGTGAAAGCTATGTGGAGGCTTGATGGTGAAAGCTTGTCGGGCTGGTAGTTACTCATCGTTGTGCATGTAGGATAAGGATGTGTTACTGCAATACGGACCAGGAGGTACAGAACTAGAGGATTTTTTTAAGATTTTACATTTTTGTTAACAATAACATATTTAACCACGTTTATTCATAGTAATACACTTCAACAGGGAATTAGACTCCGAGTTGGGCAGTAATAAATAATTTGTGTAGGATCCAGTGAAAGCAAGCCTTTAGAAACGGAGGAAATTCAGTCGGAGTGTTGACAAACGGTCCTAGGTTCAGGCAGGCTGCTGCTGCTACATGCTGCTGGAACAGTTGGATGTTGGATGTAAAAGTAGAAGGAACGTGATGAGATGAGTCAAGGAGATTGAATTTGGACTAATGAATGATGGCGTTAAGTGGCTCAGCCTTAATTGCGGACATGTCGAGACGGGCATCTACTTCTTCGTCCAATTCCCCGATCACAGCTCTGTAGAGGATATGAAGAGAAAGACAGTTACATTGAGACATTAGATTTGATTTGATAGCAAAATAAAGTCACGCCGGAGAAAGTCGGAAATATTTTAGCTATTGATAATACATGAGGATTTGAGGATATACGTATCCCTCTATTAGCAAAATTAACTAGGTTTCCATCCGCAGGACTTTCACTTTCTCATTAGCGAATTCGTTAGGCTCAAACCTCATCTGGCTCTACTCTTGCTATGTGTAGCACTAGCAGATGAAACCACAGAATAACTGGGAACGACAACCTGGATACACGTGCAGTTTATGCTTTAAAATGCAAATGTGTTTCAAATCTGATCTAATGGCTTTCACTGAATTACTAATAGGCAAGTCAAGTCAGATGAGATTTTCGGATAACATACGTTAACTACCTTCAAGTGTCATGAACAATATAATATTTATAAATATTTCCACAAGGACTTTCACTCACACACTTTCACCTTCACCTAATTTTACCTTCAGTCAGCTACCCGAACCGAATTATCTCCTTGCATGTTTGGAGAAAGTAATATGTACTTTCTATTATGCAATCCTAGACTTTTAATACTTTAATATTTCATTGCTTCAACCTAAACCAAATATTTTATTAATATACTAGGCAGCCACAGGCCCGTATACGGGCCATAGGGGAACTTAGCCGATAAGCGATATTATTTTTTAACTTGAGACATAAACCCAAGACAAAAATGAATCCAATCGTAAGCTCCCATAAATCGGGAACTTTATAGCCCCCACTACGGCGGTACACCCTGCTACCACATAACATTTAAACCACATCCACATACTCTCAAAACGCTGGGTATATTTCTCATCAATGTGTCCATCAATCAACTAATCTTCAATATCCATATTGCCTCATAACCGCTGAGCATACCGCCGTTTAAAACACAGTTTTTAAGATTTTAAAGCCCTTCCTCTCGGTTTTAAACTATTCCAGTTTTGAATGAGTCAAGCTACCGGAGGTGCAATGTTTTTAAAAGTACATATCCAAACTATCTTTAAAACCTTTAAAATGAATTTCTGAAGAGATTTCGACAATTTAAACAGCTTTAAAGATCATGAGAACAAAGTTTCTAAATTTTAAACTCGAAAGTTTTCTCGGTGGAAGGAGATGTGAATTGATGTATCACAATAATGTGATTTAGAAATTTCGGCGACTTTGACTGTTTTAAGGTCAAGATTTCGAACACAACCGGAAATTTTTCGGCGAAAGAAGTTGTTAATTGATATGTCACATGATTATTTCAAAATTTTGACGACTTTGACCGTTTCAAGTTCTAGGGGTCAAAATTTTAAAATTCCAACATAGCCAAAACATTTTTTTGGAGAACGGCAGTGTAAATTGATGTCTCACATTACCGCTCTACGGAAAAAAAATTCATTAGTTCAGGTTAGCCGAGGTCACAGGTCACAGAAATTTTTAATTTCAAAATGGCCACCTCCCCCTAAAAATTATTTGTGAATTTTTGGCAATCTCAGTTTTAGAATAAGCCAACCCAGTAAGAAATGTATAGCTGGAACATCAGCTACAAATGGCCTAATTTATGAATATGGATGAGTTGGAGTGAGAGTGGAGTGGAGGATGCAGGTTTTGAGAATATCTTGCTTCACATGTGAGTGGGAGTGGAGGATGCGGGTTTTGTGAATTTCCAGCTTCACATTTACATCTCTGGTCTTTTATACTTATGATAACAGTATTAAATGCCAATGCCCACTAAGCATCTAAAATACAAATATTTGTAAAAATAACTCCACAACCACTTCTAAACAACCGCTTTATATCGTCCCGCTGTATTTCATATTTTAGGTTTTAAAAATGAACTATTTAAGGTTTCGAAATTTAAAGAAATCATATGGAGCAAAGAAAGTTTCACAGAAACTACAGGAGAATGTGAAATGTAAATAAATATTTTGAAATTCCCAGCAAACATATTTTTGTTTCACGCAGATTTTAGTTCCTTATGAGTTAATTTATCTCCTTCGTTTCTCCGTTTTTATATTCAGGGTGCCAAAATTTCGAAATTCCAGCACAACTAAAAGATTTCTCGGTGAAAGAAGTTGTCAATCGATATGTCACACGATAATTTCGAAATTTCGACGACTTTGACCGTTTCAAGGTCAAGGGGTCAAAATTTCAGAATTCCAACATAGCCAAAGTGTTTCCCGAAGCTCAGCGGTGTAAATCGATATATCACACGACCATTTACGTACAATATTACGCTAGGTCATGTAAGCCTAGGTCACAGGTCACGGAATTTCGAAAGGTCATATAGCCTAGGACACCTTTTAATTTTTTTTGTGATTTTTTGGCTGTCGTCGTTTTTTGATAAGTCAACCGAGTCAAAAACGTATAGACCCATGACTTACAAATGGCCGGAATTATGTATATGGATGGATTGAAATGTTTATGAATTTGAAATTCCCAGTAATAATAATTTGGATGAGCGCAGATGTTAGTTCGGTTTATATAGCTGACTCAGAGCGTAAATGCGCACTATTACAATCAGAAATACAATTTGAGTTTCGAGAATGTCATAAATTTTTTTAATTAACCTTTCGCCCATTTTTAAAGCCAAATGATAAAAATTTCGAAATTTCAACATGTTTCAAGTGTTTCTCATCTGAAGGAGATGTGAATAGATATGTCACACGATAATTTCGAAATTTCGACAACTTTGACCGTTTTGAGGTCAAGGGGTCACAATTTTAAAATTTCAACATAGCCAAAGTATTTCTCGCATGGCGACGGTGTAAATTGGTGTCTCACATTACCAATTTACGAAAAAAAATTCAAAAGGTCACGTTAGCCCAGGTCACAGGTCACTGAATTTCGAAATTTCAAAAGCACCAGGCCCCTTCAAAAATTATTTATTAATTTTTGGCTGTCGTCGTTTTTTGATAAGTCAACCGAGTCAAAAACGTATGTACCCATCACTTACATACATACAAATGGCCGGAATTATGTATATGGATTACACATAAATCAATTCGTCGAAAAAGTGAAGGACAAAAGACCAAATATGATACTAAAAATCCCTCATCCGCTTTCTAGATAAGCTATTAAAATCAAGGGATTTAATTTATCAAATTCATCTCCAAGCTCCAAACCCTTTGTTTTTCTGCGAATCATTGTCAAAATTAACAGACAAAAATAAATGATAAATTATGAATTATACGCTCTCAGATTTCCAAATAATTTTCACAATGCAAAATTGTGTCATGTTTAACTCCGATCTCCGATCCAATCGTGAGTGGTGTGAATGTGTGAAAAAATCAGAAATAAAATTAGATTTAAAAAAAATTAAAATCGTTTTTTAAGGGGATTCTAAATGACGACAGAGGCTTGTGACGTCACAGTCCCGTCCGCCTAAAGACAAATGTTAAACTTTAAATCGCTACTAGTCACTCAATACTTAACCAATTCACTTGATTTTTTTTTCTAAATTACTAAAATAAAATAATCTTTCATTTGTCGAGAGGAATTTTAATAATGTCTTGTTTTAAAAAATTAAGAATTTTTATTATCAGTCGATCATTATAACATTTTATATCGTCATTTTTTCGAAAATTCCTCTAGACAAATGAAAGATTATTTTATTTTAGCAATTTAGAAAAAAAAAAATCAAGTGAATTGGTTAAGTATTGAGTGACTAGTAGCGATTTAAAGTTTAACATTAGTCTTTAGGCGGACGGGACTGTGACGTCACTAGCCTCTGTCGTCATTTAGAATCTCCTTAATGCTGCCCAAGGGTGGAGAAAATGAGGTGAGAACTCGGAGAAAATGAGGAGTGGTGGTAGCGGGCGCTCCCCTCCTCCTTCGTCTATTAACCTCTTCAAGCGTCTGCGAGAACGAGGTATCTCGGAGGAAGCAGATGAAGAAGTCCACTTTTCTCGCTCCTTCTCGCAGCGGTATCGAAGAGGTTAAAAAGGAAAGGAGTTTGAGTGCCTTGAAGAGTGGTGGTATGGGGCTCTCCTCGTCTCCTCTCCTTTTAACCTCTTCGATACCGCTGAGAGAACGAGGTATCCCGGAGGAAGCAGATGGAGAAGTCCACTTTTCTCGCTCCTTCTCGCAGCGGTAACGAAGAGGTTAAAAAGGAAAGGAGACCCTTGTAGCACCACTCCTCCTTTCTATAACTTCCCATCTCATTTTCTCCACTCTTTTAGGCAGCGGCAGCATTATAAAAAAGGATTTTAATTTTTTTTAATCTAATTTTATTGCTGATTTTCTCACACCACTCACGATCACGATTGGATCAGAGATCGGAGTTAAACAACTTAAACATTAAAAAATGTTGTATTGTTAGTAGTTTGTAGTTAGTGCTTGTTGGTTGTGTGTTGTGAAATAAATCGAAAGATACACCGACTAATTATTAATTGATTTAAGATACAAATTCCTTACACATTATCTCCTCGAATAATATGAAGACCAAGGGTTATTTGTTCGATTCCTTGTAAACTGTATACTCGTTCATGACTATCATCCAAAATTATGTTTATCGTCTGGTCAAACCCTTTCATCGTCCCCTAAGGAAAAGAAAAAATTATAAATCTGTTTCGTGATGCTTGGTGAGTACTCTCAATTTCACTACAATGAATTGGCATTTTATTATCTCGCTAGATCAAGATTTAAGTTCAAAATTGAAATTAGATTTTTTAATTTTGATGAATTTTTGGCTTACCACAAAGTTCCTGCCGTCCGAAGTGACGATCTGAACTATCCCTATGATAAACAAATCAGTGATAAATAATTAGTAAAGCAATCACTGCCTTTTTATCGATTTTGTATTTCGCATTTTAATGTAATATCATTTCAAATTGAATTGGCTTTAGACTTACTGTTTACAAAACTTTCGAGTTGAGAGGCCATGTCCCGTTCTTTCAATTTTCAATCCCGATCTTGTTCCAAATTACCTTTTCTGGATAAAAAATCTCACCGTTAGCACAAAATGTGAAACGATATTAATTACGAATCAAGACAAATACAAAATAAAGGTTAATTAAATGAAAGATCTTGGAATTCTTTTTAAGAAAAAACCCTCAAAAACCACAAATCGTTTCGGCAGACAGAGAGTAAACTCAAAAACCATCCCGCACTTTGGAGGCCTGCCAATTGAGACAGCCCGCGCGCCTTTCGTATCTTACACTTGTCAAAGTTTTTTTTGTTTTTGTTTTGAACCTTCTTTTATTATTTTAATTTTTTAAATTACATCTTCAATTGTAAAGCAGAAGAATTTTTGCGGATTCTGGCAGCGGGGATTAAATGGCCGGAATATCGTATTCTGGAGTTGAGCTGAGGAAACTTCCGCCCCGATTCAGAATCAAACTTTCACAGGTAAAAACAAATACAAAATAATAAAATGAATAAATCAAGTACCGTTGACCGTGTACCGTGTACCGTAAATTATTTCACCGAAATAACTCCCCATTCACTCTCTAGAGATATGGGGCCAGTGTTACCGTTTTTGAATGCAGAAATATATATTTATTTTTTTATGTTCAATGTTTTTGGGTTTGGTTTCATTCAGACTTTGTAATATACATTGATGTGTCGTTGAATTTAATTGGATTAATTTAATTCGTTTTTTTAATGGCATTAAAATAATTGTTGAACTTTTGTAGTTTTTAGATGTGCAAGAAGCATGGAAGAATGTTATGTCCTCAATCCCATCCGAAAATAATCCAGAAGTATCAAAATATACGTCAGAACATATCCTGTTGATAGAAAGGCATGGAATTAAAACGGGGAAAGCATGTGGGGAAATCCTCCTTGACGAATGGTCAACTTCTGGACGAGTTAGACCAACTGTAGAGACCCTCTTGGCAATCCTAATCCAGTGTCATCTCTTCCGAGCTGCAGATTACGTCGCTTCCGAAATACTTGACATTCCACCTCCAGAAAGGCCAGAATCAGGACCAGCTGCTCGTATTGCTACTCTTTCTTCGGGACAATTAGCCGAAGGTCCAAGGAGGGTACAAGAGAAAACGACAGAGACGGATGAAGGGTACCGTGAACTGTTGGAGAAATTGAATAACCTCGATTTCGAACAGGGGAACCTTGTCAGCTTCAATATAGCTTTGATTGAATCTGCGACGAAGAATTTCAATCAAGAGTTTTGCATCGGGAACGGCGCTTTTGGAACGGTATACAAATTGGACTTGAGAGGACAAGGAGGAACAGTACTAGCGATTAAGCTATTGCATCCAACGGCTTCTTGTGTTGAGGAACAATTTTTGACGGAAATCCGAGTTTTATCACAGTAAGTCAAATATATTCACAAAAAGAACATAAAAAAATAGTTAAATTAATTGTTCAATTATCCATAATTTTTCTAGAATTTTAAATACTTTCAAATTCGAATTGAAATTGAGTCTAGTTTTAATCGTTTTAATCTTAATTATATTTGTTTTTCATTTTCAATTGTAGATACCGACATGAAAATCTAGTGCCTTTAATAGGTTTTTGTACAAATGGTCCACAATACTGCCTTGTATATGAATATCTTCAGAGGGGTTCACTGTTGGAAGCGTTAGCATGTGAGGTTGGTGTTTCGTATTATTTGTCTGATGGAAAGTCATTGACGTGTCAAATCAATGGGACAGCAATGAAATAATTAAATCAACTCATTATTTTTTTTAATTTTAGCATAACACTCCTCCATTAGAATGGGAAAGAAGGGTTCTTATCCTCTGTGGAGTTACGAAAGGACTGCATTATCTTCACACGGCAAAGGAAAGGCCATTAATTCATCGAGATGTCAAGTCAGCGAATGTCCTGCTAGATGAAAAACTTATTCCTAAAGTACTTATAGACTTGCATGCATGTGTTAACTGCTCAATTGGAATTGAAAAATGATAATTCTTTACATTTCCAATTTCCATATCCTGTAATCATTTTAAAGTTTTGTTGTATTATTTTATTTTACGTACAGATAGGAGATTTTGGATTAGCAAAGTCTTTCTCGTCTTCTGCCCAAACATCTGCACTAACCTCTACAATATTCGGGACTTCGGCATATATGGCTCCAGAAGCTTTTCGGGGAGATATATCCCCCAAAATGGACATTTTTAGTTTTGGAGTTGTAAGTGGACTAATCAATCCTATTTCTATTTTAACTAGGCAAATTAAACCCTCCCAGATTTCTCCGATTAATGTACCTAAACCTAGTTGCTATTTTGCAGGTGATTTTAGAAGTATTAACAGGATTGTCTCCTTTCGACGAGAATCGAGATGGAAACGATATCGTCACCTATATTGAAGAAACGGTTGAAGACGACGACATTAGCTCTTTACTGGATTCTAAAGCAGGACGAATAGAATTGGAACAAGCTAAGTTGATTTATGAAGTAGCTCAGAAGTGCCTTGAAGACAAAAAGCGCCGACCCGGAAGTGAACAAGTTTTGAAAGACTTGCTAAGTATAGCTAGTTCCTTTGGGGGTGCTGGAAAATGAATAGTAAACTGTGATAACCCTAGATAACCGGTGGTGCAAACTTTCAATATGTAATCCAATATGTTCGACTGACAATACCTGACTACAATCACAAATATATTCCAATATCATACTTTTATATTTTTTCTCTTTTATTCAGAATATTCAGATACAATTATTTAATCAGTCATTGTCATAGTCATAGCCCATGATTGATTACATTTGATGTTATTCTACAACTTGTACACTTAATCTGTTATTTCTACGAGAAATACTGCTATCTACAACGGCAGTATTCTTCGTTCTTGATTTATGGTGTGTTTCGTAGTTCTTACGAACGTGAAAACGTACGAAGCCTGAAGAAACAAGTCAAATGATTTCAATAGGATTTCGCTCAGTGTTATTTCATAGCTTGACTCGTGTGATGTAAACCATGGTGTAAAGTATGCATAAAATCCCAGGAAAACTAGAACTGCCCATACGATTTGAAAGATGATCATAGCCGCAACATCCATATAGCATTGGTACTGCATAAAATAAAGTCAAGTCAAGTTTAGTAAATATTATCCTGTGCATTGAATTGTGATATCAAAATATCTTGACATCGATGAATTATTTACTTACGAATAGAATTGTTTGTCTCAGTAGGTGAGAGGGTATGTCGCACTCATTTTTCCAACCGATTGATGCCCATATTACAATAGAGCTGAACACGACAACACAGCATGGAAATAGAGGAAGAACGTTAGACAGGAGCGAAATGCTGCTTAAAGTATATAGAGTCCAATAGGCGAACAAAATCAAGGACGTTGATTGCAAATGAGACTTGAGTTCGTGTTTCTAAAGCAAATAAACGGTTATCGATTACTCTAACTTGAAATGTTATTTAATTGTTGAATTACAACTTCAGAAATTTGCATTTCATAGGAAACTTACCCATGCAACCTGTAGTGGCGAAATTTTTCTATTAAAATAATTTTTTCCTGAGGGGAGTAGCATTTTTCTTGCAAAATTTGGTTTTCAGTAGTTGCAATTTGCACTGGGCTCCAAATGAATTCGAAATGAAGGACAAGGATTTTTTTAATGAGAATAGCAATTTAATTTGGCCTTTGAACTGTTTCTGTAGCGATCATGGTTTTACATTGGAGATTTTACAAGGATCGATACGCTAATCCTTATAGCTGGCTAAAATAGGTCCAAGCGTTTTAATTCTTCAACGAACCAAATACCGAAATTTCGACCACTTCGGAACATCGCTACTTGCTTGAGGCTGTTGATGAATGTGATGATTAGCAGCAATAATATCTTCTTGTCTGGGTCCTTAAACTGTCCAAGGATGCTGCCACTCCCATCGGATAGAACATAAGTGATCGCCGTTGTTATGAACCATATTAAGAGATCGATGAGGGTCTGAAACTAAAAATATTCATAATTACTAATTACTATTTTTTTTCGATGCACATTGATTCTAGGATGTAAACTCAAAAAACAAATTATAAGTGTGATTTTTAGTGTAGCGTAGCGTGCTTAAATAATGCAGTAATTTCTTCTTCAGACTTTCACTTACCAGTTTCAGATCGTTGAGGTCAACTTGGCCCTTGAGCTTTGACGGTATCTTAGGATTAGACCCTAAGAAGAGCAACCAGTAAATAACCAACGCGGAAATGAGGTACTCCATCGGCGAAACTTTAAGATAAGGCAGCAGGAGATATCCCGTGGATATTATAAGGGACCCAGCGAAAACCACCGGACCTTCATGGCTCTAAAATCGTTGATTAGAAACGTTAAAATTTAAATCATATTATTACCATCTATTTATATCTATAGGTGTTTATTTATAATACTTTTGATTGAAAATATTGATTTAAGTCAGAAGACAAACTAACCAAGGCAATGTTGAACGAATCGAGCATGAGCATCATTGGCATTTTGTTAAATTTTGAGTGCAGGGCAGGGCAGGATGAAGGTTAAATTTAATTCAGTTGAGACTAATTCGTAAAAAATCAGACATGCAATAAATATAGTCATAAAATAAAAGTTCAAAGTTTAGATTTAGTTTTAGTACTGTACAGTATGTATGTACATGCAGGTAGTTGCTATATCAAAATAAAATGTATAATTAAAAATGCATGTAAGAATTAAGCAAATGAAGGAAGTTGTGGTGGTTAGGGTTTTGTGATTAAAAATTACGACCAGCAACGCGCACACTTGTGCATGGAAGGTTTTTCCTCGCATCGCACATCGCACATCGCACAAAAAATTCTCAATCACTCGCATCGCACATCGCACATCGCACAAAAAATTCTCAATCACTCGCATCGCACATCGCACATCGCACAAAAAAAAACCTCAATCACTCGCATCGCACATCGCACATCGCACAAAAAATTCTCAATCACTCGCATCGCACATCGCACATCGCACAAAAAAAACCTCAATCATTCGCATCGCACATCGCACATCGCACAAAAAATACTATACTTATCGCATCGCACATCGCACATCGCACAAAAAAAACCTCAATCATTCGCATCGCACATCGCACATCGCACATCGCACAAAAAAACCTCAATCATTCGCATCGCACATCGCACATCGCACAAAAAGGTCTGGAAATAATAGTACTAGTTAATAGTGTGGAAATAATGGTCAATGCAAAGTGGCCTGGAAAAAATGGTCTGGAAATAATAGTACTAGTTAATAGTGTGGAAATAAAGGTCAATGCAAAGTGGTCTGAAAAAATGGTCTGGAAATAACAGTACTAGTTAATAGTGTGGAAATAATGGTCAATGCAAAGTGGTCTGGAAAAAATGGTCTGGAAACAATAGTACTAATACATGGTCTGGAAATGTATTCATGATATACGGTTTATAATGTGTTTTGGGGGGTTTAATTTATGGGGGTCGGGGGGTGAAGTCGATTTGACCCAACATCAAAATTGGTCTCCGTTTAAATCCTTAGAACATGTGTATAAAATTTGGTGACCCAAGATTAAATCGTTCTCCAGTTATCGACGTGATAGACGGACGGACGGACATACAGACTCGGTATTCGTATAAACTGTTTACAACACTTAATAAGTCATTCGAAAGAGCTGGATTTGATAGCTTTCTAATGATCTATCACACATTTATGTTTGTTATTTGACCTATTTCACCCATCTCCCCCTCTCAAAAAGTTAGCCGTTCTCGTCTCGAGTTATCGTATTTACAGACGAACGGAAGGACAGACAGACACCGAGCCAGTCATATGTATATACGATACATAGTAACTGTGTGAGCTCAGTGACCTGTTTGCTAGAGCATGATAGAGACGATGAGATCGACCTCACCACAAGAGGGACACTCGCAGTGTCTAGCACATTGCATAATATTACCGGTCCTCCTCCCCCTCACAAGGGACATCACCCAAAGGTCAGAGCCCGAATCGTCTGATTTTTTACGGTCAAACACACAACTAATATGAACCACAAAACTGCAAGAAATATCTCCGGTAGTTCATCCTGGTCGTTTTTTAAAAATCATGAACTTAAAAAATCACGAAAATTGGCTTTTTCAAAAATTAATAAAACATCGATTTGTGGTCCGATTTCCAAAATCTTTCGAGTTTTGCAATGCTAAAGAGTTGTTTATTATGGAAACACGAAGATTTGAATTTAAAAAAATATTTCAATTTTTTTTTAGTTTTTGAAAAAAATTGAACCCCTGGAACGTTAAAGAAAAAAAGTTTTTTTTCTCGATTTTTTACAAAAATTCAAATCTTTAGATTTCTATAAAGAACAACTCTTTAGCATTGCAAATCTCGAAAGATTTTGGAAATCGGACCACAAATCGATGTTTTATTAGTTTTTGAAAAAGCCAATTTTCGTGATTTTTTAAGTTCATGATTTTTTAAAAACGACCAGGATGAACTACCGCAGATATTTCTTGCAGTTTTGTGGTTCATATTAGTTGTGCGTTCGACCTTAAAAAAATCAGATGATTCGGGCTCTGACCTTTGGGTGATGTCCTTTGTCAGACCCTTAGTGCCCCACCACCCCCCAGTCCCGCCTGCCACCTCTTTTCCAATAAACTCATATATATATATATTATATAAATATTAAGATTAGTCTTAAAAAATATATATTATTTAATGAGCTGTACTGAAATATACAATGGCTGATTTAATTCGTATCGTAGTCGTAATGGTATGCAGGTATTAAATCCCGATCCATCGCATCACACATCCCCTATAAAAAATATTAAGCCCATCGCACATCGCACAATCGCACAATCGCACATCGCACAATCGCACATCGCACATCGCACAAAAAAACCTCAATCACTCGCATCGCACATCGCACATCGCACAAAAAAAAACTCAATCACTCGCATCGCACATCGCACATCGCACAAAAAAAACCTCAATCACTCGCATCGCACATCGCACATCGCACAAAAAATTCTCAATCACTCGCATCGCACATCGCACATCGCACAAAAAAAAACTCAATCACTCGCATCGCACATCGCACATCGCATGTGCGATGTGCGATGCGATGCGATGCGAGTCGCACAAATTTCATCAACAAAAATGGCCGATTTGTGCGGCGCACATCCAATGCACAAGTGTGGCAACGCGAGGGTTATTTTTATGTAAATGTAGACGCTACAATATTGTCCAATTCTATGGTTGGTTTACTGATGACTGGTCGTTCCTATTTCTACATTATATTTATATCATGATTATTTTTCAACGTAAATGCTTCTTTCTAAGAAATATTTGGTGTTGAAAATCATTTCTTTGGCCATAATTAGGTAACCCTCCGGCAGGTCCAAGGTAAAGACACACGTCCACTCCTCCCTCACCTCACACACAGTCTCTGGGCTATAACGCGGTAGGTATGCTGAATCTCGATCCACCCATCCGTTCCCTCTCACCGTGCTCAGATACTCGCCTATTCAGTCAATCACAGACTACGTCGGCCTCGTCTGGGTCAGTCAATGTTATAGTAGGCAGGGGGAATTCCCGGTCACCCGTCCACTCCTCTCGTCCTTTCTCACACGCTCTCATATCCCATGCATGTTATAATAGTAAGGAAGCATTCCGAGTATCCGTCCACTCCTCTCTCACACACTCGCCTATCCCATGCATGTTATAGTAGGAGCGGGGAATTCCCGAGTATCCGTCCACTCCTCTCTCACACACTCGCTTATCCCATGCATGTTATAATAGTAAGGAAGCATCCCGAGTATCCATCCACTCCTCTCTCACACACTCGCCTATCCCATGCATGTTTTAATAGTAAGGAAGCATTCCGAGTATCCGTCCACTCCTCTCTCACACACTCGCCTATCCCATGCATGTTTTAATAGTAAGGAAGCATTCCGAGTATCCGTCCACTCCTCTCTCACACACTCGCCTATCCCATGCATGTTATAGTAGGCGCGGGGAATTCCCCTGTATCCGTCCACTCCTCTCTCACACACTCGCCTATCCCATGCATGTTATAGTAGGAGCGGGGAATTCCCGAGTATCCGTCCACTCCTCTCTCACACACTCGCCTATCCCATGCATGTTATAGTAGGCGCGGGGAATTCCCCTGTATCCGTCCACTCCTCTCTCACACACTCGCCTATCCCATGCATGTTATAGTAGGAGCGGGGAATTCCCGAGTATCCGTCCACTCCTCTCTCACACACTCGCCTATCCCATGCATGTTATAGTAGGCGCGGGGAATTCCCCTGTATCCGTCCACTCCTCTCTCACACACTCGCCTATCCCATGCATGTTATAGTAGGCGCGGGGAATTCCCCTGTATCCGTCCACTCCTCTCTCACACACTCGCCTATCCCATGCATGTTATAGTAGGAGCGGGGAATTCCCGAGTATCCGTCCACTCGCACTCCTCTCTCACACACTCGCCTATCCCATTCATGTTATAATAGTAAGGAAGCATCCCGAGTATCCGTCCACTCCTCCCTCACACACTCGCCTATCCCATGCATGTTATAGTAGGCGCGGGGAATTCCCCTGTATCCGTCCACTCCTCTCTCACACACTCGCCTATCCCATGCATGTTATAGTAGGCGCGGGGAATTCCCCTGTATCCGTCCACTCCTCTCTCACACACTCGCCTATCCCATGCATGTTATAGTAGGAGCGGGGAATTCCCGAGTATCCGTCCACTCGCACTCCTCTCTCACACACTCGCCTATCCCATTCATGTTATAATAGTAAGGAAGCATCCCGAGTATCCGTCCACTCCTCCCTCACACACTCGCCTATCCCATGCATGTTATAGTAGGCGCGGGGAATTCCCCTGTATCCGTCCACTCCTCTCTCACACACTCGCCTATCCCATGCATGTTATAGTAGGCGCGGGGAATTCCCCTGTATCCGTCCACTCCTCTCTCACACACTCGCCTATCCCATGCATGTTATAGGAGGAGCGGGGAATTCCCGAGTATCCGTCCACTCGCACTCCTCTCTCACACACTCGCCTATCCCATTCATGTTATAATAGTAAGGAAGCATCCCGAGTATCCGTCCACTCCTCCCTCACACACTCGCCTATCCCATGCATGTTATAGTAGGCGCGGGGAATTCCCCTGTATCCGTCCACTCCTCTCTCACACACTCGCCTATCCCATTCATAATAGTAAGGAAGCATCCCGAGTATCCGTCCACTCGCATATATATTATGAGTGATGGCACGGTTCCGGAGGAATCACTCATATATGGTCCACTCGCACTCCTCTCTCACACACTCGCCTATCCCATGCATGTCACATGTTATAATAGTAGTTTGTGCTTGCTGTATGGTACTTTTGGCAGAGAGACGATCCTGAGGATGTGACGATGTCCGTCTAGTTTACCTGCAAATTTTTTTACGGTGTGGGTGTGGTCAATCTGGGTGAAAGTGAATGGAGTGTGAAGTGTGTCATAGTGTCAAAGCAGGCTGTTTTGTCGAAAATAAAAACACTTGTTTCATGTTAATCATGTTCCATGTCTCTTATCTCCCCACAAACGTACTCGCTCACGCTTTTGTTATGGTCATCCACACACGACCTCTGCGCTTGTGGTCAGTGTATTTTGACCTGAACTTTAGCCTCCAACTTTGATCTCCTTTCCTCTTCAAACATGATCACCACGGTTGATTTAGGTTCGGTTGAACTGGAGTTCCTGGAAATTCATGGATGCACCATTTCTCCAGTTGCAGTGGGAAACTTTAAATAGTATTTCTTAAGTAATAAGAAAAAACCCTGTGCACTAGAATCGAGGAGAGAGAGGTAGGGCTGCATACAAAAAATAACTTTGGTGTTGGGTTTTTTTTTGGGTTTAAGTTTACTAACTGCAGATTAGTGTTTAATAATTAACAACGCCGTTACCTGCATACCTAAGGCATGGGCCACTCTATATCCCTCGACTTCGATGTTCTATAGTCACCCGTGGTGAAGACGACAACGACAAACGACTGACATGGTTGGTTAAATTGATTTTAACTTAAAATCAATGCAAAATAAATACATTCAACATTTTAAATTCAATTTTTAAAATTTGACATTCAATTATACTGATTACTGATTATACAATCGGTGCACAGTGTGCAGTGCATTCGATTATACAGTCAGTGCACAGTCATTTGAATTTAAATAAAGTCACAAACAAAGAAAGTGCAAAGTCAAAATGAAGTACTAGACTAAGCGTCCCTATTCACTATTATCATTATGTGTTATGCATTATATTTGAGCATGCATTGATCATTGAGCATAATCACTGAAATAATTTGATTTTTTGATTGACACGTTCATTATTGTTTGGTCGGTCTTGGTCATCATTGTCAATCGATCGATCAATGCATATAATTTGTTCATAATTTGTAATATTCAATTTTATATTTGTATTCTAGCAAGAAGATGCAAGCTGCCGAAGTCCAGTCATTCAAATTTCAAAACAAGACATTGAGAGTGTTAAATCTCCACGAAGATAAATGAAGAGAAGACGAAGAAGTTTTTGAGCCCTTCTTGGTACTGCGAAAGGGCACCTTTCCACCAAAACCCTTTAATCTCCTTTTAGCTTTAACTTTAACGAAAAGATGAGAAATTATGGAGAAATTGGATTCTGCCCAGCTGGAACGATTCTCATAATTTTATTCATCTTTCTCACTTTCCTGTCCCAAGAGTCCGGAGGGGAACCTCCTACGAATAATAAAATTACAACAGGATTCAATGTTGGAAAGGATGGGTTGATTGGTCAGCTGGTGGGTAGAACTGATCTGAATAAAGGTCTCCTTCCTTGCAATCGATCTCGAGAAATCATCAAGGGTTCCAACTGGGGAATCATTTCCGATGGCTCCTCCAATTACACTCAAGATACTACCTGCGAATGGCTCATTTCTGGTAATTGCAGCCATTAACTTTAATCATTGTCTTATCAGCTTACTGCTTACCCATACCCAAACTCGAATATAACGGTATGCTTGTATGCTATTTTGGAATTTAAAATTCAATTTTGAATGATTATATTTTCTACTGTATTTAAGCACCTCCTGGGCATTGGATAAGTCTAAAAGTTGACAGAGTTTTGACTGAATGCTCATATGACTACTTATTCATCGTGGATGGACTTTCATATGTAAATGACGAGAATCGGCATGGCCGATTATTAGCTTCATTTAGCGGTGCATCTGATCCACATGTCACCATATTGGCTCAATCTGGACATGTAACTTTTGAGACTTATACTTATTATAATTTTCATTATTTTAATATATATGTTGAATTGTTGACCTAAAATTGATTTGACAGATGCTGATTTTACTCTACTCCGATCCAAACTATGTATTAGAAGGATTCCAAGCTGAATATTCTATTTCCGCTTGCCCGCTAAATTGTTCCATGGCTGGAGAATGCATTCAGATTCAGAATGAACATATATGTCGTTGTGAAGAATCTCGATCAGGAGTGGCATGTCACCTTACAAAAACATTGCCAAAATTACCAATCTCCAACACCAATGCAACAAAAATGCCAATAGAGGATGAACAAGAGGATCTTGGAAAAATAGATGAAGAAGGAGAAGGGAAGCAAAGAACTCTTCTTGCTGCTTCATGGCAATCACCGACTGCTAGGGTCGGTCATTCTGTTCATCGTTTTCAAAACAAATTGTTCATTTACGGTGGCTTCGATCTCAACAGTATTTTAGATGATCTCATAACTTTCGACCTTCGAAATAATCGCATTAAGAATTTAGGAAACTGGACTGTATTTCAAATGAATGGGTGGCCGCTTGGTAGATTCGGCCATGCTTCTGTGCAAGTGAAGAACGGATTTTTTGTTCATGGAGGAAAGACGGTAAAACGAGAAATCAGTGCCGAACTTTTCTATTACAATGCAACGAGTGGATCCTGGACAGATTTTTCCATTCTAGAAGCAGACACCGACGATGAATATGTACTGAGACGTCTACCTCATCTGCTTTACCACACAATGACTTTGACCCCTTCTGGTCATATTTATGTCTATGGAGGAGGTGCTTCTTCTGGGGAATTTGCGTCTAAATTGTATCGGTTTCATGAGAATGAACCTAACAAATGGACCCTGGTCAACTCTTCGTGTTGTGGAAAACCAACTCATCGAAGTGTTTTAGGCCATTCAATGACCTATTGGCCTGTTAAAGATGCATTGATTTTGTTTGGGGGAGTAGGATCGTCAGATTTTGGACGTTTTTCTCGACTTTCCAGTCAACTTTGGATTTACATGATCAACACATCGACCTGGCTCAATTTGGATTACAAGAAGAATGGGGGTATTGTTCCCGGACATCACCCTGAAAGGGCATTCCACACTGCTCATCTTGCTGATCATTATTTAACAATCGTTGGGGGTTACACGCATGTACATAACCGGGACGAAACTTGTTACTCCGATCAGATGTTGGTGTACAATTTGGAGTGTCAAATTTTGATTCCTGCATCAAATTCAGGATCAAGTGGATCTGCGGGTGGAGATAATATTCCGACAAAGGGCCTTTTTGGCCATCAGTCTATCATATTTAAAGAAGAATTAGTGATTGTTGGAGGTTATCAAGGATATTTAAGTCAAAATGTCAAAAAGCTTAATTTCCCTTTCACAAAAACGCGATCATCAGACTGTTTATCTTTCGACCGATGGAGATGTAGCGGAGAACCAAAATGCGGCTGGTGTCCGACTAATTCCAAATGTTTCGATAAGCTCTCTGGAGGATCAAATTGTACAACAAATCTCCAAACCGTGCAATGCCCAGGAATTTGTCCCCTACTTTCTAGCTGTCAGTCATGTGTCATTCCAGGTTGTTCTTGGTGTGGAATATTAGAACAATGTTGGAAAAAATCTGAAGAATCTCGAATATGCAATAACCCTCATGACCAGTCCCTTCAGTCCAATCAAACTCAATGTTCAAACAAAAGTTTTCGGACGGGAGCTACGCAGTTTGAATATAGATTCCCTCCTAATATCGATCAACCCGATAACGTTAAGATAATCAACTCTTCAATTCTATATATCCCCAGAGAATACGGCACTTCCATACCCCCTGACTCTCCCGTCACATTCGCTCTCAAAGGATCTCTTGTCGGATTCTCTTTTACGAACCCACAAAATAAACTGGAATTATGTGCTCATCAGGCCGCAGTCAATATGTCGCTTTCATCGCCAGAAGAAGCGATGAATATTTCACTAAGATGGACCGAGTATCAACACTGCTATAATTTAACGTGGCCATCTGGAAAACCCTTGCTATTGTTGCCAAACCTAAGAATACGATTTGAATTATCGGCAACAAGTTTTGAAAAAGGAGTTTCACAAGAAAAATCTGGACGAGTAGCCATTCAACAAAAGTATTCAGGCGCTAGTTCAAATAATCCAAGAGCTTTAAGAAAAGATCACCTGCTACCGTTTGAAAGTGTATTCGAAGAAAACCCTTTCAGTCAAAGTAAAAACCCTTGTCTTTCATATTCATCATGCTTATCCTGTGTTGGGGATGCATCATGTCTTTGGCAAAGCGACCTTACGAGCTGCATACCTCGATCCCACAGTTCCGTTTCTGCAATAAGAATTGAAAATGTTCAAAAGGGGGGTTTACATAATAATACCCTTGTGATTCAACCTGAAGATTGTCCAATGTGCTCTGACATGAATTTTTGCGAAGACTGCGTTTTAGAGAGGAATGGAGTTGGTGGAAACGGTTGTGAATGGTGGGAGGACGAAATGAGTTGCCACCGACGAGGACGTCTTGAGGGAGCTGTAAGGAATCCAACGAAATGTCCCAAGTCATGTTCCTCGAGGAACAACTGCAGTTCATGTCTGGAGGCTCCAGGAAAATGTGTTTGGTGTGAAAATCGCCAGGAATGCTTTGTATTTTCCGTCTACACATCCGTATTTCAGTATGGACAGTGTTTTCAATGGATGGACAAATCTGAACAATGTAAAAGGTGTGACAGGCAACCCACTTGTGAATCATGTGTTTTAAATATGGTACGTTAAAAAATTGAATTCTAATATTAGAATACGTGTACGGTTTGCTCTTAATAGATTGTAAATTGTATATTTTTAACAGGGATGTGGGTGGAATTACGATGAAAACGGAGGCACTTGCTCAGAAGGTGATTTCGGAGGTCCATACTCCCGTCAAATACAACAAATGGGAAACGGGGACTCTACTGTGGTTACACAGGAGTTAAGGCTGGAAGCAAGTAATAAGACATGGACTTATGGAGAGTGTCCCGACGTCGATGAATGCGAATTAGGAATTCACGATTGCCATTCAAATGCAACCTGTGTCAATACACTTGGTTCCTTTGCCTGTCTATGTCAACAAGGATTTACGGGGGACGGGCGTCAGTCGTGTGACCAAACTTGTCATGAACCTTGTATTCACGGAACCTGCTCTCCTCAATTTATATGTGACTGCGATTTAGGCTGGACCGGAGTAGCTTGCTCCATCGACTGTGGATGCAATAATCATTCATACTGTGAAACAGGGAAATGTGACAGTTGCAAAGATTGGACCTTTGGAGATCATTGCGAACTTTGTGCCGAAGGAAGTTATGGAAATGCTACTCTAGCACATGTGGGATGCTCACCATGTAATTGCAACGGCCATGGTGACGTATCGTCTGGACTTTGTGATTCGTCAACGGGTCATTGTTTCTGTCTTAACAATACGAATGGGAAAGACTGTTCAGAATGTTCTTCTGGATTTTACGGTGATCCGTCCGAAGGACGTCCTTGTTACCAAAGCTGCAGTGGAAGAGGCTTTATGGAAGCAGAACGAGGACACTTTGGCCTTCCACCTGAGATTGTGAGTCCTTTCTTGCGAAAGAGGCAAATGGCAATGTCTTTCAGAAATGCTTCTAATCCCAACATTCAACATTGTTTATGGATAATAAGAGCCCCTCCTAAAATTGAAGACGATTCTTTTTCATCAAATCCTGGAATCCAAATAACAATCGAAGCTGGATTAAGCATTCCTTGTTCTCAGAATGTGCTACTAGTTTATAGTGGATATTCCGATTTTGGTTTAGACCGAAGAAAAATCCCCCTTGTAGCTGCAATTTGTAATGATGAAGTTGAACTGAATCAAAATACTCATGTAACAGTAGCCGGTCAAGTCGTTACAATTTTGCTCAAGTATGCTAGAATGACATCTGCCAAATTTTCTTTCAATGCTTCCTTCAAATTTATTGAGATGAGAGATATGGAGCGAAGTGGAACGATTCCAATTTCGCCAGGACATTCATTTAACGTGTCAAAACTTTATGATGGACCTACTCTTTCCGCTCTAAGCGTTTTAAGCCGATATGGGCATAGTCTTCATGCTGATGAGAAAAATGTTTGGATTTTTGGTGGATACTCTCTTTCCCATGGTCCTTTAAACGATATTCGCCACTTCAGTCGAGAATCGAATTCTTGGGTGCCTCTAACAATCACAGTGGTACAGAATGAAGAAGCAGTTCCTCCAGCTCGGTATTTCCATGGTGGGGCTATAGGATTAAATTCTGTGATATTTATCCACGGAGGGATTTCCTCCAATTTAACGTTCTTATCCGACAGTTGGAAATTTGACACAAGGACATCCCGTTGGAGCAAGTTCTGTGAGGCACCGAATGAAAGTCCGGGTCCGAGACTTGCAGGACAAACTCTGACGCTTCGTCCTGCTTCTGACAGCATACGAGGAGATAGTCATCATGTTGTTATGATTGGAGGATTTAATCCTTTCGAAGGCTTTTCAGACAAAGTCTATTCTATCGGAGTTACTGAATGTTGGACGGAAGTAGAGACGACAGGTTCCAATCCTTTTGGTATTTATGGTCACACGACGGTTTATCATCGAAATACAGACACCTTTTACGTCTTTGGAGGCACTTTACACGACATCAGTGGACTTCATCAAGTCTCCTTTTCATCTAGGCTATTTGTTCTTCACTGGCCAACAAAAAGATGGTCTTTGTTGTCGCCCATGGACGAAAATCAAATCGGTCCGCTGCCTCCATCAAGATTTCTTCACTCTGCAGTCAGTACGGATTCCTATATGATCGTTCTTGGAGGAATTGGGAGCTCTTCGAAAAATTCGTCTGCATTGATTTATGTCTATCAGTGCAACTTATGGCTTCTCTTGAGTCAGGATCAAAGAAAGAAAATGCCATTAATAGAAGCCGAGGATGACTTTATACTATCCGAAGATAGGATTATACGGATTTCTGGAGCCTCTGCAATTTGGAAAAATGAAGTTGTTCAGATGGGAGGCTGGACGGAAGGAACAACGTCAGAATCCTTATTCCTCCTTACTGTACCTGAAGATCCCTGTAATTTGCAGGCATCAAAACAGAGATGTAAAGGGACATTAGGGTGCTCATACTGTTCATCCAATAACAATCGAACTCAACAATGTTATAATGCCAACAATGACATGCCAACCTCATGTTCTTCTGGGGCTTCGAACATCGAGTTCTGGCAAGGATCCGTTTGTTCTGCTAATTGGCAGAGTCAGCAAAGTTGCGAGAGGTTCTTAACTTGTACAGAATGCTTTGCAGGATGGCCTAGTCATCCAAATGTTTCGCAGGTAATCTTGGTTTTTCTAGATTTTTTAAATTCGAAAATTGAGGATTCACGACTAATTGACAATTGTTAATCTTAATTTCTTAATCCTTCAAGGGGTGTCAATGGTGTACAAACGGAAAGGTAGGAAGATGCATCCCATTACTAAAGAAATTCGATCGAGATAATAGTAACAGCACTTGCGGCCCGAAGCAATTAGCAATTACAAATTTAACTAATTGTCCGGAGAGATGGTGTTCTGCACCTCAGTGCGAGGAATGCACAGCATCTGGAAATTGTATATGGACAAGACAGATTTTAAGATCAAGTAAGTTTACAATTCCAAGAAATTTTAGTACATTCAAATCTTACTCTAAAACTTACTTTTGCTTTTAAAGGAGAGCGAAGTTGGGAGTTGAGGCTGCAACCGGTTTATGATTGGAATTGTGTTCGAAAGACTATTTTGGAGACTTCTCCGAGTGTCACAGTGGTTTCCAGCCCACCTGCTTCATGTCCAATTCCATGTTTCGACTTCAGTTCCTGTCAAGAATGTTTAGAATCACCTGGAGCAGAAGGTGGATTTCATCAATGCTACTGGAGTGTTGCTCAGCGTAGGTGTATTTCTCCGGCTTACTCGTCACTTCTCTGTTTCGGTGGAATCTGTGGACCAATTTTGAAAGGACCTCCGGCAATATGTCCTAGATCCTGTACAAATTTTAGATCATGCACTTCCTGTCTTGAAGACCCAAGTTGCGGGTGAGTCGGACTCAGAAAATGGTTTTAAAATCCCCCAAAATAATTTAGAATATAATCGAATGTTAAAATCTCGACTTAGGTGGTGTTCTGTTGAAGGAGACAATGGGGATGGTTTGTGTTTAGCTGCAAATCTGTTACCAGAAACGGGATTATGTTCCAACGGATCTAAGTGGAATTACTTGAAATGTCCAATTGAAAATGAATGCATGAACGGTCATCATGGATGTGATTCCAAATCGGAGCAATGCATTGACTTAGAGGAAGGATACAGATGTCAATGTCGGGAAGGATATGAGCGTTCAGACACGGCTTGTGTACCAATTTGCAGTGATGGTTGCGTTCATGGGACTTGTAAGGAGCCAGGGATGTGTTCCTGTAACTTTGGATATGTTGGAGCCAACTGCTCGTTTCAATGCGATTGTAATGGCCACTCAGAGTGCAACTCAGTGGACAAACTTGATCAGTGTTTATCTTGTCAAAATAATACGATGGTAAATTTTTTTAAGCGTGCTATATGTAATATCTCCGTCCGTTATGTTATTAAATAACATATTTCTAAATTTAAAAAAAATAGGGCCCCAAGTGTTCTCAGTGCAAGCCGATGTTTGTTGGAGACCCTCGAAATAATGGAGTGTGTGTTACCTGTAGAGAGTACTGTAATGGACATTCAAGTGTTTGTCTGTCACACGACGATTATAATAAATGGTGCAACGGTACAAATAAAGATTTGTCGTCTTCTCAACTAACCTCAAGAATCTTGTCCAGTGGATTTTCAACTGGCCCTTCCACAACTGCTTTCTGTTGTCATTGTAAAAATCAAACAAATGGGGATACATGCAATGACTGTACCTCAGGTACGGTGTTGAACCCAATAATTGCCGACGTTCTTTTCATTTACTGAGCTTGATTATTATTAATGTCTTTTTTTATTACCTACAGGCTATTTTAGAGGATATGATGACAAAAGGCTACCCTGTAGGAAATGTAAGTTTGTAACACTTGACTATTTAATTTGATAAAAGTAAAAGTTATATCTTTATTGATTTTATAAACTTTTTATTTAAGGTGAATGCCAAGGACATGGAGACGTGAGTTGAATTTATTTGACGACATTTTATAATTATTAAGTTCTCCCATATCGTTTCCGTTCAATAGTTTGTATTTTGTAAAATTGCAGGTATGCGATCCTGTTACTGGACATGAGTGCAATTGCCACAATAATACAGAAAGTGAACATTGTTCACAAAACACTCTGAAGCAGGTTGGTTAAAACGTACCCAGAACAATTTTTATCCGTAAAAAATGATTGAGTTTACGTTGATTTTAAAACCCTGATTATTTCAGAACCCTCATTATCAATGTTGGAAACATCAGTGTTCGAAATGCAGGGAGTCGTACTTGGGAAATCCCACAAATGGACACCAATGCTATAGGCAGATGCATGTCGACCTGGATTATTGTTTTGACCCGAAGTCACAAGGTTAAAACTTTTAAATATTACCTACTTCAAATTATTATTATTTTGCGAATGAAATAAACCATATTATAATTATAAGAGCCTATAGAAATACAGGTCCCCAAAGTCCCTTGTGGATGGGATTTAACGATAGTAGAAGGATAAGAAAGATTGGAATTGCGGATGATTACTTATTGAATAATATTAATTCCTTATTCGCTTACTTTCAGAATCCTGTTTGATGAAACAAAAGCCTTTATTGTCCGGACGGACTGTCTTTTTTGCTGTTCAACCAAAGTTTATGAATGTAAACATCCGTGTTACACTTGATGTGACTCATGGTTCCATTAATGTGTACTTAAGCCCCAAGGACGATACATTTGTGGTAAAACAAGATGACCATAATTGGGTCCATCGGGTAATTTTCTTAACTAAATTGGAATATATTGGTTAAAAAAGTGATATACCTAGGTACATTTTTATATGTACCTATAAATATTGTGATTTCTGAATTAATCTGCAGGTGGACTTTGACACTAAATATGGACTGACTGGAGAACGAAAAGAAGGTTCGTTTTCTAAAACAATGCGGGACTTTACAGGTGAAAGCAATAACAAAGTGGAACCGGATTACGAGTTGCCAGTGTCGCCTTTGAATAAAAGCGAAGAAACGTTTGAAAGTGGAACAAGTCGTGTGATTCCTAAACCTACCTCAAACAGTGCAGGGTATCGATATATTGAGCATGAAGCCGCAGGATATGCGACTTACTACGCTGTTCAAGACCCCAAAGCCATTCTCCTGATCAGAAATCTTCGAAATCGGCTAGTCATAACCCTACCTCAAGTATGTACATTCTATTTCAATTTCACAATTACCTATCAATCCATGATTTAATGAAATTGTCAAAATTATGTTGGACCTTTTTTCTCTAAAATTTTAGGACAGCCATGACTTACGAGTTACACGGTTTTATCTTGTATTGGAAGGAATCGGAGACGTGTCCTTTGGATCTGTTTTCTTTAGACAAGATCAACTACATATTGATCTCTTTGTATTCTTCTCCGTCTTCTTCTCTGCTTTCTTCCTATTCCTCGCGGGATGTGGAGTAGCGTGGAAAGTCAAGCAGAACGTTCGTATATTTATTATTTCCATTGTTCTTTGGTGAATACAATCTCGTAATTACGGGGTGTTGTTAAAATAAATTAATGTGACGGGTTGTATGCTTTTTAGATGGAAGCCCGCAGAGCAAGACATCGTCACGTTGCAGAAATGCTGTCAATGGCCAAACGTCCGTTTGCGGTATGGACAATTCTAATGGAACCTGACAATAGTAGTGGGATTCCACTAGTGGAGGCCTACAATCAGTGCCGAAAGTCTTGTCGAAAGGTAGGTTCATTGTGAAACAGAATCAACATTTTGAGGGTTTTGTGTAAAACATAGATATTTAATTTGCAGGGGTGCATTTGCTTGAGACCTGTGGCCGTGGAATGTACGGCAGGATCTAATTCTTCAAATGGTGTCTGTACAATGTTTGTTACCTTGCCTGGCGGATCTAGTACTCCCGTCGGACTTTGCATTGGGTCCGTATTGGCAAATATGCAAAGATCTCATCCCCCATATCATGCAAGGAGAAGAAGACTTCAACACTGATTTCAGTGTTCGCTTTAAAAGGAAGCTACGGACTTTCAATAAATATAACTGCCATCCTTCAAGTGTAATCTATCTGATAAAGTGTTGTAAATTATGTGTACAAACTGAAATAGATAGGTATTTGTTACTATCATCTGAAGATGAAAAACATTATATGCATTGTTTTTTTTATAGATTTTGAATGTGACAGGGCAGGATCAACATAACTTGTGATTTTATAATTCCTTCTGATTAACGTTTACTGTAGTTACGTTGATGTTGTATAACGATCTAAAAATAAATGGTTTTAAGATTCTAAAAATTAAAAGAAATCACCAACCGATCTTAATTCTGATCAAAACTCATTATCCTACGTCAAGCAATTCGATAGACGGACATATAGAAAGGACATTTGCATAAAGTGTTTACCACCTTCTGTGAGGGTTTTAAAAATTGACTAGGGGTATTTGTCGTACTCTTTCTCCTATTTGCCATAGACAGCTTTATCCTGTACAGATTATGTCGTGGACATCAGAAAAAATGTCAAGAAATCATGCAAATTAGTCAATAATTCAACAGGCGAAGTCTAATTAAAGTTTAGAGAAGATTTCTTGAATAAACACCTTCGAAAGTTAAATATATCCTAAGCAAAGTAAAAACACAGGAATTTATTTACACTGGAAGATAATGACGAAAAAATGTCACCATCAAGCCAGCGACCATTTACGATTTAGAACTCTATATCTGCATATAATCTCACTATAATGTCTGCAATACTAACTGCAACATAATAGGTTAATACCGGCTAATAAAAAGTAAACTGTCTTCGTCTAGAGAGAGATATACATTTCCCGTGACAAAAAACCTCGTTTACTGTTCAATAACATTTGTCTAAAAATAGTTGACTGCTGAATAGGCTGGATCTTCGGATGTTGGATTTCCATGCAGTTTCTCTGATAATATATTATCATCATTCCTCTCTGATCTAACCAACTCCTTATTCCATTATATTTAGCCCCTTTTAACTAAATGAATAGGGACTTTTCTGTTATTTCGGAACTGAGATTCACATTCTGAGAATCTTTTGTTGAGAAGATTACACAACAAAGTTAGTTTCTTAGCTTCCGGGGCTAGGATAACTCAGTTTTGTCGAGTCTCGTGGCGTTTCACCGACGAAACCTCTGAAACAGAGCTGAAGGAGCGTGTTGATTGAGTTGTTAAAACCGGAAATTTATCTATAAACAAGCCTTGATTTTTCCTTACAATTTCTAAGGTTAAACTACAAATATTTTGAATCTATGAATTCTAAGAGGTTAGGTTTAGAATCGAGAGGACTAGTGATCTTTCTTAGAAAAATCTAACTAAAAGCGTTGTTAAACTCGAATTTGTTGAATAAAATAACCCTTGAGACGGGTTTAAAAGCCATCCCTCTCAAAATTATATCTTTTTGCGAATTTTTATCCCGATTTAAAGTTAATCTGAACCTTTTGTAGATCTAATTAATAGAAATAGAAGCTGCAAGATCTGCAAAACAAGATTTCATATGATACGCGACCATAAAATGAAAAACAAGGAGTCAGGAGTAGGAAAAATACATGAATAAATCAAAGTAGAAGAGAACTAAGATTTACAGAGACAATAATATACGTGTTAGTTTTTATTCTGGATCCGAATTTTTTTGGACTATATAGTTGACACTTTGACATCTTGACAAGATGGCATCGTCAGTTTGTGCCATGTCAGCTCCTGCCTCACCCGAAAGTAAAAAATCCACATGTAAGTTCGGATTTCGAATATTATGTGTGAATTTCAGGTATTCATTTATCTGCAATGTTTTACCCGTAAAAAAATTTTTTTTTATCCATCTTTTATCGTTTCTTTTCCCATGTAATAAAGGCTATTAACTTTTAGGAACTTACAGGATCCGTATCAAAAATGAATATATTGAACCGGTATGAATTGATGAATAAAACACAAGATTACCAAACTCATTTCTTTTTCTATTTTTTCATGGACTTCTTCAGTGTCAAAACAAGCTTCAACTTCCATCAAGTCTAAAGATCGGGAACGGGAACACATTGTGGTCTATCTCCCTGCAAATTGTAAGCATTAATAAAGAGTATGGAATTTGGAACTGGAGATCGTGAGATACTTGAGTTTAAAACTGACTGAAAGATCTATAAAAAATGCTCTTATTCTACTCAGGTTTTAAAGGAAATTAAAATGTGAAAAAATGAGAAATTTCGAAAAAAACTTGTTACAAATTCAACAGTTTTTAGGAAACTACAGTTTTAATTAAAAAAACATATATAGTACTCTGTCTCAGTCTATCTATTGTAGGTATTTATTTTGTTTTAATTAATGTCAGGGTGTAAATAATAAAATATTTATTACAATTCATCAATTCAATTAAAAATTAGCCATTTTACTAAATTCTGTAATGGTTTTATGAAATTCCTAAAAGCTTAGCTAAGCTAAGCTTCCTAAAATTGGGAAGAAGTTATTTAGAAGGGGTAGTTATTTCGGAGTGGAACTTACCTTGGATCATAATAATATTACGATAAACTCATATTTTAAGGGCTACTTGGTTTTCTCATGTACCATAAGGGTTTCTTAAATTACCGGACGTCCTGACTTAATTTTGGCCAATAATGAACTTCATCAGAAACATTAACTGGCTCAGTTTATTAGCTTCAGTCACAAGACGTTTAAAAAACATCCTAAAATAACTTGCGACAATTAAAAAATATTCCCAATCTCTAAAAAAAACAGTTCCGAGTTGTCCCCCCGGGTTGGAGAAATTAATCCAGGCTGACCACCTATTCGTAAGACAAGGGATACGGCTACAGGAACCTCGTACGTATAATTTTGTCTCATTCAAAATATATTTCTTGAATGAATTATTTTTAATTACTTTGAACGTTTTGGTTAATGAGTAGCATTTACGCTGATTTGCAAGCACCGATTCGAAGTGCTGAATGGAGTGGGGGAGCGGCTGTTCACGGCCCGAGAGGCGACGGATAATATTCTGAAACTTTGCTGCCGCGGTGGGTGTGGCCAGCCCTTCGAGATGAGCATCAAGGACAAGACTTCGGGATATGAGATTTTGGCCATTAGTGGACACCCCGACTGCTATGGGGCTTTGGTATAGTTATTTAAAACAGTTTGCATCCCTTAAATAGACGCCCATGAGCATTTGCATTTGCATCAAGCCCCGTTTTAATTAAACTCAATTAAGCAATTGTCAAACTATCTTTCCAGACCGCATCGGTAAGTCAAAACGGGATGACGCTAGGATTCCTGAACGAAGAGCTTCGATGCTGTTCCTCAAACTACTCCCTCATCGATGCTCAAGGAAACGAGATTTTTCGGATTTATGACGTCAGTTCCTTCCGGAGTAAATGGAATCCGAACTCATCGACGAAAAAAATTAATTCCGCAAACTCATCGAGTCCCATCGACACGGGCATGACAGATCCTTCATCTCCGACAATAAGGAACGGGACCAATGATCCAGCAACTACAGACCCGAATAGAATTAGAACAACAACTACAACAACGGCTAATAGAAGTTATACAAGTCCGGATCGTAATCTAACCCCGAACAATGACAATAACCGTAAAAATCCCGAACCTCCTCATAACCATAACCATCAAGGGGACAGGAATGGGTCTTTTGGTGACTCTTCCTCATCTTCTTTTGCAACTACTTTTGATGACATAGTCAGTCAGCCTATAACCTCCGAAATAACTGCCTCCCCTAAACAAACAACAACAATAACAACAAATAGGCCAACCAGTTACAATGCTTCCGAATCCTCTACGAGTATAGCGACCACAGTGGTTCCCATGAACAAGCCTAAAACTGTGACCTACAGTCCCGACATTCCAAATGACGTCGACCAGCCCAACTCGTCGAAATTTTTTAACTCGCCGACAAACTCATCGAATGCTCCGATCACCTTTGAACCCAGGGCTCGGAGCCCCCGGTCAAAGACTTGCTGCAACCTCGGTATAGGACACTGCCTCGACTCGTGCGTTTCCTTAATCAGTGGGGGCGTGGAGTTTGACCTCTATTCTTGTGAAATGGGGGCCGTGGTGGGGCAAATGGGGAAACAATGGGGTGATTTGTACGACCAATATTTCAACTTGGTGGATTGTTTCGGTGTTAATTTCCCGAGGGATTTGAGTGTCAGGCATAAGGTTCTGATTCTCGGTGCCCTATTTCTCCTAGTAAGTTCTTATCATTCCATCTCTCAATTTTTATCAGCTTCTTTTGCTTCAGACCTAGAATATCTCACGTTTAGGGACTGATAAATATGCTCCTTAAAAATTCAAAATATTCACTTTAAATAGTGCAGTATAAGTGGCTGAAATAAAATTTTTTGATCAAAACTAGGCATAATTTAATGCAATCCAATGTTCTCAAAGATTAAAAAACAATATTGGTTTACTATATAGGAAGATTTGAGATTTTTAGAAAGTTCTCAGATCGAGTGCGGTTTTAAAATTTCGAAATGATGTAGTCAAAATTTGGAATTTCCAACAATTTACACAAAGTTTACAAGTATTTGCCTAAAATCTAGCATTTTGATACTGAAATACATGGAAATAGTCAGCAAAATATTTGCAAAATATGTCGATTTTAAACAATGAAAAATGCCAAATAAAGCACGGTTTCATGCATAGTTAGTGCCAGAATAAAAATGAAAAAAACATTATTTTGCATACATCCCGATCCCTGCCATGTTCTTCTCTTTCGTAGACAAGGGTTTTGATAGGATGATGTAATTTATAATGAACATCTCGAAATCTATGAAATCCCGAGTTACGATTTACCTTTTCTTTCCACCTTATTTCTTCTTTATCTTTGCTTACAAGGCCTTTTCCTTCAATAATATAATCTACAAATACAACAAATCTTGGACTGATTTTTCTTTGATTTTTTCAGGATTTCAACCATTTCCAGATATGATTTCATCTTGTATCTCTCTCTATTTGATATGAAAGAAGGCAGAAGCCCAAGATAAGAACTTTAACCTGAATGAAAAGGACCCTTAAACTTAAACCTATGCATTTGTATTTTTCCCCGTTATCATTCATTCAGAACTCGTAATTAAATTATCCTTGGGACTTGTTGGAGACTGGTTTTATTTAAGGCTGCAGATCGGGTCATTTCATCGGCTTCTTAAATTAATTTCTTCTGAATTTAATGCTAACTTAATCTAGCTTCGTTTTTCAGAGGGATCGCACTCCCAATGATAAAAGTATAAAAATATCGGTGAGTATAATTTATTCCGTTTCGGACTAGACGTATCTATAGAAATGTTTTAAAAAACTGGAGTCGGAGATTAAAATCGGAGTGAATTGGGAAAATTCCTAAACTTTGGGTTACTGGTCTAAAAATTGTCCGAATCTGATAAATACATTGCTCTAAAATCATCAATAAACACACATTTTAAAGACAGAAGTCAATAAAATATCCTCAGTATGGCTCGTCAATCTCAGCGACAACAGGAATTATATTCCGTTTCTTCGGAGGAAGAAGGGATCGGGAACTCCTTGAGAACTGACATATTCCCTGAAGGAATAAGGTAAATGAATAAGTTTATTTTTTAAATGATTAAATAACGACATGCTGAGATTTTTGTGAATTTTTCAATGTTTCAATTTCCAAAACACAAATCCACACAATTAGCTACAAAATAGCTGGTCATTCGTTTGATTATGGTTAAAATCCATCAGACGCAACTAAAAAGTCCAGCTCTGGTTCCTTTCATAAAAGTCGTGTTTTTTTTAATTCCCTGAAAATGTAATTAGTTTTTAAAAATCCCATTGTAATTCATTACCTAAAAATAAAATTCGTAACTATTCCAGCCACCTCGTCTCCGAAGAAACGGGAGAAACGCCCACATCGATGCTCTGGGTAAAGGACGAGCCCTTCATATTCGGGATCCTCTCCCTGTACCCTTGCTCCAAAATCAGTGTCAGCACTCTCCGTAAAGTAGCGGAATATTGTCGGGATCGAGAGGGCTATTACCCCCGGATGAACATGGGGGAGTGGGGTCACATCAGCAAGTACAAGCTTCAAGTCCCCATCGATCTCTCCTGGGCTTACTTCCGGCTCTTCGACATCATCTCAAAACCCGTCGACATCTCCAGTTCGTCGAAAAATGCCTGGGATATGAAATGCGAAGCCCTCCGGATGGGAACTATCAGCGACAACGATGTCGATGTCGACACTCTGACCTTCCTCGCCTTCCTTTACATCCAGAACTATCAGCGATTGCACAAGACGTTCGTGACCCCGACCAGGACGACCCGGACCTCAGATGACCCCTGGCCGGTCCCTAGTATCAGTAGTAGTTGTGGTAGCATCCCGGGTTCAGTGTCCTCTACTTCGATGGGGTCACCCAAAAGTACCACCGTGTCAAGAAAGCAAATTCCAGAGAAAATCCATTTCGAATTTGTTGTAGCAAATTTGGATGAGCTTGTGAACCTTCTTGTTCTCGCCGTTCCGAAGAGAGAGGGTCAGGATGCGAGGAGGATGAGTTTGGAGGTTGTGTCGGCCTTGAGCTTGATACTGGGGGCTGCAAGTTACCCCCTCGACCGAGAGTTTAAGAGCTTGGAAGAGATGATCTTGATTATTCCGGAACTGAGGGAGTTTTTGGAGTTTGACCTCAAGTTGAATACACTGGATAAGGTCAAATTCTGCGGTTGGGTAAAGAAGAATTTGAGGACGAACCCTTGGGGGCCTTCCAGTCCCCCTGTCAGTCAAGAGCATGTGAGCTGTGTTACCGGGATTTGGGAGAAGACCAAGGCGTACGAGCAGAACAAGATTTATTGGAATTCCCAACCCTATCCTAAATCGTAAGTAGTTTTTGCAATATTGCGAGGTGGAACTTACTTTAGAACGGTAATTGGGAAAGCAAATAGTTTTAGACAGAATTTATCATGTTAGAGTCAGAATGCTTTCTTAATTTTATATTTTTAGTAGATACGATTTGGTAGATTTACTAAAATGGAAAATAATGGCAATAGTTTGAATAGTTCCATTTTCAGGGTTTATCGCCTTAGGGTCGGGGACTTATTTCGGGCCAAAATAATTAGGGTAAAACATTATGAGATCATGATTAAAAAATCTGGCTTATTAATTTAAATTGAAGGTGGTACTTGATCTCATCAGTAAATAACCAGGTTTTCCGCCTCTCCCCGGAAGTACCTGTATCGACCCTAAAAATTCACCGCTGCAACAACTCCTACATCTACGTCCCAGGGGCTTTCCTCTCCGTCGTCATCGAGAAGTGTCGAAATTCGACGATTTTCATCGGAGCCGTCGCCAAAGTTGTGCGCATCGTCGACTCCTCCAACATTTCCTTCACGGGAGCCGGGCGGATGTTCAATCTCTGTGACATTTACAAGTCCACCTTCCACCTCCTAACCCCGTGTCAGCCCATCATCTCTGGAACCGTGAACCGGAAAGTGACCCTCGCCCCCTACAATACTTTTTACCCCAAACTCGACGAGGACCTAAGTACTGTCTGCCTCGGGGTAAATCTCCAGAAGTGGAACAAACCACTGGAAATAGGGCCTACGGGTATTCTACTGACTAAAGGTCAAATTGCGACACATTCGCTCTTAAGGCCGGACAAATTCAAGAACCTCGTCTACCCCTTCGAAATGGCCCAGGGATCAACGACGAGGAACCCCGTGGAGTTGCCCTCGGCTTATGCCAAGAATCTCCAGCAAATGCAGGCCCGGATGGACAAATTCCGACATACTGTCCACTCCAGCAACTTTGATGAGGACCAGATGAGTCAGTTGAACGCTATTGTCACGGCTAGGTTTCAGAAATGGCTGAAGGAGCAGGGTCATCTGAAGGAACTGAAGGGACTTAGGTCAATGCAAAGGACTCTCCGATCTGGTGACTCAGTCCCCCTTCTGCAGACTAACCGATCTGTCAAGAACGAGCTGGCCTTGAGAAAGGGGTCAGAGAATGATCAAGGTCAAAATAGAGGACATAACGGTCAAAATGGACATAGCGGACAGAACGGTCAAAATGAGCATACTGGTAAAAATGGTCATAACGGTCAAAATGGACACATTGATCAAAACGGACATTATGCTGAACCCTCCGGGTCAAATCCCATGATCTCATCTCGAGGAAGTGGTGACCTTTCCAACGGGGGTAGTTCCTCAAGTCAGCCCGGTTGTAGTGTCAGTAGCAACCCTAGGGTCAGCCATCACAAGAGCTCCGCGGCCAGTTCCGTCAGTTTGTTGAACGGGTTAAGTGTCGGTGAGGGTCTGGGTCGCCCCGGGGTACTATCAGATTCCGAAGATGAAGTCTTCCTCTACGAGGGGGACAACTTTGTTCAACTTGACTCAATCTTCCTGTCCGATGGTGATGATTCGGACGTGTTCCAGGACGATGACGAAGACGACGAGGATCTAGACCGTCGGGTCGTTGATGGATATGAGACTGATGATAAAACTTTGATGACAATGTCTATGGACGATGGCTTGCTTTGGAAACCCATTTAAGACAATTTATTCTGTTCGTAATCAAAAATCGAGCTAATCGTTCCTAGGATTTGTTAGTAATTGTATGCCTGATAGATTTAGTATAGAATTAGATGTTTATACCGTTGTTACTTTCCTGGTTTTTGTGTCAAGATTAAACTGCTTAATATACTTCTTTGTCACCTTAATCCTGTTCTGGTTCATTTTATTACAAATTCCACCTTTAATTCGCACATCAATTCATGATATCTCAACAAGAGCATAAAAACCACAGTGGGTTACATTCAGATTCGAAGAATTTTAGCCGTGACAGGTTTGCATTTTAGTAATGTCGTGAGTAAATACAGAGTCAAAGTCGATACAGGCCATTTGAAGCTCATCTCCTGAAGGATCGGAATGGGAAATCGAAATCGGAGTACTTTAAAAGCGTAGTCGATGATTCGTTGCGGATGTTGTGAGAGGTAAACGGGTAACACTTAAGGGAATTCGGGGAGTTCGGAAATTGGGGTATTATGTGCCAGTTCGGTCATTCCACATCGGCATTGTAGAGGGATGATGATCATTCTTATTGGGATCTTGTAAGTAAACGATCTAACGATAGGATAATGGAGATAAACTAGATCAAGTGTTGCGAGGGCTAGTCAGAAGCTGTAGAAATATTATACCTTGCGTCTCAAATGTCCATTTATTGAGGCTGATATTTAGGCAGGGACTTTTCTTTACTAATTTCGCAATATCTTGTCATTTTTAGTGAACAAACCGTAATAATGACTGATTTAAGGCCCCCGGAGGAGCCATTTTTGCAAAAGTTCTTAAAAGGATGGGGAGTTATTCCGGGGAGGGGAGAAAAACTCCTAGAATTAAAAAACAGGCTCAATAAACTCCAAGAAATATTTTTAAAACACAAGGACTGCAACAGTTTTTTCGGAACGGTCCCTTAACTAAAGGCTAACAGACGAGAGTGTAAATTTCTACGATTTAACCAAAGGCTATCATTAAATGTTAGGGCTATCACCTCAAACTTCAGACGGTTATCTTCACAGAGGATGGACTGATGCTGTCAATCCTTAGCACATTACAGCCGCTATTTGTCCGCAATTTCCAAGAGATCATTTGAGGAGAGCCTAATAGTAAATAGGCTCTTCAAAATAACCTTGTACGTAATACAAACTTCAAAAGAGGCTTATTAAACGGATGGTTTAAACTTCAGTCTTTAGCTATAAACATAAGAGCCTGTAAGAAATGAGGAGGATCTTATAATATGTCGGTTAGCTGGTGATGTTACACCGACCGTTAACGTTATCTTTATTGAACGGACTGGGAAGTTGATCATTTGGTAGTTTATTACCATGAAGCTAAATACCTTACGAGTAGGAGCTAAAACGGAGTATATTCAGTGATGAATATGATAATCGAAATGTGCTTCGAGTCTTGAAAATCAGGATACGTCAGGGATTTTAGATTTTCATGGATTAAAAACGACTAGTATTTTATGGATATGTAAATTGATTAGTTTTACCATCTCTCATTTGCATGGTTCTAATCTCACAGATTGATATGTCAAATATAGAAGATAAAAGTAAACGTAAGATAGGTTAAAAACCTCAAAACCCTTTTTTTTTACACGGTTTGTTGGGTCATATCTCAAAAACTGTATAAAATCATATACTGATTAGATGGCAGATCCACACTCCCTATTTTGTCAACTCAATGGCACCCTAAACAATTAGTTTTTCCAAACGACAATAACCCTGAAATATACGATTTTTAACCGCTTTTTGAAATCTCAGATCATATCCAAATGTGGTGTTGGCTTTAACAGATTTAGAAGACACACTCGAATTCCCCATAAAATTTAAAAAACTAAACAGTAGGTACATTTTCAAGCCTCAGGAAAAAATCGATCGCCTCCACGAGTACGGGAAAGTCATAAAGTCCTATTATTAGTCATAAAACTCTGAAAAAACGAAAATTACCTGATTTTCGGGGTTTAGCATTAGCTAGCCACATTTAGTTGAGCTCTCTTGTATTTTTAGTTTCAACCACTTCAAGCTGAAACAGTAATTTCATTACAGGTTTAAGACTAGGCTTCAAGTAACTGTTTAAATTAGTATGGGGATTTACCCGGATAATATTGCCAGCATATTCCACCTAGATATTGTACTCTACTTATTATATTGCATGGTCCGAAGCTCTGTGACATCATCAAGTGAAACCCTGGGAGCAGAACTAACCCCGAAACTGGGTAAAAAGTCAAACAGTCAGAGATACCAAGTCCCTCTGGACACCCGGATATTATTTCTACAGTTTTTTTTTCATTTTTCCATTGAGGGACGGAGGATATTACTGGAAGCTGCTTCATGCCACGCTGAGCTTTTGTTTGGTTTTGTTACAAAAAATGCAACAAAAAAATTGGCAGTCCTAGCCTTGTACTTTTGCACTTTGCGAAGGAGAAAGCGGAGAAAGCGGAGAAAGCTGGACGGGATTTGGTTTTGGTTGCAGGATCGATATTAATAATACTATTACGTTCCATTCTACCCCTGTTCCGCGTTCGTATAAAATTCATTATAGGAAAGATCTTATGATCTCCTGCCTTTCGCGACTATAGAGAATCAATACTGCAGTTACATTACATTACAGGTCAAACAGTCTTGGAACTCCTCAAATCATGTCGGGTGTGGCTGACTGCCGACTCTAACCTTCGATAGCTGAGAGCCTTTGTTGTCCTTGAATTCCCTACCTGACTGGTAAGACCTAAGATGACGATACTACCGAACTACTTGGACTTGAGTGCTGACAATAGCTTATAAATAAGGGACGTGACGGTCTGACTTATCTAGCTTTATTAATCAGTTGCAAAACGTAGGGAAATACAGGAAAAATAGGAGCGGTTCACATCCGTTCTCCTGCAAATCTAAAGAATCACTCCAGAGAAAGCGAACTTTCTCCTCGCTCCATAAGTTATACATAAATAAATTCGTAACTATAGTAATCCATATTGTGGCTTCCAATGACTCGATTACATACTCCCCCCAGATGGGGATCCGTTGGGGTCCGCATCTCTCTTGTATACATCGAGTCGACGGAGTTTTGAGACTGGCCTTCTCATCATACTGTTTTGGGTCTTGAGAGTTACAACTCGAATCTTTCCATCGTGTCCAGGATGAGTCTCGATTACTTTTCCCAGAATCCGCGTATTTCTCGAAACATGGTCTGCGATTATCACGATGTCCCCAATTGCTAGTGGTGTAACCTCGTCATGGCATTTGCTCTTCTTTGTTGGGATTGGTGGGCATTCCTTTGTCCTGCGGGTCCAGAATTGTTCCGTGAGTATCTGGCACATTCTCCAGTGCTTTCTTCCGAAGAGATCCGATTTGTCCAGCTTCCCTGGTGACGGTATGCCTCCGGACGATCCGATCAAGAAGTGATTTGGCGTTAGACATTCGGGATCATCAGGGTCAACCGAGACGTGTGTTAGAGGGCGGCTATTCACGATGAAGCTCGCTTCTCGAAGCAGTGTCTCCAGAAATTTCTCTCTTGGTGCTTTCTCCCATTTGGCTCCGTGCATCCACTCCCAGCTGCCTCCAAAGGGTGGTGAGGATGGAGGAATGAACTTCCATTTAATCCATTTAATAGGAACCCGGTTCTTGACCTCTTTATCCACGCGGTGAAAGTTGGTCTTGAAGGTGAAAACATCGGTATTTGTCTCCCAAGTAGTTAGTCCCAATATTCGTTCTGCAATTTCCTCTGATTCTGAAATCATATTCCTTGTTCCAGGTCCACGAAGGTCTTGCAACATGCGATTTCCAGGTTCAAAGCCTCCTCTCCTTTGGGCATCAATTACTTTCTTAAGTAGTTGTGCAGCTTCCTCGTCGGTACTTTTGCTTTCAAGATAATCGTCAACATGGTGTCTCTCAACGATGGCTGCTTCTGGAAGCTCCAATTGAAACTCCATGGCGCTTTTATTGTTGACAAATTGAGCTGAGGATGGGGATGACGTCACTCCAAAGGTCAAGCTGGACATCTTTGTCTTCTTGACAGGACAGTCTGGTTCCCACTTACGATTTCGCCGATCATCATACTGTACGTCTTCATCATCTTCCTCAGATCCTTCCTCCAGAATCCTCAGTTCATCCAATTCTAAGTTGTCAGGCTCGGAAGTAACGTCTTCGTTGTCTTCATCATCTTCCTCAGATTCTTCATCCAGAATCCTCAGTTCCTCCAACTCTAAGACTAGTAGTTCCATTTGAATCCTCTGTTCCTCCAACTGAACGGCTAGTAGTTCCTTTTGAATCCTTATCCTTTCTAGTTGCGATGCTTTTCTCGAACTTGACGAATTCCTCTTGGACTTCTGACTTCCGGATTTAAGGCTTACGGCTGGGACGGACTGTCTGTCCATTTCCGTGTCGGGAACTTGTCCACCACCGTCTTCCTTATTCTCGGCTTCTGCTCCAGTTTGGAACCGTTTTGGCTTCATTCCTTTGGTGATTCTCGTACTGCATCTGACGTTTGCCTCTGCACTGTGATCGCTCATCTTGGACTGGAATTCTCGGACTTCTCTGGATCAATCCGGTTCGAAGGACCATTAATGTGGCTGACTGCCGACTCTAACCTTCGATAGCTGAGAGCCTTTGTTGTCCTTGAATTCCCTACCTGACTGGTAAGACCTAAGATGACGATACTACCGAACTACTTGGACTTGAGTGCTGACAATAGCTTATAAATAAGGGACGTGACGGTCTGACTTATCTAGCTTTATTAATCAGTTGCAAAACGTAGGGAAATACAGGAAAAATAGGAGCGGTTCACATCCGTTCTCCTGCAAATCTAAAGAATCACTCCAGAGAAAGCGAACTTTCTCCTCGCTCCATAAGTTATACATAAATAAATTCGTAACTATAGTAATCCATATTGTGGCTTCCAATGACTCGATTACATCGGGTTTGACCGAGCCTTGAGGCAGGTTGGAGGCAAGTTTTGTCTGAAAGTAGAGATTATTTTTTGCAAGAATTTTGTTAAGATTCTCTCAGGTTTTAGACATTATTTGTGAGGATGTGTCCGAACTTCCTAACTCAATACGAAGGGCTTCTTACAAATTAGTAAATGGTCACAACGAAGCATTCAATTTTACTCTATGGTTGGGGCAATGTAAGAGTCTAGAATATACATCTCCAAGCTTCGAACCGTTAATTGTTATTTGACGTCTTGTTTCGTGTAGTTTCACCCTTTTTCGATAAACGCTTTCAACGGTTTAATAATTTGAAACTTGGAATATCAAAACAGGCAATAAATGACATTTAGCGACTCGAAGTGAAAGTTTGCCGGATGTCTACAGGGATGTGATATTACATGCTATATATCATAGACATTTAAATCATGAAAGTCTGTTTGGTCTGCTTATGACACATTGACGAATCCTTAAAAAAATATTTTTTTTCGTTTTCTTCATTACATTTGTCAATAGCTGATATTCTATCTGCACGTTTAAAAAACGGAATTTATACACCGTTTTCCACCATCAGTCTTCAGAATAGAGAAGCAGTCTCTTCCACTTATCCCGTAAAAAGTTTGACCTGATATTTTTCATTTGTTTAAAAGTTTTTGGAACTTTTGGCCTGCTTTTAAAACAGACGTCAAGTTGAAGTCCCTTAAGAGAATTTACTTGATTCCTAGCCGCTCCTTTCGCTAAGAAATAAGTTCCACCCGTTCCGTGGGAAAGGTGACAATATAATAAGTTTCCCTTGAAATGAAATGGGACAACCTTAACTTTTATAAGAGTCGAAACGGAAATGAAGAGAGATGCAACAATTTGTTCAACAGTTTTTCTATCTCATCTTGGCCCGAATCGGGGGAAGGTGAGATCTCCGTTTCGGTCATTGGGGTCATGGATGTCAAGGTTCGGACTGTAACTCATTTTAAATGGGATGGGTTGTACAAAGTTTTTACAACGATACAACTAGAGCTGAAAAATTTTATAGAATGTATAGAGGTTGATATTTAAATGAGGGAATTCTTACCTGAATTTGAGGCTTAGTCCCTGTGCTTTTTGACTCACCGGGTAAAATTTGATTCGTCTAAATGTATAGCAGCAAGGTTATGGTTGTAGTGGACGGATTGAGTTACCCGGCGAGTCAAAAAGCGAAGTGTCTTTATAACCAAACGTACCAAATTAATATAAGAACCGCTTCAGATTAAATCTGAAATTTTTTATCTAACAAACTCCAGTGTGTTATACATCGATGTAAAGCTACTGACAAGGGCTATCCATCTATGTGTCTAATTTCACTACATGGTTGGGGCAATATAAGATTTTTAATATCATAATATCTGATTTCAAAATGGTTTTTAATTGCTACTTCAAAAATTATTACAATTTCTGGTTCAAACTGGTTTACAATTTCTGTTTGAAAAATTGAAAATGGTTTCCTAATTCAATGTTTTCTCTGTGATCCTGTCCTTTAACGTCCTAACCATCTAGCGATTACCAAAAATTTATGTTTTCACGTCGTACGTAAGAAACGGCAAGGGAATGATCTTAAAAAACGCAAATTTATTTTTGACGGATTTAAATAAATTACAGTAGTACTAATGCATTATTTATCCAAATATATAGAACAAAATCCCCAGCTGCCATTGCAATTGTCATTTTGATCCGAGTTTTCACAATCGTAATCCTCTTGATTGACGATTTTTGAGTTCTCTACAAAGTCTTAATCCATCCTGTAACCTCGTTAACTTAATCACATCACCGTCTTATTCTTTACATTCTAAAGCCCATCTAAAATACAGTACATCTACATTCTACATAGGAAGAAAAAAGTGTAAGATAAAATAATCCATAAGACCATTATGCATCTTGTGACTGAAGCCATATATTTACCGAAATGATAATGCATTATGGAATAATAAGGTTATAAATCTTCATTTATGACGTGTTCCACATACTCCAAATCCATTACGATCTTACGCATCCTCTTCCTGAGCCTTTGTGAAGGTTTTAAATCCATTTTTCAGAACCCATCATCCCCTATCCTTTGTTGGATGATTAAGTTAAAGACCCTGTCGAGAGTAAAGGGATATTTCGTATGAAAAGAAACCTTAATTTAAAAGACCTGAAATCTAATCGAATATATTAAAATAGTAGTCCGATTTGGGAATGGGTTATTTTATGGGAAATAATTTTGTCAAATTTTGAGTTTAAAGTGCAGAATTATGGTTTAGTAATTATAGAGAATTATATTTAGCTTATAGTTCGTCAAACTAGTGTCTATTATGGCTTACAATTAGATAGAACAGTTTAGTAATAAATATCTTGACCGTTTAAATTGTCACCGATCGATTTAAAATTGAGATAGTTAATGCAAACCAACTAAAACCGAGAATAAATATGCTCGTCTATCCGGAATGCTTTAATCCCCGAAATAAGTCCCCACGCATGAAGATTCTACATACATTACTCCCGTTGGCCTGAATTACTGGGATAAATTAAGGACCCCTAAATAAGTCCCCATAGTTTACGTCAAATAACAAGCAAATACTCCATGCACGACCCAGATAAATGGCATTTCCTATGTTAAATATTTAGGCAGATTCAAACACTGGACGAATTTTATTAGCGTCCCCATGGGGGACTTATTGAGGTGAAATGACGGACCCTGCATTCCCAAAGTACTTATTTCCTCTCCTATAAATAAGAGAAATGAAACCCTCTGTTCCTAAAACCTCCCTTAAATATCTACAGGAGAGTTCAAGTCGGATTTCAAAATCAGTTCGGGATTCTAATTTCATATAATAGAATTTGCATCGGGTTTGTAAGGAAGAGTCATCGGACCATTTGCTCTTTCCAGTCCAGAGATGATTGAAGTAATCTCCTTTTAACTGCCCCCACCACCACCACCGCCGACAACCGCATTCCAAACCCAAAGGCCTGTACCTCTTTAGACACGCTTCAACAATCCTCATCTAAAATCCGAATCACCCGAATCACCGACTCTCGCAAACTCTGTCAACCAAAGCCTCTATCTAGGGTCTATAGTAACTAGTAGATTAGGGCACAATACAACACGTTCGGAGACAAACTGTAAATTTACAGACCTTGGGGAAGAATATGATTTTGGATAGTTGGGTTTAAAAATGTATATATATAAATATATATTATGCGAATTCGATTATTTCAGAGTGTCGCTATTCTACCCGAATTCGGGCATTATTAACAAAGCATGGACTAATCTAGAATCCTCTGTCTATAACAAGTGTCCTGGAGATGCGAAACTGGATTGGTTTGGTTTGTTGCATTTATTTCCGGGTTTTAAAGACATTTAACGAACATCTCAAAGTGATATTTTTTTGCTCTTTAAACAAGGTTTCTTCATTCAGATTATAAATGTCTCTAGCTGTAAATGTGAGCAATATTCGTAAAATTGAAACCCTCGAAATCAAATCGCAGAATCAAATGTAAAAGGTTTCCGGAAATAAAAACGATTCGCTGGAAATCGTGTGCTAAATAGCTTTAAGCCACCTGTGTATGCTTCTACTAGAAGGAGATCGGTCATAAACCCGATTCCCCATTAAATCATAAAACCGTGTCATATTAACGTGATAAATGTAGGTGAATTATAGGTGAGATTTTGAAGACCAAAATCCTATTAACTTGAAGAGCTTAACTCGGGACTACTTTCTCGGAGAAGACGGATGAGCTAGTAATGGTTTGGGAGCAAGAATCCCAAGTTTATAGATTGTTATTAAACGTATAGGTTAATATTTTTAATACCTCTACAGATATTTATAACTTGTGAAAAAACGGCAAAAACGAAGCCTTCTCCTTCACGACAAAAAACGGTACTGTATTTATAAAGGTAATAAAACTCTAACGGGTCAGCAAGTGTTAGCTGTATTTATTTATTGGGTGAAATTAGAGCCAAGTCGATAAATCAGTTCGAGAGCGACAAACCCACTTTCACATGGTCATATGTGCCTATGACGTCACTGGGTTGTTCATCTGTGATGTCGACGAAATCGACGATTTTGTCGACGTAATCGACAGTTTCGTCGACGTAATCCGCCAATGATGACCCAGTGGTAAGTTCGTAATGTGAACTGCCAGATCTGGGGATGAAATTGCGGTCTGGAAATTGAAGGTCAATGTCTATCCAGTCTAACCTAAATTAGACGTATTTTACCCCAGATGACCTTACTCGATTACAATATGCCCGTTGTGGTGGTCTCGGTCCAGACAACTACGTCTCCTCCCGAGACCACCTATCGAGCTCATGTAATATTTCGTTTTTGAAAACAACAATAGCAGTCGTGTTCAATTCATATCTTTTTGTTAGCATTTTTCATGAGAGTTAGTACAAGATAAACTTCATTGAATATAAGAACCGGGTCGATGTCTACCAACTTTCTCCAGGATAAATTTTTGCATCGATCAATATTTCCAGAACAAGCCGACGATAAATGCAGAGGAATGAGTATGAAATGCCATAACCCCGAAATAATTCTCTGTGGTTTAGGTGGTACAGTTATCCTCTCCGAAATAATTTCCCCTCCCTCTGGACCTTCGAAAAATCCGTATATTTTTCCTGGCAAAAAAATGCAAAGCACGTGTGAACGGGTATATTAAATGACTTATCTTTACACAGATCTGATCTGGAGGTTTCAAACAAAATCTCACCCATTGGGACTTATTTAAAGGGAATAATAATTTGCAAATGGAGCAAAGTGCATAGAAAAAATTGCATCTGAAATCTTCCAAACTTCACTACTCATTTCCGTATCCAAAAATTCCAAATCTAAGTTTCGATAAAAAAAATTCAAAGCGAAAGAACTGTGCCGTCGGGCTGAGCCTTTCTCAATATTTCTTTTAACGTCTTTGAATAATAATTAAAAAAAAATGAGTTCCCGAACTAATGACTCGAGTTAATTAGGTTAATTTAGCAGAAATGCGAAAAACCGGTATCCCTGTCTAAATATTATTACCCTAATCCCCGGGTTTTCTATTCCGAATTCCAACAGACGGTGTACGGGGTACTTGAAGGCGGATTTAATGGTCTCTCGAACCCCAGAGAATTCTTATTCTATAAAATCTATAAAAGCCAGTGTATACCGGTTTCGGTTTAAACTGAAATAGTTTTTTTTATAAAAATCTTACCACTATACCGCATCGGCACATACACATACGGGACTTGAATTAGCAATCAGGGCTATTCCTTCCCATTAACCAATCCAAGAAAAACAAGGATCCGACTTAATTTATGACGAGCCATTCAATTACAGGAATCAATTTTCAATGCCATCATCATCACTCCTACTAATTCCTGGTATGTGGAGTGCAATTGGAAATGAGTCGTGCGGGCCTGTGGATTTTGAGATGTCTTTAGTTTCAGGGACAAGAGTCTCTTCATTTCTTTACGGGATTTTTGCGGAAATGCACGTGGTAATTCGAAGCATTTACACTTCCGTAGTTTCCGACCACGGCGTACTTTGTAGAATTTTTCTGCAATTTTTCTAACCTCCTCTTATAGATTAAATCTCATATTTTAGAGCTCGTCAGTACTTGAAAAGGCTAACATAAGACACATGGGCTTGTAGAACCCGAAAAAGTAAGCTTGGAGCGATTTTATCGATTCAAAAAGCTCTGTTTAAAACAGAAATTGTGCCTGCAAATCATTTTTTGTAGGAATATTGCTTAATCGACATTCGGCTAAAATTGTGTGTTATTTAGCTTCTAAGCAGATTGGATAGAGTATTCGAGTATTTCTAACCTAATTTAAGTTCGTTTACGGTTTACGTAACTCAAGATCAGTGGAATGTATGTCTATATCTATACCTATAAATCGTATACGAGTGCTTTATTCACACTTAGGATTAATAATGGCCTATGACTCGGAATCAGAGTACTGGAATTACTGGCTTCATTCTCGCCTATTTTACTTTAAATGCGAACGCTTTATATATTCTTGGTGGAAATGAGGTAAATACTTGAGGAAGGCTCGGGGAGTGTGGATTGAAGATGTCCCGAAATTCAGGTCTATATTCGAGTATATATTTATACGAGGACTAACATTCAGAGCAAATTCCAATGTCACTCTCTTCTATTCTCGTCTCGAATCAATGAATTTGCAAATGTCATTCCGAAATCCGAACACGAATCCATTACTCTTCCAAGTACGGATCCGAATTCATATATATATATACTTACTTTACTTGCTATTATTACCTTTTCGGGTGGAGAGAATCTTTAGGAATACAGTTAAACCTTTAGAACTTAAATTAAACTTTAATTTTAACCTTAAATCCAGGTATAAGTGAAAAATAACATTACCAATGATGCTTTTTTGGAGTAAAATCAGAAAAATTATACTCAAAACCAATTTTTACTAACAATATTCATATTAATGATTTCAATTTTAGGTTACCTTATAAGACCTTAATAATTCGATTGTTTATTCGAACCCCAATGAAATTGTGATGTAAGCGTCCTCAAAAATGTCGATTGAATGGAGATTTTAATGCATTTTTACTTTGTTTCAGGCATCAAAATTATTTAAATCAATTTTGGTATTTCTCTTCAAAGAATACAACAAAAACTATCTAACATCGCGAGGCCAAATGTGACAGATGAATCTAATTCAGTTATGAGATGAAATGAGAGCATTCATAACACTTGCTCTAGAATTAATCGTTTAATTTGAATGAATGCATTTCAGACCAGACGTTTAAAAGACACTGCATTTGGCATTTAATCAACCTCAACACGGCAGAGCCTAGAACCTTTCCTGTCGGGTTTGTCGCCTAATTGTAAGGTTTGTCGATAAAATGGCGAAATTTTCGCTAACTTTAACAATACTAGCAAATCTGTTATTTTTCCAATCATCATCAGCCGCAACCGACTATCAGAAGGTTTATGAGGCAGTAGCAAAGATTTTGAACGACTCTAACTACGACGATGGATCCTACGGCCCAATATTCGTTCGATTGGCATGGCACGCGTCCGGTACTTACGATAAGGAGACAGGGACTGGAGGGTCAAATAAAGCAACTATGCGATTTGAACCAGAATCCAAATACAAGGACAATGCCGGACTCCTGATCGCTCGAGACAAATTAGAAATTGTCAAGACGGAGTTCCCAGGCATTTCTTACGGAGATTTGTGGACCCTTGCTGGTGTTGTTGGTGTACAGGAACTGGTAAATTCATTACACTTCCCGTGGGGGTATTATAGTAGGTTAAATCGGGGTACAGCAAGACTTACAAACTTGGACCACGGACTATTGGGCAGGGGCTTATTTTACTTGAAACGTTTCATCGTTCACATCTATCCGAAAAGCTCATAAATTTGTCATTCTGCTCTATCTAGCAATAAGAACTAAGCTCGTTATCTTTGTGTTGATGCTAAAAATCTGAAAATCCGTGACAAATTCGAATTCTAACTGATAATCATCAATTAAAATTAAAATAAATCATATATCTTAGTCAAAACAAAAAAAAACATTGAATCGTTAAAGCTCCGAAAACCCTGAAGTTTTGCCCGAGTTTGGGGGTTTATCGCCAATATTGTTAATCAGGCAACAGACATCTGATTATGATTGGGAAAAAAATCACACAATATTTTTCACGTTAGGGTGGGCCAATCATCCCATGGAAGCCAGGACGGAGAGACGGGACGGCAGGGGACTGTCCCCCCGATGGCCGACTTCCGGACGGGGGCAAGTCATCCCCTAAACACACTCGGGACATCTTCTACAGGATGGGGTTTAGTGACCAAGAAATCGTGGCTTTAATTGGAGCTCATACCCTTGGCAGATGTCACAAAGACCGGTCCGGATACGATGGTCCCTGGACCGATGCCCCCACTGCTTTCTCAAACGCATTCTACACTGAAATCCTGAACAAGACATGGGTTTACAAGGACTGGTCTGGGCCTGGGCAATTAGAGGACAAGGAGACGGGGCGACTCATGATGCTTCGGGGTGACATGGCTTTGATCAAGGATCCAGTGTTTAAAAACTGGGTCCAGACCTATGCCAACGGAGAGACCAAGTTTTTTGAAGATTTTGCCCAGGCTTTTCAGAAGCTTTTGGAGCTTGGGGTTAATTATGAGGAAGGGGCTGAGGAGATCAGGTTCGAGCCCTTGATTTATAAAGCTAAAATCGTTTAAAAATGATTAAAATGACAGATAATTGGATGTAGATCGCTTTCAATTTAACGAATAAAATAAGTGTTTGAAAACAACAAATTCCAAAGGTTGTACTGTAATTGACTTGCTCCCATCCATCCCACATTAGATGGACATATTTAATCTACAAAACATGCAAGAGCCAAATCAATACTGTCAACTGTACAATCATACTGTTTTAAGCTTTGCTTTATAATGCTTTATAGGTTTAAGGGCAAGTGTTTAGGTTGATAATTTAAATCCGTCGATGAGGATGATCCTCCTCAAAATGCTCCTCGTTCTGATATGATATAATCCGACAGCTTGAATTCTTCAGGTTTCTGATGTAAAATTAAATTAAACTTTATCTATGCATGTAAAAATACTGACCACTGATATATCCAGGGTCCCAATTAACGCGCCCCTATAAACGTGAATATGTCCATTAATTAAAAGGAAACTGCCCATACATGAATTTCCCCATATCCGTTAGGAATCGTGCCCCCTCGTTTTGGAAGTTGCCCCCTAAAACTGGATTGAGCCCCCGAAACTATTAAATAATCTACCGGAGTCCTATGGTACATTTTAGACTTCAAAATTCGTACTTAAAATACAAACATTCGCATATTATTTTAAGCACAATTTTTTTAAGGCTTCAATTTCAACACAACAAACACGATGTGAGGAACTCTTAAAATGAGTGAATTTTCCTATTTATGAACTGTTATTCGAGGGAGAGTTGTTTTTAAAAGCCGACTACACTTACTTTCCTAAAGAGGAAAACAAACTTGAAGAGTACTTCCTTCCTCTCTTTCCAGGGCTTTGCGAATCCCTTTGCAAATTGCTTGCCAAAATATATTATTCTCAAGGATTTTAAAATGAGTTCCTCTCCACCTAAGTGCTTCTCAAACAGAGTAATGTTGTTGTTAGTATGCCACTACCAAAATTACATATGAATCAATCAAGTCGTTTAAATTCCAACATACCCTATTGTCCTATTATACGGATTAGGTTGAATATTGTCGTTTTTTCGTTCTGGTAACCTGAAAAAATCCCGATTTTATCCATGCCGGAAAAAATCTGAAATTTCATAAAAAAAAGGCCCACTTTCCTGATCTCCTCAAAAAATTACCGACAACGTAGTTACTTGCTGAGTCACTGATTTTTTCTCCAGTCAGACTTAATTTTGTAAAATATGAGCAGAGTTGACAATCGAAAAGCCAATGCTGAAACGTGGTATTTAAAATTTATTATATTTATGCATAGATCGGATGGTAGTTATAAACGAATTGGAAAGTCTTCGAATACTCGTACAAAATCTGTCCAAATGACACAGTATTTTGGGCCTGAAATCGTAGCCAACAAAACTGGACATCCTTTAGACCCACACCTCTAATATCTTGTCCCTTAAGTCTTATGAATAATTTTTACTCTCCACTTGGAAGGAGAGGACAATATATAACATAACCAACATGAACTTCAACCATCCAACATGCAAATGTAAGAGAAGATGTCCAACAATTCGCACAAGATTTGTGTCACGGTGTCATGCTCATCGTCCTGATGACACAGTAGAAGTAGAACACTCTTCTATATTTGCCAGAACTTGGCTAACCTCATATTCAAATTCTGTAATATAATATAGAAGGTATGGAGGCAGTTGAGGATTTTGACAATACTTACGAGAGAAATGAGTCTTGTACAAATGTAGCGGGGCGGAAAATGTACGGGGCGCTAATGATGGGGCACAATCAGCCACTTACCTTAACCTTCCTGTACAAGACATAATATCATTTGTCTTGAGTATATTTGTCAGAGACATTTCCGGACCTGCATATTTGTCCATCGGAGATTTGCCTCAAAACCTTAACATTTCATTACTCTCATCTCATGTACTCCAAGAAGGAGCTGGTGAAATACCCAGACAGATGTAGAAGTATTCTATAAGAGTGGAACCTGACAAGAAACCTTAACTAAATTCAAAGCCTGTCCTCTTGTCCTCCTCAAAATCTCGAGCAGATCTCCAGACTTTCTCCCGTCATCATCATCAGAGATAGTAACATTACGCACTTACCTTCCACTACTACACAGACTACAATGATGATCTATATATAGAACTCGTAACTTTGTTACACTACCGTTACACAAGAACCACTAGACAAGTGGGTGGTGGGTGTGGTCCTCCTGGTTCTGAGAGACAGAGACAGGAGAAGTCTGTCACTAATAAAAACATCAAATCAAATCCCTCGTCCTTCTGCCTACAACTTCGTAAAATATAAGACTTTGGCCAGAATTCGGTACAGAAGATGATGAGAAGCTGGTAGAGTTGAACAGAATCGCAATTCGGGAAACTAGACAAGTCAACTCACGTCATTTCCACAATTCATTTCTTTGAGAGTCTTCTTCTAAATTTGCATCCATCTCCGTCTTTGAAGGGCCCAGGGCCGTAAAATTGATATCCCTCTTAGCCTCTTGTACTAATAAAATTCAAGGGGACCCTTGGGTGTCGATAGAGCCCTTAGCCTTCGGGTTTGAGCTATAAAAAGCCCTTGCTGTGTCCTTGAAAGAGCAATCAATGTGTTAGTAAATGTCAAAGACAAATACCGAATAGAATGAGGTGATTTTGCCAATATTATCATTATTGGCGTAACTGTCGTTGTGGTTAAAGTAGAAGTGTAAAAATAGTGTCACCTTACTTTGACATGTCGAACTGTAAAATTGTGATTGATTCAATTAAATCGATCATGCTATTGATCATAAAATACTTAAAAGTATTTTTCTCTCATTTATATTCATACCTCGCAAGTATCCTGTCAATAAAACCATCATGCCAAGCAACCATCGGATCTACTTTTTCAGCAAAAAATAATCAGTGTGTTTATCCTACCACGGGGCTTTAAGTTCAGTTTCCCTATTTTTTGATATTATTTAATTTGGGACTTTTATTTATTGGCTGGTGGAAAAAAACTTTCTCTATCCGGTAACACTAAAAATTTACCCGATTATGATCAACCTGATTTTTCTGAAAGTAGACGATTTCGAAAAAAAACGGGATACAAAAAGGCCCTCAATTTTTCTTGATTCCCTGATTTCCCGAAAAATTTTCCAGCAACGTGGATACCCTAAGTCTTCCAAACCGTCAAAAACAATGATGTTGAAGTTTTGACACCAATCAGTTGAATTGCTTTGCTATATGCCTAAATTCCTACATATTTTCCCATCCCAAACTGCCAATAAATTTATTTTGATCCGGCTATAAATAAACTCATTTCCCGTCCTTTCAAGCCTGAAGAGCAGCCGTAGGCGTAGTTTTAAATAGTGATTAATAAAGCGGATAAAGATAAAGCGAAAAGTGCTCTTATTCCTAACCCTTTATTAAGACAGGGTGAGACTGACAGAGTTAATTACCGAGAGAAAAAGTTAATTAGGGATCTGAGACAGGGAAAGCGGGGGCTAGGCTAATACCCGGTTCCTTTGCAATCTCTAGGCTTTTTTATATGGGATTTCCTTTGAATTTTTATATACAGGGTGTTCAAAAAACTAGTAAAGTTCATTAGCTAAAAAATAAACTTTGGAAGTAGTATTTTAATATGCCCCATACAAACGGGAATATGCCCCCTAATTAAATGGAAAGTGCCCCCAAGGACTTTGCCCATCGGGGCGTTGTGCCCCATCATATTGGAAAGTTGCCCTTTTAAATTGGATTTTGCTCTCTATCAAGTTATTAACTAATCCAAAACCTTGATTTTGGAAACACCCTGTATATTATTATTATAGGCTTTTATTATTATGAGGATTAGGAGTCTAGTCGGAGGGATTTATATCGAGGAGGATGGGATGGTCGATTGACTTAACTTTTCAAGTCCCACTCTGACATCATCATGACGGGAGACTAAGGACTGACAGTAATTAGTCCCATCGTTTTCTCGCCTCATTAATTCCTCCTCTTAAGTTCCATATTGCTATGCGTAACTGAATATGCTCTAGTGGAAAGCTGAACTGAAAGCTACGGATTTCCTGTAATTTACGCAAAATTAGAGCGTATACTTTATCATATGCTGCCAGCCTTATTTTTCCTGCTGTTTATATACTGTCGTGAATCTAGGTTTTGAAGCCCCAAAATAAGTCCCCACCCCGCTTTTCGGGTCGTTTTAAGCATCGGAACTCCATGTTTTAAAGAAGTTATGAATTTGATTAAAATTAAATGCATTGTTTTATAATTAAAATCATAAATTAGGCAAAGCTCATAATTTCATACGAAATTTTTCATTTTATTTCAAACCATAATTTGCGGAAGGATATATATTAATTCAAACTTGTTCCTTATATTTTTATTTATAACAATGTTTTTTATGTATAGGAATATACTTATAATTAGGTGATTCCGTAATCCTGAACATACTTTTTCTTTTACATAAACCTAGACACTAATTGTAATTAATTTAGTAAATTAATCATTTAGAACTTAACTATATATAGGTTCTTAATTAACCGGACATTCAGGATTGTGGAATATATAAATAACAGGCTATAGATATCCACATCGATATAACATGTAGGATATATGGGATTACAAATTAAAGGTCCTATTCATATTCTTAAGTTTTATACAATTTAGCTTCTTTTAATGAGTACTTAATTTAATTAATTAATTAAAAATTAACGAGCAATTACTGACACTTTATTTAACTATCTATTAAAATCACAAAATTCCGACTGCTTTAAAAGTAGCTCCTAGTTGTACCTTAAAACATCTATCCGTAAATATTTAAAATGTCGATACAATTTGTTACGAACGATAGTAAGAATATTATTCATCGCCTTAAGTTCCTAAATACTAAACCTAGGATGCTAAAATAAAAAATCACATTGTACTCAGAATGTAGACAAGTATTACACACATTGATCATGGAATGTCACGGATTCCAAAAACATGGAAAACATTTGACCTCAAAAACCCTGGAAAAACTGACCTTGATTATGTCTACAAGCTAATTGGTAATTGATTACGGAGTTCCATGTCGTAAAAAAGGAGTAATAAATTGCAGAGTAAATAACAATGCAATTTTTATTGGCTTAAAAGGAGTGAAAATGTTGAATGATTTCATCGCATGTTCCAAATACAATAAATACACATCCCCAAACTCCAAATCATGTTCCTCAAAATTCGGGCACAATTTCGGAAATATATAAATACCCGGCTATTACCTATATTTTGTAATCCAACAATACATCCTCTTTCACACGTCCGATGGATAAATTGGCTAGTTTTTGCATGCAATCTGTAAACTCTACAGAACATGACACAATTAAGGGCCTGTTCACATACCAAAAAATTCGCATTTTGCAAATATGGTGGTTTTATTCGAAAAAAATTAAACGTGAACAGACCCCTTAATCTTCGTTTCACAATAGACTAAACTATTCAATTGGACAGAGGCATTATCCATTAATCTATAGGTTTAATCCGGTCAGGGCCATGGGGACACGCTGACGATGACGATAATCCGATCCGAATTTCGGGGGAAATGGTCCAGGTTTTTTATTCTATTTTATAGAGAGTTTAAAAACGATACGTATCGTGTTTTGAAATTTTTTTGAGAAGCTTGACAAGCCCTGTAGTTAGTTTCTAACATCATAAAAAATCCTGTGCCATGACATGATACAAAGAGCTGTTTTTCGGTTTTTACAAAAACCCTACCGGGTTTGACCGTGTTGTCTACATTTAAGGTAGGTAAGTTGCGTTTATTATTTAATTGTTGTAATATGTGTTTAGTCCTGTTAGCCTGTCCTCAAAAATACCCATGGTTAATAAAGCGTTTTTCCTGTGTAATAAATATAAAAAGCTGCTGAGGGCGACAGACGTCCACATTTAAAGTTAAATGGACTCTCTCTAGTTCTGTACACAAAATAAGTATAATTGATCCTATATTTTTAGGTAATAACATATTTGTTAAGCCCGTGTCTCATCAATCTCATCTTGAACGTCAGTTTCTTGGGGCTGTTCGTAAACGAACAAGTTTTTTTTGTCAAAAAATTCTGGGTTCAATTCAAAATTCATTGCCCTATGACCCGAAGGGGTCTTCCTCCGAATTAAACGCCCACCCCTTAATAATTCCCCACTTACGAACAGCCCCTTTTCATTTTCAAATAGACGTCGCATGTCCCCAAACAATTAATCAACCGACCTTCATTCCAATTAATTACTCCAACTAATTAATTCAAAAGCATTAGTTATGTTAGTGACACACACATCATCTCTCTGTCCCTGTCCTATGTAATTATTTGCATTTATTTGGGTGCTTTTATTTCAAGGAGTGAACATTGTAAGTATTTCATCGTCATCGTCATCACCATCAACTAAAACTAGAATGAATGATATATAACCTCTTGCATTTTATACCCTAATTAAAATCTTAGATATACTCATACCTACTATATGATATTCTAGCCTGTTGAAAGCCAACAGTTTACAAATACACGATTACAATATGAAGTACGTAGTTACAAAATCTCCATATGTCACCCTACCTATTGATTAAAGTAATCAAACGTCCCATTGTTCCGTACTACTTGAAACACTTTAGTAAGTCCCACACCGGAATAACTCCCCATGGGGACTTATTTCGGTTTTCAAGGTATAAGTAATGGCTTAAATGTTTATGACCGGAAATGGATGTTATCGTCTCCTTTCAAGGATGGACTAGCCATGTTGTAAATTTAAGTTAATTAATTAATCGCGGTTCCACATTTAATAAATATAAATATTGGTTTGTGCTATTTATCTAAGGATTCCTTAATTAAGATAACCTCAAGTAAAGAGAATTAAGAGGGTGGGGAAAGTGACCTGGAGAATAGAGGTGAGAGGCACGATTAAACTAATTTGGTACGATGCGGGGCAAGCGCCCCCAGACGAGGTCAACAGGGTCACGGGCCCCGCCCCCTTCGACGAGGAAATGGAAGAAGTTGCGGAGGAACTGGCCGTCTTGTGATGTTGAATGGCGGCGGTCTGGTCCCCGGTGAAAAGGCCGGAGGCCTGGGACACGTAGACCATAATCGACGCTGCGTCCGCCGCCGCCGCCTTGCACGTGTAGTTCCCAGCGTCCGACAGCTGAGCCCCGCGGATCGTCAGTCTTGAGTGCGTCTTCCCCGTCCCCGGCTCCATGTGAATCGTCAGCTCCTTTGTACTCCCGTAGTTTATCATCCGGTCGTTCCGGTACCAGAAGATGTACTCTGGCGGCTTGGGGCTCTGGAATTAAATAGACAGGCAATTTTGTTAGTTAAAATTGGAGGAATGATTGGTGAAAACGACTGTTTCAGAGGAGGTTAAATGATGACTTCGAATTTTAAGATAAATCGATTGACAAACTATCGAATTCACGGTGGAACTTTATGTAAACATTTTTTTTTATTAAAGAATCAGGATTGACTGCCGATTTGCAAATCTCAGCAAGTAGTAATAAACTGTGTTTACAATTAGATGTTCTTCTTCAAACTATTGCTATTTATGACAACAATAAATCCTCGAAATAAATACCCATCGCTTTAACGAGGTTTAAAACAATAGGCCTTCTCGGAATATTAAAACCAAAAAATTCAAAAGCTACGTAAAAATTTTGTTCGAAAATCTCAAGCATTCAAATCCTCAACCTTTCGAAATACGACCTTTGCCTCGTCTATAAAAATGTCAACCCGTTATTAGCTATCCATCTTAAAACGGGTCTAAAACAGCCTTCAACTGCATACATTTAGTCACAGGATGTGCCATAAGCTATTAAAGACACGTTAGCATATAGGAAGTACGATTTTTCTTAGATTTCCCTTAAAAAATCGATCCGAAATCCCTACAAATCCCCTTAAAGTCTAAATTGGACAATCCCTCTGGATGAAAAGGCAAAGATGATAATGGGATGGGAGGATAGGGATAGGGACTCTTGTCGACAATGTTTTTCGACCACCACCGCCAATATCCTGTCAGCTATAACTAAACTACCCGACTCATCTACAATCTATCTATATATAGGGATTGGACGGAGGAAATCTAAAATCCATCTAAATCCGATGCCTTGGAATAAGTAAGATGGCAAGTGTTATGGGAAGTTAAGACTTAAAGAGTCAAGATTTGGAGAGGAGGACTCAAAAGGCTCACCAGATTTCGGATTCTGGAGACTCAAAACTCAAGAGCCCTGTTTGTTTGTCCTCATCTCCGAAAGTAAAGTGTTATCGACTTGGAAATCTTGACTCTCATCTCCGACTCCTTGTTCCCCTCGGGGAATCGGGACCGGGTTTATTGGGGTTTTGATGTGGATTTGAGACAAGTCCAAATTTATTTGAAGCTTTTTGGGGGTTTGGCCTGTGATGGTTGGGGTATTTGAAGGGTTGGGGGGTTTGGTTGGGATTTTTATGGATATTTTACTGGTGGTGTGGAATTTGACCTGTGATTCTTTATAAGAGCTTTTGGGGATGGCTTGATTTTTTTTTCAGTTTTTGAGCTTTGGAGTAGGAATTGACCTGAATTTGATTGTTCTATGGATTTTGCATATATGGAGTATTTGAATCAAATTAGGCTTTATTACTGTGTCAATTAGATTAAATTTTAAAGTGGTATTTGGAGCAGTTTCATGCAAAAACTGTACGGTGTTTTGGGACAAATACATTAGATCTCAAGATTTTAAATTAGCGACTTGTTTGAGAGGAACCTAGTTTGTTTATCATAAATTAATTGAACACTCAAAACTTCAATATGGTTTCAAGAACATGTAAATAGTGCATCACAGCGTGTCTCTATCTCAGCGTTTAAAACTCCAAAATAACTCCTGGGTCGGTGTTTTTGACGTTTAAAACCGGGTATTTTATGAACCCTACCGTTTCACAGCTCCAATCTCGACAAGATCTGAATTGTTCCCTCTCTCTATCCTGTATCGTTCTATAGATATTTTAAAATAACAACTATGCAACAACACCACTGCATTCATTTCACAAGCAGAGGATGATCGTAGGCCGGTGTACTGGATATTTTATAAACTCTTAAGCCTCAAACAAGATCATTCGACCCTGTTGAGGTCGATGGAGACTGAAGAGGAGTGAAAATACACGAGTCCTCCATTCCAGAAAAGGCAACAATTGATTTTTTGATGGTTTATCAGGGATTTTACTTCCGCGTTTGAGAGATTTTACCGGAAGCGTTTGCACAGGGAAATAGTCTGAATTTGTACGGTTTTTCAACAGAATGGACAAATTGCAAACTTTGGCTGGGTTTCTTATGAAAGGATGTAGATTTCAGAATAATTTGGGAATTTATCCGAAACACCAAAGTTTAATGTCAAATGGGCGAATGTAAGCTTTATAAATAAGATTTAAGCGTTATAGATTGGTCAGCTCATGCATAAAATTATATAAAACAATGTCACGAGCTTGACAAGGTCGCTTCATTTCAGTCTATTATTTACGATCAAGTCTGAGTTCAACGATAGAAAAAGTGTTTACAATTTTAAAATCATTTTGTAAATAAAAATAGTGATATTATTCTCGAGATGTATTATGTAGTAATCATCCAAATTAGAAAGTGAAGTTCAGAAGTTAAATACGAGCATTGCATTGTTTGAAACGCTATCGGAAGTACAAGAAAAATTTTAAAGTAAGTAAAATTCATTTTAAAACCAAGAACATTTTTCGGGACAGAATGAGAAAATCAGTTCTAAATTTCCTAATTTTCGGGACAGAATGAGAAAATCAGTTCTAAATTTCCTAATTTTCCATTGCAAAATAAAAAAATCAGTTCTAAACCTAAATAGTAAAAAATTTACTTCAAAAGAATAGTTTAATTATAACCTTTAAAATGAAACAAAAATATGTCAAAAACATTAAGGCCTAAGAACAACAATACTTTTTTAAAGACCTTTAAAATGTAACACCCACTCCGAAATAAGTCCCCATGTCTGTACACCATCTGAAATCGAGACAATACTTCCCCACTGAATTTATTTCCAGACTCCAGTTAAGCATCATATAATTATCATTATAATTCTCCGGAGAACAAGAACAAGCAAAAATAATAGTAAATTAAGTTCGGAAAAATATCAAAACAAGGTCCAAAATAACTACATATTACTACCCTGTATTTTTTTCTATTTATTATCATGTTCCACGTGCAGACCCGTGTAACACGTACCACCGTTCATCTATAGCATGGCAAGGTATGGCCGATATAATAACATTGTAAGACGGGGGCAAGAAAGAGAGGCTAAGGCTCTTATGGGATTTGGATTAGTAACTTTGGCTCATAAGCCCTCATCTTTACTTTCACCGACTCTCAAAGTCTCAAATCTTATCAACTTCCTGGTTACTCCGTATGCCAGTTTCTATTAAAACCACCACCGATTTCTACCATTTCCTCACAACCAACAGCCACCACCACCACCACCATAAATACTATCAACTACTATAATATAGAATATAAAACTACTCGAGTTGTAAAGTACTAGAGAGGAGAAAATACACGTGTCGTAAGACGGGCTGGAAACTGCTCTTCTTCCGCCACAAGAGAGATCCTCTACTGATTCCAGACAGATAAGCTTGGTGTTCGAGTTTTAGAAGTAAAAAAACGGCTGTTTTTAATATATATTGTATTTCTTGTTGTACGGTGGACCATTCAGAAGTAATTTGGAGTAATGCATGTTGTTTTTCAATTTCAATTTTTTTTTTTTAGGTTTTGGAATTGATTCGGAATGGAGAGGGATTTATTGGATATTTTAAAAAAATTGTTAAACTTGCAGCTTTTGTAAGTAAATGAAGTTGGAACAATTAATTTCATGAAGTTAAAAAGATTTGATTTTCGTCAGCATAAATAAGTGCTTTATCAGATTCGTCAAATTGTCCAATGTTCCCTGTCATAATTTTAACCGTTTTTGGCAAAAATTGTAATCTTTATACGATAGGAACGATCTTAAAACAACTACATTGCCCCCTTACATTATAGCCTACCCCGAAATACAAGCCCACCTTTTCAGCGAACTTGAAAAATGACTGGTTTTTTAGCTACTTGCGGACAACCCCTTTGTCAGCTAACGTAGGTATTAACCAACCACGGAAAACAAGATCTGTAAAAAACTGCTATTTTTAAGAACCCCCAAAATCTAGCCATTTTGAATTTAAAGCAGAACAAAATATATCATGACAGAATGCCTCAGAAGTGCAGTAATACCCGCTCGGGTTTCCTTACTTGTTCTGATCCACCGCACCGAATAAGAAGTAAATGAGTAGAATTAAGAAATTTGTGAATTCAGTGGGGGAGACAGAGGCTCGTAATTTCATATTCTTCCCCACTCTTCCGGCTAATTCAACGCATTTTCACCATCCAGCCGGGTATTATAATACCCGGGCTTCGGGACTACGCTACCCGCTTTACCAAGGGATTATTTCAACCAACAACTACAAGAACCTTATGTTTAGATATTTATTTGAGGATGCCAAAGGGAGTCATAGCCGAAGTTAAAAGCCCTGATTATACACCGAATTCAGGCCGACAGACGCCTCAAAAATAAAACAGGAGAGCGGATCAAAGACTAGAGAGGAGGGTGTCGGACTCGAAGTAAAAGTGACTGACTTTCCAGACTCCAAAAGCCTCGAGGGACTTGGGGGAGGATTTGGAGTCTCTTTAAATTTTTAACACCCTCCGATTCGGAGCTGAATTCTTAGTAGGAGTTTAATATTTAAGCTTCTTCGGCTAATTATCGACAGTCGACACCCGGACTTCGACAGCAGAGAAAAGGCAGAGAGGGTCGCAGTGGTGTGGGTTTGGCATACAAATTATTTTTAGGATTTCTCGGCTTCTGCCAGCAATAGTAAGGGGTTGGGGTGAGAAATCGAAATTTTAAAATTTTCGGGTTTAGAATTTATATTTAGGTGCTTATGGAAATTCGCTACTTCAGTTGTGTTTCGTCGTTCGATAAGAGAAAACACCAATCTAATTGTACAGTTACCAAATTTAAATCCCAAAGAAATAACACAATGGACGTGAATAACACAATGCACTGGAATATATAAACCCCAAAAAATACCCCTGAATAATAGCCCCCCTTTATAAGTCTCTCCTAATAAAATACCAACAATAACTTCCTGGGGGGGGGGAGGCTTATTTCGGTATAAATGGAAAGTCCAACTTGGGCTTAATTTAGATTTAGGTTTGGGAACCTGATTTTTGAGGGACTGGTGGCTATAAGTTTTGATTGAGTTTTGAGTTTAAACCATTTATGTCACGCTAGATTTCACAAAATTTAGAATTTTTCGATTTAGTTTTGTTCTGATATCTTATTGAAGCAGTAATTGGAATAATACTATTTGAGAATACAAACCTTCTCGATGATACAGACTAGATTGATGGTGCTCCCCTGTTCGACGTGGTACTCTCCGTTCCCAAGGATGAATGCTTCTGGGATGGCGACGATTAAATGGACAAAAAAGGATGCCACTCCTGTTCCTGTTGATACCTGCAAGATAATTAGCAAAATCCTTGATTAGTTTTAAATACTAGGACAATATGACCGGATCTAGAGTTCTAAACCAAATTTCTGAAGTGTCAAAATCGGATGTCGACTTTTATTCCAGCAAACCCACGTTTCATTTTTTAAACACATCCTTCTTCTTAAGTTTAATTAATTTAAAAATGGACAATTAAAATTACAACTACTACCAAAACCTTGTCAGATGACCTGCCTATTGGTACAAAAACAAGTTGCTAAAACTTGCTGTAAAATAAATTCGATGAAATTGTCAGTTTTCCACCAACGTTTCAAAGCCCAAGAAATGTCACCGCAATTGTCAAACTCTATATACAAACATCCTCCTAAGTTCCGTAATCTTGTCAGAATTAGCAGAGAAATGCAGATGAACTTTCTCCGACAAAAACCAACTTTCCCGTCCTTGTTTAGGAAAAAACCAGTGGCAGAGACGGGATTAATAATCCAAACAGAAAACCTTGTCTTGTCATCAAATCAAACTTCAGAAAACATGCTCGATTTCTCGGTACATCTTGTGTCATTCATTAAAACCCGAAAACTGCATAATAACAAGTTCCCTCCCGACAGAATTTTCAAACCCGCAAAGTTTGACGTTTTGAACTTTTTGTTAATTTAAAGAAGGATGAGCTGATAACTCGGAAACTTATTTGACAGCTTTTTCCTTATCTTTTTAAGTTTCAGGAACTTTCAAAAAGTTTCAAAGTTTCTTGCCAAAATGCAATCCAATTTCGTAACCCTCACCTCAAATTGAAAGATAAGTTTCCAATATCATACTACCACCATTACTTTGAAAGCTGGGTCCTATTGATAAGGCCCGAAGGGTATTTCCGAAAAACCCGAATCTCGGGAATATGTAAACTTCAATAGAGAAAGCGAGGAGTTCCAAAGCTCCTTCAATTCAATATCTCCCGTCCCTTTCCCTTGATAAATTTATTATTAAATATTAGATTCCATTTCAGGGAGGGCTGGAGTCCATGTGTTCCGACAATTTCATTGTTACGTAACACGGTAGATAGGACGGAGAGGACGGAGATTTGATTTGAAGAAAGATACAATTTATTTGGTAAGGAGAGCACAAAAGGCCTTTCATTTCATTTCCAGTTCCATTTGAATCCAGCCCTCCAGGCTTCAACTCGCTCAGAAAGGTGGTTCACCTTTAAAAGTCGAAATAAGTCCCCACCCCGTAGGGATGGGGATGGGGAGATGGTTGAGAGGGGTGGGGACTTATTTCGGGGTGAGGTAGAGCCATTCTGGGACTGATTCTAAGACGAGAGCTTGTTTTTGGGAGAGACTGTAGCCCTTGATACCTTTGACTTAAGACCGAGGGTGGGGACTTATTTCGGGGAGAGGGAGAGCACTTCCGGAACCGATTCTAAGATGAGGTCTTATTTTGGAGTGGATGGTAGCCTTTGTTTTCTTTGAATGCTTAAGATCGGGAATGGGGACTTATTTTGAGGAGATGATTAAGAGAAATTCCGCACCGAATCTAATTGTAAGATGGGGACTTATTTAGGGGAAGACGATAGCCCTTGATTTCTTTACTGCCTACCGGCATAAGATCAGGGGTGGGGACTTATTTTAAGGTGGAAGACAACTTCCGGACCGAATTCTAACAAAAAAATGAGGTCTTATTTAGGGGAAGATTTAGCCCTTGATTTCTTAGACTGCTTAAGATCAGGGGTGGGGACTTATTTCGACTTTAACGGTCCATATTGTATTAGGGAAAGGGGTTGAACCATTCCATCAAGCCTGGCACAATTCTGCATAAATTTCTGATTATAAACTCAACCGGGTTTTGTGAAACAGAATCCGGACTTCTATTCATCCTCCTTGGTCATAATCATAATCATCTCATCTCCAGAGCCGACTCTCTCAGTGGAACTCTATTATGTAACTCTGCTCTCTATACCTAAAGTCTACGGAATATTGGAATAGTATGCAGTTTATGGGCCCCGTATATAATTCAATACTTGTCGAAATAATGGTGGTGGTGGTGGTGGTGGTGGTGCAACTGTTTCCGTAAGTAAACATTGCGACACACCATGTGTACATATAATATAATTTGAATTAGTTACATCACATCCACAATAGCACCTCCGTAGAGGGTCTGTCCATCCATCATAAGTTTCTGAAAAATCGCCTAAGTTTTGGCTAACGTTGTTCTCATGGACAAGCTGAACTTATGCATGACCCAATATGCAAGCCAAAGTTCTTAGCCAGGCCTTCAATTTCGCATTTCCATACCCCTCCTCGGCCTGTCCAATTTACTTGGTTAGCTAACTTAATTTTAATACAAAATGCATTAAGAGGACCGCAACTTCTCGACTAAATCACAATCAAGTTAGCGTGATTGGGATAAATTTAGCTCAGGAAGACGTAGTACTATCTATGTATATATCAGAACTGATGTATTTCTAGGGTTATGACATTTCTAATATTAAGGTCACGGGTTTTGCCAGATTCTGGAAATCTAGCGAATTTTCGGGTGCAACTTCGATAATTCATTAAGTTGGACAAGTCCTCCAGAGCATCAAATACAAAATACAAATAATTCGAGGTTAGTAAAGTCAGGACATTTAAAACAACGGTACCTCAAGTACCTCAAGTACCTCAAGTAATTACACATAATAGTGCTAATTACAATTAAAACATTGAATTTAAATCACACCGTAATGTTTTGTGTTTTAAAACCAGAGGCTTAATCAATCTGTTCTAAGTATTATAAATTAAGGCATTCATTATTGCACCAAGTGGCATCGGACAGCAAAATCGAACTGCTCATAAGTTGGTTGCATCATCGCCTGGCTTACACGCACATTATCTGTCATTTTAAGCCCTGTTTTTTGCCACTACTTGGAATACAATGAGGTTTTTGCAATTTTTATTTTATTTTCCCCAACAAATACGTGTTTATACGGCCCTTACAGCCAGTTCGGCTAGAAATATCTGAGAAATCTGTGATAAAAGTAAGAGAACCGCAGACGAGGTCGGCGATCAACTAACCAACCTTTCACTTCCACTTTCTCTCTCGAAGAAGTTGGACGAGGACGAGGTGTCATAAATTCCACCTCCTCATCAGCTAACACACACCATACCGTCTTGTCCTACTAACTCACAAGGCATTTATGACAAGAGCTGCTCGGAAATTAGGTATAGAGGTTGGGATTTAGTTGTGGGAACTTTATTTTTTGAGCTTCGCAATTGTACGATCGTTGATCATTACGGAAAGTCTTTGGATTTTTTTTGCCGGATAAGTAGGAATGAATGGTGAAAGCTCAGGGACAATACTTACTTTGCATAATATCATTATCAGTAGTTTTGTAGTATTACTAACTAGGCGTAAGCCCGGTAAAAAACCGGGATTCTAGGTGGTGGGTCAGAATTATGCAGTTAAAAATCCTTGAAACGTTGATGTTGAAGATGTAGGAATGAAGTACGGTTAACAATTTTGACCCACCACCTAGAATCCCGGTTTTTTACCGGGCTTACGCCTAGTAGATTTGTAATCTGACTATTTTTACCCATATTCCCCCTCCCCTTCGGATCAGGTGATCGCCATCCCCCCTAAAATTAAATATTCGAAAAGCCCTTGGTCAGACGTTTCGAACGACATATCACACGAATGGGTTTGTAATCTGACTATTTTTACCCATATCCCCCCTCCCCTTCGGATCAGGTGATCGCCATCCCCCTTAACATTAAATATTCGAAAAGCCCTTGGTTATAAGTTTCGAACGACGTATCACACGAATAGGTTTGTAATCTGACTCTCTTTACCCCCCCCCCCTCCCCCTCAGATCAGGTGTCGTCATCCCCTCTAACATCTCTAACATTAAATATTTGAAAAGCCCTTGGTCATACCGTCATACGTTTCCAACGACGTAGGAGATACATTGGGGTATGGTGATGGGAAGAAAGAGATATTCATAGAGAGATAGAGAGGGGAGCGAGAGGTTAGTGGTTTTTATCGAAGAGAGAGAGAGAGAGGGGAGGGGCCAAAATGCAATCGTGGAGGAGCGGGGAGGTGCCATATATATATGGGGAGGTGCATGCCGACGACGGATTCAGGAATTGTGGTATTATTATATAGGATACTTGTCAGTTGTCAATACACAAATTTACTGGAAAATTGTAAAGATGTAAGTCTTTATGATGGAAGTATGAGTTATCTTGGTAAAAAGTGCAAATTTTCTAAGACAATCTCAGTCTTGGCTTTACATTAACTACAGTATTTAAATATTCGATTTGAAAAACTTCGACGAATTTCTTGTCACTTATCTGTGAAAAAAATCGGGAAGTAAGATTTAAAAATCGGTTTTAACATGCTTGCACTATTTAAACCTGGTTTAACTGATCATTTAAAGTCAATTCCTTTGGCGTAGCTCTCACTTCAAAAACACACCTTTTATGTACGGACCGGACTTGCCAAATTTCCAAGATGGAATTCCTCGTTTCTAAATAGAGACTCCTTATTAGAGTATGTATATTGAAGGCCTGTAAGAGCTACCACTGGTGACTTGTATTAAACAACGATGGTCTTATATATATATATAATATAAATATAATATGTTCCAAACTTATTACTGGATAGGTACGGGCGTAAGGTAGTGTCGGAGGTGTGGGCCGATCTGTAATAATAACTGTCATAGCTAAGGGGACTAAATCCAGAATTATTGCCACCTGTGCCTTTAATCATATTTCCAGGAATCTCGGTAATAACAGAGATTACTTTGTCTCTCTCTATCATTTACTTCCTACCTTTCTCCATCATTGCAGCTTCGATATTCATTGACCATCCTCTAAGCAATCCCTTAACGAAGGGATAAAAGTCCCTTATGTGGACACTCTGTCTGTCCGTCTGTCTGGCGATACCCTAACTTTTTAACAGTTGAAGGTTTTTTCAATGAAAACAGTATATTTGATATTTGTGTCTTGAAACTAAATTTTTAAGGGCACCAGTCAAAGCGAAGTGAAATACTCAGTCCTTGCATGTCTTTACTGGCCACACCCACATGAGCAAAAACTAAATCTGACCTTCAAGAGAACAAATCTAAAGTTCATGATTATTATTCAGGCTGTTTTTAATCTTAATTTAAAGTGGTTCAACGTAGTTAAGTTATTGAGGAAAAGTTAAGTTAGAAAAGACACCCTGTATTTTACCTACATGAATGATGAAAGTAGCAATTATAATTTCAAAAAAAATATCTTTCTCGAATCAAACCATGGATCATAGATATAAGTTTTTCGCTAATTTATTCATTGACAGTATTGACACTAACCATATCCTTTCGCTTACTTGCAGTATTAATTAGCTAACTGTCTTTAACGATTTTTTGCAAAAAATACAAATACAAGAACTCCAATTTCAGAACTCAAGGAGTATTTTGTTAATTATTAAGGATATAGATGCAGTGGCTCTGTCAGCTAAACAAAATTCCAAACGTCATAACCTCAGTTCTCCCATTGAGTCTGATTCACTCATATTTCTACCTAAATAATTCCCCAAGCTTAAAAAACAATTAGCCCAGGAACCGACCTCATAAACCTTCCCTTCCAACCTTTCTCCAGCCAGTTCCAGACTTTTCTAAACAAGCTTATGTTCTTCACAATAGTCCAGCCTTGGCTCGTAAAGCAGTCAAGCTTTACAGCAAATTCACTACAATTCCTAGCAGATTTCCATCAAGTCCCAATATATTATGATGTTTGTTTCCATTATGCAATAAGCCTCTGTGTTCAAATTCGAAATACGTAGTTCCTTCCTCCTCATTATCCTATTTCTACTACATTATCCACAATGTTTCAAAATTTCAATAACGGTTTTAGTAATAGTTCCAAGCGGGACTTTGTCCAAAACTTTGAGCACATTCACATTTCAGACCCAACTTTCCTTTCAAATCTGATGGAATCAATCAACCCGAAAGGCTCTTGTGCCAATTCCTACGTCCCGTTCATACTCTACTGGCTAAATTGGCCTAAAATTTGTGCTAAATTGGCGAATTTTGCGGAAAAAATCAGGTACGAACGGCCCCAGCCCCTATATTACAAGTTTAGCAATATAAGTCATCGGGAGGCTTTGGAGATTCTGCATTTCCCAACCGGGTCTTTACTATTTGTAGAACAATGACGATAAGGGAGAGTAGAAACAAGTGAGGCTTGGGAACTGCAGTTTGCAGTCTTTTCGGCAGATTACCTCCAGACTATAAACTTCATCTCATATTTAAAAGTAGGCAGATCGGGCTAGGGGAGTAAGTGCCTATAACGCATAACGTATTTTAGATTTAGAACCTCTATTGTACAATTTCCAATCCCCGCCTAGGAGCAATAATATAATAAAATTTTCTATAATGGAGAGAGTTGGCTTAATTTGAATTTAATGAGTCATATTTCATTCAGCTAAATTCCCTACAGAAGGACAGGGGCTATAGACAGTTGGACTTGGACGGGGGACTAGGGCCTAACTGACTGCTCTGTAACATGGCCAAATTGCACTGAAAAGAAAGAAGAGATTGAGGTCAATTGCCGGAATGATCTGAGTCTCTGTTCTACAGCCCTACAGTCCTACAATGCTGAACTGCCCTGTTCATCACTTTTCTGGAGGTTTTGGTTCGTTCCTAAACGCATTAGTTAATTCATTTGAGAAAGAACCGTCTTGTAAGGTTTGTCCCTAGTAAGAAAAAATTACGGGTTTTGGAGTCGTTGGGATAGCTGTTTACTCTTTAAGGGACCTAGTTATTCAGAAAGAATCAAGTGGCACTTTATTTGCTGGTCGGGCTGGTCAAAATGTCATGGGGCGGAAATAATGGGCTGGAACTGTCCAAATGCCAGTTTTAGCTGTGCAGTACCAGGTATAAATATGAGACAGGGCTCTTACAATTAGCTAAGACAGGTTAGGGACATGGAATTAAATGGCTTTAAACTTTTTTCAACTGCTTTTAATGTATTTTAATGGTTTTAACCACTGTCCTGGTGGCATTTTGTGGATGTTAGAATTATCTCTCATTAAAACCGTTCCTTCGAGAACCCGTCCAACACAGAAGTAAGACAGGTATGGGGCATGGACTTAAATGGCTTTAATGGACTTAATGGTTTTAACTACAGCTCTAGTGGCCTTAAGTCGATTTCATCGACTCAATTAAAATCATCCCCACTTTAACCATATGCACTATACATATTATGAACAGTCCCCAGAAGAAGTAAATTTAAAAGTCACCATCACTCCATCCAACAAAATGTATAGCCTCTCGGTTTGACTCTCTCCTCTGTACACATAACATATTAGGCGACTTAGGAGGACAACGACAAACAAGTCGGGTTGTTGGGAACAGTGACGTGAAAGCCCTTGTGAGATACCATCATTGGAGGAGGCTGCAGAGTGTACACATATTGTACAGCAAAGTACAATGATCCCGGCCCAAAGGCCGCGAGGTCCCTTGTCTCCTCTTCTCGGGACATTCTCCCTCTCCCGAGACATGAGGATGGGATCATGGAGGAAATTTAGTTAAGATAATTTTACTTGTATACTTTGCATATATTTATATATTATTTTATATCTTTCTCCGGCTTATTTACTATTATTGTCCTGGCTCTACTATTGTCCTTAATGGACAGGAATGGTTGTTGGTAGTTGGTGGCTTGTTTTTCTTTTTAGGCTCAACTTTCCTTAACCGAAAGTACCTTTGTTTTGGGCTGCTTTTTTCCTTTCCGGAGATGGAACAATTGAGTAATAGTTTATGCATGAGGTGGCTTTATTCTTATGTGTCTGAGCACTGAGGAAATATTGTGGTTCAAAATTATGTTTATGCTGATTTTTAAGCATGTAGCTGTGAAGAAATGAAGTTTAGGGTAATAAATCGTTACACTTGAAATGTAAAGAAGGGGTGAAACGAAAACGACACATTTTTTAAGTATTTATACACGATTTAATGGATAGAAAACGGGGATTTGAAATCCGCATTCGGATGTTAGAGAGGAACGGACGGACAGACGAACAGGGTGTTCCCATAAAGGGGTTTCGTCTTCGTCCCTTAATAATTAACTAAAGATTAATCAAAAATTCAGCTGCTGTACAAAGTTATAAATTCCAATCCAACCGTTTAAAACCCTTGAATTTCAAAAAAATTTAAATTTTAAATGGTTAAAACTGAAGATGCTTTATTGAAACATTGAAAAATGGTAGAAAAACAACGTAATTTCCTGGTCATCAAACACAATAAAAACACGATTTCTGTCACTTGCTATCAACCTAGAGGTTGAATATTGACAATTCCATTGATCCCTATATACACTATTATTATCTCCTTTATCTCCTAGATATTGATTTATTTACCGATATCAATAGCTACACATATCTTAGTCCCGCATAACAAACCCTGAGATCGGAAATCGAAACCGAATTACCTACATTATCGCTATCTGGATATATAAAAAACGTGTGGATATTTCCGTAGCAAATTGGAGAAGATCCCTCTGTTTAATATGCCCTTGAAGAAGACGGATTTCTCTGTGTACTTAGCAGATAATGATACAAGTTTGGATAGTAGGGAATCGGAGAAAGAACCCGAAGCGGGATGTTATGGGATGTTTAATGCATAGGATATCGGGATGGATATTTGCACCCTAATGGGAACTATTGGGAACCGGGTTCCAATCTTGCAAATTCCGGGTCGATCCTGATCCTATATAATAATAGTACCTTTCTAATATATTCCTAATCCAACATCCTAACTCAACGAGTCAAACACTCAACAAACTCATAATATCAATTGAAGGGTGGGTTCGTACAGCACGTTTTACAGAGGATATTATTCAATTGGATAAGCTTGAAGAACAAGAAAGCAGTCGATTTTTTACTGGTGGCAAAATTGGTAGATTTCAGATAAAACCCCTTGGAAATGGTGAATAATCCGCCGAAATGGAGTAAACGTGGACGAAATTAAATAACTCCTGGTTATAATAGATTGAAATCTGGTTACGAATATTGTTACAGTGGTCAAAATTCACAAAAATGTGTACAAAACTTATTAAAATTCAGTGAAATAGCTCAAATTATGGTCAAGTAGCTGCTGTGAAAGCCTGCTCAGCAAAATAGCCTGAAGAACCACCATAAATATATTTTTAAACCATTTCAAGCTATCATTTACGAATAAAGCAAGAACAGAATTATGATATTACTGCAGAAATGAAACGAATAGATGTAAATGAAAATATATGCCGTTTTGCTATAATTTTTAAAAATCATGGTCAAAGGTGGGTGAAATCATACGAAATTGGACAAAAATGTCATCAAAATACATAGTCACAGCAAAACCCTTGCAAAAAATTAACCAACACTACCATCACCTCCCTTACGAACAAACCCCATTGGAAAGCACGAACGGAATTCAATTGGTAAACAAATCATGAATTAAAGAACATTACTTTAGAAGAGAGTTGGAACTTATTAGGAGCCACGTGTACCCCCGGGACTTTAATTACCGATTCTAAGTTCCAAACTCTCTTCACTCTCTAAAGGCACTTCCCATATACGATCTAATAAATCGAGCCCTATACCCATTAGCCCAGAAAGAAAGCTCTAGTCCTCAAGTAAGTGTTCGTTCCGTCTGGTAGCTTCACCAATACATACTACTACTACTACTACTACTGGTGGTGGTGGTGGTGGTGGCATTTTACATTAAGCTCCAGTCGACTCTAGACATTAGTACAAGAGAAAGAAAAAGCATGAGAGAAAGTTTGTAACTTTTTTTAAAGGTTTCTAAAGAGTTTTTAAGACAGACGCTTGTTCAAGTTGGGATGTGACTTTTAAGTCGATTTGTGTTCCAAATTGCTTAGGATGTACCACCTAGGCCTATAGGCAGAGATGTGTTTTTTTCGCTGGAAAAAGTTATTATATTTCCGTAGATTTTGGAGTTTTTTGGAAGGTGTCTTTAGGTACCTTTTGGATCCAGTATCAAGGATCTTGGAGTTGGAATGTGTGCCGGAATTTCGTGTATTTTTTATGCTCTCTAGAGATAAGTAATAGTCGATATGGGTGTATAGTAAGTAGTAAGTAGAAGACACTTCTTCCTGGTTCGTGTCTCGACTTTCTCTTTGTAATTCCAAGTGCGAAGGATGGTGAAAGTGTCTTTGGGATGGGGGGTTCATAAACCGTGAATTTCTGCTCTGGACATGCTATTTTTAGGCCATAAGACTCATGTTATGGCTCTGCTCTAAGAGGTTGAAGTATGGTCTTTGTAATAGGTCGTGGATACCGTAAAAACTGAAATAACTCCCCTCCCCGGAATAATTCTACCAACTAAACTGTTAACTCTATCGTCCATAGTTTGGAATTTTGCGATTTTTATTTCTAGGGAGAAGAACAAAGATGTTGTTTGAAGCTGCGTAAAGTAATTGTATTAAAAGGGTAACTAAATACTCCCCCATGGGGACTTATTTCGGTAGTACGGATAAGATAGTATAGATATGTAGTCTATATGTCGGATCGGGTCCTTGGGTGTCCTTAGTGTGTCAGGCTGGGGGAAGAAGAAGTGTTGGAACTGGAGACTGTAAGTATCCAATGCATCACTATTACATACACTAACTTCAGCTCTGACAAGAAAAAGCTGAAAAATGTGAAGAAAAATCTTTGAAATAAAAATCTTCCACGTTCAATGCTCAACGTTCAACCTTCTTATCTTCAATGTTATCTCGGTCTCTTTTTTCGGTGTAGATATTATTAGCGGGTAGATCGGGTCGGATATGGAGAAGAAGATATTATAAAGTAATATGACTGTTAGAAAGCGAGAAAAATCTGATGTTGGTTTTGTTCCACGGCGTTTTAACAAGGAAGTAGCATATCGTACAATTCAAGAATATAGAAAATACATGGTGTTTCGACACTTTCGACTTTCGAATAGGTGGGGAATTAAAAAAATAGAGCCACCCAATAATCTAGGTATAAATATGAAATACAACCTCCCAAATTCTTAAATTATGGAGTAATTGTGCTGCCAATTTAGTTTTCGTTAAAATTACCGATCCTGAATCAAATTTATTTCTTGTTTTAACTTATGTAGAACTTCTAGAGTCGTTAAAAAATATTTTAAAACACCGTCCGGTTAGATCTGCATTAATTGTCAGAGACAATTCCGGTTGATCACTTTCTAAAAAATCCAACGTTTTCCCAACCATATCCTTAAAACACGGCCCTAAGACATAGCTTAAAATTCGAATATCCACCATCTCAAACAACATCTCACATATCCGCCTCCATTCCCAGAACCGGGGCAAGAAAAAAAATCTACACCCAGATCCGACTCCAAAGAAACATTGTCTTGAAGGAAAACGTGCAGAAGTGAAAGTCTTCAGAGAAAGTAAATATACAGTAAACTTGTGCGAAAAAAACACAACTTAGGAACAAAAAAACGAAAGTCTCTCATCCGAAATGGTACATTTCCAAACGAACTAAAGGCCTAAACCCCAACACCTAAACTAACAACTAACCACCACCACCACCACCGTCATCATAATGATCACCACTGCTATATGCATATCCATTTTAAGAGCAACACGATTTAAGCGACTAGCCTTTAAACACAACCTAACATCTTTCCTCCAATAGAATACGGTTACAGATCAGACAGAGTTGGAAATTAAGGCTAAGAATGCGTAGAATTCTGGAAAGGCAAAGGACAAGTTTAACGGCAACAGAAGACTTAACTTATTCCACGATCTTGAAACTGAAATACACAGTTCTTTCCAAATCCTTGGAATAAGTTCCCAGAAGTTCAACTCTGTTGGATATTTAAAGTTTCCAAACTGAGAGAGTATGGCTCGTTCATTAGGGATCTCTTGTATTCTAAAAGCTACAGTTAGTAAAAGCTATACTAAAGCGAGATAATATATACACGGCTGTTCATTAGCACCGATTCCCCTCTCCTTATGTTTTGTCGCGAAGGAGTCATGATGGTGTTGATTGCCTAGGAATGAATGGGTGAGGTGGTAGAAGGTCGGTTTATAGCTGAAATTAGAATTTTAAGTCACAATAAGTCCCCACCCTGTGTTATCTGAACGTAACAAGCCTTATCGAGAATGTTAGTGATTATCCATGATTTACAAAGTCCAACTCACAATAAGTCCCCACCCCCGCTCCAGAATTTTTCGAAGACCTCTGGACGTCTGGACTCATCCACGATTCTTAATATTTCGTAGATGTTTTGCTTCGACTTGTAATTTATTATTATCCCGAACCCGGATTTTAGTCTTAAACGATCGATATGAATGAGAGAAGATAGAGTCTGACACGGAAAGCAGAACTCCAACTTCTTCTCTCCTCTTTTCGTTTCTTCTCTGGGGAAGAAGAATCAGCTTTCTCCAGAAGAAGAACCGCTTCTGCAATTTTGCCACCACCACCACCACCACCACCACCATAGTAATATCATCTCTATAGAAGTATAGAAGTTGGTTTCGGAATTTCGGACCCATCCACCCATACGGGATATTAAAGACTGAGCAGTGAACAGTGAACAAGGAACACTGAACCCTGAAAACAAGGCTTTTACATTGGATATAGCAGCCTGATATTTCACTACTGGAACAGTACCAGTACAGCCTGTTGAAGTCTTTTGAAAAGTTGGGACTCCCTATAGGCCCTGAAGGGAAAGAAGTGTCAATTAAGAGAGGGATGAAAGTGACAATGACACTGACAGTTACATAGCCACTAGTCACATCACATATGACACATTGTCATCTATTAATCCGACTGATTGCTCTTAAGACGGAAATGATCCAGATTTCGGATCCTCGTCATCATCATCATCATCATCAGAATTGCCACCACTGCCATTTCCATCAGCTCGGAATCGGGATGACGATGGCGATGATGATGGTGATGATGATGACATTACTATTCTATGTTGTATGATGATGCTACGGGACTGTCCCATTGAGCCGTTTTTGAGATTCGTCATCTCTCTTGGGAGCTTTGACACTTTATTTCATAGGGGAAATGGACGGGTGTCACGTGGTTTTTTGACTTAAGTAGGAGCAGATTTTTTTGTCCCCCGGGGGAAGGAGTCTTGGAGGTATAAGACCGTTCAGAGGTCAAAGGTATCCCTCAGGTCAATTTTTAAACAAAAAGTCTCAATTAATGTCAAATTTGAGAAACCCTAAACGACAGGGTCAATTTTGAAATGACAATGCCAGGTCAAATTTGAGAAACCCGTCCCGGTCAACCCACAGGGTCAATCTCTAAATCAAAGAGTTTAATAGTCAAAGCCAAATCTGAAAAACCCCCAGGGGTAACCCCCAAGGTCAAATTTTGAACAAAGAAGATTCAGGATCGAGATCAAATCTTGTTTAGTTGTTCCAAAAGAATCCCAAAACTCCAAGGTCTAGGTCAATGTTAGCAATTAAGCTCCACCCAATATTTAAACTCAAGCCGATTCCTCGAGCAGAATCTTTAATATGCTCTGTTTAGTGTTTGCCTTCTTTCACAGAAGAAACCTACAGTTTGGGAATCTCTAAGCAATATCGTTGCATCAAATATCAAGACCATTTGAAATTTGAACTGGAGATATTACAATATGAGCAATTTTACTTTGAAACCGGATGAAGGAGTCCTTGTTCAAATCTTTGACTCTCCTTGAGCAACGTCTTCGAAAATGCAAAGAGAATTCTACCCGCTTCTTGTTCTTCTTGCAAGAACCGGGTATTAACCCGTTTTCGGATCTCTTTTGTTACATTCACGCAGTAATTCCCCGAAAATTCGGGGCATTCAACGATTATACGTATAATCTATATATTCCCTTTCACCCGAAACTCTACTAGGTTCTAGAAAATAGTGCAATAGAGCCTTACAATTTTACAATCTATTGCTTCTACCATTTTCTGTTAAATTTATACCCTTTATGGTGTCTAGAAACTACCGAATACTATAGATCATTTATATATATAGTACTTGTACTATGATATAATAATATATTTAAAGTTTCAAGTCTAAAAGGAGGAAGCCATGCAGTTTCTCTACAGTCTTTGCCAGTCGGCGTTTCAATTGTCTCGAAGTCCTCGTGGATTTACACATTTTACGGGATTGTTCTTTGAAGTCTGCTCTAATGGTATGAAAGTTTAGGAGCTGCAACTCAAAGGCTGTAAGAATTGGCTGGTTTTATCATGTTCTATAGCACTCCTATTGCATAACATCCCTTGGAATCTTACAAAAGTCCCTAAAAATAGATTACTTTTCCAGGAATAACCGATTGAACTTGAATTTTTAAATTCCAAACACCTTTTCTTGGGTTTTAAATGAAACTCCTAGGGAGATATCCAGCAGATTGTTCTTATTGGATTGAATAAGATTACCATTTTTAGAAATCTATTGAATTTACTAAAAAAAATTCAAGCTAATACATGAAGAATGCGGCATTGCAACAAGCAAGTATAGTTTGATTCATAACCAGTTTTATAGCGTGAAAATAGCGGGTAAAAACCCCGAATTCGGGGCGGGATGTGGGAGTAACTATCCCTATACAAATAGTAGGTTGTAGGTTGTGCAGCTTATCATTATTTGACGGTGAAATGGTGGGTATATACTATTCCGGACTGAAACTGTAGACAAATAGAGAAATCCCCGATTTTTCCGTCTCAATTTGCTCCTTTCAAATTGGATGCGGGGTTTCCTCTGCATCTCTCTCCTGTGTTTTCCTGTTTGTCTTCTACAATTGGAACTAAACAATGGGAAATGGGGTTGAAATGCCCGGAATCGGGAAAAAACCCGGGTATCGCTCGCCTATAACGTAGTGAAAGCCTATATTTTATGGGAATGAGATGGGATGGAAAGCAGTCGGGTTTTTTATTTGATGTCGGTAGTCGGTGTGTACTCTGCAATGCATTTCTAGCCCTTCTCTCTTATTTAAGCACTTTGAACTTTGAAGACTTTGAACGTTTGAACTATCATTTAATCTACTCCTCGCCTATTGTGCAGAGGGATCTTGAGCAGTTTTTGTAGCTGGCAGAATGGAGAAGATGATGGCAATTTGGGAAGGTGCTGGTTGTCGGTGGTAGTGGAATTGGTGTATAGGACAACATGTCCTGAAATGTCGTGAAAGTGGTGGTGGTGGTGGTGGTGGTGGCAGACTGGTCCTCAAGTCCCGAGTAAAGTACATTTAACAATGAAGGAGAGGCAATGTTCTGGCCGACTGATTTCAAATTACTTTAACATACAAATGTGAACTGCATTTACTTTCTTTAGGTGTAGAGGGGGAAGGACATTTCGGCGAAAGTCTTGTTGGAATATTTTTTTTTAATTTGTTCACCTTCCACCTTTAACGTCTTAAATCTTAAATAACGATTTAAACAACAATAGAGAAATTTCATGTACCTATATTTATAAACCAAATTTATCTATGCAAGATTCCGATACTGGCAAGTAAATCAGGATGCCTTTAATTCGTAGGGAACGAACAAGTTCTGATGGCAAGGTTCATCGTGCCACAGGCAACAACAACAATTAAGCTGAAAGTTGGTAAATTAAATCAGTGTTTTGGAACTACCCTGAGAACCGACATATAACACCCCGAAATTACTCAACTTTCCAACCGTGTAGTCTAGACAAGAATAAATACCCTGTCTTAAGGTAAAGCAAGTACCCCAGAGGGTCTGGATTCAGTAAAAACTGTAGTCTTTTATTTATATACTTAAATTTTCGACAGTTATTATACTCAAATAAAAAACACGATTGCAAAATCTATTCCATTCCATTTTTGAAAACCAAAATATTTTTGAAGAACGTCTCGACTATTAAATACTTCCCCAAATTCGAATTTCGCCAATCAAGTTTTAGCCAAAATTGCGAAAAAAGAAAAGAGAGAAAAAGAAAACACAAACTCTTAATATCCCAGAACTTGGAGATCTTGCTCTCAAATTTCGACACGAGTCCTAAATTACATTTCGAAATTCCGTCTTCCTCCATTTCGAATCCAGCCAGAAGAGCCGACCTTATCAACAAACAGTACTTGAGATGATCTTCAATTCCTACTGGTTTAAATGGAAGATAAATGCTAAATGGTGCAGAGATAGAAGATATAAGGGAACCAAACACAGGAGAAATGTATTATTAGTCGGACTCTTGAGGAAGAGTGACTGACATGACATCCGAGGAATTTCATTACGAACTCAAACACAATTATGGCCTAGATATTTCGATGTTCATTTTGTAGAATAATTCATATCAACGGGTGTATGAAAGTGTCGTAATGATCCAAGGACCTAATGACTATAAACAGTTGAAACTCTTACGATGCCCCAAACATAGAGCAAAGTTATGATATCGTTGAATAGCCATTGGTGACCGCTGACCTACATAGACCTCAGCCGAGTTCCCGAAACTTAAATATTTTTAAAAGGACAGATGATAGTGTCAAGACGGACAGACAGACACATGGACACTGAGCACCCACATAATACACAATAATTCATACTTAGCTTCCGTATCCCATTTCCCATCATTCCAATTACAAGCCAATAAGTGAAAAGTCGAGCCAACTGGTCGACATGGCCTTCAAGTGATTAGAAATATATTAAATGAACCCGACTGGGTCAACAAGTCAACCTGCCAAAACATCCGACCCGTGTGGGTCCTTGGGATGGACGTATTTGCAGTTGCAGTTTTGGTTAACGAAAACAGGGACTTGGCACATTAACTGAATCTATATTGAATGGATTCGTAAATGGTAAAAAGGCATGTTATTGAGTAATTTGGGATTGTTGGTAAGCTTAGAACTGTCGTGCTCAGTAAATTATGTTTATTTTCCCCATTAGAGGTGAAAGCACATCGGCAGGATCATGCAGGAAAGTAAATTGCCACATCAATTTGGGCACAAAGAATCGATAAACAATATGTGGTGGTGGTGGTTTACGAGTATGACATTCCATTATTCCAGAGTCGTAAGAATTCATGACCATGATTGACAAATTACTCCCGTATTTTTGAATATATTAAGGTACTGTTCATGTTATAGCCTCAAACTTCTGTATTTTTTACACGGAAGGTGTACAATAGATGTAGACCCAAAAATTGAGGTGAATTCTACGATCATGAAAAACGACAAATTTCGGAATATTATGAGAAATGGGCAAATTGCCCGGTTGGGTTAACTCGCTCTCGACGAGGTCAATAAGTCTCCTGTGTGTATTGAAACGTGAGACAAAACAAATTGCAAGTGTCATCATCACCATATCGCAAAAATATCCGACTGACAACTTTGTATACGTCTCTTTTGGTTGAAATTCGAGGAGATTGAGCGTGCCCTATTTTTCGTGGATTGACTATTGTCCTAGAATAAAAGCGGTGGTGGTGGTTCTATTTCTATATCGGTCAGTTTTCGAGTTGGGAATAGTCAATTCCTCCTGATGGCATTCGAATATTAATATCGTCTCTGTGGCCAGAATCCGCCGGACGATGACGATAAATCATCCAATACAGAAGAGTTGAAATGTTTAAAATATGCTCGGATTCGGATGCGGCAAGAGGAATCGGAAACCCTGGTTGGACCGGTTTTAGACAGACGACAAATATTTATATAAATGCACAAAAGACGTAGTGCCATGACGGTGGTGGTGGTGTGGCGAGACAAATATGTTGTTGACAAAGGGGGTAAGCAAATGGATTTCGACGAAAATTTGTCGACAATGTGCATGTGACAAATCCGCATAAAAACATTATAATTGCAACTATCTCTCTGATAATAAATGTTAACCTTTAAAAGGTTGATTTTGCATAGCATTTGCAGCACGAGCACAGTGGTATCTATTATTGTTATATTTAAATTCTAACTGCAAATATCCTATTTTGACTTTCCAATCTCCTACCTGATTAGAAGTTGTAAGTAAAAAAAAAATGCAACGACAGTTACTTAGTTCCTGCATAACAAATATCCTTGTAACAAATGAATACTTGACAAATATTTCTTGAAAAAACATTCCATTCGAAAATAAAACTGACCAATCATTGAGGTCTGAAACCTAAACACTTCAACCAAGCCAACTTACAATACACGGGGCCCTACTGACGTTAATTATGTGTGTAATTTACTTTATTAATTGAGTGTGCAAAATACAATAGTTAAGGGACAATTTCCCTAGTTCCTGGCCTAGTTCCTGCGGGAAGTGGGCAAATGTATTTGGCCAAATTTTCATTTAGAGAGGGCACATTAATTTACTTTCCAATATACCACCCGATAGGACATGGCATGACAACAATTGCCCTAAGAATTCCACCACCGGTGCATATTTGTCACGTCATTCTGAACCGCTTCCGGAGACATCCAAACCCGCAGTAATATTGGTTCTAGGATTACGTTATCATTGATAAACATTTATTTATCCCTTCGAATTCGAGTAAAGCCCAGTTGGTTGGAAAACATCGCTTTGAATTCGAGTGTTCTCCATTTGAAATTCGAATTGTGAATTGGAACAGGGCCCTCCTGGTCGAAGGACAGAGTGCCTGAGCTGTCATTCCGTAGAATGGATTTTGTAGAGCATGATGATGGACCATTGGACCTCAAGTCTCCAAAACCAGCCTCACTTCTCTACATTACTTGTCAAGGGCTGGAGGAATACTAATGCATATAAATAGGAAATATGTGTACGGCTACAAGAGTTGCATACGAGTCACTTATTCCGACCAACTACAAACTTCAAATTCGAGTGTACACATTTTTTTAAGGAATTTAGAAATGTTCGACTCGAAATTCTACATTCCACAGTCTATAAGGACTTGTATCGACTGGTAGTTTAGCCCTGTCGAGTATCGAAGAGGGAAGAAATTGTGTGAATTTTTGCCAAAAAAATGAGAATGTCACCCAAATCGAATGACACTTTCATCATCATCTCCTCTAACTTCTCCTGAAGAGCTGTTGGAATATTCTGCAGGAGTCGTATATAGAGGCACTTGACTACGTGTCTATTTAATACATGGGAATGCATGTGTAAAGCAAGTTAGAGAGCCCAGGACCTACTACATCGGTTCGAGTTTAAGTTTTCTCGAATAGTTGGATTGGATCTGAATAAGAATTCGAATCCCGTCATACTTCATACTTTCTCTAGTCGGTACAGATGTAGACTCCATTTTAGGGCTCCGTGGACCGGGTTTTGGGTTTGTTTTAAAAAGTTTGATACACCAAAGATATCTCAACCTGAAAAAATGCCCTGTGCCCCAAAATAATTGAGATGGGCATTTGGGCAGATATCTAGTCCTTCTGGGCAAAACGCCCCGTGAACCGCAGAACCCTTGTTTTTGAGACCCTCGTTGCTCTAGCACTTGAATCTCTGAATCTCGCATATGTCAATAATTGTTCTAATAGAACGTTCTCCAAGTTTATGTTTTGGCCCCTAAAAACCCGAGAAACATTGCAAAAAAATGCCCTGACCCAAAATAGAGATGGGCGTTAGGGCAGATGTCTACTTAACTGGGCAAAATACCCCGGGCATCGAAGAACCCTTGTTCTTGAGGCCCTCATTGCTCCAGCCTCTCGAGGACCTGGAATCTCGGAATCTTGAAGGTCTGACGAAGGGGCTTTAGTTGTATATTTAATAGAACTTTCCCCAACTTTATTTTTTAACTTGAAGTTAGTGTAGAAGTAATGGTAGGATGGGTCTTGAGCTCGTACCTCAATATATAAAGTCTTGAAGATGAACTTGGAGCACGTGTACTTCATGCTTTCTCTCGAGATATAAGTACAGTCGGAGTCGGTTACATTCCCATTTTTAACACTGCATTCATTTCCATCTGGTTAGTATTCTGCTCCCGATTCCCGTTCTCAATCCTGCAGATTCGAGGTCCTAGAATGCAAATACTTGTCCGTTTTTTTGCGTTAGCAGAAAGTAGGACAGAAGTTTAGGATTTTTGGATGACCATCTATATAAGAGGTGTTTTACCGGCTAATTCACTCCTTGTCAAAATTTGTCCACTTGCTAATTGTACGACATGCTGCAATTTATCAAAGCAACCCATTGGGATCACTAATAAACGTTGAAACGAAATAAAAATCCGATTTAAACTAATTTTACTATACCATACCAACCTACCAAAAATCCCAACATCTAATTGGTTACTAAATTATTTTGGTAACGTAAATTCAAAGAATCGGAATTTTCATGGGAAAATATAAATAAATCTTGATGCGGGATAGGAATTAAATTATCTGTTTTCTTCGTCAGGAGTTATGATCTTGGTCTTTTACCTTGGTCAATTTAAGGTGATCTCTCAGTTTTGCTTGATTTCTAGGCAGTTTGTACTTAAATTCGGTGATTATAAAAGTAAATAGAACTTGTAAAAAATTGCCCGTTTTTGGAGTTGGAAATCGAGACAAATAGTGACAATCAGATAATGCAATTCAAAACCATTCAAAGATTTGTATCTGATTGCAAGGAAACTAAGTCTAAATACCTGGAATTCGATATAATGTCTAGATACAATCGTGACATTTGACCTCCGACCTTTGTATTATAAACTCTGGCTTTCGATAAACTATAAAAACCACACTAATAAATAAGTAATCAGAGATAAGTAATTAAAATTGCTTACCTGGCACTCGTACGTCCCATTGTCCCTCTTCTGTACAAACTTAATCTGAAGCGTCCACTCATCCGACCCATCCGAGTGGAGGACGTGGAACCTCTCGTCGTTCGTATAAGTCGCTTTCCCTGTCGATAAGATGTGCCAATCTCTCCTTCGGATCCACGAGATCTGAAAGCATCAAAAAAAAACATTTTAATTGTAACTAATTTTATTTTTGATAATTTGCACCTTATTAATCAATAATTTCAAAAAATCTGTGGAATTCAACAAGAAAATGCCAGGCTCAAAATATCGTAGTTTGGCTTCCCTACAAATCATTTCAATTTCAAACCAGTATTGAAGCAGTTTGTATTTTAGAAGTTCGGAATACACCCCCCTCCGCAATGCCCACCCCCCTGACCTTATGCCTGATAACTTCTCCGAAATAACTCCCCACCTTTAGATGACTTTAAATTTACCGAACTTTTTGGTAATTTCTTAGCTAAAAAATATATTTCAATCAAGAATCTTATCAAAAAATCCCCTGATTTCTGCTACAAATCCAAATTGTTCTCATCAAATCCAGGATTTTTTCCAGTCCTCCACAATTTCCCTACATTTTTTCTCCTAAACGGCCAAATTTTTTATGGAAATCGGTCTCTTTTAAAAATAGGACAGGAGAGGAAAGTCAGGAATCTTTTGCAAAGCCAAAATTCAAAACCCCTCGTCCTCGTCTCTTAAAACCTTTGAACACTTATCTTTAGTTTACAGCCAAATATTCAAATTCGCAGCCGTGAAGCTTCCCAGCCCCATTTCCACCCGATTCAAATGCAAATTCGGAAATGTAAATTCGGAATGCAAATAAATATCCCTCCCATCCACATCTATATTCTAGATGTCCCTAGTTCGGAAACATTTCCAGAAATATGAAATAAACTAAACTGCACTATTTCATATTATTTCTTATATTTCCGGATATATTCATTCTGAATTATATTGTGAGTTCGTAAAAGTGGATAGGAATTTAGAGACAGTGTCTGTCTCCCCATTGAATCCACTCCCGACTGACCTACATAATCCGCTTTAATGTTTATGGCCCGAATGTCATCAAAAGAGCTGAGGATTTCGGGGATGAGGAATATGAGATTTTTTTTTGTTGGAAATCTTTATAAATGTAAAGGGACTGTAGCCAATGTGGTGGAAATGGCGGTGGTGGTGGTGTTGGTAATGTCGGAGGGAATACCATTATTTCCGGCTACTACTGATTTCGAAGAATTGGGATTTCTAGTATTTTTTCCGTTATAGATTTTCTGAAAGTAAGGAAATTTTTAGATCTAAAGCCAAGATGAAGAGAAGACTGAATGGGGTATAGAAAAAATTAAAAAAAAAACATTGTTTGAGTTAAGGATACATTTTTACCCCGGTCATGGGGTTCTTAAGAAAAATCCGAGCTATTAAAATGAATATGGGTCCAGTTTAATTTTTTAACTAAAATCGTTTATCATAATGACATTTAGGCATTTAAGAGCTTTAAATGTCTTTAATTTTGAAATACCCTTAAAAATCCTATTTAAACCCCGTTTTTGGGGGGTTATCTTGACCTGCTCTACAACGACCACGAATTCCCCCATTTCTGCCAAAAGCAAAACACAATAGCTAAAAAACACTTCAAGGAATATCGATGCTCTGGGATGTTCCTTTCAATACTGAAATACAGTTCCTAACTTTTCTAAACGTTTGAATTTACCGATTTCCTCCTAATTTTTATTATTTTTTGCGATTCTCCGGCATTTTCTCCTATTGCAAAACTTCCCGAAAAAAGGAAACATAAAAAGCAGAGAGGGAAAGTAGTTTGAACAGTTATTTAAAAAAAAGTATCCTCAATCCTCAGAAAACAAATTAAAGCGTAGGAGAAAGCAGAGCCTGAACGACACGACAGGGCACCCGGAATCGGGATCAGGACACCCGAGAGGGCTGTTATGTATAAATATATATCCCGATATACCTTCCTATAAAATAAAAACATATTAAAAACCACCAATTTTTATTATAGATATATTACGTGTACAACATTACTATTACACGAAAAAACCACACCATTACAATTCATACATATATTTATATAGAACTTCTTGATTTCCATCAGTTTGGGCCACAAAGCCCCGAGCTTTTAAACACACCGTCCTACATTTTCGACTCGTAAAAACAAGTTTTCTTAATAGTACATAGAGGAGAATGTGTAAATTCGCAAATGTGTAATATCCATGCAAAATAAACCGTACAATGAATGTACTGATGTATCGTAGATGTGATGTTTTAAAATGTTTTATATAGATTAAAACAAAATTAAATTGTGTTTTAAAATGCTTAAAATACATTAAAATCTCAGTTTGCCCCAACCATAGAAAATGACATGCCGATGAAAAGTGCTTGAGCATATTTTTCCAACGGCGTATCACCCATTATATCGATGTTTGTAATTTGACCGATGCGATATGGACTATGGACTTTCCAGACACACTGACAGACAGATAGACGGACAGACAGACACAACGTCATCCACATAATGCATCTACGATAATAAACGCATACTAGACATCCAACGAACCATTCGGTTTTGACTGTTGACTCCATAACCTATAACCTCTGACCTCTTTCCATATAATAGAGCCATCCATTTCTTACGATTCTCCGAGGAGATAAGAACCAGTTCTCATATTCTTGTTGTAAATGGCCCTTGTGATTGTGTTTACAGTTTGTGACAACACAGAAGGCATGTTCCATTCAGCCAGACCGGAGGTAAAAATTTGCGAGCATGATAAAGGGCTAAAAGATGGTAATTTCCCAACTTTTCGCAATAATAATGCATAATCATAATCGTAATCATAACCCTTAGAAAATAGAGACACAAAGCAACAGCTATAGCTCTCCGTTTTCTATCCTACACAATATATCCACGTGTCTGGGATTTCCTCTGTATATAAAAAACACAAAATCTAATACTGTTATTATTACTATTGCATCGACAAAAAATTGTTGTTCCTCTTGAGGAAGGACTGAGGAGAGAAGACTAACCTACTTTCCTATTCACAGCTTTTCAATTTCAATCTAAATAATAAAAAAATAATTCGGGAATCAGGAATGATCGTAAAGCCCCCGACACGCGAATCCTGAATTGGAAATGGCAAAGAGCAAATAGGAATCGCTAAGAGCCCTGGCAAAAAACCCGATTCATCCACACCTATAGCACCTTAAAGCCTGGTTATATATACATACATATATTCATCTCGTGTCAAATATTATTATATATACATATTACTTTGTGTGTTGCTATATAAAAGTCGTAAGTCTACAGAAAAACCCGGGACTTTTGTTGAAAAAAAAACGGGAGTGAAAAGTGCAAATTCATATAACTGGGTGATGAGTATAAGTTGTATAAGGCTGATTTTTTTTAGCGTTATGAATATGATAAATATATTCTAGAGATACAAGAGCTGCTGCTGCCAACATGGAGAAAGTAAGCAGGAGACTCTGTTTGAATCCCGAATTTCATTCGTCTTCATTCAGTCAATCATTTTGCATTATGGTGGATGTATATTTTATCCCGGGACGATGATGGGATGTGCCATGTGGAGACGGGAGTTCCATTTACCAGTGCCAACCGAATTTCACCCGGCTCTGGAACGGGAGAAATATTACCGGCAACCCGAGAACCCTTCCGGGTTCTGGTTCCGAAAAATACATTTTTATGTAGGTATGAACATCCGAATTTACAGGGTTTTCGGGGTGGCAATTTGGATGGGAAATTGCAAGTTCTAGGAATTAAGCGCACGCTCTGTCCGTTTGTCTGTCCGTCCGTTGGTCCAATAAGTCTTGAGTGGTTAAATATTTTGGATTTTTTTCGTCAAGTAATTGATGACCTTCTAGGGGTTGCTAAGTTTGCTTGAAGACCGTATGTGTCAATATGGTATGGGACAATATGGAACAAGGTTGTCAGTGACATGGTTTCCGGATGACACCGTTGCAAGACAATGTGTTTAAAATTATGATCCTACAAGTATGATACATCGTTGGAAAAGTACGATAAAGTCCGATGTAACAGTGTGTATGACGGATTTCAGGTAATTGTATAAAACGATTCCAACGTCAAAGACAATGGACAACAACGTTAAATGTCCATACGTCTTGTTTTGTGTGGTTTCACCCCTTTTTTATAAGCGTTGCGTTTGCAACGTTCTTTTAAGAAATATTATGTTAATCAATTTTGAGACAATAATACTCAAGAATTCAACCATCATAGATTGATACAGGCTAACCTAACCTAACCAAGTCAATCAGCTTTCAGGGCAATTCAATGTTAATGACAGGAAAAATTATTATAATTTTAATCGAAACACCCCGTAAATAATTTGTCCATGGGGGCACATAAGAAGCTCATCATCTACAAGTTGTACAAGTTTAGTAGAGAAGAAGTACGGGTGTTCTGGTTTCTATTTTCCGGTTGTTTGAGCTATACTACAGCACATATATTACATTATAATAGTGAATCCCGTTTTTTGGAGAAAGCTTTCAAGAATTGCAAAAAATCCCTGCCTTCTCTACCATGATTTTATGCTCCTTTCCTTTTTGGCAATAATAATGCATAATATAATAATATAATATTTATATGGGTCCATGGGGTTAGCTGTTGGGGCTTAAAAAAGTAGGCCTTGTCCTCACCCTAGTTTGTTGGCAGTGGGGCACTTTTACTTTTGTAGCTTCTTTTTTCTTTTGTAGAATTTCATGGGATTTAATTAAACATGAAATAAAAGTGATAACATCTCGGTTCCGAGCCGTATTTTATTAAATGTTGGTCTAAAAAAATTAGGGTTGGAATATAGATGTTTTTCAATTTCTGCGTAAATTCCGAAAAAATTAGTGGTTTTTGCAATAGTCGCCAAAATGATAATTTTAAGAAATTGGAATGACAGAAATCTTGACCAAAATAAGTAGACCCTGGACCAAATATATAGCTAAACTGCTCTTATTTATTTATATCTTTGTTTATTCATGCTCATTAAATCTATATGCTTTATCCGTTTGTTAAATTTTCCAGTGTTCATGTACAAGGACTCATTAATACGCATTTATATTTCTGCATTAGAGCTGTAATTAAATTCATATTTGCAGAAATTAAGAGCTGGGGGAAATTTTACGATTACGACCTTGTATCTCTGGACCATGAATGGCGAAAGGGACATCTCTAGTATGTCAACACACAATTTAACTAGTTCTTCTTATACTTGTTTAAAAACATTAATTGTAAGAAGCGTAAATCCTGAAATTCTATATAGTCCCCTGCCTGGCAAAAAATGCTTAATCTACTCGCTTTCTTCATCCTCAAAAAATTAACATTTAATTACAATTACAAGAGCAAATCAACGAAACTTGATTATAATCAAGATCGAAGTCAGAGCGTTTGCCTATGACGCCTATGAATAACATATATTAATTTAAAAATTTTTTTAAAATTTTTATAGATCTGCAGGCCCCATGAAATAATGTTAAAATCCTATTTAAAAATGTAGACCTTTATATTTCCTTGAAAAACAACTCTTTAAGCTTGAAAAAGATCACAGTCTTCGAAATCCGACTACAACCTACTGTTTTACGAACTGCCGAAAATGGGGATTTTTATTTTCGACAATTTTTACCCCAAGGTCAATATAAAATTCGACTAGTGCATTTCTTGTTAGATTATATGCGATGAATAAATTGAAATTTTTATTTCATTCATAACGTAGTTTGACAGTTCTAAATTTAGAGATGATATGAAACCTAGGAGCCTTAGGTTTGTTAAACATAGGATTCCGTGTACTTATCGAAAAATAGAGATAGAGAGGAATTCAAACCGACTCCTTTGACTGAATTAGGAGGTCTGAATGGAATCAGCTCCTCGTGTTGCATTGAATTTATAATGAAGCCAGATTTCTCATGGTTCTTAAGAACTCTGGAGCTGAGGAACGGGCTTTGGGAAATAAATCCGGATTTCGGAGTATTATTTGGAAATAGGGCAGACTTGAAAATCTTCTTCAAATCTTCAAAGTCTTGAATCTGAATATTCTGAATGGATGAGGGTTATTTTTTATCCAAGTGTCGGAGAGGGTTTTTGATCTTTATTCAACCAGGATTTTTCCACCTCACCTGACAACTCCTGAGGATTTGAGATTTGAGATCGGTCCAAGTTCATTGAGACAAGCGTAAAAATATAAATTAAAAGAGTCGTATTATTTAGAGTCTGTTTGGCTAAGGAGGAGATAATATGACTAATAATCATTATCTTCGTTAGAGATCTGTTAAAAATTGTAGTTAAATGAGATTTTTCTCGGGGTTTGAAGTTTGAAGAATGTTTTTGATGTTTGTCAGTCTGAAATCGGTGTTATTAAAATATGCGAGGAACCAGTCACGGGCTTTAATAACTTCTATGCTTTAGTTTTTACTTAAAAACATTAGTAACATGTTCGGTAGGTAAGGTTCTGTAAGTCCGTTTAACCCCCCCCCCCCCTCGAAATAGAAGCCCATCCCAAAATAGCTGCATTCAATATGTTTTTCTATTGAAAAATCACGTCAATAAGATTGTGTTTTTATGTCATCGGTAGTATAGTTTCAAGTAAAAGCACAATAAGTTGAATATTTGTCATAATTTTTACAACATGTTTTGTGAGTTGTGACAATAAAAAAGTTAATAAATATAAAGTTCCCGAAATACAACCCCACCCTGAAATGAAGCTCCACCATATGAAGTACCTTACAACATAAAAAAAATAGTATCTTTTAAAAATTAAAATTTTTATTTTTCAACAATATTTCGACAAAGAAATTAAACAACGACATAATGGTACTTCGACGGTATTTTGTCATTATCCCAGGATTGAATTTAATCGTCAATTAAATAGATTCCATGTAAGTTCGCTTTTCTAAATTAAAAATAACAAACATAAAAACGAAGGTGGGTTCAGTTTACTATACAAAACCTGGTCTCAATAAACCCCTTCTTTAACACACAGGCTTAAATTACCCTCTGCTCTGACTCGGCTCAAACTGCTCTGTAGTAAAAAAAGTCAATACTACAACTACAGCAGCACAAACCCAGGGAAATCGACCACCACCACCACCGAATCCCATCACCAAAGCAGAGCAGAGGCAACTCCAAACCCACAATCCCTCAGCATTGCAATACCCTAATATCCCCGGAAAAATCAACATTTCCTAAACTCCCCAATTCCGGGGTTAAAAACTCGAAATTTTAAATGCAAAACCTGTTAGACCGGAGTAAGGCCTTTAAGTAGAAGTAAATTTCATCTCAGAAATCCGACTAGAAGATGCATAGATTTACATGTTCAAAAGGAAGTTTGTTTGAGGAGGAGGTTGGAATTGTAGTGGCGGAGGCTGGGTCCGTCCGAATCGGCATAACGGACAGACGGGCGTGGCGGGCTGGTCATGAGCTCTAAACTTATTTAACTTGTGTAACCAAACCGTTGTAAACGTTCGTACGATGTGACAATCGTGAAAGAATTTTTGTAAAGCTCGTCGAGCTTTGCTCGATGGGCGCATTTTACTAATCAAAAATTAACAATCTTACGAGGTAAATGAGTGAAAATTGACTGATTTTTTTGGATAAGTTAAAAAATTGACTCCAGGAAAATTGAGGAGATTTTTGAAAATTTGATTTTTTACGGCGAAAATTGTTTTTTTTACAATTGTCTACGATTTCGAATGTTTACATGGTTTAGGAAGATGGGAGTTTTTTTATTCTTGAGTTTAGAGCTTTTGTTGATCTTTCGTCCCGTTGTGCCCGTCTATCCGTTTATTTATGCCAGTCAGTCCGTGTTCCATATATTTTTTAGGGTTTTTTGGCCAAATTATTACGCAATAATTTTAATTGTTGCTTTGTTTCTTATTTAAAATGCTACTTGCTCTTTAGACGATGCATAGAATTGTATTCTTTTCGTCCTCTCTAATCAAACCTTTTTTTCGTTCTAAAATGAACATCACCACAAGAGGGACACTCGCAGTGTCTACCTGCTCTGAGCTGAAATATTGAATATTCATAACTCTCTGTACACCTTTTAAAATGCTGCTCTTATTGGCAGAAGTTCTAATCTGTAGTTCCCTTTTTATTATTCCTTGTCCTTTTTTATATGGTTCCAACCCAGTGTTTTAGCCCAAATTCTAACTAAAATAGCCAATATTTTACCCTGGTTCATACTGCTACTTTTATTTGTAGAATCATCTTTAAACCTCTAAATTTATGTCCTTCACATTACATCATTCTCCTCATTTTACGGTTCAAATCCCATGTTTTATCAATAAAGATGAACTACTTCTGTGATTTTTTATATCAATAATATAATCTACAGCCTCTAAAACTACATCCAAGTCCTTTAAAAACATAGAATCCTCTAAAAAAAATCTACTTCCAAGACTGCAAAAGAACAGCAGCCACTAGGCCATAAATACAAAACTCACATACATAAAAAGCAGGGAAACACATCAAAGTATCAAGCTATCATCATCCATCATATCTTTAAGCTTTATTAATAACCGAGAGAGAGGGGAAAAAAACTGAGATGCTTTTTAGGAAATTTAAAAAATTAATATCCGTCTCTACTCCATTCACCACGTTCCACGTTCACCACCGACCCTGACTGGTTCAGAAAATTCACAACAGTCAACATAGAATGCATTGTGTATCCCCCATATCAATCATCAAAACACCTAGAAACCCAGAGAACCTCTTTCACCATGAATGATGAACGAAATAATTCAAAATTCATTCAGGAATGTGTGTCGAGACTAGCGAAAAAAATTGCACAAAAGTTTCCGCAACTTTTTCATAATCTCGTCGAATAGGGTTCCTAGCCGCAGCAGAGTTAGGTTCGAGCTTGAAAAATTAATGAGCTTATTCTGCACTAGGAACACGGTGGGTTTTCTGCATGTTATAAATTAGAAATGGACTCCTTGAACCCCGATCTTCTGTTGGAATAGGTCTTTTCGAGTGTACATTGTATAATAATGTGACCCTTATGAATATGAATAAATATAATGATCTACTACTACTACTGCTACTACAATGTGTAATGTGAATATGGGCAATAAATATTCTAATATTCCGCAAAGGTAACTGGGAGTGTGTGGTTGGAACGTACAAGGCTTGGAGGTCTGGGACTTCATCATATTTATTATCTTATATATAATTTCCGCATTCATTTCCTTTCTTATCTTCACGGGGTTCGGAATGTTCATCAATGTGACGGGGAAGGGAGATGCAGAGGTTGTTCGTCCCCGAAAATGGGGTTTGGAAAGTCGGGCTTTTTTACCCGAATAAATGGGGTAACATTTATATGATTTAGGTTAGGCAAATTTAACTTTAATTACTATAAGTCTCTGTTCTTCAAGCTCTCCAAAAGGTTTTTTTTTTACTTCGGGTTGTATTTTGGTTCAACATTTGGCGATCTATTTATAGCGGGCAAAAAATTAATACAGGAATTATTGTATATTTGGCTGTTTATTTCAGAAATAAAGAACATCTCAACACATTTATAAAAACATGATAGCGTCTGCCTATGTTTCTCTAATCTAAAGCCCCTGAAAAATCTATTTCGGGGAGGATATACGGTAGTTATTCTTTTATTTTCTTATAGGAAACTTTTTTACTATTTTACAGAGCAGTTTGGGTGGAAATTAGAATGACAAGGTAACAAAACCCAGAAAACAAACTATAGAACAGGCGTTGTATTTGCTACAAGAACTGGATTTTAACGAAAAAAATTCAAATTTTTACTAAATTTTCGTATCCAATCCTGACGCTCATAAACTCAAAATAACAGCCTCTGCGGGTCCATTGTTGAACAAATGCTCCCAACCTCTAATAACGTAAGATTGTAAAGGAAGTAGGAGAGGAAGAGGCTGATGATGAAAGTCTCTGAAGGACGGTTGAATTGCTGGAGAGTATTTGATACAAACTGCCCTGCTCGTCTTTCAAGCCTTCAGAGGGGGTCATTCATTAACGTTGAGTGCCCAACCGTAAATTTTCCGGAAGCTGAACAATTGCCTTTCAGGTATTGACTTAAAGTTAACTGCAAGAGCTTTAAATTGCACTACCAATAGGTTACAAAATTTAAAAAAAGTAAAAAAAACCTTGCGTACTCAAACTTGGAAACATTTCTGTGGTTATTTGCTAATTCGCAGTTTGAAAAAGCATTATAAGTCAACCAGCTCTCAAAATAACATTTCTTATTGAAATCGATCAGTTGTAAGACATTTTTAAATTGCTCAATTTTAGTTCAAAATTAAAGTTGAAAAAGCAATTACCATTAACAAACCCCACCCGATTTAGCTGTAATTGCAACTATACTGTGATTATGAACGGCCCTTAAGTATCATGTCTTTAAAGTAGTCTCCAGTGTCTAGTATTAAAAACTCTCAAAGTCTACAAGTCTGCTCGAGAAGCCGTTTCGGCTCTCTTGAAACCGTCTCAAATTCATAAATTCATAATAAAATTACACATCAAGAGTTGGCGAAGATGAGCCTGATTAGTTCCACTTTCAACTACGTTTTTACTTGTTCTAGATTCGGAACTTTATAAAATATTACATCTTATATAAACGACCAGCAAACGTCGGGAATTGCAATTGAACAGGGATAGAAAACGAGAACATCATCTTACAAAATTCATAAAGCAGTTCAAAAATCTAACCCAGCTCACCAAACTCCCAAATCAAGCCGAAATTTACTATTTCGAAACTGACCCTAGGAACAGTGAAATCCAGACCATGATAATGTATACAAGAAATTAGAAGATTATCAAAGAAAAACCAGAGAACCAGAAGAGATAATCTCGGAATGATAATTTGCGAACGTACAAACGTCCGAGAGAACTTCTAATTCCGAAAGCATCTTCATCCCATTCCTTATGGGAATTGGTACAGAGAGATTTAATTTCTCCAGCCGATCTCAGTTTATTTCTTGGATATCTTTGGAATTAGATGTGCCTCGAATAATTCAGAGCCTTGAATCATCTGAGGTGTCTTCCTCTCGAGGAAAGTACTGACACAAATTTGCTGATTTAATTACCAAGGAGTCGTCTTCGACTTATTTTGAAGTCATTCCGGAAGTTTGGATTCGAAATCGTTCAAAGTAGCGAGTATTTCTCTCAAAATTGGGAACATGAAAAGCATGTGGGGAGAATGATGATAAATAGAGCTACTTCTGATTATGAAACACCTCGGAATAAGTCCCCACCTTTTGAGGGTAAATCGAGTGGTCCAAACTTACCCCTAAATATCTCCCCATGGGGACATATCTAATGATTTACATCTGTCTCCTCGAAACGCGACAATATGTGACCTGCCTATTAGATATGAGGTGTGATAGTCCATGGTTTATTACATCTGAGGTCAAACACGAGGTTGAGGGTATTTCCAAGCCTTTCAAAGAGACAGAAGAGACTGAAGGAACGTGCGTTATCTCGGAAATCAAAGAAATAAATTAATGAGGGTTTATCTCTTATTAAGACGATCCTTTTGCTGGCAGGTCTTAGGTCTTAAATCTTTAGATGTATCCTCAGTTAAATACATATACTAAAAATGTCACGTTGGGAGTTGCGAGAGCTTTGACATAGACTTTAAAAAGAAAACCTTGCAATTAATCGCAAATTAAAATCTTCGGCTTAATGATTAGACGGAGTTTGATCCAGTCCACAGTAGCAAAGTAACCTGAATATGAGCGATCGTGCTGAAGCTTTGGATTTGTCTGTTTCATCGTATAAACAGTTAACAGTTAATATGAGATAAAAATAGCATATCTCCGTTTCAGTTGCAGTTAATTGAAATGGTTAAATAACAGAGGAATTAGAAAGATTGAATGCTAAAATAGTTCAGTTTACGATTTATAAATAGCCTTTTAGAAATGATTGCAATTACCCAAATTTAAATGGCATCTAACTAGCAAACTTCAAAGCAAATTAACTGTAACTAATCTAAATGCACCCTCCTCCTATTTACTTTCCCAGCAACCTACTTTCACTCACTTGCATAAAGTTAAACTACTCCTTAGACACGAATTGCATTGCTTTTTACTCAAGTTTCTAAACTTTTCCCTGTATTTTTTGCTATAGAATTCCAAAACCATCTAAAAAAACGGGATAGGTCATAATACGGGTATTTTTCAATCCGAAACCGGGTTGAACGGTACAAAACTCCGAAGTTGAAAGCTTGCACTTTCACTATCCCTAAATAATACAATTTCCTCTGTCAAAGTCAACCTCTCAATTTCTGAATCCGAACGGGTGTGAATTGGGATCCTTTGAGAACCTCAAAGGCCGACATACACAATTCCATTCCGGTGACAAGGGAATATTATTCAGCCGTTGGTGATCAAAGGGTAGACGTAAAAGCACCAGACTTAGCACAGTCACCAGACCACTCAGAACGGCAGTAAACTATAAAAACCACGGGACAAAAATTCACAGAAAAATATACTGAGAAAACACCAAAAACCAAGCCATAAGGCAAATGGTGAATCTTCTCTTAAATTCAAAGCCAAAACTCAAGGAAAAACGTTACCTTTCTGAAATGATACTTCCTGACATATAAGGCATCACTGCCTTTATCTCTCTGTGTCTTATACTGCTGTGTATGCAGATCCGGTTGAAGTTTTTTTATGCAAAATTCCGAAGAACCTAACCAAATTGCCTAAACATTGATCTCATGTTGCTAAACGAGAAGGAATTATTGGGAATTCATCTGGTGTATAGAACACGAGATTTTAGTTCGGGACAAAGCCCCTATCGTTAAATACAGGATTAGTTTGCAAACGCTTCGAAATTTTTACTCTGTTTCCGGTTACGTGTAGCATTTTGGGATACACCTATCAATGAAATTAGATTTAATCGTTTTTTTTGTACCACAATAAAGGCACACTTTCAATAAGCCTTCATGTGATTTTTGAAACGTGCATAGAGATCAATGAGTAATATGCCATTTTGATTTTAATTTAGGACTAAAAGCTACTCAATAAGTCAAGAGGCAACTATTCCCAGGAAAGCGAACGCTGTTCTCCGATCGCTGATAAACGCTGATCATTGCTCCACTTTCACATGTAGCTCACCCTAAAAACCACTGTATTCACTACCTGACTTGTCAAAGCACTACTCCACCACCGCCGGTAACACATCAAACACACATGTACCATGTACCATGTACATTGAAGGTATACCAACCCGGTTCTATTACATAAAGCAACATACAAAGGACCCATCATCATCATCATCACCATCTTCTTCATCTCTTGAGGAGGAAAAACAAGTTACCACCAATAATGGGATGCCACCACCGACCAAGTCTAGAGCTTCAGAACCATGGCAAAAAAGCGGGGCAAAGGTATTTCTCCCGTCTAAAACATTTTTGATCCCGACGGGGAAAAACCGGGGCCAGGAATCCGGGATTCCGGCATTTTTCTGCACACTTTATGCGGGCATTTTCCCCCGAGGTCCTTCCTTCACTTCTCCATTTCCCTTAACCCATTTCTCTTCTTTCTTTTCTACTTTATGAGCTTTGTCTTTTTACATTTTTTTTGCTGCTTCTCGACGGATGAGGTAACGCAAAAAAACGTAAGTAAATCGTAAATGTGCTGGGTTTCGATCCTATCTGGATAGTGGATAGGATGTTAGGATCTCTATGAAGTATTCGGGGTTTGGAATCTAAAATATATTATGTCTGCTTTTATATATATTTATTGTAGATTGTAGAGGCAGAGTAGTGTAAGGTTTTTTTTAGCCCTTCCGGGTGTATCTTGTGATTTTAGTTTTTTGGATGCCTCCGATTTGTTCCTGATGATCTGATCGGAGCGGGGATGAGAGAGTGTTTGGCTTTGGGAATGGAGCTGGAGATCGGTGGGATATTATCGGGAAGGTTTTGGGAGGTTGGGTCAGAGATTCGACTGGGGTTTGCTACAGATATAAGGATATTGGCGGTTGATGATATGATTTGTAAAGGTAATTAAGCGTTTCCGGTTGTTTCTGGTTGGTTTTGGTTTAGTTTGGATAAAAATTAGGATTTTTTGGTGATTTTTGAAAGCTATAGCATTCGATTTTTTGATATATTGGTGTACGATTGCAAACCATTTGTAATTGAGATGTTTCGGACATGCTTGAGATACCCGATATAGAAGTAGATGTTTAGTCCTTGGACTTTTTAGGAACAGTTTGAACCGTAGAATTGGATAAGTTTGACCAAAAATCAGGATTTTTCGGTGGTTTTTAAAGGCTATAACATTTAGTTTTTGGTAAATTAGTGTATGATCGCAGAAATTATATAACTGAAACGGTTCGGACATGACATAATAACATTTAAGGGAAAGCTGATTATAGAGGTTGATATTTAGATTCTTGGACTTTCCCATTCTTACATCACCATAAATACCCTTAAATCTCAATATAATCCCCCCGCAATAACTCCATACTCTTTTATCAGCTAAAAAACCTGTCCCACGTCCCATGTTTACGATCCTAGTCAATTTAGCCTATATAAACCGAACCCCGGAAACGTACCACTTTTCACCCCAAACTAAATTTAAGGCCCAGTAGCTCTTTAAATAAACGGAAAGGCACCGTGGGAGGGCAATGAACGCAAAGGGCAAGGTAAGTCGATTAGTTTTGGGATTAGGAAACTCTGCTTTGTGGACATTGAGGTGGAGGCGGATTGGTTTATTTCGAGATGAAAAGAACCACTTTGGATCCATATCGACATTTGTGACATGAAATGGCTTTCAGCCTTCAACGTCTTCAGACCTTTAAAAAATAAGCTAAAAACTAAGTTGAAACGATGGAACTTTTTCCCTCAATGTTCATTGTCCAATCCTTGATATGGCTTTTTATATCAAGGAACTTAAAGTTTGAGGAGGAGAAGATATGCTTGAAACGATCAAATCAATATTGATGGGAATTATTGAAGTAGATTGAGATTTATTTTTATTTGGATTTGATGTCAAAGAGTGAAGGCTCTTCTTTCATCTGTAATGCTTACGGAGACATTTCTGCGAAGGACATCGTTTTTAAAGGAGAATCTGTTGGATTTTTCTAAAAATATTTTTCTGTTGTTTGGCAAATGGAGTTGAAGAATCTTCGGTTTTTTTAGTCTGATTAAGCTGGGATTCGAATACATCTACTGTGAAATTCCACTAAAACTGTGTGCTTAAAACTATTTGAATCAATGCACGACGGTCAACAAATACATTGTTACATCTAACAAGGGAGGTTAATCAGAGTGAACTCAAGGAAATGCTTGAAACTTTTATGGTCGTATCTACAACTAATATGGACAATAAAAATCTAAAAATTAGCGGCACTAATCGACGTTGACTATGTTTAAAAAATCGACGAATATAAAAAATCATGAAAATTGAGTTTTTGAAATGCTCATAAAACGATGAGTTTTGGTCCGATTTTCAAACTTTTTCGAGTTTTTGAATGCCAAAGAGTTGTAGTTTAAGAAAATGTCAAGACTTGAATTTTCAAAATAATATTGATAAAAATCATTTTTTTTCAAGCACTTCCAGAGAACTCAAAAAGTTTAAAAACTCCAAAAAAATACTAATTTTTTTAAAAATTCAAATCTTTTACTTTTCTTGAAGAACAACTCTTTGACATTCAAAAACTCGAAAAATTTTGAAAATCGGACCAAAACTCGTCGTTTTATGAGCATTTCAAAAACTCAATTTTCATGATTTTTTATATTCGTCGATTTTTTAAACATAGTCAACGTCGATTAGTGCCGCTAATTTTTAGATTTTTATTGTCCATATTAGTTGTAGATACGACCATAAAAGTTTCAAGCATTTATTTGAGTTCACTCTGATGAACTCCCCTTGTAAGTTGAAAAAAGAATAATGATCTGTTTTTGTTAAAATAATTTTGAAAGAGGAAGATATACACAACGGTTGACAATGTCTTAAATTTAAAAAAAATACTGAAGTGTAAAATTTTTCGATTATGACTCTGATTTGTAATCTATTTGTAACAATTATTTCTTGACACTAAAACCCTGTTTTTAGCATTTTGAAGCATACTAGACTCATCCCAAACTTGTACTGCCAAAAATATGTCTGAAATTCTGGCTAAGGTTGAAACATTAACTCTGCTATACATAATTGACGAAATTAATAAAAGCAGAGTAAATATTCATTCAACTAATTGTAAGTTTATTGGAAGATCAGAGTTTTTATTTACCCAATCAAAAATAATTTAAAAGCAAAATAGCAGAAAATCCAAGTTGTTCTATTTATACCCGGATATCATTCAAAAGTTCGTACATTTGACCCAGTTTGTTACTAATTTAAACTAGCTATGGCATCCATAACTTTCTCAATTCCCATAACTTTCTCAATTCCCAATCGCTTTACAAGTGTTTTGGAGTGTTTCTTCGAGGTGGTTCGATTGTGAATTTATACACGTTTCTATTTCTTGGAGGTGGATTAAGAAATCGATTAAATTATGAATAGTTTTGTCAAACAGTCACAGTATGATTGGAATCTAAAAATACGCGTAATTGGGTTCGTTTACGAATTTTCATGTTTTATTTTTAAAGTATATGAAATCCGAAGGAGGGACGCGATGGGATTGTTTTTAAAGTCTCAACAATCAGATGGAAAGATCCTGTGGTGTTTTGTAAGGGTAAAAGTAACAAAATCAGTTCTGGAATAAGAAATAAGTTACTTAAACACTAATTTTATTTGTCGATTTTTGAATGATAATTTTTTAACAAAAAAAAAAGGTTTACTAACAACAAGACCCATTCATGCTCTCTAAGGCATCCAAAAAAATGTCAATTTCAAAATGTCAGTGACGAAAACGATGACGGGATAATAATCGGGGGTTTGCATCTAGCAATTAAATGACATGAGAACAACAAGGAAGTAAACAATCAATCAACTCCGTTTTTATCAGGCAGAAAAACAGTTATTCAAAGCATTGATCTGTTATTGACGACATTGACGTAGTATCAAGTGGAGAGGAAAAATATTAAATAATATGGATTGGTGATGATGAGTGATGACAGTCGTAACCTTATTTTTAGTATTTAACCTTTAGTTCTATCTTTCTATGTCCACCTCATTTCTCCGTAATTAATATGATTGATTTTACAGACCTGAAAAATAACCTGCATTCTGTCTCCCTTTAATTGCCCTTAACTTGTTGTTTTTATATCGAGGCTTAAAAGCCATTTTTGTCTGTCCTTTTTTGATCGATAGTTTAATTGTTGACCAATTATCGCTTCAAACCTACTGCCTACCTTCCTTATTCATTTCCTGCAATAACAGAGGCAGACAATGAGTAGAATTTACAATGGAATTGGACTTTAAAGCATTTTAAGAGACTATATACAGTTGAGCTCATATGATATTGTTGTGTTGAGTTGGGATAAAATGATGAAAGCGGACATGACGTCCAAATGCATAGGTGTAACTTGGCCACAACTGATAAGTCCGACGAGAACAATAGGTCAATGTTATATACTCTGACTTGTTTACCCCGGAAGACGGGGTTTAAATTATAGATCAATGGCAAACAACTCCCAGTTCCTTACGCAAAGACTTAGATAACGGATCTGGTACCGTCAACAAGAGTCACTACCATCGTCAATGGTGGGGACTTATTCTGGGAGGATTCGAGCGGGTGGGGACTTATTTCGAAACCATGTCAGTCAAATATGACTTAGCTTTAGAAAGGTGGGGTCTTATTGCGGTGGGTGAAATTTAATCTCAGTCCTAACTATAATATTTTTATATAACTATGTCGCCAATTATTCCTGACCAGCATTAGCCTTTATTTTCGGTCTAATTAACTCAATCTATGATCTCGAGAATTATTCTGCGATTCTCAAAACAGAACCACAACTCAGAAATTCGCCTAAAGTAACCGTTTGACAGTATTATTTCTGTGGGAACATTATCCTATTAAATATCACAACCAAAGACCGAAAATGTGGGCATGCGGGTAGGATGTAACAGAAAACAATGTTACAAAACATAAGCTTCCAAATATACGAAGTTTGGCATAAGGTCAGAGGAGCTTTATACAATTTAACTGAACCTTGGACCAAAGCCCTTGTTATACGTTTGAGGATCTGGCCAATTTTTTTGGGGGAATTGAATTTGGCTAAATTTTGGCGATAGGGAATCAGTTTATTTTTTGCTACTACTCTCACTCTTGTCCATATCGGGTCCCATTTCCTTATATCTTTCTCCTCGATGATGGCCAGAATGATGATGTATCTGAGGAATAGGAAATGTAATAATAAAAAGTAAGGACTCACGGATCGTTCCCCCAAATTGCGAACTTTGCATCGGAGAAACGCAGTGTCACCCAGAGGGACGGTCAGGTTGACGCTTGTATTGTTCTCGAAGGGGTTCTCAAGGGCTCGCTGGAACTCCTCGAAGCTCGTGTACTGATGTGGATTCGCGATATTCTGAATGGAATGGATCCCGTGGTGGTGGTGCCCCGAATGGAGGGTTTGGTGCCCCGTCGGGCCCCGGTTACTGTGATTCTCCCGGATCTGACGCCCCTGAACGTGGTGGACCATACCTGGAAGTTACAAGAGAATAAATATTTTAGAGATCGTGTTTTTGTATAGAGGTTGTCGATATAGTTTGGGACGAAATTTTTTACCGAAATTCGAACAAATCGATTAGACAGACCAGTTTATAATTACTCCGAATGTTTAATTGTGATAAAACTGTTCTTTTTGAAGTACAGGGTTTATCATCCATAATTTTAGATTTTAATCCATACGATTAGAGATTATTGCGGGTTTAGTTTGGGGCAAACAATTAAACAAAAATTAGAATACATCGATTAGACAAAGACTGCTCAATTTATAAATGTAACGTTTAATCTGAACGTTTAATTGTTATAAAACTGTTATTTTTGAAGTAGAAGGTTTATCATCGATAGTTTTAAAGATTAGAGCTTGTGGGCTTAGTTTGGGACAAACAATTAAACTAAAATTAGAACACATCGATCAGACAGCACAGTTTTGGATTGTAACCTTTAATTTGAACGTTTAATTGTGGTAAAATTGCTGTCTTTAGTTAAGGTCAAAGATTTATCCTTGATAATTTTAAAGTATAGAGGTTATGGGTTTTGTCTGGAACGAAAATAGAGGCTTGTATTTGGTTGTGCCTTAGAAATTAACCCTATATTAGAATAAATCGACGTGTCTCTGTCCAGTTTCAATCATAGCAATTAAATAAATCTATTTGACATCTACTTAAAAATTTAAAAATAATTTTCAGACGACATTTCTTGGAAAGCTATTAAATTCAAGGTTGTACACTTTTAGGAACTACGAAAGGTATTAACTATACCCGTAACCGATAACGCTATAAAATTCTGTCTCTTCTGATTATCGAACCCGACCCCTGCTATGCTCCTTCAATTGTCGACTTTCAGATACCCCTCCCGGTCCGGTATGAACGAAAAATCCTATATATTATTGACTATTGATCTCGTCATTTTAAATGTCATGTAAAATCACATTTATACCATCAGAATAGGACCATTCTTCAAATGCCAAGATATACATACGTCCTTCAATCTTTTTGCACGAATCGGTCGATTTTGAGGTCCCTGAGGGCTTGAATTAATATACGGGAAAAGAGACTAGGTCTATGTTTTTTGTGTTGGAGGAACTTGAAATAAAAATAAGCGGTTTCAAGCGTGCATCGTAAAAGGGTGAAACCACATGAAACAAGACTTCTAATCACATTTAACATCGTTTTCCATAGTTGGCGGTATTATATTTAAGAAATCTCACATTTCCCCAATCATAGAGCAAAGTCGTATAGATCGTTAAATAGCCCTTGACAATATCCTTTGACCTACATGACCCTTAAACGAACTTAGAATTTTAACAGTTCTAGAGTTTGACGGCGACCGACGGACGGACGGACAGACAGACTAATGCCATGAAAGGGTTCCATCCTTTAATAAATCTGAGAAATAAGAAGACTCGGAGGCTTGTACACAAATAGAATACAGAATATTCAACCTCATCCTTGGCTTGAAGGCGAATTTGAGCATTCAGGATTCAAGATCTGAAGGCTTGACATATTGTTTTCCGTTTTTTCTGGGTAAATCTAAAAGGCAGAGGAAGTGGAGCAGAAATCATCATAAATGACAGTTCAATCCATTTCTCTCCTCAAATTTGCAAAATCCAAACAACCTTCCTTTCTCTCCCTCTCATTTTTTGCCGACTTTTTCTGCTCTTTTTTGGCACAAAACATTGCGAGCAGAATGTCATCCTCTGGGCTGGCACATGGCGAAGTCATCCCTTGTCTTGTTTTGACATGAGACAGGGAGAAATATGTAAATTGTAGCTCCTTCATGCGTGTGATTTTAATATGTAATGGATAAATAAATATCGCGGAGCTTCAGAAAGCAATTTCTCTACAAAGGAAACCCAGCAATCAAAAACTTGTAGGGGAATGATATAGTCAAGTTTTTTCTCAAATATGAGTATGCAGTGACCAGGAATATTTGGGACATTTTAAGGCTGCAATATTGCTGAAAAAAAAATCAATAGTTCCCCGGGGGGATTATTAGGGGTGGGCATTTTGAGGAAATTAAGCTGGGAAACAATTATTTGACAACAAAATATCTTAAAAACATGAAATTAAACCGATATTTTTTCATAATTATAGTCGTATGGGTTTTAAATTTTTATCAAAAAAATTCAAATCAATCGGAGGTTCGGCTTTGAGACACCTCCCTTGTCAGAACTATTTCAGAGACCACCAGTGGCTTGTCTTAATAGATTCAATTACGATCTACTTCGTCTCATTAAAGCGAAACCTGGGGATTCTAAAGGAATTTTTCTCAAAAACAAACAACTTTAAAAACACATGTAAATAATGGAACCAAGAAATGGGACTACTACTTACTACACGAAATTCCAACTAAAGAATTCGACTAATAGCTGGCAGCTGCTGTCGACAGTCGACAAGTCGACAGTTTTTAGCCATTCTAACCCTGCCAACTTGAGAAAGTAAACTGTCAAGGAAAGTCGAGGTCGGGGTGTATAAATAAATATAAATACAAATAGAGTGGCATTTCTTGGACTTATGAATTGCCAAGTTGTCAAGTCAAGAATTGGGTGGACAAACGGTGACATTTCAATGGTCACATTATCTTCATTATGTTAACATGGGGCATTATATACTAATTCCGCTTCAACTTTATGAGCAACAAAGCCGTCCAGGGTTATTTACATTGGACTTATGTCGGGGTTTTTTGGAATTTAATTTGAGAGACGTTTCTAGGCCAGTCCCGTTCGGTCCAGGAGGGAATTTTTTCGGTCCCAATTTTTCTAAGACCCCCGACGGATTCGGTAATAGATTTTGCAATTTTTTTTTGTTTTTTTAGTAAGTATTTTGTTTACGAAAAATACATAAACTTGCGTGCCATTTTATTCTAACAATTTCTCTCAATAGTTCCTCTGGGATAATATATTTTAAAGGCTTAGAAATGGGTGGGGAACTATTTCGGAGGGTGATCAACTTGGGGTAGAAGTGGTTAATGGGTTAATGAACACTCCTGTTTTGAAATTTAATGTTTTATTTTTAAAAATTATTCAGAGCTAGATATGACATTTTGCATCTTTGGTTTAAACCCCCTGAAATAACTCTTATTTTTCACTAAAACTGATTCTTCATGTGTAATGGATCTGCAAAAAAATAGTACGTTTAGGAAGCTTTTGCAATTTTTAAAAAATCCCTGAAACTACAACAAAAAATCTAAAAAAAAAACGCTGCAACTGGTCACAGAAATGTAGTTTGAGACGTGGAGAAAGTCCTTGTAAATTTTACACTTTCGTTAATTCCGCAACTGCATTGTCCTTAATGGGTATCTAATGAGTGGGTAACGTGATTTATACACAAGTATATGTATATACTGCTTATAAAAGTTATAAGAATACAATATAATATGCACAGAAGCGTATTAATTCCTATAGATATTAGTAAGAAAGGGGCAGATTTGCATATCTTCCGTAGATGCCCATCCCCTGTGACGAAGTGACAGACACGTTTTGCATTATTAAATCCCAACCCGACCTCCGTAAGTAATCTCCTTTAATCTTAACATCTCTCTTGAGTAACTCGGTGGTGGTGGTGGTGGTGGAAACCGAGACACAGGCCACGTCTCATCATAACTTAATCGGGCCAGCCTTTGTACTGATTAGATTTTAATATTTTGATGAAGTTCCAAAGATTCTGAAACAGTTGCAAAAGTAGCTGAATTTTACGCAAAGTTTCCGAAGATAAAATTCTGAACATTGTTATGACCAGTGGAGAAAACCGCCCCATAAATAAAAGCGCCCCGAAATAACCTCCCTGAGATAATTAGCGTTTTTTGATATATTAATGTTTTGCATTCACTTCAATTTCTGAGAGAATCCCTGCATTCTTACCGCGTGCTTCTGATGTAAACATGGGGACTTATTTAGGTAACAGTAAGTTATAATATATTTGAATTCTGTATAAATTTTAATGTCAAAACAGACAAAACTTTCACTCTATTCTTCTGTGCATGAAATTATGCTGTAAGATATGTGATCTTTGTAAAATTACCATAATAAATTGTGTCTTAAAATCCTTAAAATGGCCTTTCGAACCATTTTCTGAATTTTAAGAAACAAAGGCAACTACATTAGTCGTGACATTGCATTGGTTGATCAAAATCCCTCAAATTGTATCACAATAAATACTATACTACAATCGTTGTTACACCCAAAGTTTAGTTTGGTGAATTGGGTTTACTGTTGGCCTTTAAAAGTAATTTATTTCTCGGTTTAAAGAAGCAGAGGTGGCAGGGGAGTTTGTGAGTGAGACCCTGTTGATTTTATCGATTGCTCACCCGCTTTTTGACCTCCTTAATCCGTCAACGACAAAAACAGGTTCTTATTTATCCTGGCCAAAGTTTGGGTCCCAAACCCCATCCTCCCATTCATTGAACAGGATGAGAATCTTGGGGAGAAAGTAGGCAAGGAAAGTTGGCTTTTCAACGGGACCGATCTGGGCATTAATCTCCGTAAATCATTCTACCTTCAAGTGACAAACCGACCTTCAACTCCCCTCCTCCACGCTTAAATCTCCAGCCTGTCTCTACGGTAATGGCCGTGGGGGTATGACGGAGGTGCCGTAAATTGTGGTATAATTCCCCCCGGGGGTGTTATTTTTTAGAAGAATGTATGAAATGGGGCTTATTCCGGGGTGGGTTTTAAAAAAAAGTTATACTCGAAGCTATTTAAATCGACAAATAATTTGGTATTTTTGGGCGAAGAAACATTGATTTCGTCATGATCTTCCTGGTTTTATGGGGCTTATCATTGGAGGACGGGTTTGGCTGGACCTTGGGGTTTATTAAGAGGGGGACTTATTTCGAGGGGACTTATAACGGGATTAACGGTGATACTACACTTAGGTAATGGAAAATAAATTAATTTGTCGGATTTCTTTACCAATTCAGAACATTAATGAATACCAGTAGTGAAGTACCTTTAAAGCCAATGAAAAAATATTTGTCTGCTGCAAATCTAAAACACCTTACTGATAACCCATCAACCAATACCTAATCTAAAATATTCTTAAGATTAGTTAAATTTTTTCAGAATATGGACCTGTATCTATCTACTTCACAATAATGACAAGGCTCTGAAAATTTCAAAAAACATGATTTCAAAGACCTTTTTACATCTGCTATAAATAAATCCACAAATGTCTGTACTTCTATCATCAAAACCCAAAATCGCTAAAAATGTCTTACACAAGGATACGTCAGTTTAAGATTAAAAGGATATAAATCAGATCGACTTATTCCGGGGTGTGCAAAGTACTACTTTCTAACTATTTCGTATATTTTGAAAGTGAGTTTAAGATAAACACACCAATTATCTAATCAAACTATCTCCCGTACGTGCCAATGTCAACACTTGATTTATACCACTGTCTAAAGCGAGTCTAAAATCGACGGAAATCGAGCAGACAGAATACATACGAGTCTAGCAGGTAGACCTTCGAAATTTTGTTTATTTGAACACTGAGCTGTCCATGTCCATAAACACTATAATCATCTCCGGACTAATCATAATTAACTAAATAAATATCTCAATTAAATGTCAAAATAGACACGATGCTTGATTTAATTATACTGGTGCCTAGAAGGGATTTAAAATGTACACGAGTCTTAACCTTCTGTATCATCCCATTCGATCTCAATTCCTCAATTAAAAAATCCAAGAAAATTCCGTCATCAATAAAAATGCGTAAAAAACCGAGCCAAGAAATCAATTATTTCCCCGTATTCGCATAATTTAATACCTTGGTTCATCGACATATTATTGTCCTTGTAGATTGTCCCAACCCATTGTTCTAAGCTCTCCCAAATTCTAAAGCGTAAATCTAAATGAAATCACCCTGCCTCGTGCTTGACTTTCCCATTCATTCCAATAATAATATACATTGTCTCCAGTTCGTTAGCCATATTCCTGTCAATACTACGGGCTACGGACTAGAGTCGACTCTAGCCCGAAAAGTTCTAATCTGTCAAAGGTAAATCATTGTGCTTTGTTTTTGTGCGTGTTGATTGTAAATAATTACTAGCCGAGTTCGGTTTCCCACTCTCGCATTTGCAATATATCCTGGGCTTGTGATGGAATTTTGTAAACTATTTAAGAGAATAAAAAACATTTATTCTCTGGTTGTCGTTCTACATTCCCCTATATAAATATATAGAACTACAGGAGAGAGTCAAGCTTATTTGACTAACTTGCATAAAGCGAAAGTGTGGAATCATTTATAAATTCCGTAACTTTCTCCCGTTCAAATTGAACGCAGTTTGGAGTTGTGATGTAATGAACTGGGAAATAAACATAGAAACTGTGGAAAATGGGCTGTTTGTAACTAAATGTGGGTTGTATTTTAAAATTGAGTTGAATTCGATGATGAAAATGTCCCTGAACTAATTCAGTGGCCCAATAACTTAGTTATGAACAGCCCTTTAAAGTACCTATAGGACTGACCAAGTACACCTGTACCTTCTGTCCTACAGATGAATATAATGTGTAATGACCATGTTAAACTGGAAATTATGGACAAATATTCACACTATAAGACTGAATTTGAATGTTATTACTGTTTCTTCTATAAAGAGACCCCCGAAATAAATCCCCACCCAAAGAACGGGTTGCAGGGTTCATAAAATTAAAATTCTGCGACAAAATATTCTTAGCCTCTTTGCCTCCTTGGGAAAAATGACCCGGAATAAATCCCCACCCGAAATACATCCCCAATCCCCACACCAAGGAATATATTTCCAGACCTACAGTAGACTTGAATAATAACATTCTGAATTCTTCATGATGATACTCCGTAAAGACCCGTGCTATAGCCACCTCTGTGTACTGTTCCGTGTGCTTAATTTCCCATATATAATCCTCCATAGAGTCAAATCCTCCTGGACTTTGGGATCGAGGGCTTGGTGTAGTTTTAGGAACGTATTAATGAGCCTATAACTTATGCATATATCGAAGGAGTCCAACTTCTCTCATTTTGCATGAAGCTAATTACAAGTGGTGTGGCTCTGTAATTGTGTTCTGTAGCTCTATTAAGCAACTTTGGTTTTAATAAATGACTTTGGATAATTAATGGCTTTGATGCAGTTTACTTTCCAACTCCTGCAAACTAACTACCTTCCTGGTGCCTCTTTAGACCAACTTTAGACAAAGGCCTATTGTAGTATATAGCAAAGGCTAAAATACCTTTGCTTCTACGTTCAAGGATTTTGAGAATTCAGAGCATAAGACTTCCTGTACCTACCAGTGTTTTTACAACTATCGTTAAATAAGTCCCCATGTTTTTAGGTCGCTCTGAGTGATGGGGATTTATTTCGAGGGAAAGTTAGGTTATTTTCCTGTTTTTGCAACCGTACTCCTCGAAATAGTGTCCCATGAAAAGAAGGATGGGGACTTATTACGGGGAAAGGAGGCCTGTGCCTTTACTATTTGGAGGTGAAATGTGTTTCGTAGATTTGTATGGTTTCGGAATAGTTGGGGACTTATTTCGGGGATGGGGTTTATCCAGGGAGGGTAATTTATTTTCAAGGTTACAATATGTTTTTTCTGTTCTATCAGACGTGCGTTTTATTTTGTTGTTTGTCCCGTTGCATAAGAAGAGGTGCGAGGTACGAACTGTGAACAGAAATGTGGACTGGAATGGGGATAATTATATACCCAAAATTTAGCTTAAATGCCAAGCTATATACGAAAGGATGCTTTTACGATATAAGGTGCTTACACTTACACGTGCCAATTGCAAATTACTACTTACAATTTATGGAATTAAATGCTCAGGTGTTGATGTTACATTCGATATTCGAGACAGCTATGTTACCGTAAATATTGATTTAAGTCCCCCGTTTAATTTTCACTTTTGCAGATCTTTAAAATTCTATCATTGCTAAATTAAAGAGGAAAATTGTTCAATTATAATATAATCAAAGCGGCGATATCACATCTGTTTGTTAATATCACAAAAAATCACAACGTTCGGAACATGAAAATCGGAATATAAATATGAATATATCCTTTAAAATAATTAAAGTAAATTAAGAACCAAAATCAGCATGCCAAAAACAGTCGTTAAAATACCATATTCAACTGAAGCCACAAAAACCAATACCAATACAGAGGTCCATTTAACAATTGCACGACACGACCGGAAGAATTAATGATTCGTCGACGGCATTGTGGTAAACAGTAGATAATTCATCGACGTGGAGCAAGTATAGAGAAAGATAACTTATCGACATGATTCTATAGCTCTCCGTTTCCCATCAATTGTTGATTGTGGTTTACTCTTTGTCATCATATCATCATTAAAAGTTGGGTTAGCCATACACGATAACACGATGCAAATGCTCTGCTTTCACCCATGTTTATTTGCCATAATACAAAGTTCCGAGGTTCGATTACATATTGATAATCAACAATAGAGTTGCTATACCCCCATGTTTTTCTAACCCGACACATGCTATACTGTGTAAATGAGAGTAAACAAAATTCACAAACTGAAACTGCACAATCAAGATTCTGATTAAGATAGGGTCCTTGTGACATTTCACATTTCAATTTGATTAAATTCCAATTAAATTAAATTTTTAGCAAAATACAAGGTTGCAGTTTTTGTCTTGAAACATAGAACATTTCTGCAATCATAGGACATGTCATTCAATCCCCTTAATTTAAAAAACGAAGAAAAATCTAAAAAAAAATTAACGACTCGACACAGCCAAAAAAATCAAGTAAGCGGAATGACCCTCTGTGACCTAATGCGGAAAAAGCGAGTGACTTTCCGTTTCCGTGACTTCTTATCTGATTTACGAAGCTTTTCTTATATAGACTTCGTCAATGGCCATGCTATCCGTGTCCCATGCATATTTAAAACAGGAGCAGTAAACATGCTAAGAAGGTCTACCTGTTATGTTCTTGGTGAAAGTGTGTTTTTTACAATTGTTCAGGTGCCTATAGAGTGCTTATGTTGTAGGTGCAAAAAATGCTTGCAAAAGGTTTTTAAAAATTTCATGCGAAAAGTTCGGCCCATTTCGAATCGTAAGACGGTCATTTTGACCTCGTTTCTAGACTTGTAAAAAAAATGCCGGTTTTTCTTAAAAAACATCATTAAAATAGGAGCTGTGAATCTTTAATGATTTTTCTAATTAAAGCCACAGTTTTCTAAAAAAAAAAATTTTTTTTGGTTTCGATTGTAATTTCCTCATAAACTAGGCCTACTTCTGGTGCTTTTTAGGAAACACGGGAGGGTATATAGAACAAGAGCTGTTGATGATGACTTGTTTATAAGTTTATACGCCTATTTGATATTCATACTACATGAATATGCTATTAGGCTCCTATTTTCCATTTCACTTCAAGGGAACCCAAAAAGGGCTGTTTGTTTTGAATTTTAAAACGATTCTTGAGATGGATGGGAGTTGTATAAGTTGTTGTTACAAGGCCATAATATAGAGTACAAGGAACTAATGGAAGAGTAAATAAATATACTTTAGACTTTAGGCGTTTTAAAGAGTGTCGGGTTTATTCGGTTCCGTGTTGTTTTTCCTACGTTTCAAGGCGTTGCAATGTGCCATCTGCTATGTGTTGAGCACGTCATTAGTTTTTAATGAGCAGATTCGGACTTGGAAATAACAAGGCTACAGTAGGTTTTTAAATATTGTTTTGTTTTTGTTAGTATACACTACTACCATTACATATATTCAGGTCAATTTTTTCAATCTAGACATATTATATACCATTTTGTGGCAAATTTGACGTAGAATCCGAATCTGCAATAAAAAGTGCCGTATCAAAGAAGCGTTTTTGAGATAAACCCCGAAAACAGGGTAAAAATCGGATTTTTTCGGATTTTCTTTATTTTTAGGTCCTTTATGATTCTATGTGTGGAAAAAATGATGCAAATTGTTGTTAACAATTTAATTTCGAGTTTATATCACTAACTAGATTGTCATATCTCAGAAGCGTTCGTGAGATATGTGCCAAAAACTTACCCAAAAACGGTTAAAAATCAGTTTTGTAGGAGTTTTCCTCAATTTAAGATATTTTACATGTTGCTTTTTGTAACATTCGATTGTTGTTCAATTTTATTAATTTTCGCACCGTATACTGGGCAGTTTAGAATTGAACGCCCCACTTTCCTGCGCAAAAATGTCAAAAAACAGTTGATTCGGGTTAAGAAGGTAGGTAGGGGTAGGATACCGAGCTTTGCGAGGTAGGTAGGAGTATATAGTGGAAGAATACCGAGCTATGCGAGGTAAATAGGGGTAGGATACCGAGCTATGCGAAGTAGGTAGGGGTAGGATACCGAGCTATGCGAGGTAGGTAGGAGGGGTAGGATACCGAGCTATGCGATGTAGGTACTGGTAGGATACCGAGCTATGCGAGGTAAGTAGGAGTACGATACCGAGCTATGCAAGGTAAGTAGGAGTAGGATACCGAGCTATGCGAGGTAAGTAGGAGTAGGATACCGAGCTATGCGAGGTAAGTAGGAGTAGGATACCGAGCTATGCGAGGTAAGTAGGAGTAGGATACCGAGCTATGCGATGTAAGTAGGAGTAGGATACCGAGCAATGAGAGGTGAATAGGGGTAGGCACCGAGATATTCGACGTAGGTAGGGGTAGGACACCGAGCTATTCGACGTAGGTAAAGGTAGGTAACTGAACTCATGCCTCGGATTTTATCGTTGCTGGGCCTCCGGCAAAAGTAAATGGCCCCTGCCCAACTTTTCGTGGCCTCCCCACCAGTCTTGTTTCGATTCCTATGATTGTTTGCTCTTGCCCTACATGTAGTTTGTAAATTTTTACTAGGTATGGCTCTGACTTGATTTTACTCACCATGATTGTTTTACAAGATCTCGTTAGATTAGGTAGCAGAGACTGCAGCCGATTTAAGCCTAATGGACTTCAAGATTTGCAATTTTTCAATTCAATTTAAAAATGGTATTTATTGGAATTGTAGAGCGAAAAAGCTGATTTATCCTAGAATCAGAGGGACTGAGTTAGAAAAGTGACTATTACATGGACACATTAAAACCTTAAAACTCCCTTAAATATGCCTGTTTCTTATTGTTGTTTTTTTGAGAAGTTCTAACGTTGATGTTATCAGCTATCAAAGCTGAGACGCCAAGATTGTACCAATATCTAACGTTTCACTGGCAAATAAATTTCGTTGAAAATGGGGAATTTGGTGTCAAATTTTCCTCCTGATTTTACAAATTAAATTATTGCTTGATTAGATTTTATATCGATTTTCTCTTAAAATTGAGATAAAATCCTAATCTCTTTTATTTATTTTGCAGCCAACGGAAATCTTTTAAATAACCCCCTGAATAAAACCCCATCCCGAAATAAGTCCCCAGCTCGATTATAAAATTACAATTTATACAAAATTTCAGCCTTACCTTGATTAGTTATAAGAAGCAAGAGGACGTAGGGAACGCTTAAAATCCAGCGTAGAAAACAGGTCGAGGGGATCGTCCAAAACGGTACTCTTGATCTCGTCATTTCTCTATTTCTTTTACAGAACTGATGAACTGTTCTTTGTCTTAAATATTGGTCAATTCGCTTAAAATCCTAGGGAAATTTCCACTGTCACTTATTCACGATCAAAGTTAACAAAAATTTAAGTCGTTAAAACAATCCTTCAGCCACTCGTAGCAGAAGAAACGTTCAAGATAGAAGAAGTTCCAATATATGATAACCACTCCATGAAGTTTGTTATTTATTTACCTGAAAACGGATGTTATTGTCACTAAATTTTAATTGTATAATTTAATGAATTAAAGTCCATTAAAAACAATTAAAAGCGCGACGGCATAACTAAAACAGCTAGTCTTGAGTCTTGGAAGGATATGGATTTAGTTTATCCCCTCTTCGGCATGTTGAATGCTGAACTAAATGGGCAGGTTGAAGAATATCCACGGATTCAGAGCTCTGAAAGTCAATAGAAACAATAATAATATTAGTTTAATTAGTCTTGGATTTTGATGAAATTTTAACAAAACCTTTAATGGCTTCCGCACTAAGAAATTCCGATAACCTCCAACCTTCGATAAACTACAGTTGACTTAAGCTAGGTTATTTAAGTTGTCCAATTGATTTTGAACCTCAATTCCTCAGGAAAGTGTAATTAAGGTTATAAAGCCCCATAATCTCATTAACTCCAATCATCAATTATTTCGAGGAGAGTTATGACACGTTTATAATTTAATGCAATATAGCGTGGATTCCATATAGGTAGGGAGATAAATTCCCGAAATAAAATATCACTCTCTGACATACTCCAAAAAATTCCCCATGGGGCGCTTATTTCGGGATCTAGGATGTCTTTAATCAAGTGGTTTCTTTTAATTTTAATTCGACGTTTGACATATTTGACTCTCCTCGTCACGACATATTGATTATCTTTCGCTGACGACATATCGGCAACCCATTTTCGATGCATATATCTCCAAGTATCATTACTCGGTGAGAATATATAATATATTGATATTCATCGCTTCTTGGACTTGGACTACAAATTCAATTACAGGCTGATCAGTAATTGAATTGATACTGAGAACTCCGAGAGGAAACGATGTATATTCTTTAATTTTGCGGAATTTTCCCAGAAAATTACAAGGCTTACAGCTTATGAACCGGCCAGTCCTCTCGACCTTTACAAAATAATTATAAAGCGCTGAAATTTTTGAGATTGAGGGATTCGGGGAATTAAATTAAGTCGTGAAGGAAATGGTTTGAGTTATGGCCCAACTTTCCCTCAACGACTTTGTCAAATGGTCCTGTGGCAATTAAAACTTTAGCCCAAGGCCTCAACTTAAAACTTAACAGCTCTTCAAACTCCAACTCTTTCTCTTTAGCAAGTTTTTATTTCGGATATTAAAGATTCAATATTTCTCTATTCGCCTAATCATTTAGCCTTAAGCAAGTTAAGGGGATTTGCAAAAGCACCTAATTTCCTCAGAATCGTTTCCCATGAACTGCTACTTTATCCTGGAATCAAAGGTATAAAGATTTAGGGACTTGTGGCAAAGTTCTGGCTCTTTCCTTAAGGTTTCGTTTTTAATTGATTAGTTTTAGTTCGGATTTCTCCGTCACTTTGAGTTTAATAGGCAGATCAGAGCGATTTATTTTACATTGAGGGTTATTCGCCGCTTTATTTTGTGCCAAAATACAGTTTTTTTTGTTTTTGTCCTGGAACATGTTTTTGAAAATTCCAGTAATATGGAATTAATTGTAAAAATTGGAATTGAAATGACAATTTTTAATATCCGGAAACCTGATTTCCAATATTGAAGACATTTTGTTTGACAACAATTTAAATCAGATTCGATTTATGTTAACCGTTTAGAATAATTTCAATAATTTCAACTATCGTAGATCATTGAAATCAAATGTTGACAATTTTGGATAAAGCTTAAAAAAGTACAATGCTAAATACAAAATTTCGTAATCGTTACTGGAGGTTGATGCCACTGTTCTATCTTTTTTTTCAAATTAACCTGGATTCAACCCTAAATACGTATTAAAGATCCGTCTATTTTACAGTAAAAAAACATGCTGTTAAAATAAAAAGAACCTCGCTCCAAGACTCCACAACAGAGTTACACTTTTCTAGCTAATAGGAAGCTAAGAAAAACATGCCAAAAGGCCGTTCATTTTGATTTGCAGTGGAAAAAACAGCTCCAAACTTCTCAACTTTCTCCCTAACTAACGAATGTCGACTTCATTAAGAAAAACCAAAGTTAAATCTGGGAGCTGGGAAGTCTGAGCCGTAGGTCTGGAAACTCAAACAGAAAGTTAAGGGATTCGAAATCGGAGGAGGAATGGTAGCCAAGCAAAAGACCACAAGAAATCCTGAAATTCCACCTCCTATAGTGCTTAACTAACCTTCTAAGCCCCTTATTTTATACGAATCCCGGTATAAGTGCCCTGGGGACTTATTTTTAAAACAACTAAATAGTATAGGGGAGTGGGGACTTATTCCGGGGGGACTTATACCGGGATTTACGGTATATCCTCTCTAGGTTTGAATTCGGGAGTCTTAAGCAGTCTGCCGTACATGGCGGATCAACACTATCATCAGCTCTCTCCTCTTTAATAATGTAAAGTTACACTTTTCCTTTGAATCATCTCCTTTTGTGTTAAGATTTAAGAAGCTGGAAATCAAGTTCCTTAAAATAAGGAAAATGTAACGGGAATAGGGAGAGACTTGAAACCGAAATTCCGGGAGGATCCTTGAAACAAAACCGCAGAATGTGCTATATTGTGCAAACTATAGGCGTTAATACTGACTATGAACTGCTTTTGCTTATATCAACCGGCCACAATTAACTTAACGCCTTTGTCTTTTTAATATTAAACAAAATAGATTTAGTTTTCTTTGGCTGATGTACTTTTTTAATAAAATGTTCGATAGTATGGCATATCCTAGCTTTTGCATTTTTTTGTGCATTTTTTGGGGATATTAAAGCGTTTTTCTGCATAGCATATTTTTGAGCTTTTATAGGACATTTGATTGAAAAATATTGACACAGATTTTAAATTCTACATGCACAACGGTTACGTTTTTAATCCTTCGGGTCTATAGGACAATGCTGTCATGATTCAGATTTAAAAACCTCTTGAATAAAAGCCCTTGGGCAACTAAAGGAGAGGAGATGAGGAGTCCTACCACATCCCACCTAATATACTCATATCCGCTCGAGGTTACCAGGAAGTAGGTACATATTCATTAAAAACTTTCATAACAGTATTATTAAACCTCTTCATCTCCGAAAACTTGATATCCTCCAACTCTATTTAAAGTTGAGAGAGAGGGATTGAAAATTAAAGAAAAAATGGTTCAAGACGACGACGACGTCTAGGATTAGGCTATCAACGGAAGACAACCACGAAAACTCCTACGTGGATTTCTTTTTAAGACTTTCTTATAATTTAACCCGTTGGAAACGGGTGTAAGTAAGGGGTGAAAATGAAACTCATACGAAACGGTTGAGACAAAGATTATTTCAAAAACAAGAAAAACAGCTCAGCATGAACTATTTTAATTCGAAATCCGAAAGCGGTTTAAAAAGGCATTGACCGAAGTTCAAAGCGAAGGACGGACAGACAGACAGACTGTTCCCATAAATGAGTTTAAAGTTGTTCCTGGGTGAGAGGAAAGGACAAAAGATTTTTTGAAGGCTTGAAGACTTGAGGGAAAGAAAGGTAAGCCGGATATTATACACGCGATCAAGAGCTTCGTATACTATAACAACCGCCTCTCTAACAGCTTAATTCTTCAAGATTTTTCAAGACTTCACAAGATAAATGCCCTTATTTAAGATTCTTTGGAATTAGCCTCCAGCCAGCTCAAGTCTTCCGTAATTATAATGAGGGTGTGGAGTTGGTCGGGGTGGTACAAGGTTCTTGAGCATTTTGGCAAACATCGGTTTGGGAAAAACATTATGTTAAAAAATTAAAAATCCTGGGCAAATTTTTGAACAATTAAAAAAATCAGGTTGAAGAACAATTCGGCGACATTAGTCCAAAGTCTTCAAGTTCCAATTTAAAATCAAATGTGAAAGATTTCTATAAATTCTGGGTTTTCAGTTATTGCAAAAACATGTGTATCTCTATTTTTTCTAAACATAAATAATTAAAACATTAGTATCTCATTTAATTTCTCAACAAGAGTTAAGTTATAAGGTAGTTGACCATTTTAACACGGAATTATAGTTGACCCATGACATCAATCATCCCTATTTTTAAGCACAATTAATTCCCTAAAATGCTTAATTTCAATCCAACTGTTAAAACTGACTTTAACTTTCATGTTTTGCCACAAAGCACTTTGGCAAATCGGTGTTTTCGCCAAAACGAACTCAGATTTCCGTTGGTGGTTGTTGTCCTGACCTCATCGACTGATGGGTTTTTAGAATATAATCAAATTATATAACTCACAAGTACATATATTCTCATTAAAATGGCATATAACGAGCGTATATATGCATATGTAGCAAAGATCAATAAGAACCCTGACTACTGATGGAATACATTTATTTACCGATGCCAGTCAATACCTCATAATAAACTCCTCGATTCCTACTATAAATGTAATATCCTCCGTCTGAAATGAATATGATTTCCGTAGCACAATGAGCCTTTAGTTAATGAGAACTTGCATAATGGTAACCTAAATTGAAAAATTCGGCTTGACATCGTTCCTGATCTGATTCCAGCTTCAGAAGTTCCTCAACCGAAAAATAAATAAGTCGTCGAAAAAACCGAGCTTCTTAAAAAGGCTTTTAAGGAACTTTCTCTTCAAGCTTTATTAGCAAAAGGATGATGGAATTGTCTTTAAAATACCGATTTACAGCCCCATGGGGTTGTATTTTCTTCGGTACATCCGTTTTTAAAGAATCTCACTTTGCCCCAACCATAGTTTCTAAATTTTGTTTTCGATACATATTGTTTAGAATTTTTCGTCAGATTTATCAATTACATTTCCATGCTGTCAACAATCCCAAACAGTTGAACTCCCCCAAGAACTTGACATCCAAAGTTTATCAGATTTCCGATTTCCGTCATCAATCAAAACGGAAATCGTAATAACAAACAGCTTGAAACTGAAGCTAAAAAAATGTCTTCGGAGGAGCAAGGGATTTTTCATCTTGATCGAGTGTACTTAACAATTTTATGAAATCTCTTCCCGTTCTGTATGTACAGATATAGCGGAGTTTATAGATCCACGATTCACGTCATACTATTATTATTATATGTCGTACTCGTATGTGCTATTTTTATTTCCTTCATCCTAAAATAAAGTACAGAATGTAAAATGCACATGCAGACCATTACTTAGAAAATGAGCTTTATAAATTCGGGGAAAAAATGAAAACAGCTTGTGTTGTTGACTGTGTGCCTTATCATGTGTGTCCCGTTCTTACTGTCTGTAGATATAAAGACAAGTATCAAACTTGCTTTTTTAGAGAAAAAAATGAGGCTCATATTCGAGAGGGATAAATCGCATTTCTTAGGCAATTTTGATATGGACGGGTTCTATATAATAACATAATTTTTCCGAGCTTGTACGATGTGAATATGTCATTCCCCCTAAATAAGCAGCCCCCTTCAATAACTCCCCCAGTTCAGAGGTTTAAACTAAAACTGTTTGCCTTGATTTGCAAATTGCGATTACATCTGCTTGGTTAAAGGTCAAAGGGATGTTAAAATTTGGATTATTGTAAAAAATGTCATAAAAATCGAAAAAATTAAACTATGACAAAAACGTGTGTAAATCAGAGTATTTTTTTATATCTCAACCGCAATATTGACAAAAATGCAATTAGACATCAAACTATTATTTTCATATTGCATTTTTCACCGATTTTAATCTTCAAATTTTAATTTTTCACCCAAACACCCCTCTCAAGACCTGAAATTTCTTCAATTCAGAATTGACTTCAACACATTGATTTCTAATTTTTGTCAAAATTTCCCGAAACATACGGAACAGAACAGAATATACGGAAACACGTGTGGATGATACCGCCTCCAGTCAGCCTCAAGACATTTTTCGCCCTGAAAGGAAAGTTACGACTTTAGCTTCTTTCCTCTCTTGCATATTCATATTTTTACCAATAAAGTCGAGATTTTTTATGTATTCCTCACAGTATCTTTAATAGTAACAATAGGCCGTGCTATAATAATACGACATTATATACTCTCGTCCACAACTTATACTTAAAGCTGATACGAAAATATGAAAAATGAAATAGAACATGCTCTTTTTTACTACGGTCTCTACCTATGTTTTCACAAATCCCCAACTCAGGGGACACAAATACCAGATAAGGAGAGGAAAGTGCATATGAATTCCTAGATTTTTATTTATTTTTGTAAACAACAACTTCAGGATCATGATTTACGATGGAAGATCCAATCATGAATGAGCTCCTTGCCTTGACAGAAACTGTATATTTTGGAACTTGACATGGATTTATCCATAATGTATGAAATCCTAGGCTATTTCTCATGATGGATGAGGTATAATGGATATTTTAATGAATTTATCCCATTTTTTTTAAAAGAATCCTGTTGCGTGTGTATGTCATCAGGAAGGTCAGTTTTTTCTAGTTTTGGGATCGTAAAGGGTAAATGTGTTTACAAACTGTGAAGATCGTAAATAGTTTATTTTTCAAATTCCTACATCGGAATACACGGGGGACTCGTAGGGCTTTTGGGCGTTTTTATTCTCAAGTGAAGGTGAAAGTTCGGGAGATCTTTTGTGGTTTAATGGGCATTCTTTTGGGGTACTTTGATACATGGGTGTGTTGGTTTTGGAGATTGGAGAAAGTATCGTTTAGGAATAAGACGTATTTACAAGTAATGGGAGGATATAGGCAGGTCTTGTTAAATTACAAGATTAGGACTGAGCTGGTTAGAGGAGAGTGGGGTACTGGGGCGATATTTAATTATGGGATTTTTTAATTCTCTTTGTGCCCCCTATAGAGCTTGTCTAGTTTATAGGGGAAAAGTCCGTTTTTCTAGTACAACTACGTACAAAATAGGATTATAAAAGTCTCAGTATTAAATACCGGACTCTTTAACATGTTCGTATGTACCGGACCGGATTCTGTGGGACAGTAGCATCATTTATGGGATGGGGAATTATTCCGGGGCCCAGTAGCCTCTTTTTTGGATGGGGGATTATTCCGGGGGACAGCAGCATCATTTATGGGATGAGGAATTATTGCGGGGGGACAATATGTTTATAAATGTTCGCTAATGATGTCTTCGGGGTGGGGATCTATTCCGGTGGAATATATTTTATCAAATGACTCTAAATTATCAATAGTAACTGATCAAAACTCCAACTTATAGTCGATCTTTGAGAAACTGTCATTTTCATGCCATTTTAGCATTGCTGGGAAGTTATTTGAGGGTTTTATTCTTCTATTGTCCCTCCAAAAGGGTGGGGATTTATTTCGAGGAGGATTAAGTTTCAGGAGAAATCAGTGTCAAATGTATAGATATGCGCAGATTTACACGGCTGACCTCGTTCATAAATACGATGTTCAACAACTCATAGGATAGTAGGGTAAAATCCGCTTTCAGATTGCATATAAAATGTATAAATTATGCTCCTTTGTTACCAGCATTTATAACGAAGTTCAGCTGTAAGTTAGCATAAAGGATATATTATAGCAAGACTGGTAAATTATATACTTTGCAAGTTCTGCATTAAAGTTGATGCTTTTTAATTTCCTCGAAAGTTCCATCTCTTCCTTCCGTTTCTGTATCACTTTTGTGACTAGCTCTTCTTACGACTTGTCTTGTCATCTTCAGCTATCTAAATAATATGTGCATATTTCTGATATTAAAATTCGCAATCTGTCTCTTCATATGGCAGATGTATAATATATGCCAGCTCCTAATAACATCTCTTCTGCAGCTTTGTTGTTCTTTCACTTCGTATATCAAGTTTCAAGGATTTTGAGGTTTGACTTAAGAAGTCCAAATGCGCTCTACTTTTTTAGAGTTTGTAATTAGTTGGGAACATTTTTACGAGCTTGCTACGTATATTATTATCTTGCGTTCTTAGAGGTTTTGATATATCTTCTGGGAGGACTTATAATCTTTGATGGGAGATGAGACTATTCTTTTGAATTCGATTCAGTTGGGGAAAATAGTGGTTGTGATATTGTAAGTTTTAATCCTGTAGGTCTCAGGATTTTTCGCGGTTCTTTGATTTCTCTATTTAAACAACATTGGGGGCGGGAAAAAATGTTAAAAATCCTAACCCAGTTCTAACTTCAAAAGTCGGCTCAAGATCCGCAGATACTGACAATAGTGATAATGCTTAAAACAGAGGAGTATTTTGTTTTGTCCTAGACTAAAATTTCAACCTCCATAACATCTCATTACCGAATTTTACAATAGTTACCTTGAAGTATAAAACACGGGATATAACTCACTTTTACTTCATCCTGTCTTCTAAAAACGGGTTGTATCTTTCACAAAAGACAAAGACACTTTTCTGTCATAAAAGAGTACAAGGAAAAATGAGGATGTAGGTCTTAAAATCATATACATATTCTTATATACGGATGACGTTGTGAGTAAGACAGTGGGATTTGGGAATATATTATTATGACGTTGACATAAGGAGGGATCTCCGTAATAAACTATTTATAGCTTTTACTTAGCAAACGCCATCGTCTTAAAACTCCCAAAAAGAGCGAAAAAATGTTAGAAGTTTCTGACATTTCTGGAAGCAAATTTTTTTAGCCACTTTGCCTACTTTTTACTAAGAATTTTAAATATTCGGGGATTATACGATTATGTCAGCTTCTTGGTTAAATGAAAACTGATCCCTTTAGGACAGGGAGGGACTGAAAAAGTCCAAGAACTAAACACTAGCATCAATAATATACACGTAGGATTTAAGATGAGTTTACCCTTCAAACTCAATAGTCTCATTAGGCCATATAATATTTACATCTTCAAGTTCGTCTTGTGTAGGTGTAATAGTTTCTGTACCTTGTGTTTTGTGTATTGATTTACATTGTGTAGGCTCAAAACAAAAACAAAGTAATTGTGCAATTTGGGACGGTGTTTTTTGGAATGGAATGCCTATTATAGCCTATCAGTTTGCCCTAACGATGTGCATTTACTGACAGATGCTGCTACTCTTTCCTTCGATTTCGGGATCGGGGTGGAGATATAGAAAAACTATTTCCTGTATCAATTATCCCACATATGTTGTACATTTACGCATTACAGTCAATTCGATAAGTCGGGAGTTGTGAAAATGCCTAGGCAATTTAAAAAATTCAACCCAGGGACTATAAGAGCAGATCTTGCAATTCAATTAAATTGTGAACAAAAAACGCATTTTTTTTTAAATATTAAAAATTATGTATCTAGAATCCGGCAGGAAATTAACCGAATAGAAACATAAAATATTTTATCTTCAGGAATAGACTAGTCACCTACGGTTTTCTAGACCATTCGATTTAAAATTAAAAGTGGGAGATGACGTCTTGGACTCGTGAGCACGGTTTAAACAGCAAAAAACCGTTTCAAATGAAACGGTGAAACAAAAACAACACATTTTTCAATATCTCGAGTTAAAAAAAAAATTATAATCAGGTGGTGTAAAATCTTTCGAATTTCTATTCGGTTTAAACCCAAGCAAATGTAGTTTTAACCGTTCGGACGCTGGAGGATAAACGGACGGACGGACAGACAAGGTATTCCCATTAATGTTTTCACCTCTTGATAATGTTGCAAAACGTAGAAAAGGCCGCACTTGTAAACCCGCAATTAAGAGTTAAGTTAAGGACAAGTGTTGGACCTCCTGTCCTCTATAATCGATAAAGTTACGGACTCTATTGTTGTACTGTATGTGTATAGATGATATTACTATACATTTTCCTATGTATTTTTCTAATTTTTTTATCCAACTTTCTCCCTATTGTACTTACAACAAAGGTATTGTACGATTCGTCGTCTTATATTCCTCATTGTACACACGAAGGAACAGAAGGTTAATGTCCTTATGAAGTAGGATTTCCTAGGATCATTTGTACAGTTGTCTTGTAGTAAATGCATTCCTCCTAGGTAGAAATGATATTATTGAATTCCCTTGCATTCAGCTAATTACGTTTAAAATAATTTCAGAGTTGGCAAAGTATAGGTGAATTAAATTATAAATTTGTGGTGTAACTTTTTCCACTCAATAATTTCTATCTAATGTGTCCGCAAAAAATGGGGTCTTGACATCTATATGTGCAATTTTAAAATTGACTACCATTCATAATTTAGTTGTGGAATCGGAATTAAAAGTAACATAAATCCAGAAATTAGTCTAAAAATATATATAATCCCCCTTTTGACCAGATTTTCTTGATTGAACTCCCCTGGGGGTCTTATTTCGGTGTTAAAAGCTAGTATTAGCAAAATCAATTTTTAAAACCTCTCCGGAACTTCTTATAAATCTCTATATTTTGAACTTGCAACTGCCGTATATGCCCTTATATAATTCTATCAAACTAAGAAACAGAATCTAAAAAGAAAGGTCAATGCTCAGAAATATTATGGCATGTCAACTGCAACTGGCCAAAGAACCCGTGAAAGTAATCACTTCATTCTCGTCCACGAATTCCAAGACCCGACCGGGCTTTTGTAAATTGTAAATTGTAAGTGAAAGTTAAAACAAATGCATTTCCTCTCGGAAAAATAAAAAAAAACGGGAGGGGAAAGTTGATATCGTCAAAGGATTTATATTTCTTCCGTCCCTTTCTTCTTATTGTTTCATTTATCATAAATAGGGTTCGTCATACAAACAAAGGGAAGGCCGACACTTGTACTCTTGCAATTCCTAGAGTAGACAAAGGCTTATAAATTTCTACGGAGCTGAATTGAATGGCATGGCATTGATTGTATTTTTTTATTGTCTGCATTCCGTATTAGTATCGAATCGGAGAGTTTGAGAAACATGCTGGAAATTTGAGACACACACGGAGACCAACCGGTTCAAAATCTATCTACTTCTTTACCTTCGGATATAATATACAGCTTTCTAGGGCCTTTCATATCCATGATAATAATATTAACACCCGTTTTTTGGAGTAAAGTGAGATTTTTAGCACCGGAACTTGAGAGTGAAAGTGGTATTGGGTCAATCGGTTTATTTCCTTCAATTCGAGTTTAAAATGTCCCTATGATTTACGTCACCAAATATTTCGTACCAGAAGCATGAAAAACAAGTTAGAATGTTAGAAAACTCGATGTAATCATAATTAAGCGAAAAAACGAAGATTTGGAGAAAATTCAGAAAAAGTTCCCCATTTTTCTGATGTTCCAAAAAATGTGATATGACGAATAATGTGTGGATTTTTACCTCAAAACTCGAATTAAGAACGTAGTGCTGTGCAAGGCCCTAAATCCTTAGCGACAAGCGTCATTTACAAGGTTGGATCACTTACCTTTACGAAATTCTCCTCACTTGTTGGGGATTTGCTTTAAAATTCATATCTCCAAATCCCTCTGACACAATAAATTGAGGGTGGTGTCAAAAATTAGATAAATGTCTCAGGTACAGCTCAACAAATTGGTGTTCCAAAAATAGGTATAGGTGACCCGTGGGGGTTTTTTGAAGTGGTCCTATTTAAACGTTGCTAAGGGGATTGCCCTATCCTCCATAATAACAAATCCCGTAGAAGTGAGGAGAATTTTTTAAAGGCAAGTGATCCAACCTTGTAAATGAATCTTTGTCGCTAAGGATTCAGGGCCTTGGTGCTGTGATTAATGGCTGGCTCTTTGTCTCTCAACTAAATCCTAGGCTCAATATTTCGAAATTTCCAACAAACCTAGACACAATCAATTTGAAATTGTTTCTTTTTCTACGCCAATTTCCCCTTTTCCTGACCTACTAAATTACTCACATCATAGCATAGATTTGGGGTTCACTTTAATGAAAAACTTGAAATTAAGTCCAAAAACAATATCTTTTCTGAACGGTCCATAGAAGAAGACTGTTACAATTTCACTTTCCCTATTGTTTTGAATGGAAGAAGTAGAGAGGTGGAAAACAGATGTTGGTATGGATGTTGACTAACAATACGATATTGAACTTCCATATCCCAAGAATCGGAGGGGGTTTGTGACAAGCCCAAACTGAAGGAAAAACACAAGAAATTCTTCCTCTCCGATTTTGTTTCTACGATGTTTTCGGAGTATAAATCTACGGGCTGGTGAATCCTATACTTTATATGTAGAATTGTAGGGATGTGGATGTAAGTAAATGTATTTCTCTCTAAGAGATTCCCTGATTGGCTGAAATTTCGGGGAAATCGGTAAACTTTTCCCGTAAAATTGACGGGATTCCGTGTGTCCCTCGCTCCGTGATAATCCCCGTCTCAAGTGACAGTTGCATCTGATGAATTGGCGGAATCAAAGCGAAGTAAGATGGGAAACCGATGAAAAGATACATATATTTTATAGTAGTAAGTAAGTTGGCCTGTCAAGGGCTACATGAAACTAATTGTTGCAGATGAATTGTAACTTGAGTCTTTACGCGTTGAGTTGACCTCCGTGACCTAAGATTTGAAGAATTAGGAGAGGTTGCATGAGGACTCAATATTTGATATGCAGATTACGACCTAAAATCAAAAGTTGCGGAATTTGAATACATCTACAAGTAAAAACAATTTTTTTTTTATTAAACCCTAATTTTAATGCTGAAAAAATTCTCGAGAAAAATTGAAAGTTGAATTAAAATTGAAAACGAGCACAAAAATAAGTAATTGAAGGGTCAAAAAACCTTATATTTTGGCTTAAATTTAGTCTATTTAAAAATGCTTACATTAACATTTCCTCTCTTCTGATAAAGACAGTCTCTAAAGATAACAGCACATTACGTTTAAGCCAATTAGGAATACTCATAGAAGCCTATGGGCAGACTATATCTAGCTTAATTCTCTAAAAATTTATTTGTCTTTGAATTTCAGCCTGGATTTAAATTGCAACTGTAAGTGAATTTACAACAACTGGATATTCTCCACATACAAAACTAACCATAATAGTTTTTTCGGAAATCTTGTTTTTTAACCTTTTCAAATTTCAAAACATCTCAAACAATAAAACCGAAAAATAATCCCCGATTTCTTCGGGGCAAAAATACACTTAATCCAAGTTCAACCAGTCACCCTGACTTGTTTTTGTTTTATAATCCATCTCTTTTCTGATCCTCAACTCTTAAAGACCCTCCGAATCTGTTCAGTAGTAGCTCTTAAAACCCGAAAAATCCAGCTACGAACCTAGGATTTTTTTCTAAAAAAAGCCCTGGAAACTTTAATCCCTAGAAACTTTGAAAGGTTTTACCAAGAGCACGTGGAATGTTTGAGTAATTAAGAACCTTCATCTAAATTCATTCAAACCACATCGATCCAGCATCCGGCCAAAGAGAAAGTCCATTAGAATAGCCTCCCTGCGGAATAAACCAAACTTTCCCCAGTTCTTAGAACTACAAACTCAAGAAACTATATTCAGACAGGGAAATATGTATCTACTTTTGATTCCGAACTTTTTCCCCCTTTCGCAGGAAATAGAAGTTATATGTAAACTGTCACCGTATTCAACAATTTATAAATCTATCTTTAGTGGAGGAAATGCCGGGATCCTGCAATAGTTAAGGTTTTTATTTTTATATATCGAGGGACCTGACGATGAACTCCCAGCCCTGAACCGTCGCAACCAGACGAGAGGGAATAGGACGGAGTTGACAGTTTAAAATTACAATGCAACAGTCGGCACTGTCACTTTCAATACGAAATATAAATATATGTAAATGTAATGTATTTTATAGAGTTAGTAAAGACTTTAGATAGGGATTAGGGATGTCCCGTGTAGTGTCCCGTACTGCATAAACATTTATAATTTAAATTAAAAAAAAAAATTACTGTCAAAATATCTAGATAACCTCTGGTAATTTCTGTACCCATCATACCCAATATGGACATCATAGTGTAAAAAATCGTATAATTAACGAATAATCAAGTCCTATAATATATTATGCTCTTTTTATTTGACTGATAATTTAAAGTTTTAGACACGAACCTTAAATGTATCATAGACCCCCCGTAATAAATCCCCATCCCCAAAATAAACCTTCTTCTTCAAGGGGGGTTTAAAGAAAACCTACCCAGGGACTTATTTTTATATAAAATGATTTTAATTAGCATTTACAATAGTTCATGATTTAAGTATCTAAGAATTGATATAAAAACGCCGGAATAACTTAAAAATAAGGCAAATCGATAGAGAAAAAACAGTTTTAAATGGGCTCTGTACAACCCTATTTATGGATGGATGGGCCTGGTTCATAATATTAAAAAATCTAAATTCAAATCCACCCACGTTCACCTTTATTCAACTACTATTTATAAGTAGAAAAAAGAGCTCTTTTGAGGAAACTTTTAAAGAATATTAGATTACTTTCCTGTTACGAGAAGATGTGTAACATTTACAAATGAACATCTCATCATCATTGCATCATATCTTCCTATCATTGTCCCTTTCTCCGTCGTTCAACTCCTTACAAAAAGGACGGGGAGAGTGATATAAATTAATAACTTTTCAGGAGTTGGTTTTAAAGAATCAGAATAGTTAGGTATTTGGTATATAATAATATTCTGAAAAATATGGAATATTATGGAAATAGAAAAGTTCTTTCTCCTGTTTTTCTCGGGGAAAGTATTTTCAATGCGGCAGTCATTTATTTAACAACAAAAAAGTTTCTGATTTTATAAGATTCAACAATTCGGAAAGTAAGATCTTTTTATCTTTAGATTGTGTACGTAGTTTAGATACAGTCGGCGCTTTTTATAAGCTTTCAGCTTCAGTTTTTAGAGTATGTAGAATTTTATTTTTTAATGTCTTCAAGCAGATATTAAAATCTACAGTCACAGTGTGCAGTCTTATAGAGCCCGAGTCAGGATGCTTCAATTTGACTGTATAATACATAAGTGTCCCAAATTTCAAGTCGATCGGTCTTGCCGTTTGGCCCCTAGCGTGTCACGGACAGACGGACGGACTGACTGACATGATTAAATAAGCCCTGACTCACAATGACTAAAAATTCACAAAAAATCTCAATTTTAAGAATAACGTTCCTAATGTACCTCAACAGGGAAGTTTATCAGGGTGTAATAAGTGAATTGCTTGAAAAAATTATTTTTTTATTAGTTCCGGCAGCTTAAAATATGAAAATTGTAAATTTGAACATGGTCAACATCAATTTGAGCAACTAATTTTTAGATTTTTATTGCCTTTAAGAATTGCAGATTTCAAGCAATTCACTGATTTCACCCTGAAAACTTCCCTGGTCAGTTCCTTATACAGAGCGTTGACAGTATCCGATGTTTGTATACCGGGTATAATACAGAAAACCTCCTATTTCCGAGACATTTCAGCAAAAAGTTGAAGGACTTGAAAAACTCTCTCTGAACCCATGAAATGAGGTATAACTGATTCCATTCTGTTCAATGTCTTCCGGATGATTTGGCCGCAAAAGAAAGTTCGACATATGTTTTTTCGGTTAGGATTTTTGAGCAAAAAAACCTATGAATAATAACGGATTTTTTTTCAACTCTTTTTGGAGATATACAGTTTAGATAGGTAGTAATTTAGCTATGGTAGTGTTATGCTTATATATTTAGTTAAGATTATTATTGGCATTGGTTGAGAAAGTGGTGGTAGTGGTGGTGGTAAATGGTAATGGATTTAGCAGTAGATTCTAGCAGATCCGGTTATTTTTTAGACTCGGGTTCGAGGCTTCTAACTGGCCTTTGTTATTCTCGTCATTCGACATCGCTTTCTCTCTCCTTGAGATTGGGATAATATTCCGAAGAGTTGGGATCGATTTTAGGTTATTTTGGAATTAGATTTGCGGATTGAGACTCGAGTGGTTCATTTTTCAAAGTTTTGGGTCGTGGAACAGAGAGGAGTTTTGTTGGATTTCCGCAAGCTCATTTCAACAAGATTTTTGACAAGTTTTTATGCAGAGGATTTAGTTATTTATTGAGAGAAAGGGAACTATTTCTGCGAAAGAAGATACAGAATAAATACTGATAGTTTGGTCTATCTATAGTAGTTAGTGCTTTCCATACGAAAATATTTCGCATTTGGTTACTAGTAATTAACAAAAGAATAAGAGAAATGATGGTGGTTCGCTTAGGATGTTTTTTAGTACATATATATTTTCTAACTTTTGAAACCTAGAAGTAAGTTTTTTTAAATCTGGCTATTGACGATAGAAATCATGAAATCGTTCATAAAAATGTAATGAATTCATTTATGTTAACGAAAATTTGTCACCAGATATAAGTCATGCCAAACGATATTTTAAACTACATAATTAAACAAAATCTATGACTAATGACTTTGTATTTAGTAATGTTTGAGATGACTTAGGTCGTGGTCTTTAATGGTATACGATTATTACGACTTATTCCTTGAACCTATAATTTCATGGTTTATTTCTTTTTTGCCTAAATCCTAAGTTAAGGTTAAAATCCGAGTTTTTAAAAACCTTTAAATATCACTATTCGTATTTTTTACACGGCCTTAATTAACTGCTCCAGTTAGTGGGCTACTTTTAGGCTCTTAATCCGAAATCCTCGGAACGAAGGAACCTTCTCGCCTTATCCTCGCAAGTGCCTAACTTTACGATATGACATACAAAACATAGGCGGAGAAGGCCCTTGGATCTCTTGGACCAAGACGGAGGAGTCGGGCGTCAAATCTGCAGATATATTCGGATATTCATATGGAGTAGGAGGAAGAAGCAGAGGCTTATGCAATTTCAGTTAATGACGCAACTCTGACCAAGTAACAATGGGACTGAATCTCGAAGCCTTTGGAGAAGTCTCCCTTCTTCTGTCTCAAAGCCCTTTTCAGTATCCTGGAGAACAAGGGAACATTTTCAGTTGTACATCGAAATTCGACATGAAAATCGCCGTGGTTATGTAAGTGTTCCCACTAGGAATGTATTTTTTAATTTTAAAATTGGTGGGGATGTATTTCGGGGTGGGGAACTAAAAGGGGTTAGAACGGCTGGATTTTATCAATTGGTTCCAATCAAGACTCGAATTTAATTTTGATCTTACATAGCGATTGAATATGTAGGGTTTTAGGGGGTTTATTTTGAGGGCTAATAGGTGGGGATATTAATTTCTTAATCTTAATTTAAATTTACGGGTCGACGTGTTTCCATAAAAAAATGCTCAAGAAGCATATCTATCTTTCCAAATACGGATCTTCATTTTACACTCAAAATAAAATGTTAGTGAATTTTTTTAAATTGGACTCGTTCCATGTATTTTTTTATAACATGTAACTAAAATATGGCTCTAAAAATGAAGGGAAAGTGATTTGATAAAAAATCTGACTTTCCCTACTGGATTCATAACCCTGATTTCTGCAAAAATCTCAGAAACAGTCCATTTTATTTACAGATTTCAATTTTCAATCCGTGAAGTTCCATTCTATTTCAAGACTTCCTCGAATATTCCTCTCCAGGATCTGGAAAGGGAAATGCGAAAAGTAATCGTAGAAGTAGTAGGGAAAGTTGGCCAGTTTGTGCGAATTTCAACTCATCATTGAGAGAAAGTAAAGCACAACAGATTTGGCAGATGATGTAACTCATTTCCTGTGCCGAATGGGGGACTTTGTAAAATAAAATCTAAGTCATCAAACACAACTATATCTATATGTTTCTAGAGTTTACGACGATGACTTACGACTCTCTATAGTACGTATATAAGTAATCTAATAATACATACAAAAAAACGGATAATCTTGTGCTATATTTAACGTTATGCTGACTACAATCTACAATGACCTATTTATATATTTCCCAAGCATCCTTTGCCCTAATTGTAAGACTATGATGGGAAGAACCTCCTAAAAAACCGAATTCTCCAGCCGAACTTCCAACTGTTTTGAGTCTCATATGAATATCCTTGGGAAACAGGAAGAAGATTGAGGGCTTGGTGGCAGTAAGTGGTGCTAGTTTAGTTGTTTGGACTAATGGCAGAAATTGTCTTCAGTTCTGTGTTTCTTGTAGTTTGGAGTTGAATTTTCCCGGCACTTACTTAGCGTCCTATCTGCAATTTAACAGAACTACTTGGGGTTATAGTTTTACCCCGTTGGAAACCCCCGTACGATCCGTGTCGTTTGCCATCACAACCAGCGCCATCTCGACGCTGATTTGCAGAGACTTCCACCATCTTATGTACTGCGACGCACCTAGTGTTTCCATCGACGCTTCAACGCAGCGTCCTTTTTAACGCCACTGATCGCAAGAGTCCGAACAACACTGTACCCCAGGTGGTCACCAGTCCACTACCTCGATAAACCGTCAAGATAAGATAACCTCATTAAACGCTGCGGTTCGTTGTACCCAACCGCCCAGACACATCTATTAAATCCATCGGAACATGAAGTATGAAGAGGCTGATAAAATTAATACAGCAGAAACTTTTACCCCACTTTTACCCAGTTGTATATTATATGATTATCAGTTTTTGCTTAAAGTACCCCAACGGGCCCTGAGTTGTTGTTATCGGGGTACAAAATCAAGAGAAGGGAGACGATGTGCCCGAACTTGTCTTTGTGTATGAGGAAATGCGTCTGTTTTCTGTCTCCTCAATTTATCCCGACTTCCTCTAAAAAGTTTCCAAAATCCTTCTAAAAAGTTTTTAGGGCAAGACGTATAAAATATGATGGGAACTCCTATTTCGTATACTTATTGTCCCGGAATAAGTTTCGTTTACAACAGGATTTTGAGAGCCTGTCGTTGGAACTTTATAATTAATACAGGATAAAAAATGTGGGTTAGTTGGTAATTTTATTTAGTCTGTGTTTGTAATAAATTAAGAGTTAATCGGCGCAAGTGAATTGTCGAGAGTTCGGGGACCCGTTTTTATCAGTTTGAAAACGGTGTTAGTTTGAGGAAAAAAAATCGAAATTTTGTACTTTAATTATAGTTAAGGATCCTTTAATGAATTCCAGCAAGAATATTTTTTCGATTGAAATAGCAGATCCGTAATGCCAAACCGAGTAAATATGAATGATAATGAATCCGTAATAAGAGTTAGGTAAATTGACATAACCTATCTTAAGCTACTAGTTTATTTGTAATTAAATTAAATATGAATTTATACTCTTCGATATCTAATTTCTTTGAACCAGTTCTGAAGTTCTTGATTTTTTTAAACCTGTACACATCTGCTGGAAGTTCATAATTTAGGCTTTAAAGTCTAATGACCACCACCACCGGCATTTACTTTAGATACAGTATAGCTTTCAAGTTTCGAGCTAGATTCGTAATTTCGAGGAGCCAGATGAGGTTGTAACAATTAGAACTTTAAGTCCCTGATATTTCAGATTCCTCCCCGGTCCGAATTTTGAAGGTAAAAACTTTTTAATGAAGATTATTATGATTCATGATACCTGACGGGTGGAAGTTTTGCTACAGACTCAAAAATAAACTCACCAACTAACTCCTACGATTAATATTATTATTGACTTATGTATTTATCTCTATCGATTCAATTACACTTGATAGCAAACCGATTTATATGTGCATTGAGATTGAGATTGAGGCTCAATATCGGGCAGCTCTTTCAGTCAGTCTTTAATGAAGTTTGCTAATTTTAATCAAAAATTTCAACAGATTAATACTTTTCTCGGTCTAAGTTTTGTAATTATTTCTCTAAAGTAGTCCAAGGTAATCAATTCCCTTTAGTTATTAAGGGGTAAAACTACTTAAATTGGAAACATTCGATCCCTCCGTGGTCTAAACTTTTACTACGTTTTCGAAGGGCTACTAGCACAGTGAGTTAGAATTTGGGTCAAATCGCTTCTCTGCGTCACAAAGAAATCGAAACCACAAATATAAACCCTCTAAAAAATGTTGCGGTTGCATTTAGATTTGCATGCCATAGTAATTAAGAAAACACCCGAAAAACAGGATTTCATCCGATTTTCGGGGTTTATGTCAAAAACGATTCAAGGTCACATCGGTTTTTATTGCAGATTTTAAATCCATTTCCAATTAACGAGAAAAAATTCTATCAAGTTGGCTTAAATATTCTGATAAACTCGATAAAAAGTTAATATAAAGGGCACTGCCCCATATTGTCATAATGAATACTTAAATGCATTAAAGCTAGTGTTAATAGCGATAAACCTCGTTTCCTCGAACAATGCAGTTATTTCTAAAACCAATTAAATAACCAAGCCGATAAAAAATAGAGTATACAAAACCCAATCAAAGTGATTTAAATTTTAAACTCCCAACTCCTGTTCCAAAACCTGTCAAGTCCATTAATAAAAACCAATCCCATCAAAACTGCTATCACCATATCCACGATTAATAATGCAAGGATTCGAAATGTAGGGTAGTTTGATTGGACCATCAATTAAATATTTAAAAACTTAATTAATCGAGATGCAAGCTAAAAATAGGTCAAAGCTCAAACCTATTATCACATCGTAAATGCATTTATCTGCTGAAACAATGCCTGTATTTGTAGATAATTAAAACTTTGGCCCAAAAACTGGGTAAATACGGAAGGACTAAAGGTTCGTTATTTATTCCTCTGTTCAATGCACCATGAAATATATAATCTATTGTAGTAAACTAAAGGCCCTTCAATTCCTATAATATTAAACAATCTATATGGAAGCAGAAACAAATTAGTTAATTACATTTAATTACTTTCCCTTGATCCCATTCCCTACTCCATATATCCATCAATTCGATTATCTATTTGGATGTTGTAAAATACATCCCAGTTCCAAATGCAAATAATCCGCAACACTATTTCAGCAGATGACAGAGAAGGGCTATAAATATAAAGTAGAGCAATTCCTGCCTTTTATTATTATTAGAGATGGAATCTCCCGAAAACAGAACTCCTACTAGACCTGATTTACTTGACTGGAATTCCTAAAATTCCCAAAGCCAATTCGCCAATTTGCAATCCAATCTATCTGTATAATCTGGACTGAGATCTGGGAGGGATATGTACCATAGGGAATGTAGTTGGATTTGGAAATAGAATACCGTGGGGACTTATTTAGGGCCAGAAATCAATTAAGGTGGAGAACCATTTAGGGCTGAGACAAAGAGGGATATGGTTTGAGGAATTATTACGAGTGAGCCGTAACTTGGGTTGGGGAATTATTTAGGGGTATTGACGAGGTATGGCTTTAGGATGGGAATTTATTTAGGGTTGAAATGAGGATTAAGGTGGGGAGATTAGGTTCTGGGACTGTTATTCAGATTGGTAATTTATTGGTATGAGGAGTTATTCCGGGATTTAGAGTAGTTTCCAAACTATTCAGTGCTAGCAGTTACTCGTGTTGGGGAACTATTTAGGGTGATTGATGAGGTATTTATTGGTTTAAGATGGGTATTTTTTAATGGTTGAAATATATTTAGATTAATAAGGTCGAAAATCCGTAATGTTATTTGAGGTGGGGAGTTAATTTGACTTAGGAATTGTTTGTGAGACTGGGAATTTATTGATATGGGGACTTATTCCGGGAATTAGAGTACTTTCCCAACTCCCAGGTAAAGAGTTATTGAATTTTGCGGATTTGCAACTTCCAACGTTCTATTACGGAGTCAAGAGTCATCCCGAATTACATCCTGTAGTTCGGAATTTTACTTTTCCACAACTTTGCAATTTAGCTTGAATTTAGGGCCAGAGTTTACACAAAGAACTAATGGAATTGGCATGTTCTGTTATTGCGAAACCATTTCTGTCCTTAGCTGAAGGATGGATTGAGGTTGTCAGAATGTCAGTATCATCTGGATTCTGAACTGTAGAGGATACTCAGGTACTCAGGTGGTACTACGTACCGGTACCACCACTACCCTTGTAGTTTTAGTCCAAATTAGTAGTCAGTCTGGGACAGTTAGAACTTAGAACCATTTTAGTGGTTTGACTCCAACAACTGCATTATAAATATTGACATGAATCTAGAGACAGGGCCACTTTTCTAACTTTTGCTTTTTCGAACGAATTGTAGAAGCTCAAGGGATTTTAATGCTTTTTCTGGATCCCTCTGACTCGTGACCTCTGCTTTATTAATCATCATGTGAATTGATAGGAATTCTGTCTCTTGGGTTTAAAGGTGAGACGTAATTGATCGGGTATCGATCGAAATGGAAACATCATTTAGAATTAATTAATGAACGATTTAATTGATAGCTATAGAAGGCTTTTGTACATTTTTGCATGATTTAAAAAATATTTTAATACAGATAAACAGTCCCTCAATTGAGAACAAGCTGTATGTTTTCGATATTCTTCGTCGAAAATTGTAGGTTTTTTCTGCTTTTGAAATGTTCGGATTGTTTGTTACTGTCGGTGACACTTATGGAGCTACACTATTCAATTTAATTGCATGAAATACATCCCTCTTCATCTATTTTACTTTAAAACTCTACAAAATAAAACCTCTAAAAATTCATAGTGTCATGTCAACACGTCCACTCTCAGCTCACTTACATGCGACCAAGGACGTTTGAAATATATAGACTCAAAGACTCAAACGCACAAGAGAAGTAAATCCAATATTCAGAGACATTTAAAAAAATCGAGGATCGGATCTGAGGACGTGACACTGACAAGAAACTGGGACAGCAAAGGCCCGAGTCTCCTCTCTCTCTGACGACGAGTCTCTTCATCATTAACGTCAACATTCAACTTTCGACATCATCATGCGGACATGAACTTTGAGGATTTTCAACAATCCATTCAATATATTCGGTGCCCAAGATCACAGAGTCGTTCTGTCCTTGTACTGTTTAGTTTCAGGGAACGTGACAAATATACCCGGGATTTTGCCTGAAAAATTTCCTAGAAAATGTCCAAAATTAAACCAAATCAAGTCCCCACCTCCTAAATAACTCCCCCGTGAAAATTCCAACTCGAGTAAAATCTCATGTGGCAGAGACCACAATGTCACAAAAATTCCGTGTATTTAAACCTAAATAAGTCCCCGTTCTTAAAATATGTATCCAAAAACTCCTGAAAACATCCAAATGTTCCACCTAAATAAGTCCCCATCCTTAAAATCTGACTGCAAAAGTTTCCCAAAACATGCATATCACACCTATATAAATCCACATCCTTAAAATCTGCCTCTAAAAATTGCTCAAAACATCCATTTATACCACACCTAAATAAGTCCCCATCCTTAAAATCTGCCTCCAACAATTCCCCAAAACTTCTACATGTCACACCTAAATAAGTCCCCAACCTGAATACAACCCTCTGAATCTACTCAAAAGTCCTCCCTATTGGGGTCTTATTTCAAGAGCCACATAGCAGTTTGTCAACTGAATTATCATTCAATTTGTCCCATTTGTCGTCAGGACATTTTCAGAGCCTTATCCACCCGACATATTATTATTTGTCGCATAATCCTCCGACTCTCCAAGTTCCCATCTTCTATCGTCTCCAACTCTTGAGAACTTTGTTTTTTACAAGCCTACACCCTCGTAGAATTAGAATGATCTGAAAGAGGTCTAAATAAACCGATGTAACGGGTGTAACCAAGTGTTGAAAATATAACGATAAACAAACTAAATCTCAATTTCCCCGAAAATCCGGGTACTGCACCCTGGTGTCAGTGGGAGTGGTCCCGTATTCGTCAAAGATGTTCTATTACTCATGGAAATCGTTTAAACCCCATATCTCAATTTCCCCGAAAATCCGGGTACTGCACCCTGGTGTCAGTGGGAGTGGTCCCGTATTCGTCAAAGATGTTCTATTACTCATGGGAATCGTTTCAACCCCAAATCTCAATTTCCCCGAAAATCCGGGTACTGCACCCTGGTGTCAGTGGGAGTGGTCCCGTATACGTCAAAGATGTTCTATTACTCATGGGAATCGTTTAAACTCCATATCTCAATTTCCCCGAAAATCCGGGTACTGCACCCTGGTGTCAGTGGGAGTGGTCCCGTATTCGTCAAAGATGTTCTATTACTCATGGAAATCGTTTAAACCCCATATCTCAATTTCCCCGAAAATCCGGGTACTGCACCCTGGTGTCAGTGGGAGTGGTCCCGTATTCGTCAAAGATGTTCTATTACTCATGGAAATCGTTTAAACCCCATATCTCAATTTCCCCGAAAATCCGGGTACTGCACCCTGGTGTCAGTGGGAGTGGTCCCGTATTCGTCAAAGATGTTCTATTACTCATGGAAATCGTTTAAACCCCATATCTCAATTTCCCCGAAAATCCGGGTACTGCACCCTGGTGTCAGTGGGAGTGGTCCCGTATTCGTCAAAGATGTTCTATTACTCATGGAAATCGTTTAAACCCCATATCTCAATTTCCCCGAAAATCCGGGTACTGCACCCTGGTGTCAGTGGGAGTGGTCCCGTATTCGTCAAAGATGTTCTATTACTCATGGGAATCGTTTCAACCCCAAATCTCAATTTCCCCGAAAATCCGGGTACTGCACCCTGGTGTCAGTGGGAGTGGTCCCGTATTCGTCAAAGATGTTCTATTACTCATGGGAATCGTTTCAACCCCAAATCTCAATTTCCCCAAAAATCCCAGGTTTCGCACTCTGAAATGTAGGTTCAGGGCATTATCATGTATAGATGATAGACATAGAGTGTAATGTAAACTACCTAAGCGTCAGTTTTAAAATGAGTAAGAGCTCTATCCTGGCGTTGGACTCCTACATATCACTATTCTGTTTGATTTAATGGTTTGTTTTGGGGTTTAATTGATGGGGGGCAGGGGGTGTGACCGATTTGACCCAAGTTCGAACTTAGCCTCACTCTTGAGCCAAGGAACAAGTGTACAAAATTTGGTGACCGTAGGTCCAGCCGTTCTCCAGTTATCGCTCGGACAGACGGACAGACGGACAGACGGACGGACGGACAGACGGACGGACGGACAGACGGACAGACGGACAGACGGACTGGTCATTCGCATAAAGTGTTTTCAACACTTAATAAGGGGATGACTTGAGTTAGGATGTTGACTAAAGGAAGGACTAGATTATGAAGAGCTGGAGAAAAGACAGAAGAGGCTCATCGTTCTTTGTAAATAAACAAATGTATTTTGTAAATGTACGGCGAAGGGGAAACAAATGCATTCACTATTCACCAGTTCATTTCAGCGTTTCAAGTCCTCAGAGAGATCTCTTTTCACTTCAGTTTAGGAGCCCAGACTTTTGTTGGCTTTTGAAACAGATGAACCCGACTTTCTACTCCATTATAATGCAAAGCTACGTTAGAATTTAGAATACACTAAAATATGAACTACCGGTTGGTCTGGAATAATTCCCCAGGGGGACTTGTTCCGGGATGTAGTTCTTTTCGATTAAAAGTTCTCGTTTGGTTAAAAATTCATATTTAGGCATTTTTCTAGCACCTATTGAGTACCGGATTGTTGGAATAATTAATTGGTATACTGATAAAAATTCAAAATTCAAATAATATACTGGGGACTTATTTCGGGGCTGCCAATTTCTGGTTTGCTCTGACTGTAAATAATTGTGGTGTTTCTAGGTTTTAAATGGAATTACAGGAAAATAAAATTTTGATCCAAGTATACAGATATCGAGGTCTGTCTTCCAAATCATTGATAAACAAACGCTTTTAACAAATTAACTCATGCCCTTCCGGTAGGAAAACTTCAAAAAATGCTTCTGTTCTAATAAAAAGATGGGGACTTATTCCGGGGATCCTATTTTCTTAAATCCCACCTTCAAACTGGGGACTTATTGAGGGAGCTTTTCTGGTGGTATTTTGATAGTGCCAGTGTGGGTACAAGTGACTATGTAACTTTGAAAGGAGTTGTAGGCTGAAGTTGATTCATCCCTAACACTCAACACTAGGGAGGAAAGAAAGGCTCCTCTGTCACAGTCACCATGAAACATGACATGACAAACAAGCTCTTTCTGGCCTGACTTTCACTAAATGTCCCCTCTGCCTATTCCGCTATCATCTTCCTCGCTTTTAGATTATATTTATAAATTATATGGGTTTCAGCAGAATTTACAATCCTCGACGATTTTAGATTTCTGGGCCTCTACTGCAGTTGCAGAATGGATCTGCTTGAGTTTATCCCGTCGGAAGTTAGAACCAGGAACAGTCAGAGGAGCAGTTTCATTTACTTTAAATGTTGGAGACAAGAGACTAGTTTTGTGCACGGAGGAAGCAGCATTTCTGAACGAGACAATTCTTAATGGGATCACAAGCAAATAAGCACAACTCCGGCTAGATTCACTCCACTTTCCCTCTCCGATGTTAATTAATTGTTCTAGTCCTTATTCTGGACGTGCTAGAGTGCTAGGGTTATTTAGACGGATGTATCGGAGTAGTCTAGAAGACCCCGGAATAAATGCCTGTTTTTGAGAGACTTTAGATTTAAATGTCGATCTTACTCGACTTGGAATTAGGGTGCAATGATAACTAGATCCGATCTAACGTCATTAAATTTCATGTTTAAGACGTTTATACAAAATTCTTTCACATTTCCCCAATCATAGAGTGTGATTATAGACATCGTTGTATAACACCTTTCCAATGATATAACAACATGTAGGGGATGCAAGAATTGTGACCTTTGACCTTACTCACCGTCGTTGACCTACATGGTCGCCAAAAAACGATATTTTGAAAAAAAATTCAAAATTTTAAACCAATAGATCACAAATTGACGGACCGATCTTTAATAAGCCAGTTTCGAAATTAAAAAACGATAAATGATATGCAAAAAAACCAAGGTAGATTCTCGAATTTCTCAAAACAAGGGACGAAAATCCCCTTCCAGACAGCTCGTACAAAATACTATAATCTACACATTTACTTAAGTATTTAATTTAGAAGCCAAACTTTCACTCCCAACTTAATCCCGGTGAAGTTATAAACTCGTTTACAAGTCTAATATACCCTCTCTATTCACAAGCCGGGTTGTTGTTCCTTTCCTAGTACATAATATCCATATCAATGAAAGTATTATTATATCTATTAATACTACAATATATAATAATAGTAATAATAATAATAAAATAATAGCTAAAGAGGCAAGAGAAAGCAGAGACGAAAGTTAGGACACAAGTCTTACTTAAACCCTCCTCTAAAGTTTGTTTTGAAAACAGGTCAAATTGTATTATATCAAATTACTGTTTACACCCCAACAATAAGTAAGGAAACTTGCCTTTCTGGCTGAGTACCAATTCATTAAAATTTACACATTTCACTTATTATATATATTTTGCAGTCCTAATAGTGTCGTTCTTGTAGTAATTTTTAATTTTTAAATATTTAAATAAATATACCACCATTTTGATGTACAAGCCACTCCGATTGTGTTCAAGACTCATAAATTAAAGGAAAAAATACAGCTTCAGATGAACAGAATTGATTTTTATTAAAAACTCATGCCATACACCAATCTTTGGATTTTTTTCCACCCCGAAATAGAGCCCCACCCTTTCATGGGCCTTGAAATGATTCAACTACATGTGGTTCTGCATTGATCAAGATTTACAGTAATAATATTATTATATAATACGGGACAGACGACAAACAAAAACAAGAATTACCTTCGGAAATCAATAACGGAAACGCAAATTAAGCGGAACATCCGCAAGAACCGGATTCATTATTTAAGACGGTTAGGAATTGGATTATTGAGCTCCGTATCCTGGTTTATGTTTAATTGGCTCAATTACGATATTACCAAGGAAAGTCGCAATTAGAAGCCTTCGAGACATTTTAAGATTCGGTTTCAGGGCCGGTGTGGATTTCATGAAATTACATGATTCTACATGAAACTCTGCTCAGTCTCACCAGTCCCCATGTTACAGAGACAAAGTCAATAAATTTTAATTATGATCTTCTCAAGGACTTACTTCCTCATGTGTCTCATATTCCCGCACTAATGATGTTAAGATTTCAGGATTAAAAGGAACGGCTTCTCCGGATTTACCTCATTAAATTAAGTGGAGTGCAAAATGCAAATGATATCCCTTGTGAATTCATAATTCTGCTGTAAGTAGAAATGTGATGGAGGCTAATGAAAATGATGATGTGGTCGTTGGTTAAAATCGAAATAATTTCGCAACAATTCCACGAACATTTTGGAATATATCAGGTAACATTTCGTACCAAAATACCGAAACCCCCCGAAATAACTCCCCACCTCTAGTCTACTACCCAGCCTCATTTTTATGCAGAAACATCCACAGCTCAAAAACAAACACCCATTAAACATTAAACGGTACATTACATAACTCCCAAACCTTTAATTACAATCATTAACCAATTACCCCAACGAGTTGTCATATTTTTTACCCAAATTCTAACCTATCCTTCTTCAAGACGACATTCTCAACCGGTACTACCAATTAAAACTATCCAAATCCCGATCTCCCCCTAAAAAACCGAGGTCAATCTTGTTCTTGAACCACAAATTAAAATCATAAAAAACGAGACAAAAAATCCGTCAAACTCTACACTCGACCTATTAACCAAATAAAGCACCATGATAATCATGATATTTTAGGAAAAAAATGTTAGGAAACTCCGAAAAAAAACTCCAACCACTTCCATAGTTTATGACATTCGGAATCGACTTTCAAATCTAAATTATACAGTAATCAGCTACCTTATCCCTTCAAAATCAATAAAAAAAATTCCGTAGAAAGGGAAAAGTCGTTAAGTCCCAAGTTCTTCCTAACTTCTTGCCTATTATGCGTATGCAATTTTATCGCATTTCCTCCTATAGTCGGCACAGTTGATAGATTTTTGATACTTAAGTCCCTTGTTGTAGTTGTAAGTATAGCCTAATAGCCTGGGTCTAATAGACACAAGTTCATGCTTTTTTTGTTTTTTTTTCGTTCCTCTAGTAAAATCCAGGAAAAATGCTCGTGTCCCAAACCTATAGAATAATAATTTGGACAAGAAAGGGGAAAAAATTATTGCAAATCACCTTGGGACAAAAGGGATCCAATTATTTCCCTATTTTCTTCTCCACAGTCCTGTGCAAATTCCCACAATTCACCACAAAACGGAAAGCACCATTCTCTCAGACTTGTACTTATTCCAGACTAAAGCTGTGTATCCAGTTGTGTTTTTCTTTGTGAAAGAATTCCAGCACAAAATTCCACAATTAAACGGTTCGATGTCCCTTTTATTGCTTGGATTTGCTAATTTATCACTAGACAGTACCTAGATAACCAAACCACAACTGTCTTTAAAAGCACAAACTCCAACGGAACTTGGTCTGTCAACACTGGCCGATTTTATCGGAAATCTTCGGCTCAAAAATCTCCCCCTGAAAACAACAAGTATTTTCTCAACAATCTCGACGAATTTATGATCGAGCTTTAGGTCTTAGTTTGACATCCACCTCTCCGATTCCCACTCTTTTAAAGGGATTCCAGGGACTTAGTTTCGAATAGTTTCAAAGATTCCACCGACTCCTTAAATAGATTTCGGTTTCAAAGGTCCAAAGTTTGAGGCAAGTATTTCAAAGGGCTCCTCTCTCCCGTACTAAATTCGAGACCTAAGGGAATGAAGTAAATCACGGAGAGGGAGAACAAAGTGGTTGCTTTCACTCCAATCAAAATCCAGTCTTTCTCAATTTGCAATTTGCACGAAATGCCAAAAACTATATGCTATATATATAGAGATATATAATTATATCAGCACTATTGTTCTACTTTAATATATAGGGACCAATAAACGGATAAATCAGATCCCAGGATTTGTATCCATATATAGTATATAGAGTTTTGAGTCCAAACCACTCGAAGGGAAACCTCAACCGAGAGAGATGTGACTGGATTCTGTGGACTCAGTTTTTGAGATATATCCCCATTTATTAATAGACGAGGATGATATAGAGAGAGAGCCAAGTCAGCAAACCGTAAGAGATTTGATTCCGTCAAAGTCAGGTTTTATAGTTTACTACATTCAACTACCACATCTCCGTCAACTGTTCCAAGTCCCCCCGATATCCGACGGCTCAAATTGGACCGTTGTTTTATATAAGAAAGAACGGGTTTTTCCCAACTTCCGGGCCCGAAATTCGGGACGAGTTGAATGTATTTCACTTACACATAAACACGCATTCTTCACTTAATAAGATTTTCCCGATTTTTTCGCAAGCCTCTGCAACTTTCCCAAAGAGAATGGCGAGAAATAATCCTCCGGTTTTTTGGCGAATCGGAAATGAGATGAGATCCTCCGTCTGATTGATTTCTGCTAGGAGGTACGTTCTTCAGAGAGGTCTAACAAGATTAGCTGGAAGTAATGAAATTTTTCGCCAAAAGTAAGTGCAAACTGTAACTTGAGATGGGGAAAGTGAAAGTCCGCTTTCTCCGAGTTTTTTTTAGAAAATTAAAACCCACTGTTTTGAGGCTAATTGAAATTGAAGTCGGTTAGTAAGTGTATTTAAAAACCGATTAACTGTAACCGATCCCCTCAAATTCGGAGAGTGAAAGTCCGCTGCTTTCTCCCCGTGATGAAATTGCAAATTGGAATCGACCCGAACTGATCCAGCACTGAGGAGACTTGAAGTTTTTCAATCTTCAAAATATCGAGTGTAAAATAAAACACGGAGTTGGTTTATATTTTATATCCCTGTTCGATGTTCCAGTCGAAATTCGGTGGGCAATTAGAGATCGGTGAAGAAAATGTAGACTAATCCTTTTAGACAGGGAAACGGATTCTGTTCCTTGGCAAGGAAACTCCCGAATTTCTCACGGAATACTTAAGTCCATGTCCGACATGCAACAGTAATAACACCTGAGTCGTCTGCCCTATAGACCCCTTTCCAGTTCAGGACCATCTATAGATTCTATGGAGTTGGTTCTAAAATTCTGAAAGAATTTCTCGTCGGAAAGACAAAGGAATCCTCTTTAAACTGTCTGGAAAAACTTTTCCCGAAATTTGAAATTCGACAAAATTCTAGCTCTCAAGGCTGTAAGAATTGGTATCTGGTATATGGTGGTAGGTTGGGTTTTTCTTGAGACGGACTTGTTCTTCTTAGGAGGATCGGAACTGAAATGCGGTGTGGGGGTCGAGAGTCGGGGAGTTTGATGTAGTTCTTCTGCTTCTGAATATATTGTACTCTCTGTTTACTAGCCTGGGCTAAAGCTACAGACTTTCACCAGGTTCGAGCTGTAGAATTGTGTTTTCTTAGCTTGTAACTGTTCTTGTAAGTTCAAAGTTATGTTATGTTATAGAGTATGGGTTATTGGTGTAGTCTGTAGTAGGTGTGGAATATGTAAGAGCCTCTGTGTCTGTAGTGAAAGTCCGTGAAAGTAGTTGTGACGGGGCTGGAGGATTGGAGGTTGGTTAAATAGGCAGATTCAAGACACTCTCTCGCTCTTTCGGTGTCCACCCGACTGGGAAAGTGGGCTGATAGTTAGCCGGTTGAAAGGGACCCGGGTATTGTGGCTGGATGTGTGGGTATCGGTTCAGGGATTCGGGAGATTTTATGTGAATTTCGGGAAAAAATTAAATTTAAATGGGTTAGTTTTTAGGATGAGGCTTCAACTAGTTAGTAGATTGAAGGGTTTTTAGATGACCCGACCGTTAAATTAAAATAGGTTTAGGGCTGATTAGAAGGCAGAGAAATGACATTTAAGTGCTCTTTGGGTTTTAATTGTAATTGGAAGCATTTAGATATGCTGGATTTAGGTTGTTTGCTAATTAGTTGTATATTTTTAAATGAGCTTGGTTAAACATCGAGATCGGAGTTTTGCTGATTTTCTTTAAGGTTAATTTTTTTAGAGATCGTTTTGGGATTCTAAATTTGAAAAATTAAGATTTTCATGGTTTGTTGAAAATTGACATTAAAAAAATCATACAATTACAGAAATTATAGACACTAAAAACCATAAACGCATGCATAGAGATTACTGGTGAGACTATTACCTGTTAGTGTTTAGATAATTTTCTTACATGGTAAATATTAATTGGGGCAGTGAATTAGATATTTTAATTTTAATTTCATCTTTTTTATTCTTCATATTCCTTAAACCGTTAACTGCAAATATTTTTAGGGAATTATGATATAAGGGTCTTCTTCCGGGTAATGGTTATTAATACATATGAAAGAAAGGCAGACGGATTTAGTTAGAATTACCGTATTTCAATATTTATGATTTCTATTCGGTTCGGATTCTTAGTTATGAACACTATTTACAAATTAATGGGAATAATAGCTCATTGAAATCCAGGTCGTTACTGGTGGTAATTAAGTAATTGTCTATTTATTAAGTGTTGAAAACACTTTATGCGAATGACTAGGCTGTCTGTCTGTCTGTCTGTCTGTCTGTCTGTCTGTCTGTCTGTCCGTCGGTGCGATAACTGGCGAACGGCTTGACCTACGGTCACCAAACTTTGTACACTTGTTCCTTGGGTCAAGAGTGAGGCTAAGTTCGAACTTGGGTCAAATCGGTCACACCCCCTGTCCCCCATAAATTAAACCCCAAAAAAAAACATTAAATCGGTTCAAAGCTCTTACTCATTTTAAAACTGCCGCTTAGGTAGTTTACATTATACTCTATGTCTATCATCTATACATGATAATACCCTGAAGCTACATTTCAGAGTGCGAAACTCGGGCTTTTTGGGGAAATTGAGATATGGGGTTTAAACGATTCCCATGAGTAATAGAACATCTTTAACGTATATGGGACCACTCCCACTGACACCAGGGTGCAAAACCCGGGCTTTTTGGGGAAATTGAGATTGAGTTTGTTTATCGTGATGTTTTCAACACTTGGTTACACCCGTTACATCGGTTTATTACAATCGTAATTGTACAAAACTGCAGTAATCGATAACTGATTCAAAAAGTTCAAAGTTAATATTCTTCAATAATTGTTGATGAAAGCAAACTTTCCTCTTCACTTGCTCTACTTTCCATTGAACTGGGCCCTAAATATTTAAAATCTAATTCCGTATTAAACACTGGAAGGTTCCTTGAAAATAAGCTCACTATAAAGATAAAATATCGGGGTATCACCACAAGGGGCCATTATTTATTTGCCCTTTCAAACCCCCACTGCATTATTAAGTCCTTGAACCTTAGAGAGTGTTAATATGCACATTATCTTGCAGACACGCGTGGGGATTGAGACAATTACAGGAATTATAACCGTCTCAAGACAAAAGGAAGCGGATTAAATTCTTATTGAAATTGACCTCCAAAAACTCCAAATCGAACCTCTTCAAACCTTAATTCCATCATTAGCTTGACCTCATTGAACCTGGCACGAGGACTAATCGGCTTAAATATAGGCTATTTACATACAGTTTCCCATGTAATCACTGGAAGTTCAACTCTGGACTTGGAAACCCGAGGTTTAGAGCTGGACATGTGGTTTTTTAGGTTTTTTTTAGGTCTAAGCAAATGCAAAGGGAAAGCACGCCTCCGAAACGGTTGACAAGTTTGTTTATCAACTTCCTTCCTCTATATAGTTCTAACTACTAAGGAAAGCGAGAGGGGATTTATGAGAGTGGAAGGGCCATTTAAGTGCAATAAAAGCGGTTTAGTATCAGCCCCCACTAGAGGCAGAGGTACTAATAGTAGGCTGGAGAAATCGTCAAGGTCAATTCCCAGGTTTTATCAAAGATCTTGGGACGAGATGGTCAGTTCGAGACGTGGAACACGGGAGGGTTTGGAGACTCGTTGGGACAGTTTGGGATTGGGTTGAGGTGTAGGATTGTATAGAACTCCTGTCTCTAAAAATTGTTAATCTCAATATAGAAGCCCATGGGCATTTATTTTGAAACTTTCCGGGAAAGGGAGTCCCTTAACCTAACTTAACTCTCTAAGATTTTATTTAAGATTTTTCTAAGAAAGATATGAAATTTAAATAAATATGAAATTCACAGCCCTAAATGATGTTTACCATGCTTAAAAAAATCCACTGTCAGAACTTAGATGGGTGATCTATCAAACAGAACGTTAAATAGACGAAAATCCGAATGAATGTAAACTAACACGAATTAGGTTTTTTCAGCTTTATATGGATGTTTATCATGTACAATAATGTTAAGTCGAGATCAATTACGTTCCCTCTCCAACCGTTATTTAATGAAGTGTTTAAAACCTACAAGGCTTACAAGATTTTGTTTTAATTTTAAGGGCTTCTATTCCGGTTTAAGAGCTTTTATTTAGGGGGCTTTTATATCGAGATTTACGTTAGAGGAAAAAACGAGCTGGTCATAAGGGTTATATGAAACCCTTGTGAGATTCTTAATTTCTTAAGCGGATTTTAGTGGAAATTATGCTATGAATGGACCATAAGATCTTTAATACACGGTCCTCCTGGGCTCTTTGACTCTTTAAGAGTAAGATTAGAGCTTATGCTTATGCCACGCCAAAACCGTTAGTTCAAAGCTATCCAGGCAGCTACTTACGTGTACATAAAATAATAAACAATAAGAAGTTGGGAATTTCTTAGGGAGCAGTCTTTTGGCCAATTCCGTGCCTCTGCTAAATAGAGGTCTGGATTCGGGATATGTGTGTATACTTGTGTTGTGTACGAAGGGCTGAAGACATGATGTTTTATGAATTTATGGTATTGTTGTTTTGTTAGTGTGATTGTGCATTGCATGCGAGATAGAGATTTGAATGCAAGATAATTCCATTAAAACCTTGAACCGCGTTCGCGAGGAAAGTTAGCAAGTGTTTGCTCCAATTTCCAGCTCGGGTTTTACTTTTGAGCCTACATGCAATTAGTTGTCATTTCAGTTCCTAACTGTCTCCTCCCACTAAAAAGGGGTAGGGATTAACACGGCTTGAGAGGTGTTGTTCGGTTTTACCGGAATAAGTCCCCAATGGGGAATTTGAGTTTTAAATTGGTTTAAGACTATATAGTCCTACCAGCTGAACTAGAACTCACGATTCGTACCTATAGAATAAAAATAAAAATATAAACTCACTTCAGAATTGCAATTGGGTGTGAACTTCCAATTTATTGATCGTTGGGTTTATGGATAACTGTTGTGGCGAGTGTAATTCTGGGGTGGGGAGTTATTTAGGTTGCTGCATGGAGTTAAAAATACACATGTGCTTAATATTTCGGGTTTTTGGGGGTTTCATTTTTTTAGCCCGAGTCAGGGCTTATGGAATCATGCCGTCCGTCCGTCCGTCCGTCCGTCTGTCCGTGACACGCTAGCGGCCAAACGGCTGGACCGATCGACTTGAAATTTGTAATACTTGTGTATTTTGCAAATGCGAAGGCTAAGTTCGAAGGTGGGAAAAATCGGTCGATCGGTTGACCCGTGGGGGCCATGGAAAGTAGTGTTGCCAAGGGAATAGGTTTAAAATACAGACAATTAGAAGCATCCTGACTCGGGCTTTTATACACTGCACACTGTAGGTTTTAGCCCAGTCAAATGGGCTTATATGATCGTCGTTTCCGTGTGTCCCGTAATTCTTGTGCAGAGATTATCTCCATCATGGATTACACTAGCCCTCTGAAATTTTGCATAAAATTGTATCACAACCGAACCACGGCACTGCAGAAAACTGGAATGAAATGGCCAACCCGTTCAATAGTTATAGTCCAAAAACCCCACCGGGTCTATGGAAACGAATGAGAAAATTTAAAAAAGAATTAAATATAACCTTATAAAACCTTGAAAAAAGTCGAAACTTTGACACGACCTCAGTATCATGGGCCTTAAAATTAGGTCATGAAAATTTGTACAAAAATGTATTCAAGTATTAAGATTCGATTTTTGAAAAAAATGCGATGGCCCCAAGTCTAATTATTCCCGTACGGTCAATCTACCAAACCCATTTCGGTTGGAATTGCAATAACCTGAAAAAAGTCGAAACTTTGGCACGACCTCAGTATCATGGGCCTTAAAATTAGGTCATGAAAATTTGTACAAAAATGTATTCAAGTATCAAGATTCGATTTAAAAAAAAAATGCGATGGCCCCAAGTCTAATTATTCCCGTACGGTCAATCTACCAAACCCATTTCGGTTGGAATTGCAATAACCTGAAAAAAGTCGAAACTTTGGCACGACCTCAGTATCATGGGCCTTAAAATTAGGTCATGAAAATTTGTACAAAAATGTATTCAAGTATCAAGATTCGATTTTAAAAAAAAATGCGATGGCCCAAGTCTAATTATTCCCGTACAGTCAATCTACCAAACCCATTTCGGTTGGAATCGCAATAACCTGAAAAAAGTCGAAACTTTGACATGCCCTCAGTATCATGGGCCTTAAAATTAAGTCATGAAAATTTGTACAAAAATGTATTCAAGTATTGAGATTCGTCTATCCGCCACACCGATGAATCGGATTGACTGGGCTTTATTGGCTGCTTGGAGTAGTTTTTTATTTCGGGATTCTTTATTATAAGGTCGAATAATAAATAAATCGTTTTTTACAACAAATTGCTAGTGTATAATTGCTGATAAAGATTTTTATTTCGGTTGTTTCCAAACAAGCTCTTCTTTCCATGGACGAAAAAAACGGTATCTCGTCAACGTGATAAGGATTAGGGCTGTATTCCGAGAATAACGGCAATTCATTAGTATTCCAAAGGATATAAAGTATAGAGAGATATGGTCTTAAGCTTTTTGCATAAAGAACAGAAACTATTTTTCGTATTTAACAATTTTACACAAAAAACGAGAGAAGTTGTAGTTGTAGCCAATTATTTTGATAAATTTGAGACTTTGAGGCTTTTCCTTTCGTTTTGGCTGTCAGAATGGGACCAGTAATTAATAGTTTGAATCGGTTCGGTATGCAGTTCTGTCCCTATTCTGCCGTCAGTGTAAATTGCATGGTTAGCCGATGATGGTGGCTTTGTGGTTTTAGTTTGGGACACGAAAATCACAATATATTCCACCCGCTTTGATGGGATGTGTTGTGTTGTTCGGAGTTTGTGGAGAAATATGGAAATGAGGCTAGAATTAGCGATTTTTTTTGCAGAAAAGGCATGTCAGGTTGGATTGGGTTTATCTGATGCAAAGAGCCTGACTTTCCTAACTCGGTTAATGATTGAACCGAAAAAGCACTCAGCCGTAAATGAATGAATGCAGGATATACAAAATCTTATTTATGAACAACGTCTAGACTCTCTAGTTTCAGCTATCTAGGATAGGATTGGTTGGATTAGAAACATTGGGTTCAATATATTGGAAACTCACGGATTTGGAATGCATGCAAAAAATTAATTCAGTCCGTATTTACACCGTATCGAAAAATATCCTACCGCAACTATGCGGATTTTGCAGTTGAAAAAAATTGCTCCTGGGGGGTCTTATTCCAGGATTTACGGTAATCATTTTTTATTCATTGTCCGCTTTTATCAGCTTTTATTAACCAAGGATTGAACAACACTAAAAAATGCAAAATTTTGAACCAAATCCCAAAAAGTTCAATAATTTTTCAGTAATTTCATACTCTTTCAATGATATTTTTTGAAAATAGTTTAATGCTCCATAAATATCTTAATGAGCTATTGTAACCGGAACGAATTCATAACATTTCCTAATTTTAATTCGTAAAACAGTTCTGACAACTTACCCACCCGCACCCATTGCCTACTGTTGATTCTCCTAGACGAGATCTATTTTTAGCCAATTTTATCCAAAACAATGCCGAACTGTAATTGAACAGAACATGGTCCAACGAACACGATAATAATATGTCCTCTCATTAAAATGGAGCTGATTACGAAAGTAGCTGAAATGAATGTATATTAGAGTCCTAGCAGAAATGTCCTACTTGTTAAATCAATTCGAATCCGCAAAATTTCAATGGAATTCCTCAACCGAATTCTCGGTTCGATAATAGCCTCACAATCAGAAATTCAGATTATAGTTGACAGGAGCACATATTATTATTATTTTCTCGGTAAATGCAAAGCAGACTTTTCTATATTTATAATCATATTCAGGAAAGTTAAAATCACGCCGGGTGTCGACTTAAAAACGGTACGTTTTTTTTTAGATTTGTTCGTACATATTTCAGTTTTAGTTTCAGGACTTCCAATAGTCAGCGAGTCTTATAGAGTTCTGTTTTCTGAACCTAACAAACTGAGAATTAGAAGTCATTTGCTACATTACAAGAAATTAAGGACTTGTACTTAAAACACATCATAGTATTTGCAGCTATAATTGAGTGACGTACAAAGCCATTTTTAACCTGTTGATAGATGATTTTTTTTTTCAACAAAATTTAGATCGATACGAGAGGAGCTCGTGGTGTAACTATGAATAACGACAACTTTTTGAACAATCTTGTATTTTAAATTTTTAACGAATTTTGCATGAAACGCTCAAATTATATAAATCTACTGAAAAGAACAACTCATCATTAACGGAGGTAATAATATTGACATAACCACCCTACAATCAAAATCCCATACTAGCAGCTGGAATTACTGAAAAACTTTGCTAAACTACTACAAATCTGCGGATAATCGTACATCGATGGAATCAATAATCATCAACTCTGAGAAATTATGACGAATAATCCAATAGGTTACTCTCTACCTTCACCTGTAGTTCACAATATCCATATGAAATTATGTCAGGAATAGAACTGGTGAAAGGAAAGGAGATTAAAATAGCCAGGAGGCTTGTTATTAAATCTCGGTAGAAATAAAAGAACAGAACAAAGGGAGATATAGGGATGACACAGATTCAGAAAACACTTCGGAATGTGTAATCCCATCGAAGCGGACATGTTACCGGTATTACCGAAATAAGTCCCCAGGGGGTTTCTAAAAATCTTATTGAAGCTGGAGAGCTATTCCAGATGGTGGGGACTTATTTCAGTAAATCCGGTACCCGGATCAGCCGATAGTCTCCGTGCTCGGCTCAATCAGTTGGTTAGGATGTTACTGAGCCAGTAATCACCTCAGAAACGGCTCCAGGCCCTGTACCTTGTTCCTGACTAGTTACCCCCTATTATATAGTATTTATAGGCACTTATAGTGCTAAACTAGTGTCGGATTTGGAATGTGAGATCTCTGGCAATTCGGAGCTCTGTTACTTCTTCTTTGTACATTTGAAGAGGAGAGTTAGAGACAGAATCCGGATCTATCTATCTATACCTCCTCAACATCACGTTTAGAAACCGAACCCAAGTCCCCTATGAATTCTATAGGATTTGGGAATAAAAGAGCCTGGAGGGGAGTTCTTAGACCCGAGAGGATCTGATCAACCGAAAAATAGATCGGATTTGGGGACTAGCTTGATAGGAGATGGGGAAATATGAAATAGAGTAGATTTTAACCGACTCAGGGGCAGGGAATTTTGCAAAGAATTTCTTGCGGAAAACATATCTCTGAAATTCGAAATTTTCAATCCAGTTACACCTAATTAGTGATTAGGAAAATAGTTGAGAAGTCGATTCGACATCAACGGCTCTCAATAAAAATAAATTAAATTTTGAGAGACAATTTAACTTAATAGTAGTATAGCATATTGAGACATAATGCAACATAAGTCTGTACAAATCTATTAAATTACAATTTTAATTACCAGTAGCAGATTTGACATCAACGGCTTCACATTGTATATTTTTTAATGTTTACGCTATTGAGGCTAGTATTTTAGGCTTGGAGTATTTCCTTCCAATTGAGCTACCTTTGTATTAAACTTTTAAAAATTAAAAAATATCTGCATTTTTTTAAATGCAACGCGATGTACAATTTGATTTCATTACAAACGATTTCTAAAGTTGGTATAAGGACATTTAATATCCAGGAAATTAATTGGTACAGAATATAAAGCAAGAACCCACATATAAGAAGTCCCAGAACTAAATTTCAGCCCCAATACACCGGATTCAACTCAATAACATTCATTACCATCTCGTACAATTGCTTCACATCCGAAATAGAAATCAAATCCAGACAGAACATTATTTGCCCCGTAAATTATCTGAACCTACTCCCAATCCTTTAAAAAAAAGTTCGGAAACGGTCAAATTGGCCAATTTAAAATTCTACGTCGCAGGGAAGGCGATATACTAAATCATAACATGGAAACGTATAGGATGAAAAATAGCTCAGGAGAGTCAATGAGATATGGAGTGTTATATCTAATGTTCTAACATCATAACATAACATCACATCACCTAATGTTCAATGTCCAAAGACATAACAATAATAATCCATACGGCAGTTTTGCAACTGTCTAGGGAACTCAAAGCCACGTTTAACATCCTTGTTTTTCAGAGCTTTGGATCTTCAAAACATCCAGAAAAGTAGGATAACATGTGATAAGTACCCAAAGAACTGGGGATTTTTTTTTCGTGGAAATTGAAATTTTCTTGAAAATTAAGAAAAATCATTTCAAAAGATTTAAACCCTCGATTTAAAAAAAAATCTTAATTTCTGAACGGTCCACACGTAACAAAAGCTCCTCTGAGGAATAGAATCATAGTTATCGTCTCCGATAACCTATAACAATAATGAAGAAGAAGAGTAAGGAAATCTGAATTAAAATGTTCACAGTTTTGGAAACCGGGTTTTATTCCGACTGTAGAATTATTCCAAGTCCCAACTAGGAGCCCTGTTATTAAACCTAATGGACACATGTCTACAGAAGCTGCATACATTTTCAACATTGGATTAGCTAACGAACCAATCAATCTCCGAACTCCAAACTCCGAAAAATCGGGCCGCATTTACATATAAAGAAAAAGTATAAGTGTTTCATGCAAAATTGACCAATCACTTTCCCCAATTTTTTTCTCGCTCTCTGAATGTCGGCACAGAAACTGCCCTTGCCAATTGGGGAGATTGATCGAGGAGACTATATTTGGAGAGAGGAAACTATATACAAGTCTAGCAAAAATTGCCAACCAAGAATGAGAAAGCCAACTGGACTGTGTCAATGACTGGGAGGGGTTGTTCATAAATCCCGATTTTTTACGGAATTTTAGAGGGGCAAAACAACAGAATTGGATGACAAGAGTGCATTTTTCGTGCAAAATTGAAAATCCGGATTTCTAAGGTATGCAATTTTATAAATATTGCATCCAATACAGCACAAAATTCTCGTTTCATTTTTCATATTTCAGTGAATTTAACTGTATTTTACACTTGAAATTTCATCAACTCTTGCATTCGTATTGAGCTTGACATTTGTTATGGGACTTTCTCTTTCTTATTTCATAACATTCGCTTTTTTTCCTCATACTATCAAAACATTTCCAAAAGGCGTTCTATAAATAGCATCCATACTGAGATGGAAAACATCCCAGAACTAAAAGCCAATCCCACTAACAAAAAACTTCCAGCTCATATCCCAGCCAAGTATTAACTATCCGGGGCCAATGTCCCCACCACCGCTACTTTGTACGTTTGTACTCCTCGTTAAAACAATAATACAAGCTCCTCTACTCAAACAAATATACAAATGACTTCGTTTGAATAAACTGGGATTGGAGATGACGATGTGGGGAATCGGGATCCAGGATTTCACATGATAAAAGTGAAAGTACATCGGGCACTACAGAACCCACCCGGGTTTTGTATCTATATACAGTAATACCAATACTCATTGGTAATCATCACGACATATATCCGAAACAGGGTCTAGTACCCCTGCCTTATTCGATGGTGGTGGTGGTGGTAGCCTGTCCCATTGGACTAAAAAGTTGGCAGTTTGGCAGTTCACTTAAAGTAGATTATATTATGTTCTCCCCATGATACAACAGTAGATCCAACACTGGTCCATTCCAACGATTCTCCCCTATCTAAATGTAAAGATGTAAATGCCCCCGTAAAGGATGTAAATATGTAAATCTTCACGTAATAAAACCTCATGTTTCCCAAAACGCTCCGCAACATTAGCTACTCGTTAAAATTTCGCGGAGGGCAGCCCTAACCAAAAGCCCTATCCCAACAATGCTAACTTTCCTAATAAGACCCATGCTAAGGGCCTAAACCCTCTCTTTTGATCCCCGAAATAAGTGGACAGCCCCTTATAAATCCCCACACTAACAACTAAAACTCGAACATCATCAACCGAACCGTTAGTCACAAGCTCGGAATGGCTGGACTCCTTTCAAGTGCTCTGGAAATGGCCCTCCTCGTCATCATCCATAATATTTAAATAAATGCCCATGTGGGTAGCTTCTTGTATAGGGCCACTTTTGTACCGCAGATTCCGTATGTTATACGAAATTCGAATCATCATCATCATCAGGAGGAACATCATCAAACACGAAATACAAAGTAGTTAATTAACCACAACAAAGTAGTATATGATGTTTGGAAATTGCAGAGCCCGAACTGTTGTATTGTAAGCCCCATTTATAGCGAGTATATTTAGGCTTGTAATAGCCGATTTTGTGCTCCTTTTTAGTAACATTCTAAATGGTAAATTGTAAATTGCAAAGCTAGAGAACGTAATGGATATAAATCCTTGAGGGATTCTTTGAGTAGAAATGCAAACCACAACAGAGTTCCCTTGCAACGGATCCTTTGCAGCTAATACACTGAAGAGGTTTCAACGAACCTCAAAGCTTTGGCTGAATATCTACGTGCAGAATTTTGATCCTTGTCTGGATTTTTGGAGAATGTCTGGAAAATTTGCTTTAAATTGCAGGAAAATCGTTGGAAATCTTGGTTCAATTTAGAGCGTTTAGAGCTGTTTTTGTGTTTTGGGAGTGGTCTACCATTTCCGGTACGCTTGAATATTGAAGATATTGCTAAAAAAAAATAAAAAATCGGCGAGTTTTAGTATGTTCAGGGTTAAAAACGGTGTGGGTATCGAACTGGCTGGGTTACCTGACTTCCGTTATTGAGTTTTAAGAATCGAAGATTTTTCTTGTATCTTTTTACAGGTTAATTAGCTGCTAGTAGCAATTTGTTTTGAATTAACCAGCTTAATAATATCTAACTGGAGTAAGAATTTCGGAACAAATAAGGAATTATGTCAAAGATTTAGTGGTCCGAAGCCGGATTTAGATTTGCTGAGAAGGTGATTAACTTGCTATGTTGAAATTGGTTAGAACGCGTAAAATTGGTCTTGAATCCTATAACTGATTTTCAGATTTAATTATTTTTTAGAATAGTCCCAGATGCACTAAGAGAAGTTATTTCGCAGAATTTAGTGAATAAAAATGAAATTAAACTTGAAAATCTGTGATTTTTAATCTGTAATCTGAAGGTTAGGTCCTTCTTACCGCTATGATTCCATTTTCTGATTTCTGTAATTTGAAATTTTACTCATGAAATCTGCAGGTAAAATGGAAGGCACATTGAATTTTGTTAATTTCGTAAACAATCCGATAAGAAATATATTAGCTATTGAACGGACTTTTAATCGGATATCGTGGATAATTTGCAGAAATACTTGAGTGGAATATCGATACTGAATTCAGACTGCCTGATTTCAAAGTCTCAGACTCTCATTTAAAAAATTGCATTGTTTTTGCCAAATCCCTGACAGATTTATTGGCTTTCACTTCCCTAATAGGTTTTACTCCTATCCCTCTACCCAAAGAAAATCAATGAAACCATTTACCATTTTAGTTAGAACTTGAGTCAGTCATTGAGCTTCTGTGGAGTTTTGACTATAGAACGTATAGGAGTTTTTTTTGTTGCTAAAATTAAGCTAAAATACTAACATTCTACTCGTAACTAGCTGAAGGATATTTGTCTGTTTAGATGAGTCCCGGTCGAGTAGGAAATAGTTACGGTTTTTATCTATTTTTGATATAACGTTTGAAAATTAGTTATTTTTCTAATGTGCTTTTGGAATAAGACCCCATATCCTTGGAGTCAATACCTAGAAAGAACTAAGGAGTTATTCCGTCAAAATCGGGGCTATATTTTACTGAGGGAGTTATTTCGGATGGGGACTTAATCCGGTGTCATCTTGCTCATGAAATACGCTTCAGTTTATGAACAGTCCCTTAATGAGTTAGTTACAAAGGGATTTAAAATCTATTGGATTCTCTGGTCAATCTCTGGACATAGCAGTTTCAGCCGGCAGGGGCAACGATGAACTCTGAACATGTCCGGTTTGTCATCTACACATAGGATGTAGTCTGGACATGATGGACTAATCCCCTAATTCCCTAATTCTACAATGATGAAATGAGATGTGTCATTACTCATGGCCAGGAATTCGAGGATAGCCATGTGTGCCTAAGCAGCTTATTAGGAGCCACACTACCAAACTCGTAACCAGACATATGGTCACTTTCACATTTCCTGGATACCTTTCTCCCAAAGTTTGAAATCCTTCAGGGACATGCCATAAAACAGATCGGCTATTCTATTCTGTTGAATATTAGAATAAGGATTTATGTCACGGGTGTTTGGCCGTGAAATTATTGCTATGTATAACCTTCGGGCCAGAGATCTCCTGTTATATGCAGATTCAACATTCAACTTTCGATCTTTTGTAAAATAAAAGCAACCAATTTGTGTCTCACTGTTTTATTTTTTACAAAACTAAATTCAAACTTTTGCAGAATCATTAGAATTATTGAAAGCTCGTAAATTCTCTGTAGGAGGCAAAGATTTTAATTGTTCTAACGAGGTATTGTAGTTCGGTTTTAGTTGAGGGACAGGACTAGCAATGGGCTTATCAGTTTTTTCTATGAAATAAGCTAAAATCAATTCAGAGATAGAAAAAAATAACGTAATTCAGGTGAAATATTCTGCGATTATTCGACAAAGTTCAAAACTGTTCCTAACCTAAATCAGAGGTACAACATCAAGATTATTTTTTGACGAAAAATCAAGGGACATTTTCCAGGAATGGATGCGGTTATGGTCCTTAAAAATGTCCCTCAACTAAATCAGGGGCACTGTACTTCAAAACTATGAACTTTAATACGTTTTTTTAGCTAAAAGTTCCTTAAAAGCAGAAAAAACTGCAGATTAAAATGTTTGTAATATAAGTTCTATTAGAATTAGTGGAAATTAGGGCTCGGTGTTGGTCCTTACAGATAAAGAGGCCAGAAGTCTTTTAATCCCCTCGTGTAATTCGGCATGTAATGTTTCAAGCCCCTAAAGTCTATCCCAAAGCCTTCAACTCCACAACCTTCAACTTGTAATTGGACTTCAGATTAGCGCATATATAGTATCCTAAATTGTATGTAGCACTAGGAGCTATAAATAGCCTTCTTATTGTTAGTCCATGTATAGCACCTAATTTACGATGATAGATTATATATAGAAATGGCTAGTAAGTAATCGCATTTTCTGGCAAATTCTTTGTACTTTGTACTTTATACATAACTCTCTAATTACGAATGACTATACAATTCCCCTTGGATTGACTTTCGCACTTTTTTTATTCATCTCTTAACTCGAACAATCATTCCAGCAGTCAGTTCGAAATGTAAACATATTGCTTTCTTGTGAAAGCCGAGCTGTCTTTTTTTTACAAAAAAAACCTCAAAATTGACCCTTATTGGCACGAGTAAAGATATCAGATTACTAGTGATGTAATTGGATTCGTTGCAGGATGAACTTCGATTCAGAAACAAATATAGTTGCTGCAAACACTGGGTTTAAAAATATTACAAATATTTAAAAAAAAAAAAAAAAAAAAAAATGTGTCAATATACCAGTCGACTTTAGTTAACTACTTAAGGTGAAAATTTATTTTCATTAATATCAGATTCCCTGTCCGCTCCTGGAATCAGAATAGAATATAGAATTGAGTATATGCTGGAAATTAAGATTTTGTCCAGCTATTGGAAATAGGGAGTTATTTCGGAGTATGGGATCTTATTTTGATCACTTTGTAGAATGTAATGATTTTTAGCAGTTCATTGGATTGATTTCGACTCTACAAAATAATACCCGTTGTTCTGCAAAAAAACACAACTGTATATCAGGATAAGATCTTGATGTCTTAACATAATAATTTGATTATATAGTTCATCAAGCAAAATTTATACTCACAATTCATAAACTTAAACTTGATTCCTCTGTACTTTTTCATCTAGCATGTACTTAGAAATATATTACCACCAAGAAAAGTCTAACGGATAGTTAAAAACGTCAACCGTCATTCATATTCTTAGGAGCCAAGTCAAAAGCGTCCAAAACTTTCACCCAAAACTACAAAACCACAACCGAACCTAGTCCCTGCCGGATGTATCCTTTTCATTTCAAGAAAAATGGAAATTGGAAACTTCATAAGTTCAGAAACGATAAACTCATGTTTGAATTTGAAAAGCACAACAGGGCCATTAATTCAACCATACTACACTTCAACCTGAACCTGAACTATATAACCATTATGCATTAGGACCACCACCACCACCACCACCAGGGAACGAACACCTTTAGCAACCACCACCGGGAGACAATCAAAATCAAATTTGAAAAAACCCGAGGGGAGAAAGTAACAATGTAGGCACTCTGTATGACCACCGTGTCTTTTAAACTACAATTCAATGGTAATCCTAATCTGCGGACTCATAATGCCCTAATAGCTAAAGCCATGTAGGGACACTAAAAACGCACCCTTGTGAAGGAAAGTAAGTAACTTTACCTTCCATCTTGGTGTTAAGTCTTACTTAGAAATGTCCAGAGCCTTGTTGGTAGTCGGAGGGTGTAGGTGGACATAATTCTTAATATTTGATACGATTGCTTAGCTGGAGAAAGCTAGCTCTTTATGATTGGGGCAATGATAGATCGGTGGTCGACCACACGTACTGGTCGATGTCCGGTGGCCCCCACCGGTCGCCAGTGACAACCTTTCACTATCTCCTCGTGTAGGTTGGATATCTTTAGAATCTTTGTAAGGTTGGATCCGATTAGATTGGATAAAAATGCATGGATGCGGAAGATGAGAAGATTGGATTGGATTCAACTCTGCTTTTCTAAATCCGTTTTTCCCTTTATCTTCTTCCTTTTAAGATCTGTTGGGTTTTTTTTTGGAAATAAAAGCAAAAGTCCATCTCCGACTCACTCCCTCGCAGCTTATCTTATTATCCTGTCCTGTAGTTATAATAATACGTCATGTTACTTCGTTTCTGATTCCAAAATACGGAAGAGAGATGAGGGGGAGGAGGGGCAGGGGATCTGTAATAATAATATATTCAAGTTTCAAGTGCTTCCTGGAATTCCAAATGGTTTTGATCGAGGTAAAAGGTAAGGGATGTTGTAGAAATGTCGTTTTGCTGGAAGTTACGAATCTGTGCTATTTCGGAATATTTAATGGTCTGAAGAACGAGGGTGAATTTCGTTTTTTTTTTTAAATGTAATGCTTTTCGGCTGTAGTTACAATGACAGTTTAATACGGTTTTGAGAAAAAGTTAATTTAATACGTCAAAATTAATTCCATGCTATTGACTCTTCTTCAGCATATATTTTAGTTGTCAATGAAGGTTCGAATTGAACTTGAGATGCCTTGAAAGATTGCATTTGAATCATCTAAATCATTGTAAACTCCTCATGTTCATCAGCTTAGTAGAGGCGCTTTCTCCCTCAGTGTTAATTTTATCCACTTATCCTGGTAATTCCATTACTCGCACTTTTCCTAAAAGAAATCATAACATTTCAAAATTTAACAAAATATAAGATTTATAGCAGTCGTTAAATAGTCATATTGATCATGGATAATAATTGAATATATTAAATACCTGCTAAATCATCCAAACCGGATTCTTCGAGCAGAAGGGCCACATTTCCCAACGTCGGTGTCCCTTTCGAAGAACGGTAGGAGTTGAGGATCTGTCGAACGATTTCAAGGAACGGCTCTCCGTTAGTGCACATCCGGTTTATGTTAGCCCGATCAGTAGCACGGTCCAAAAAGTTGGCAGCTATGGATTTGATGTTTGTAAGGGCCTCATCATCGTCCGAAATCGTTTTTGCCACTGCCCCTATTTGCTTTGGTGTTGTAATCTGTCGTGATTGCAAAGCCGCTGAAACAGGGTCACCCATTTCGGCTGTATTTCCGGTTGCAATTGGGGGTGGGGGATTATTTGTACCCCTTAGTACGGCAAGAACCCTGTCTCTTGAAGTCTGGAGAATTTGGACGAGACGTCGATGAGCGTTGTCCTCTTGAAGGATTGTAATTAGGGTGTTCAGAGCGTTGTTATCCCTTTAGGAGATAATTGGTTTAATTGAGGTTTAATTTTTAATTTTCTAATGTACATTTTATATATTACCGTAAAAATCAAAATAAGTCCCCACAGAACTACCTAAATAATTCCCCATATAATGCAAGAGGTTTGAAAAAATGTATTGCTTCTCTGAAGCCAGTAAGTTGTAATACTACCGGAATAACTCCCCCGTTTATAAATCGCTCTTTTAATAATTACAAGTCATGGGGAGTTATTTTGGTCACCATATTATGATTAGTCTTGAACTCTACTTACTTTTTAAGCAAAGTTTCAGACAATCTAGTGCATTTGACGAAATCGTTAGAACCGGCCTCTATTTCGACCTTCTCTTCTAGGCTGATAACCTCTTTGCTCCACAATCGACCCGGTACAAAGGATATCGGAAGATTTTTCAAATCTTCGTAACACTCCTTAATGACAGGGACAATGACGTTATTGTCCATTTTGAGTCGAGTGGAATAAGTTTATAAATGCGAAGTTCCTGAGATCCGTTGCCCGTGTCAAACTGACTTGCTATCAGTCAATGAACGTTATCACATCCGGTCAGTAGGTACTGTTTAAATATAAATAGGAGATATGAAATAGTATCATCAGAAGCGCTCTCTTTTAATTTACATTAGTGTCTAAATATGAGACAGTTTAAACATTACAACACTTCAAGTGGATCAGCATAACAAGTTTTGGAGTTTGCAATCCATGTTTAATCTATGAATCATTTTGATTGAAGTACGGCAGCAAAAGTTTATTGTCCTCTTTCAAGCACATATTCAATTTTCACAATTTATCATCAGCGTTGAATAAATGGCAAATATTCCAGTTCTTCACTCCACAAAAACTCGTGAAATTAATATGCAGACGTAAAAATATATTATATTAAAGTTGCACTTATCTTCGTTGTAAATTAATCCGAGTTATCTCTCGTTATGATATGAAGGCAGACTAATTTATCACCGTAAATCCGAAAGAAGTCCTTCTGTCCATATCCTTTCAATGCTAAGGTTAAAACATTAGTTAGTTAAAATAACTCCCCCGGGGGGTTTTATTCCGGGATTTACGGCAACTATTTAACCCTGATTCTGTCATCTTCTACCAGACGAATATGATACTTAACCGTTCATCGTTTTTAAGTCATAAATAGACACGGTTCTAAATTGTTTCTTTAGTTTCACATCTTGTAGGTTGAAACTTTAACACCTAAAAATAGCCGAGGACGCCCAAAAAAGCACAACCGAAAACGGAAACGGCGGAGACGGTTATTACTCCTGTAAAAGACACATTGATCAATCCCTATATCCTCCTCTATCTTCACCATCAATAGGGAATTGGTTTTCGATTTCCGTTTCCAACCAAGAACCTTTAGATTCCCAACCCAGGTAGTTCTACAATTTAACGTAAAACACCGTAAATACTGAAAAAACTCCCCATTCCTATCAATTGAAGGTTACAGTTACCCCCACAGGGCGTTTATTACAATTTTTACGGTAGTACAATCTAGCGGAGATATAAAATAAAAAAATAAAACAACGGGACTCTCTCCACGCTTTTTTGCCCATCTTATCAACATCTCCATAATGTATAGAGGCTACACGTACAGGAAATGCCAAAATGTTACATCCAACATCCAACCAAATCCGAAAATCACAATCCCATATTGTCGAGGACGAGGACGGAGGTCTTTCTGCCTGTAATAGTCATAATAATAACCCCATATGCCAACTCAAGCCGAAACCAAGAAACCCGAAGAAATAGCGGAAACCCGGGACTTATTCCTGTTTTTTTTACCCTCCTCTCCTAAGTCCGATTCGGATTTGGCTGTGGATCTAAATCCCATTACAAATTGGGACGAAGCCCACCCATTCAGGACTCGGTTACAAAAATATCCACCATAATGCACCTATATTTATATATATACTTCAGGCTTATTATACGAACTTTCACCACTATACTTGTACTTTTAGAAACAAGGAGTACCGACAGGGCCATTGCCACTTCCTATTACGAGCTACATGGTCCACATCGACATCGAGTTCGACATTCGACATCCTCACTTTTCGACTCCTCGAATGTCGACGAATTTGAACTTATTAGAAAGTTGCCAACCTCGAACTTGGAATCGAATTCGAAACCAAAAACGGAACAACTCCCAACTTCCAGAAATGTATATAGAAACCCCGGTATTTTGTATCTCTATATATATATATATAAGTTTATGGAGGGATGATAATAATAACGTAATAATAATATAATGTGGAGACAAGACTGGAATAAGTTGTCTGACAAGGAAGGGAACAAAATAGCCATCAAACAAATCCCCAGATAATAGTAGCAGAAAAGAACAGAGTCCCCTTCGTTCTTTGCCAGTTCTTGGGATTCAATACCACGGAACTGGTACTGTAGATAAATATATACATGATATGGTTTCCGATCTTTTTGGACTTGGACTTGCTTTTCGTTCAGGGTGTTACAGGCTCAATCTTGGGGTAAATACCCCCCGAAATACAGCCCCACCCAGTTGGAGGGGCTAAGAAATAGATTATAATTAGACAAAGACAGTTGGTACTTTAGTGATAAGTTCTTAAACCGAAACTCGATATCTCACCGATTTTGACCGATTCTTAGAGAGCAGATTAAATCTGGAGCATTTGGATTTTAATTTTTTACAATCAATGTATTTCTTTCTGGCCAAAATTCGCATATTATTATTGAGTAATTTTTACACGATCTAAAGATCAAGTGAGAGAGTATGAAAAAAATCGAAAGGGCCTGGAATACATATTTCCTAAAAATGATCTCTCTCCAAGATCATACATATATAATATCTCTAGATCTACGGTTGATAGAGACCGGGGATGTGAAGGGAAACCCGAAATGACAACTTGTAATAGTCCAGGAAGGGTTCAGTCCAATGATTTTCGCACTTCTATTTCCTCTCAGACACTCTAGAATGTTAGTAGTGTTTCTTAGCAATTCGTTTCTTGTGAAATTTCGGTTATAGTTACGGTTGAAACGATTTATGACCTTTCGAACTCAAAAAGGGTTGCAAGGTCAAAGGTCATCTTAACAGCTATGCATGTGTGATTCGTCGAAAAAAACGCTCAAGTGCTATTCAACCATTTATAATAATTTACTCTATGGTTGGGGTAATGTGATATTATTAATTAAAACCATCTAAGGTGTAGGATGACGACATTGAATATGATTTTGTTTCGTGTGCTTTCACCCTTTTGCAATTTTTTACAACAGTTTTTTATTAGTACTAGTAGGTTTAAATTTTAAAATACAAGAGCCGAAAATACTGCAATAAATAAAATAAAGGTTTGGAATGATGCGCTAACCGCACTATTGCACTTGTTCCCGTGGCAGTAGCATTCAGTTTCGAACCCGTACTCGCAGTAATCCACCCGATCAGCGTTCGGCATATAACTACAGAACTTTTCAGACCACTCTACCCCGTATATGTTTGATGTATATTTATAGCAAGATACAGGTGGATATCCTTGCTTTGAAAGCGCTTCCAGAAATGAAGCGTTGTATGGCTGTCGGGTTTCTATTTTAAGAGATAATTTAAGAATTTAAAATTTGACAGATAACTCCTCAACTTGATTCTATTACAATGATTAGAGCTTGTAAATTAGTAATTAAGACTTACGAGAATCTAAAACGTTCCTGTCTGTGCAAGTTTCTACATGACTACCTGGGAGTTTGCCCTCCTTGCACTTCTTGTGATACATTGGAGCATCGCTGAGACCATCGCCCGATATGCAGCGGTAGCATTCTAATCCTGTAAATCGGGTAACAAAGACTTCAATGTTACAAATCATGGGAAAATGCCGGACAAAATCATGATTCGATTTTGCCCATAAATTCTGTTATGAGCTCTGTATTTACAAGCCACAAAATATGTACCCATTAATTAATTTCTTTAAATTAGATTACCTTGAGCAGTGGGTACAGTAACTGCTAAGGTAACAACTACTAAGACAAAGTAATTGGTGGTGGTCTTCATGTTTGGGCCTGACAATAGTTGTAATTTGTAATGGTCGAATTGTAGTGTAATTGACTAATTTTAATAACTAACAAAACTCATAATGAAGTAGAATGAGTATTTTTTCTGGTTTTATTAAGACAGAGTGAAGCAACGTCATGTATATTTGTAGTCCTAATCCGTTTTCATTCATGTTTATCAGTTCCCCGGTGAATTAAAATTTCCCGTGGAGTTATTGAGATTATCCAGCCAATGTAATTTTTTGGTAATAATTGCGTCAAAGAAGGACATATTAGTAATATAATCTACTGTTTGTCGGTTTATTCCACTAATGCCACTTCGTGATATTAGAAAACGGTTTCGCAATTAATATAATGGCTATATAGCTTTAATTCATATTCATCCTAAGGTAATCATGAGCTGATGATGATGATGACATAAGTCGAATCGGACCATCGGGATTTACTTAAATAGTCAATAAACACTGCAATCAATCAGGTTTTCACCTATATCTCATCTTATATTTTACGGTTTATTTATTTATAGTCGGTTTTAAATTTAAAATTTAAAATATAAAAACCGAAAATACTGCAGTCATCAAAGTGAAGGTCCGGAAGGATACGCCAACCGCACTATTGCATTTGTTCCCGTGGCAGATGCATTCAGATTCTGTCACGCCGTTGACATCATTATTATAGCAGTAGTCTTCCTTAGGGTCCCATGCAAAGCTACATGACTTTTCAGTAGTCTCTCCCCCGTCATACTTTAATGTCCATTTCCCGCAAGAGAAAGTTAGATTTCTTTGCTTTGTCATCGCTTCCACAGAAGAAGCGTTGTATGGCTGTCGGGTTCCTATTGTTCAGAGGTAATTTCATTTAAAATCTGACAAATAACTCCTCAACTTGATTCTATTACTATGATTAGAGCTTGTAAATTAATAATTAAGTCTTACGAGAATCTAAAACGTTCCTGTCTGTGCAGGTTTCCACAAGACTATCTGGGAGTTTGCCCTCCTTACACTTCTTGTGATATGTTGTAGCATTGCTGTAATCTTCGCCCGATATGCAGCGGTAGCATTCTAATCCTAGAAATTGGGAACAAAGACTTCAATGCTACAAATCGTATAAAAATCCCGGACAAAATCATGGTCCGATTTTGCCCATAAATTATGTTATGAGAGTTGTATTTACAAGCCACAAAATAAGTGTCCATGTATTAATTTCTTTTTATTAGATTACCTTGAGCAGCGGGTACAGTAACGGCTAAGGTAACAACTACTAAGGCAATGTAAATGGTGCCTGTCTTCATGTTTGGGCTTGACAATAGTTGTAAAAATTGTAGTGTAATTAGCGAATTTTAATAACTAAAAACTCGCAATGAAGTAAATTGAACATTGCTTCTGGTTTTATTAACACAGCCTGAAGTGACATTTATTTGTGTATTCCTTATCATTCATGTTTATCAGTTCTCTGAATGAGTGAATGACAAGATTTTCAGATCACGCCGGTGTGATTTTTCTATGTAAGGATTAGTGTAACATTTTGCATGATGATAACTACGTCAAAGAAGGACGGATTAGTAGTCCAATCTCCTGTTTATCGGTTTTGTAATACTTCGATTAGACAACTGTTTCGCAATCAATATAAATTATAAATACAAATATATTATGTCAAATCGAATCGGAATATGCATCGTAATCAATAAGCACTTCAATCAGTGGCTTTATTTTTTCACTTATTTCTCGATATACTTATGTAGATTCAGCATGGATGTAGGTATCAAACTATCAAACCATCCAAACGAAACAATGGGGACTTATTTAGGGGTTTGTATTTACAGAATGGAATCCTCCGATAATTCTATTTCCTCCTTCATTTCTTACCCAATTTTAAAGCTCATAAAAAAATTGTGTCAAAATACCGGTTTTGGCTCATTTTGACAAGGAATATTGTTCGTATCACGGGTTGGCTCCTCGTCTAGTATTCCATAAAAATAAAGCAATGTACATTTCCTAAAAAAATTGCTAGAAAACACTGCCAAAAGAATGACTCTAAAACAGAAGCCTCAACTTTACCATTTAGGAATCCCAGTTTCTGAGCCGAGAACTCATCATATCATCACCGCCTTTCCAATATACCGTCTTGAAACACATCTGGGATCGGCAGAATCCAACCAGTAAAAGTTGAAGGCATTTCCTATCATTATTTCCGCAATGGTACATGAAATACATGAACTATGAATATGGCCCGTTAGGGTCTTCCCCGACTCGACTCGATATTACATTTGCTTTACAACATACTCTGATTGTATTACACCTTTGCAACAGGCCCTACACACTACATCATCTATTTCATCCATTTCAATATCAGCATTTCAAAGAGGTCTAAAAATTTTACGGAATTGACAATCTCAAATTCAAAGTATGCCAATCTCAAGGGCATGAATATTATAATCGTATTGGACTTTCACTCTCAGTGAAAGCATCCCGAAGTTAGCCCTATTCAAAGCTTATGGAAATGCTGGGGATATTTTTTCGAAAATACCCGTTTTTTACCATATTTTGTTTATCGGTGCTAGTAAACAAATGTCCTGTTCTAGGAAGTCGGAGGGCATTACTACATGTGTTGTAACTTGTAATGTAAGTATGTTTTATGTTATAGCCTCCCATGTATTCCCCTAAAAACGGATAAAAAAGTCAAGTCAATCCTGTCTTGGCCAAGGCTAACTCTCTATCTCTAACTCCTTCCGCTTTTTGAAGGGAGCTTGACTTGATGTTCTAATAGCTGATAGCCTATGTTTCGCACAAAGAGGCAGTTTACAAAGAACGTGCCTAGCAATTGTGAGGGAGTTTGACCCCTGTTTGGGGTAAAAATCGGATTTTTAAGGGTTTCCGGGGGTCAAAGTTCGGGATTTTTGTTGTGAACAGCCCTAAGATTGTAAGCAGAATTTAGGATTGAGAATATAGGATGTGACTGGTTGTAGGAGGATTCAAGATCTCCTCTTCTGTGGTGACTTTCCATACATCCATTATTCATCCGTTAACTTTTTACGAGCTACAACAAAGGGTGGGACATGACAGCATCATTAATTCAGTTTTTTACCCTCCACTCTCTCAGCTCTGTAAGAAATCCCGACCTGATGTTCCCAATGTTTGGGATTTTTTCAGAACGGAATTTATATTTATAGGAACAGATGCTTTTTTTGGGGAGCTTGTCCATCTAATCTGGACTCCTGGAGTCCAGAGAGTAGAGGAACCTGGACAAGTCCGGTGGTTCTGGAGTCTCAAAAATCTGGAGGACAGTCAAGCTGGAGAAGTCTCTAAGGGTGAGGTGGGATAAATTCGGGTAGTCCAGTCGATTTTGGTCAGTCTAAATCTTAAATCCGGTTCGCATATACGGTTTTTGAGGAGGGACTCTGGTTTTTGTTTCCTTAACTCGGCCGAGGGCTTATGTGGATGATGGAATCATTAATCTTTGTAAAGTGGACTGTGAAGATGGAGTGTATATGTGGGATGAGATGGTGAAGGTACTGGGAGTTGGTGGACTTGGAAGCGTTTGGGAATAGTTGAGAGAGGTATTGATGTTGGAATTTAGTTGGGGGACTTTTTTTTAGGTTTTTAAGCAGTCGATAATATAGTTTCGAGAGGAGTTTTCTAGTAAAAGCTGTAATACCACCGATGATGTTTTTTATTAATAGAGAGCTGTATTGAGGTGTTTATTTAGTTCTGGGACTTTTTAAAGCTGATTGGCCAAGAAAGAGCCTGAAAAAGACCTAGCACTAACTATCAACCCCAATACCTTACACCAACAGATGATATTAACCTGATTTAAATTGTCAAAATTTGGAAGCTCTTAAAATTATCCGTCGGCTTTCGATTCCCATTCAAAATTTTAGCTAGAAAGTAAGAAGTACGAGAAGTACCTGCGTTTAAACTTTAAAAAAATAAAATTTCCAAAAAATACTCTGCCTGATTTGCAAAATTTCCAAAAAATAATCCAGTCCACCGTCACGACGATTTCCTCATTCCCTTCAAAATTCCGTGAAGCTGTCAGGCTCTGTCCAATAAAAATAATAATAAAAAAATGCATCAAAAGTTCAACAGACCCCCTGCCTGGAAACTACAAAAAGAGCCTGGACACGTGGATTGGATTTACATCCCGTTTTTCCGATATTATTCACATGCATTCACATACGGTCTCGTTTTATAGAGTCCGGAGTCAAAGGCATAATAATATTAGAGTAATACTAAGAAAAACCTCTATTCAAGCTTGACATATCCCTCCTACCTTATACGGCCACTTGGGACATTTTCCTACGATTTTTTGGACAGAGACACTGCAAGTAAACTCATCTGAATGTCGAAGAATAAAGAAGAAAAATGGAGTCTGTCCAGAAAATGTCATCCCAAGTCATTCTATTCTGGTCTCGTGTCCAAAGTCCGAGGAGGGTGCATAATAGTTGGGGCTTGGGCTGTTTTGGCAGCCCGTGTCGATGTGTATATGGTTCCGTATGTCGATCTGAAATTCGTCGATGTGGAGGGATGCAGACGAGGCAAATCAAATATCGTCCAATTCCCAGGATTCCAGGAAATCCTCGACATTTGGGCTACAAATGTGTATGAAAGGACACATCATAACAATAAAATCCACGTTGGATTCAAAATCCAATCCTGTCCTGGGGATCTATCGACCAAGATTCTTGCTATAAAATTATACACCTAAATAAGTCCCCATGTCTAGGAATACATAATCGCCTTTTTCACCTAAATAACCTCCCCCCCCCACCCCCCAGAATATTTATCCATATCAAGAACCATCCATCAGGCTTATTTTTTTTCATTGACATAAATGTAAATACGTAGAGGAATACGATTCAACAAGGGCCCTTCAAAATGACGATAACTAACCCAATTCCAAGAAAATATTAAAAGATGATAATTTTGAAGTTGAAGGTAAATATTGGTATTCCAAATCGATTAGGTGCTCTTTCGACTAACAATTAATCCTTCCCCGAAATAAATCCCCATCCTTTGTTGCCCTTTCCCATATAAAGCTACTCATGGGGACTTATTTAGAGATTTACGGGAGTTTCTTTTTGGTATAAATAAATATTTTGAGGACATGTTGAGCCCTTGTCGGTGGATATATTATTATTTTATTCCAGAGGAGACACGATGGTCAATATAGTTGGAATGTATCCAAATATAGTTATAAAAATAACCCTCATTCATCCGTAATGCAAAACTCATCCAATTACTTTGAAGTAATTGGATGGGGATGAGGCTAATATGCATTAGATTATACAATATGTTGTATGTTGTGTCAAGTTAATTGTGTTTGTTGAAAGGCCGTGGGAAATCGTCAATCCATGAGATTATTGGCAAAAATTCACATTCAGCTTGATCGATAATTGCATTTAATCATAGGATATTTTCAGAAGGGTTCAGAAGGCTAGGGAAAATTAATTTGTCTCAGGTATCTCTTCGATTGCTTCTTGGAAAATTGAAATTACAGTTTAATTGCTTGCAGAATTCCATTACAAGAAATGTAATTAAAATTTTATGACAATTAAGCGATTGTATGGACAGTGGTTAACCACAAAAGTACATAATTAGCAAAGCGATGGACATTGTAAACCGAGAACAATTTTCCCACACTTTCGAATTTGTAGAACTCCAGTAATTCGGATTCTTAGCCGGTTTTCGAGATTTGTATCAAAATTCATTGGTCAGGATTATTGTGGATTAAAAATTTCGAACTTTTTTTGATGCAGTAGAAATTAAAACCGAAAAAACTGAAGCTTCGTTCGTTTTTTTGCAATTCAAATCACTGATAATTACTTTGATTAATGACATTGATTTTTAAATAATGATTCAGCAATTTGCATTTGAGTAATGCTAGATTCATTAACTTTTATCCTAAATCTATTTTAACTGTGTAGGGTTGAGTTAAATTCCCTGTGGTTATAAACCCTACACTACATCTACATACCGCAAAGAGTAGTGTAATACAGATTGAATTCGAAGAACCAGAAAATACATGTATCTATTCAATGGACAGAGTAATACACACATGCTTTAAAATTTAAATATGTATCACTAATTTTGTTCTTGCCAGAACCAGCTACAACCCGATATGTTAAACTACTAATGGTGTCGAGCCATTAAACCAGAAAAACCACAACCGATTCCGGAGACTGGAAGTGATACGATGTCTCCAATTAATTACATGATAAAAGCCTTCGGCTTACAGCCATTTTCTGATGATCCGTTAATCCACCAGGACATTTCAAAATTAAGGCATTAGACGTATAGATTGTAGATTTAATATATTTTTTGGATTAAAAATAACAGTGCCGAAATCATAACTCCTTAAAATACATAAAAATGAAGGTCACACGGGGTCTAGTCCTCTTAATTCTAACTCTGATTTCAGTCCAGCTCCAAACTGCAGCTTCAGTCATTCCATCAAGGTTCAACTATTTACAATCTAACGAAAACGTAGGAACCTATGACAAGGCATTTCATTTTCAAAAAGCTTCACCTTCAAGACGCCAAATTTATCTTAACTCAAAACGACACCTTAACAGGCATCGGAATCCACGTCCTTTCGGTTCGAGAAACCCAGAAAAAAATCACAGATCTCAAAAGGTATCAATTTCCTAATCATTCCTAAACTTATCAACTGTCGCAAAATACTCCGAATTTTGGAGTTTTGAGGTTGAAATATAAACCCGATTCGTCGAGCTAAAAAAGTACATATTGTCCTTGCAGTGCACCCTTTGCATCCGAAAAGGCTACCCGTAGTGGGTAGAAGTTACCCGGATTCGGGAGGAATCCATGATTGCGGGTCTAGATGGCAACCCGGACATTTGTATGGAACGACGGAATTGACTTTCACTTTAGAAATCGTACTTTCACTCTGGAGATGAATTTTATTGTGGATCCCAATGTGACATTAAATTATAAGCTTTAATTCAATGTAAATCAAAGTGAAAAATTATTTATTAATTAATTATTTAATGAAATGATACATTTGCTATACAAACAATGTCAGTAAAATAATATTTCTGTAATTAGAATAGGGTCTCAATAAGGTAAATAACAATGTGAATGATGTGGAGATGCATTAAAATTAAAAGTGATTGTATTTCACCAGAGTTTATCTCTAAACCCCTCTTTTATACGCTTTTATTATTGCATTGGTTTGAAATCTTTGTAAAATTGTTGAAAAAATGTGGAACTGGAACATTTGCGCCGTTGTACTAGCGTCTCCTTAAAATGTATGGTCAATCTCCTAAATGTGTATATCTAGTGGAACGATAGAGTGTATGGGTGTAAGTAGGTTCATATTCTCCAACTGACATCGACCGAGATTACGAAGCTTGACCCCAGGCTGGGACAGACCTTGACACCCGTTCGTTGTCATGCGATTTTGAGCAAGAACAAGTGACGAAAACCCTAAAATTTCAATAAGTTTCGAAAACCGGTTTGGGATAAATTGCCTGCTCCTTATTCCTCAATCTTGTCACAAGGTCCCAAGAACCGTATTAAAATGCACAGGAATCTCTCGGTACATGAACTGAAGGCAAGGACCAATGTGTTTTATTCTTTAAAATGCTATCTTTTGCTGTTTAACGGGTTTTAATTAGTAGTGGATTATAATCTTCTCATGTCATTTAGAGGAAGGAAGATCAAGATCCTCCGAAAGGGATCCCTCTGACTCGGAAACTCTACTCTGTCTACACCCGAGAAAAGATTAGCATTCACCTGGACGTTGAAACATACGGTTAATAGAACTTTCCACTATATTTCTACTAAATTTTAAGTTCATTCCGTAAATCCGGATTTAAGTGCACCCGGAATATATCTCCACTAAATAACTCCCTCGTTAAAGTTCGTTAAAGTATCGAAATTGGGAGCATTTTGATGGCTTAATCGATATCCAAAGTCATATTAAACCATATGCAAAAAAATAATAAATGTCAAAATGTCAAAGGTCACGACCCTCAGGGTCTGTCCGGCCTGAGAAGCCCTCATGCCGAGGGGGAGGGGCCAAGTCATCCTCCACAAACTCCTCTGGGAGGAAGTTCCGTGACGAATTCCCGAACTTTGGTGGAACGGATCCTGGGTTCCCATGAAGCACTTCCGCTCAGCCCGTCCCTACTGGTCCAAAGGCCGTCGGGGGAAGGTGACCAAGTGTCGACACCCGCAGTTGACGAAACTGGCAATCTGGGACATATCGTCCCACATCTACTCACCTCATTTTCACTCTGTGCCTTCATTTTCTGGCTCATCAGTTAAAGTTGGTTAAGATGTCATCATTTTTTTAATTGTAAGCTACCGTAGCGTAGTTCCTCTGAAAACCAAATCTGTTAGTTTCAAATTACAAAAATACCTGCAAGTCGAATGTAGACTGTCAGTCGAAATTAAAAAACACTAAATTAATTACGCTCAATAATAATAAATCAGTAATTTTAAAGATAAATGCAGTCAGTCGATCGAAAGTGTTCTATAGGCTGAATGGTCAAAATCTTGCAACCCAAGCAAGCCTGTAAACATTCTAAACAAATACTGATCAAATTACTAAAGTCGTCTAGGCTATTTGCAAATTAATTTACTTCGGGCTGTTAGGGAGTAGCTATTGCAATACTTGCAAATGCAGACCACATTTCAAACGTAGGGGGTCTTACAGAAGGGCACTAGAAATGACGAGTCGGTCAAAAAATTTTATTTTTGGCATATATTGTATTATGTATCGGATGTTTTTTTTTTTTTTTTTTTGATGATGCTTTTGATCAAGTTTAATACGTACTTGGATGACTACCATCGTCCGATTAAAGTCAGAGTTTCAGAACGTTATCGAGACAAGTGACTCTGTCCGATTACAACAGATTCTGAGGACGTAAGCGATTTCTTCGATACCGGTCCGGATCCCTATACTTGTCCGATCTAAATTAATCTAATAGCCACAAATCTCAAATCCAATCAACTTTAAAATGACACTGTTTTAGCAATTATTTTCGTATTCCGTCACAAAATTTTCCGTCACTTGCAATAAAATGTAATGCTAAAACAATTTTTAGAAAACGTCCTGTTCCAAATTAACATGATATCAATAGATAATAATTTAAAAAAATATGTAATTGTTTAGGCCCTTAGGCGCATATGTGCTCTATTATGGGACTATCAGTTAAATACCTAATTGTAATTAGAGACCCTCTGAAACCACAATCGCTTTTAGGTTCTAGTTAATCTGACTAGTTTTAATTGGATAATTATTATTACCGTCGCGGGTTAAAAAGGTTTGGTATAAGATTACTTGAGATCCAGGTTATTTGTATCAATTGTATTTCTAGAATGTATAGTTAATCTGTTCTTATAATATTTTATATTCTAGTAATATCGTATTTGATCAAAGACTCTGGTGGTTCGATCCCCTCGGGTTCAATTTTTTAGAATGAGATAGAACTTTAAATATACATATACAAATTTGTACAGACGTTCATGCTTATGATTACAAACATTTCAACGGAATTATAAGGATAATAAAAAATGTCCATTTAGAGTATGAAGAAGAAAACTAATTTTTTAGGTCTGAACTTTGAAATGCCAAGTCCACTGGCTTGACCGATTAAAACTTGCCTATAAGCTTTGAGCATCTCATTTGGTCATATTCTTTGAGTTGGTTTACATTTGACATCTTACTTTTAACTCCACATCAGATTTTTAACTAATCTACAAGATAACTTGTACATTGTACTCCACAAGACCAAAAGACAATCTGCCCAACGATGTGTTGAGAACAATTTTTGTAAAATCACATAAAAGCGTAAGAATAAGCAGGGAATGTTGTCAAGCGACTAAAACTCATGCTAGATTTTATTTATTGAATTTAAAAAACGATAGTTTTTTTTAAAAACCTCCCCCATCGATAAAATATATTTAAACGCACACGTACTACTATCATTTCGTGAATCTACACTTGAGTATTTAATTTTAATATTGCAATTTCTTTCGACTTATCTCACCTGCGACTTCAAGTTATTTGTCTGGAAAATCAGCAAAATAAAAATGATCCGTGCCCGTGCAAAAACTGTTAATGTGGCAAAAGCTAAGAACTTAGGTAAGCAGAACTTTTTCGCTCATAAAAACTACGAATTAATGAGACAAATTAGACAATCCTGATTAAATAAATATTTTAATTCCAATAGATGTGTCAAAGGCAATGGATGGGGTCGGTGCAACAGAGTACAATATCAACCTCGGAAAGAAATACAACCTCGGATATGTAGAAGAATTGGACTACCTGGCTACGGGCATTGAAGACCAAGATTCCCCAGTTTCAGAGAATGAAGATTCCCATGAAATCAGCGACGGAGATGATCAGGAAGCGGAGGAGGATAGGGACTCAGAAAATCTTCAGAGTGCGGAGGAATCGGATCGCGAATCTGAAGAAGATCAAGAAGTAGAGGAATCTTCCGAGCAAGAGTCAGAAGTTTCAAATGAAGATGAATTAGAGGTATCAGAGGAAGCAGAAGAATCCGAGGAAGCAGAAGAATCCGAGGAAGCAGAAGAATCCGAGGAAGCAGAAGTATCTGATGAAGAACAGTTCGAGGTATCATCCGATGAAGTTGAAGAATCAAATGAAGACGAACAGGAAGAAGAATCGGAAGCTTCCGACGAAGTTGAAGAATCAAACGAAGAGGAAGAAGAATTAGAAATATCAGATGAAGAAGAAGAATTAGAAGCATCCGAGGAAGAAGATGACGAGCTTGAATTAGATGACCATGATTCGTTCGAGTCAGGGTCGCCAATGGAGTCAGAGGCAGATTCCAACGATGACGAAGACGAGGAATTTGAGGAAGTCGATGACGATGGGTTTGACGATGAACTGGACGATGAAGACTACGAAGAGTCCAATGAAGTGTCCGAGCAAGAGTCCGAGTCCGATGACATGTCGACGGAGTCAGAATCACCCACAGAAACGCTAGTAGTCGTCAACAAAGTCGCTACGACCCCAAAAACTGTAGATCATGGCGCTGCTGCCTCCAATGACAACTCCAAAAACGCCCAGCACCATCCAGCTGACGAAAGCTTCAGTTTCAATAACCTCAAAGTAGGAACCTGCCTTGGTGACAGGAACAAATCGGAAACGAATCAAGAGTTAGAGAAAGAACCAAACTCAAGACATCGAAGTTCCGAGTCAAGTCGATCAACATCACGAAGGAAGCGGGTCTCCATCTCCCACAGCCTTCTGAAGCGATTGACCAAGAAATCAAGGAAGCGGAGGTCAATTAACATCAACGTTACCGTTAACGTCAATGCCCCAGCTCGAAGACCCCGAAAACGGAGAGGTCACTTGTTGCCCAAGGCTTCCTCGTCGAGTCGGTTAGCGTTTAAAATTGTCTTTCTAATGCACAGACCATTGGTAAAACTTGCTGATTTTAAATTAAGGAACCTGTGTTATTTGGCGTATGGTATTTATTTTTAGGTCCGTAGCAAAAACAGGAAACGAAGGACCCTTAAAACAAGATGTTGAAGAAGAAGAGACCTTAAACCGAGAGCTTGGAATTGGAGAGGAAATTGATTTAAGCCAGAATATCGACGATGAAGAAGTCGTTGAAACTGCGATCGAAGGGGTCTCGAAACCGGATATCGGGATCGAAGAAGCCTCAAACCCGGAGATGAGAATCGAAGGAGCCTCAAAACACAATATTGAAGACGATCTGACCTCTGATTCTGAAACCTACAGGGCTTTAAAGCAGGTCCAAGAGCCTATAAACAAGCCAAAAAATGAACCCACCGGTTGGCTCTACTATGTAATCTTGGCCCATTTAATGTCCATAATGTGCTGTATTGTCCATTGTAACTACGAAGCTTGGTCTGCAGCCTTCGGAAGTTACTTCGATTTCAAAGATCCCCAAATCGTCCCGGACTATTCTGAGGACTTGGCCGACTTTTTCGATACCGGTCCGGATTCTGATACTTGTCCCTTCTAACGTTAACTAACTACAGTCTGAAACAATGTGGGCTTAACCACAAACGAAGACAGTTGTTTTAAAATTAAATTGTAGCATGTCTGTGAAATAGAAACTCCGAAAAATCTCCGAAATTGAATGGTATCTTTGTATCCTCTACGCCTAATAATACTAATTCTTGTAACGATTCAGTCAAAAATATGAGTCAAGTCACAGCCGGTGAAAAGGCTATTGTAAAAACGAAACGTTCAAAATTGTCAGTTTCTTTCTAATAAAATCAAGTCCAAAAATAACTAGAATTACCAGAGTGAGAAATCCGGAAATCATTTTCTTATCATATCCTGTGCTAAAATAATAAGCTGTTATTATCTAGTGAAATTTTTTCCGGGAGTAATTATTTGGTATTTTATTAAATTTCGAAAATTAGAACAAATGAGATATTATCGAGAAAATCTACGTTCATAACATAACTTATCCATAGGATTTTTATGTAATCTCAAATCGAAGTTAACAACGATCGGATGAGAGAAGGGAGTATAAAGAAAACCCCGTTCCAAAGTGAAGGTTTTAATAAACTCCCCGTTTTAAATCAAACTTCCAATCCCAGCAATAATACAACAATCATAAAATATCCACCTGGTTGATTCCTAAAATTGCAAAAGGGACCTTTATTGCTAAAAAATGTGTCAAGTCCACAAATTCCGGAAACAGTTCCGTATAGCAGGCTCTCTATGGGAGCCTGTCAATTTCGCAATTACATTCTGTTTCCAATAAAACATACAAAGTTACTTATAGATATACAATATACAAAGATACATATTGTTGCTGTATTTCTCTAAATAAATCCCCAGGGGTTGAATTTTCAAACCCTCCGAATGGGTGGGGCTCTATTCCGGGAGGTTTAATGTCAGATCAAGAATCGAATCCTGAATCCATGATTTAGACAAAATCATTCACATTTTCAGGCCAGTAATAAGTGGAACATTTTGCATATCACAAAATAGCGATATTCTTAATTGTTTTTGGATTGGGGGGAGGTTAATTCTTCCTCAAACAGTCAAAATGTGTTGGGGATTTATTTAGGGGGGGGGGGGGGGGCTATTTAGAGATTTTTTTTCACAGTCAAAGGGAATAAACTATGCGTCTCTGCGATGACTTGGAGAGGACTACAAATAATAGATCTAACGATTCCCTCAGCATCAAAGCGTCAATGGAAAGTTGGAACCTCTGAATTCAATATCCAACGAAATGTCCTTTCCCCCGACACTTCAATAGACATTTCCCATTATTCAGAAATTATTACATTCAGCGATTCGGATCTGACGACGGCTCTGCTTCAGATTCTATATCTCTATGCACAGATACGGACAAATATATTAGAATATGGCAGATATACGATGGCAGCGATACATGGAAATGCTTAACAGGATAGACGCTTGAATTCATGGATTGAAGAGGCTGTAGTTTGAACTGATTTCACGTTTATCCTGAAAATACAGTGAATTTCCGCTATAGGGAACCCGTTTGTGGTAATTATGTATTGTAAAAACCCGTTTAAATAGAATAAATTCAACTACTCAACTCAATCATGTAACACAGCTATTAAAATCAGTCTGGAAATCCTAGTTTCAATTTTCAATCAAGTTGTTGTCAACAAAATAGGGAAAAGTATGCCATAACCTCGATACTACCCAAATCTGGAATAATTCGCAATCTGTCAATCTGTGCCAATATAAGAGACGCCCGAAGTCGACGTAATAAAAGTTGTCGACATGTCGAGAAATCATTTATATCCCAACAGGGTAGATTTAATTGGAGTGTCGAGAACAGAGTTCGAGTGAACCTTCCAGCTCTTTAAAATTCACAGATTCTCTAAAAAGCTAATAACAACATTTATAAAAATTTTAAATTTTATGTCTATCATTTATCCTCCTCGCGAATGAATTGCAGTTTGTTCTTTGTAGCTCGAGCAGGGCATTTCAGAACCGTCTATGAGCCGACTGAAATCTGTAATGGCTTCCTTGTCTTTGATTTTGAACACTGAATTTAAGTCCAAAACGAAATTCTAAAAATACAGATCATTCGTCAATAATTATCTTCCATTTGTTGCTTCTAAAGGCTACGAAATAAAATGAAGAAGATCAGATGGATGTTAAATCAGATTAAATTGTGTAGAAACAAAAAATTGGACTGTTACAAAACTGAATAGAAAATTCGAAGAAAAATCAGCCCAAAAATGTGTAGAAAGACCAATCTTGTGAATAAAAGCTAAAAACTTACATGAGATTTAATTTTGCTTAAAAATGGATCAACACCTAGGATTGAAATCAAATTTATTTATCATCAGGTTAAAATTAGCAAGAGCAAACTGCTCCAGATTTCCAAAGCATTGGTGAGAAGGTCAAAGGTCAACCAGCTTTGAGTCCCAATCTCCCAATGCACGATTCAAGGTGTAAATTAGACTGTCAGGCGGATGCGGAATCTAGTGTTGACGTTGACATGGGCTGACCTAGTTTTTTCCAGCTCTACCTTAAAAAATTACATGGGAAATATCACATCTTTAGATGCAGATGTATCCATTCCATATACGTGAATATACTTCCTCGTTCTATGTTACAGAATTTATAATGTTAGAATATAATATATATTCCTCATTATATGCAAGGGAAAGTAAAGCCAGGGAGGACGGGAAAAGAATTAGAGATGAAGAAGCCGGGATTTAAAATACATTAGAGGAAGAAGAAGCTCTTTTTGGTTTAGTCAACTTGTCAGAGCTTCTCTCTTGTCTTCGGAATTTATGACATAAATACCGAAATAAGTCCCCACCCTCAATTAAAACCTTTGCATTTTAAACTGTTGTAATAACCTCTGAGAAAACTTATTTCAGCGTTTGTGGTACGTCAGAGCTCCTATCTTTTCATATGAGGTGATGTAAACATCGAAATAAGTCCCCACCCTTTCTTATATTCTTTGTATTTCAAACCGTTCTATCCTGATTTCCGGATTTCCAACAATATATGAGCTGGGGAAACTTATTTCAATATTTCTCTTGTACTAGTTCATGACATAAGTACCGAAATAAGTCCCCACCCCCTCTCCCTAGCTTTGAATTACAACCCATGCCATCCTAATTTTTGAGGTTTTTAACTCTCCAGGGAACTTATGCCAGGATTTCCGGTACATAAACCACCATACTAACCTACATTTTTAAACGCATGTCCCGGCACATGGAAGACAGTTAAGACATCTTTAATTCCCTGGTTGACAATATCTACATAATAATCATCTCCCATCTCAACTGTATGTCAGGGAAGACCTCGAATTTTAGCTCCGAGGATTCGAGAATAATTCTTTGGCTGTTATTATTAGTATGTCCTCTTCTTGGGATTGTATTGGCCTAACTTTAAGCGATTTTGAATAATGCGTTGTACATGTTTTGTTTCGAATTTCGGAGCTTGGAATATTAGCAGTTTTCTGGGGCATGTGCTTTAATATTTATGAACGAATATTGCATCCGATGCTAGTTAGTATAAACACAAGACAAAATATTGTAATGTCGTAGTTCGTACAAGGCTTTGTGTTTCGCTTGGCTTTCCCAACAGAGTCAACACGGAGGCAACACAGCTTAACAAAGTTAAGGAGCCGTTTTGAAAAGGCCGGACCACGGGAAAAATTATGATTTTTTCGACAAAAGTTTCGATCGAGAAATAATCTTACAGTAATTTAGATAAATAATAATCATTTTAAGATACAGAATTAGAGCTAGATATTTAATGTTAAAACGGAAGCTTAAAAAATAGCTAATTAAAATTAGTTAGAAAGGTTTGCGATTGACATTTATCATTAATTAAATAATTAAGAAGTATGTCACTCTTTTGTAGATTTATACGAACTGAATTTTTTTAATTTTACCACAGATTACAACCTGCTACAAGTGCTCCGACCTCCGACATCTATAAAAGAAGTTTTATGACAATTTATTAATGTTTCCAGTAAGTGGATAAAAAAACTAGACAAATTTCATAGTTAAATAGCATCAAAACTTAGGTATTAAACCATTTGATCCCCAGCAAAAATTGTTATCAAAACAAAAACAAAACAATAAATCAACACTTTTAACCTCGCAGTTTCAAGAAGTTTAGAAATAGCATTGTATATTATTTCTCGTTTCTTGTTCCCAAAATACGTGACAAAAGTGGATGGTTGTTTGGGGTGCCCCTACGGCCCTGCTAAAAGCTTTCTCCAAGGGATTAGACGGGTGAAGGGCTGGCAGAAAGCTGAGCTTGTTTACTTCATGTTTCTGCAAAATTTCTCCTATTTCTGCAAATTCCCTTCGAACGGGGAATACGAAATTCGGTCAAAAATCTGCAAACCTCTTGATGTCTCTATTGAGAAACATTTGTGAATTTGCATAAGGAATCAGTAGTCCAAAGGCTTTCATGCATTACATCACATCATATACTACATCACACACGGATACATCCTAAGGTCCTAAACCCCTACCAGCCTCTACTGGTACTTCTTTAAGAAGTCCCCATGGGCGTTTATTAGCTCGCCTATTAAAAATAGGTTTAGAGCTAATGAAGTCAACCAGTCCGTCCGTCCGTCCGTCCGTCTGTCCGTCGTTTTTGTCAATGTAAATCAAGACAAAATTAAACAGCCTAGAAGCAGGCCGGATTAGAACCAATACAATTTTTTTGAAATGGAAGCATAATATTCGCTAGTGTTTATCAAATTCCAAACACAGAATTAAGTTTTAACATAATTGTATTGGTTTTAATACCAAATTTATACATATGATTTTTATCCTTTTTTCTAAATATAAAACAATTTTGGAAAATTTTGAGGTTTGATATGAATTGTGCAACATGAAAATGGTTTTCGAGGAAATCGTATTGGTTTATATATAAAATGTTTTAAAGAATTTCAATTGCTTTAAATATGTAATTAAATCGACATTTCTGGAAACAGGAATGATATATATAAATCAATACGTTTTGAAACAATAATCCAATTTTAAAGGTATTTACGTATTTTATATGCAAAACAACAATCTAAGGTTCGTAAAAGCCTTAATTGGGACATTTCATAATATTGTTTCATAAACTGTTCAAATTGATCCAAAAATGGAATCTATAATTCAAAAACAGTGTTTTAAGTAGATTTTAACTGCATTTGTCAAACAACAAAATAATTTTTAACGAAATTGTACAGGTTTAAATAGCAAAATGGATGGACACATTGGGAAACAGTTGTATTCAATGTAGTTTAGGACAATTCTCAAATATGCAGTTTCTTCAAATATTTTCTACGGAAACTATCTCTATCGTCTCATTGTATATTATTGTGAATGTAAATCAATTGACCATAGAACAACAAGATGTCTTGACAACGCTTTCTCCTTGTTCCAGCGCCTGTTGTCAAGCAATCTTGATAGAACAATTACTAAAGCTTTGGGGTTAAGAATCGATCGTATAGGTGAACGTAAACTACGATATTTTGATCTTTTACAATTGATTTTTAATAGTTTTGATTGTCATATTTAAACCAACACGATTTCAAGTAATATTGAACAACAATATATATTAATTTTGCGAGCTGCCGTTAACGTTTACAACGTTTTATTTTAGAGTAGCTTTTGTTATGTAGATTCCATCTTGTATTTGAATTTGTGGATTTATTTCATAGCCTAGGGTGGGGAGTTATTTCGGGGAATCACTAGTTTTCGATAAATAGGCGCTCGTAGGGTTTTATTTCGTTGCAAAGCTCTGTGGCATGTGGGGAGTTCTTTCGCTTTAAATTTTTATATCCATCCATATCCAAGGGTGGGGACTTATTCCGGGAAATTACTAATTTAGCATAAATAAGCCCTCATCGACCTTTATTTTGTTGCTAGCTCTGTGGGGAACTGTGTCGGTTTTCTTTTTCTATCCATCCATGTTCAAGGGTGGGGACTTATTCCGGTGAACTTTTATGAATCGTCCCGTTATGCCCCCACAATTGCATTACAATTTCAAGATATTCCCACCCAACCTGCCCAAATACATATACCCCCACCCAAAAACACCCGATAACTGTTCAATTCTCCAAGAGCAATATTCTATACTCCCTGACTCTCAATGGATCAAGTATGCAGACTCGGGTCTCTTTCGATAATTTGTTTCCACCAGAAGAAGAAAGAGGGTGAAAAGGTTCAGTGGTTGTGCTCAATAATGCCTTAGACTCCTAGATGCTTTTTAGAGATAGATGATGTAGATCTAGGACATATCAACTCCAAAACTTAGTATATAACAGAGCCAGTTGATATACCAGAATAATATATTTTATATGCCTATACTAAGCCACAAAGGCTTAGTCCAAACGTCCCAGCCTCACTTCGTTATTGGGAATGTAAACTGCAAAATTTTACAAGGGAAAGACGGATTCTTTCACTGAACCGATGGAGCATCTTCATTTGTAATTTTCTACTTTGGCCAGGGCCGTAGTTTTTCCGGGGTTTTCGGATTTTTTCGGACCGGGATTTCCCCCGAATTCGGGGAGTTTTACTTTCTTTAGAGAGGAGAGGATTTGGTTATTTTTGCGATCATTGTTGATTGGAGCTGATGTTTGTGTTGGAATTTTGGGAGTATGGCCCTTGATTCCGGGATAGATCTGGCTTGGGCTTGGAGGGAAGGCCATAACATTTACTACATTAGCCAGGAATATCTTGAATCTGAAATCTACGATCTAGGACCTAGTTTAAGCTTATAGGGAAATGAGTTCATGAAACAAATGGAAATGGGAATTGCACTTGTTGTATGTAGAATCCAGGAGCAACCCAATGGCTTCTGTTCCGAGCCGAGGCGGGTATTATTTTATAGATGTGTAAAAGCTGTGAGACATCGGGGCTTTGAGTGTGTCGAAGGGCTGGGGTTTAGGACATGACACGATAGGTCATGCCCTAGGGTGTGGGAAATATTAGACCCCATGGGGTCCAATATTTCTCGGGAAATTTATACGAACTTAATGCATATTTTCAAGCCATATCATATTTGAGCAGGAATTAAAATTAAAATACTTATTAGAAGATGTTGTCCCTAATTACGGCTAAAGAGTCAAGGGTCCCTCACTGGTACCTAATGTGCCCAACCTCCTGGGGTATGACATTTGATCTGTTTTAAGCTCCGATGGGTCATGCCCCAGGGTGTGGGAAATATTCGATCCCGAGGGGTGACACGATTTCTCAGGAAATTTACACGAACTTAGTGCATATTTTAAAGCCAATTCGGATTTGATCTGGAGTTCAAATTTGTTAATACTTAACAGATCATATCTCTTTTTTGTGATCAAAAGTCAATGGTCATTCGGAGTAACTTAATGTGCCACACCCCCTGGGGTGTGACCTTTGACCTATTCTTTGAGGCTGTTGCCTTCGACATGTTAGATACGGTGGTGGTGAGTACTTGAAAATATACATATTATAATATTACCAACAAGCCTCCCTCATCCCTGGGACGTTAACTGGCTCCGTATTTTCTTTATAAATAAAATGGGAATGTGCGAATTGCAAATTGGGGGCTGTTTGCCAAATACTAGATTTGTATTAAAAGCACCCTGGTGGGGCCTATTTCCTTTCCACTCCTTTTACAACTCTCGCCTTCTTCCCTAATATCAAATCTGCTTTCTCCTTTACGTTTACAACGGTTCTTGGGCTTACTGTCGAGCTCCGATTTTAGATCGTTTTTGATACGCTTCTATTCTATTTCTCTGAATAAGTCCCAGATGGTTCTATTTCACGGATGGGGGATGGGCTTCTATTCCGGGGTATCCTCCTTTTCAAAACGATCAAAAACTCTCAATTTCGATCGTTTCTGCAGTAAATTCCATTTTACTTTGGTTTTTGTTATGCTAAATCCGTATTAATTCAGCTTTAATCAGGATTAGCAATCATTTTTCAACCGGATTTACAAGATATTTAAGGTTCTTAGAGTGGGGCTCTATTTCGGGGATCTATTTATAGAATTGCGGTACTAGGATTTGGGACAGGAGGACTTGGTCGACGGCATAGCTGACAACTGTGTGGGAAATTGGTGCTTGTTAACATAGTACCTCCTCTTGTATAGAAACACGGTTTTTAGTCCTCTTATACTGAATCTATGTAATCGTTGTATTTATATTATAAGGAAAAGGTCGGGTAGTGAAGGGATAGGAGCCTTCCATTTAATAATCTAATGAAATTATCAAGGGACCCCAAGCATCCGTGCAGAACTGAGCAAGCAATTCAGAGCTCATTTCTTTATATTCTATCAAACCACCACCACTAACAAGTCTATACGAAATGGCCTGTGTCTGTCCGTCTGTCTCAATTGTCTGGGAATAGATTGGTAACATTTCTTGGAACGTTTGCTAAGTCTCCAGACTAAAAAAAAACTGTCTAAAACTATTGGAAACGATTTGCATATTTATGATAACTGAACAGAAGTAGAAGTCGGAAGGTGATCGGATCAGAGGTACTCTCCTCTGTTTCTGCGATGGTAAGACGAAAATTGACACCGGATGACCTAGGACCTTGTTCCAAAAATCGAATCATGCAAAAATAAAATTCAGGCGTAAACTTCTACTACTGTTTGATGACCGATAAGGTTAATTAATTGTTAATTAATGATTTGTATCATAGAAAATAGGGGCATTTTGTTTAACCCGACCATTCCCAAGGCTTTTATTTTCATATTCACCCAACGTGTGCGACAATTGTCTACACAGTAAAACAGGGACGGCAGTGGAAATGCCCATCCCCTTACTAGAACCCCAAACTCCTCAAACACAACTTTCGACGCTGTACAACTATAAATTTTTATTAAAAACGACCATAGACGCTGGTATACCTTATATCACAGATGACGCTTTCATACGCTGCTAAGCGTCCCAGCGTCGAATTAAAAAAAACTCGATTTAGAAAATGGAAGTCGTCAAAAACGTAATGAAAATTGTAAACGTTGACAAAAAACTTCAAATTTGACCCACAACGCTTTTGCACGCTTATAAGCGTCGAAGCGTCTTTTTTTCAAAAGCATACTTTTGACTGCATAAAGTCGTCCAAAGCTATATAAAACTCTATAGAGCTTAAGCCATATTCGAAATACAACATACGACGCTTTAATGCGCCACAATTGTTGCCATAAAACGCTGCTACAGTCAATTTGTTACATCAAAAGTTGCCACTGGATTTTATGTTGCCACCACACGTTGCCGCTGTAGGACTTTGGAAAACAAAAGTGTTGCCACAGTCGATTTCGTTGCCACAAAATGTTGCCACCATGGAGCTTACAATTAGAAGAATAAAAGTGTTGCCACCGTCGATTTCGTTGCCACAAAATGTTGCCACCATGGAGCTTACAATTAGAAGAATAAAAGTGTTGCCACAGTCGATTTCGTTGCCACAAAATGTTGCCACCATGGAGCTTACAATTAGAAGAATAAGAGTGTAGCCACCATTATTTTGTTGCCATCGCGTAACTAAAAAAAGTGCTATCGTAATTATTTTTTTGCCATCACGTAATTTAGATTGAAAGTGTTGCCACTATTGTTTGGTTACCACAGGACTAATTTACGCTGTGGCAACATTTGGTGGCAACTAAATATTAATGACAGCACTTTAATTTTTCTAATTTACGTGGTGGCCACAAAGTAATACTGCCAGGACTTATGTTTCTAATTTAGGTTACGTGGCATCAGCATTTGGTATCAACTAAATAATAGTCGCTGCCCTTTTATTTTTCTAATTTACATATTTGGTAATTTTTGATGGCGGTAAAATATTAGTTTAGCACTTATTTTCTAATTTTCAAGGTAGCAACAAAATAATATTGCAGCACTTATTTTTATAATTTACTTGGCGTCAACTAAATGGTAGTGCCTGCACTTTTATTTTTCGAATTTACACGGCGGCAACATTTTGTGGCAACAACAAAATAGTGCAGCACTTATTTTCTAATTTGCAAGGTGGCAACATTTTATGGCAACAAAATAATATTGCAGCACTGATTTTCTAATTTGCATGGTGGCAACATTTTATGGCAACAAAATAATATTGCAGCACTTATTTTCTAATTTGCATGGTGGCAACATTTTATGGCAACAAAATAATATTGCAGCACTGATTTTCTAATTTGCATTATGGCAACAAAATAATATTGCAGCACTGATTTTCTAATTTGCATTATGGCAACAAAATAATATTGCAATAATGATTTTCTAATTTACGTGGTAGCGACATTTGATTCTAAGTTATGTTTATGGCACCAAAATTGACAGTGGCAACATTTTCCGCAACAAATTGACGGCAAATTTTGTGGCAACAATGGTGGCAACAAAGAACGCTGGAAGCGTCTGAAGGCGTTTCGGGGTACTTTATTCTCAATGCTATAGTCTCAAAGTCAAATTTGTAGGGGTAAGCGTTTTTGAAATGTCAAACGATAATCATATCATTTCGACGCTGGAAGCGTCAAAAAGCGATCAAGTGTGGTTTCTTACATCTGTGTCATTCTATTGACCTCATTTTATAAGATACTGCGATTTTTCACTGTCAAATCATGATTGTTTGAAAGTCGACGCTGGAAGCGTCTGAAAGCGTTCTGCAACAGTTTTACCCATTTGTATAAGCGTTTGACATGTTTGGGGTCGTCATTGTTTATTTTTGCCTACTGGGGTCAATTGTCAGTTCCACTTGAACTACCGGCCCTGACCATGGTCTTTGGCGGTATTGGAAAAGCATCTATATTGTGTCACTTATCCCCATTTTAAAGAGAAAATGTCCGTTTTGTTGGACTTTTCAATTTTTAAAAACCCCAGTTTTCAAAATTTTTGAAATTTTTTTTTCGAAAATTATGTCAAAACGTTTTTTTGAGGATGTCCTAAACGCTCGATTTTTCTAGCTTATCCGTTTTGAAGCTACAGGACGATAAGTAGCGGTGTAGACGAATGTCGCACACGTTGGTAATGGACGGGTTAAATGTTTAAGTATGAGTTTTTGCCTCGTTTTCTGGTTTTAGCCAATAGTTCTAATGTGCATTTTTAGGAGGTGCGTCTCTTTGTGGAATTCATTACTCTCTCTCTCAAGCCGCTCGGAGACACATCTTCTCGTCCTTTGTCCGTTAGGAATTTGTGTAAATATTTAATGGTTTTGAGAAGTGAAGTCAGTTAAATTAGTTTATTATTTACCGTTTTTCTATTTAATAAATCTAATAAAACCTCGACTAACGTGGAGTACTTCGAAAGCATCTCATTATTTGAATGTGAGGAGTCAGGCATAAAAGTAGGATTTATTTTACGTTAGTTGAAGCAGCCGTTGTTTCTGCTACCGGGTAGGTAGATTTGAACACAACATCTTATGGTGACCCTACGACCTGATAGTTAAAAGATTAAAGTGCAGAGACAGTAGCAGTGAACCAGCAACGTGCCTGAGGGACCGATTTTGATTTGAAATAAAAGTGATCGTTGAGCCTTGCGAGGTGTGCTCCGGAACATAAGGGTCTGGGCGCTGAATCATCGGTAACAAAGGAAGGTCAAAGGTCATCCCAAGAAGGACGTTTCACGTTTAGCTGACTTCGCTTAGTGCTGTACTCGTGGCATTCTAATCAGAAGGAAGACTGGTGGTGGAGGAGGTGACGTCATATTCATCCCATCATCATCAACTACAAACTATCATCCCTTGTGGAATCTAAAGCTGTCTGCTGGGCTTATCAGCAGTCGCATATGAGTGTTTCGAGTCTGACACCAAAAAGAAAGAGACTCTAAATAAGGCAAGCCCGTTCCAATTTTGAATTTTATTTTTCAAAGACTAATATCCGTCAATCGACGTTGTGAATTTTTATTCCAAGTGCTGGTGGAGGAAGTGACGTCATCAGGAGGCTGCCTATATCAAGTTGTTATGGACGTCAACGGATACAATCTCCGAAGCAAGACCATGTCCACAGTCAACAATCAAGTCCCAAGTGGACGACCATCATCCAAAGAAGATTCCCCCTCAGTAAAGTCCATTCCACATAAGAAGACAAGTAAGGCTCAATCTTCGAAAGCCAGGTCAAGTGTTGACCCAGTTACCTCTGAACTTCATATGAAACGAATCGGATTGGAACTGCGTGAGGAACTAGGGAAATTGGACGATGAAGCAGACGATCTTCAAGAACGAAGAGAGGTCATTGACCTTGAAATCGTTGATCTTCAGAGCAGGATAAAGTCTCATGAAGACTTCCTACAAAATCAAGATTCCGAATTAGAAAATGATGAGGCTTCATTCCGTAAGAGTGAAATCAGAAGATTGAAGACCGAATTGGAATCAAAGATCACAGATCAAAAGTTACTTCAAATCAAGTTCAATTCGTATGAGAAGTCCATGCAAAGGAGAAGACACCTTATCATCGAGAAGCATGAACTAAGGCAAATGGAAATTGCCGAAGAAGCTTTCGAGGACGATCTCGAAAATGAATTTGAAATCCCTCCCGTTGATGACGAGGAGGACAGAACTACTAAATTCGTCGAAGATGCAGCCCGAGAAACAATAAAACAAAATGAAGCGGCTGTTAATGAGGCGAAACAGAAAGCTGCTGAATTGCAGCGAAAAGAAGAAGCCGAGTTTTTGGAAAATAAACGTCTTTGTCGAGAAGCCCAAGAACGTCTCGCTACAGCAATAGCCAAGGCAAAGGAGATGCGAAAGCAACAAGAAAAATCAGATCTGAAGGTTGCTGAAGCTCTTCAAGAGGAACTTCGATTGGAGGAGGAGCTACGAGAATTACAAAAATGTAAAGCTGCTTCCATCCCAGAAGAAAAGGTCCAGGTTCCTCCTAAGCAAGTGACTGTTGGAAGCGGAGAGGAGAGGCTTATCGAAATGTTTGCCGAAGCCATAAAGCGAGTAGCTCCACAAGGAACTTCGTCGTCAGATAAAACAAACAAGTTTATTGCCAGACAAACTTCGAAAGAACTTCCAGCGTTTAGCGGCAAGCCTGAAGAATGGCCCATATTCTATGCCGATTTCCAAAGAACTACAGAAGATTGCGGATTCTCTAATTCCGAAAACATGACACGAATCAGGAATAGTCTGAAAGGGGATGCTGCTGAGTATGTCCACAGCCTGATGGTGTCGCCGGATAATGTCCCAACAATTATTCGGAAGTTAGAGATTCGATACGGCCGAGCAGAGCTTATCATCGACGCTATGATTGCGAAGGCCAAAGGAATTCCAAGTTTTCAATCAGAAGATTTGGAACTATTTATTCAGTTTGGATCTGCTGTTGAGAACGCGGTGGAAACTATAAGGACTCTCAACAGACCAGATCATCTGAATAACCCTCAGTTGCTAACTGAATTCGAAAATAAACTTCCCCCTACAATTATGATGCAGTGGCTCAACTGGATAGACGTTGACGGAACGAGAAAGAGAAACCTGGTGAACTTTGCCGTCTGGCTAGACAGACAAACGTCCTTGGCATGTGGAGTCAGAACTTCAATGAAGTCGGAAAAGAAATCCGAAGACTCAACAGTGTCCAAGAAGAGAGGATTTACCGGAAAGAAGTCCTCAGGTTCCGAATCAGATATCCCCACCGCTGCTAATCTCTTTGTTGGAGAGAAAGTAAGTTGTATTTTTTGCGATAAGCATACAGAAAGTATTAACTGTACTAAAGCTTCCAGTATGACCCTCGAAGAGAAGAGGGCCATTATCAAGGAGAAGAAATGCTGTACAGTATGCTTGAAGCCTAACCACTGGGCCAAGCAATGTAAAGCCTTTATGAGATGTCCCTTGTGTAAGCAACGACATTGCATAATAATGTGTCCTGAACTTCCCGACAACAAGCTGAAAGGAAGTCAAAAACAGGAAGAAAATAAATACAGAAATTCTGAAAAGAACGAGCATCCGAATTCGACAACACTCTGTAACCATCATGGAACTAAGGGAGTCGTACAAGCTACTCTCATGGTACAGATCGAGAATGGGAACAAGAGGAAATTGGCGAGGGCGTTTGTTGATCCTGGTTCAGTACGTTCGTACATCTTAACGAAGACGGCGAAGGAAATGGGACTGAAGCCTAAGGAATCAGTAAACCTCACACACAAGTTGTTCGGAAATTCGCTGATGAATGTTCAGCATCCCTCGTATGATGTTAAACTGTCCAGTGCCAGAGGCGGAGAAACTCAAACGCTGACGCTGCTGGGACAAGAAGATATTTGTGGAGCCCTGCCACGGTTTTCGAAAGGATCGTGGAGGAAGAAACTCCAGCAACACCGAATCCATGTAAGTGATGTCGGTGACGGCCCTCTTGAAATAGAATTATTGATTGGGTCTGACTATTATTATGGTCTTTTAACGGGTCAAATGAGGATTTTGGAGCCAGGTTATGCAGCTATCGAAACTAGGCTTGGCTGGACTGTTGGAGGTCACAATGGTCGGAAGCACACGGACAAGGGTTTAGCAATGACAGTAACGTCATTAATGATAAATGATGCCAGCCCTGCCCAGTTGTGGACTTTAGAAGCTATTGGAATTACTGATCCTTCGGAGAGCAAGACCAAGGCCGAACGGGACGAAGCTGCCAAGAAACATTTCTTGGAGACGGTATCCCAAAATCAAGATGGAAGGTACAGCGTTAATCTACCATGGATTGACGGCCTTCCAGAAATTCCAACAAATAAAGGAGTGGCCTTGAAGAGGCTGAATACTGCCACTGCTAATATTGTCAAGGCAAATATGTATCAGGAATATGATGACATATTTAATCAATGGGTGAAGGAAGGAATAATCGAAGAAGTGGAAGAAGACAACGAAATCGACAAGAAAGGTCAACTCCACTACCTCCCTCACCGTCCGGTCTTCAAACCGGAAAGTAAAACCACACCCGTTCGACCAGTGTTTGATGCATCGTGCAAGACTGGCCGAAACCCATCACTCAACGAATGTCTGGAAAAGGGACCCAATCTGTTGGAGCAGATCCCTTCCATTCTGTTGAGATTCAGAGAAAAGAAATACGGAGGAGTCGCAGACATCCAAAAGGCTTTTCTCATGATAGAGGTCAAGAAAGAGGACCGAAATTGCCTACGATTTTTATGGTGGAAGGACCCTAATAGTAAGTCCTATAAAGTTTTCCGTCATAAAAGGGTAGTTTTTGGGGTTAATTGCAGCCCCTTCCTCCTTGGTGCGGTGATTGAGCACCACCTCAACAATATTAATGACGAGCGTCAGGAGACGGCTCAGAAATTATTACGGTCGCTCTACGTGGACAATTGCATAGCGTCATTTGACACGATGGACGACTACAACGAATTTAAACTTCAGAGTACCCAGTTGATGGCAGAAGCGAAGATGAATTTACGAGAATGGGAGCGCAGTGTTGGGGATGTGTCCGGAATCGGCCACATCAGTCGGTGCGGGTTGGACACAGGCAACATTTCTTCTCAAGAAGATTATAAGACCATGGTACTGGGTATGAAATGGAATCGACTGGAGGATGAACTCTCCTGTCATATTCCAAATGAAGACTTAGCACCGAAGATAACGAAGAGAACAATATTATCCTCGATGCAGAAAATCTACCATCCTTTGGGATTTCTTAGTCCGGCTCTGCTCATTCCGAAGCTGATTGTTCAAGAGGCCTGGGGACGTCAGAAGCCATGGGACGAAGAACTCGACGAAGATTTGAAGACTAACTTCAGTTCCTGGTGGAATGAAGCAAACTTCCTCGAGAAAGTTAAAATACCTCGACATATAATGGGTAATCATTTATGTAAATTAACTATTCACACTTTCTCTGATGCTAGCCAAGTCGCCTACGCTGCAGCCGTTTTCATCAGAGTGGAAAGTGAGGATGGAATTTCAGTGCAGCTCCTGCACTCAAAGTCAAGATTGGCACCAATGAAGAAAGTCACAATTCCCAGACTCGAACTTTTAGGATGCGTGATAGCTGCCCGTCTTACAAACAGTGTTAAGGAGGCCCTGAACCTTGAGAATATTCCAACGTATTTTTGGAGTGATTCCACGACAGCGTTGGCCTGGATTCGGCGCAACGACGAATGGGGTACTTTCGTTGGGAATCGGGTCAGGGAGATCTGCTCCCTTACAAAATCCGAAAATTGGAAACATATATCAGGCATTCACAATCCAGCGGACCTTCCATCCCGTGGATGCACTCCTTCGAAACTTTTGGAGTCCCGATGGTGGGAGGGGCCAAAATGGTTAAGCCTTCCGGAGAGTGAATGGCCAATGGAAAATAAATCTTGTGACGAAGTCGCTGTCCGGGCCGAAATGAAGAAGACTACGGTCAGCCTGGCAGTTACTGAAGACTATCGCTCCCTTTGGTATGTTAAAAGTCAAAACTATACCAAAAATATACGTATGTTTGCTTGGTTGCGTCGGTTTGTTTCCGTTTGTGTCAAGAAATTGAAAATCTCTGGACCTCTGACGGTTAAAGAAGTCCGAACTGCTGAAGAAATCGTCGTAAGGCTGGTGCAGGAGGGAGCATTTCCAAAAGACGGGAATGTAATTTCTGGCCTACGAGTTGTGAGGATTGACGGTATCATACGCGTCAAGACCAAACTTATTTATCGGAAGGATACAGAACACTTCCGACTCCCGATGTTACTTCCGCATACTCATCCTTTGGTGGAACAACTCATCCGAGAGCGTCATATAGACAGTTGCCACGCTGGAGTACAATATGTTATGGGAAGCCTGAGGGAACGATTCTGGATTATTCAGAGTCGTAAAGCAATCCGGAGAGTGACAACAAATTGCGTCACTTGCAGAAGATATAGTACCAGAGCACCAGAAGTAGTTCCAGCCCCACTTCCTGAAGACAGAATAAAGTCGGCAAGGCCATTTGAGGTTGTGGGGGTTGATTTAGCTGGGCCGCTGTTCCTGAAGGGAAAGGAGAAAGCATGGATAGTGCTTTTCACCTGTGCAGTATACCGAGGTGTCCATTTGGAACTCGTTACGTCGCTGTCCACGGAAGCGTTCCTGGAAGCGTTTGAAATATTTATTTGTCGAAGAGGAAGACCGGATATCGTCTATAGCGATAACGGCACTAATTTTGTGGGCGCTGTCAATCTCTTCAAACAGTTGGACTGGAAGAGGATTGCCAAAACCTACGAATTAAAACAGATTCATTGGAGATTCAATCCACCATCTGCTGCATGGTGGGGAGGATGGTGGGAGCGTCTCATCCGCTCAGTTAAGGATATGTTGCGGAAAGTTTTAGGGAGAACCTGTCTGACCCTTGAAAAGTTAAAGGTATGTCTTGTTAAAGTCGAAATGGTGATGAATAACAGGCCCCTTACTACCGTTACAGAGGATCCGGATGACCTGACCCCCCTTACTCCTGCAATGTTTATGTATGGAATTCCCCCAACAAGTTATCACGACCAAGATGTGTTGGAGGCATGCGGATTCCAGAAGATCTTCTTCGAGAAGACTTCAATCATGACAGAATTACAAAATCGGTTCCGGACCGAATACTTGGCTCTCCTTGTTCAACGAGGAAAGGAAAAGAAGATTAAGGAGTTCCAAGTCGGAGACGTAGTGCTGGTTGGTGCGGATAATCGGAAGAGATTGGAATGGCCCTTGGCGAAGATTTTGAAGTTGATCCCCGGAAAAGATGGCCACGTAAGAGTAGCTGAAGTTAAGACAGCCAATGGACAATTTCACCGACCAATTCAGCGTTTATTTCCCCTCGAAACATCTAGTCCCCAAGATGTCCCGGAGAAAGTAAAAGAGAAAGTTAAGAAGATTTTGAAGATGAAGATACCGGAGAAGAAAGAAACAGTTATTAGTCCGGAATATGTGACCAAATCGGGAAGATTGGTGAAGAAAACAGTTAGATTTAAAAGTGATTAATTTAGTTTTTGTATTGTTGTCTCTTTTAGTTAATTGTTGTTCTTTTGTTCATTTACTTTCACAAAAGAAGGTGGGAGGATGTTTGATGACCGATAAGGTTAATTAATTGTTAATTAATGATTTGTATCATAGAAAATAGGGGCATTTTGTTTAAATGTTTAAGTATGAGTTTTTGCCTCGTTTTCTGGTTTTAGCCAATAGTTCTAATGTGCATTTTTAGGAGGTGCGTCTCTTTGTGGAATTCATTGCTCTCTCTCTCAAGCCGCTCGGAGACACATCTTCTCGTCCTTTGTCCGTTAGGAATTTGTGTAAATATTTAATGGTTTTGAGAAGTGAAGTCAGTTAAATTAGTTTATTATTTACCGTTTTTCTATTTAATAAATCTAATAAAACCTCGACTAACGTGGAGTACTTCGAAAGCATCTCATTATTTGAATGTGAGGAGTCAGGCATAAAAGTAGGATTTATTTTACGTTAGTTGAAGCAGCCGTTGTTTCTGCTACCGGGTAGGTAGATTTGAACACAACAACTACATTCCTTACCCCATGGGGACTTATTTAAGTTCACATTATTTGCATCTATAGTCAACAAAACCCTGAAAACCTAAATAACTCCCCCCCCCCTTCTTAGAAAACCAACTAATCAATCCCCAATAATAACAATGATAATAAATTACTCCCCTTTGGAAACTAATGAATTTAGAAGCCAAATCCAAATATCAAATCCTAATTCCTACCTAAATTCCTGTGTAAAAAGAAGCTGTGGAGCAGGAGCAATAAATAATAGTCTGTCCAAAACAGGTCTCCCTCCAGCCCGAATATTCCCAGATTTCGGAGAGATCAAAATATTAAATATCAGAACCCTGTCTCTGTTTCCGAAACCTACTTCCTCAGACTCCCATTTCATTGTTATTTCAAACACAATTTCTGGGGGAAAGTTAGCGAGAATCGGACCATCATTTCAATGTTTTTCGGCCGAAAAGCCGACTATTTTGACTTCCATTAGCAAATAAATATTTTCACTTCTCGAATAGAGTCAAAGCTTCAAAAAAATCAAGGAACAAATACGGGCAACTCGGGTCCAACCCAACCTTCTTTCCGTTTTTTCTTGAGTTGTTGTAGTTGTATGTGGAAAGTGAACAAAAGCGGGTGTAATGAATCATTCATGATTTATTTTTCAAAACCTAATAATTCTTGTTGTCTCTCAATTCTTAAAAATATTATTCTCCTTACGCTTTCAGGCCTTTCAAATGTCCAACAATAAAAGAGAAAGTAACTACTCTGGCCGGAGTACAAAATACTAAAATGCCTTTGAGAGGAAGTTCAGATTTGAGATGCAACAGCAGGAGGATGGAGGCGAGGAGTTGGAGGAATTTTTTAACATTTTTTAGGGTTTTGGACTCGGTTTTTAGTTTCTAAATTGTAGATTGTAGATGGAAGATTGGAGATAAGTTACGGGATAGTTTGGTCATTTTAAATATGGGTGAGTTTTTGGGCTTATTTAAGATTCGTGTGTAGTTTAATTTATTGAATTAGCTCAGATGTCTTGAGTTGGCGCGTCAAAATTTGGAGAAATAATAGAACTTTAAAGTTTTAATTTTTGTTATTTGAACCGGATGATTTTTTAAATTTTTTTTTATTTTCCCTGATTTTGAGGGTGAAATATTATCATAATTCATAAACATTCAGTAAAAAAAAAAAACAGTTCTCCAGGGTTTGTTCTTGTAATTAATTCTCAGGATTTGTCATTCTTACTATGTGTTCTGTAAGCAGATAGAAGCTTCGGATCTTAATGTTCTGCGGAGTTAAAAATGGAACGAAGAATGTTTTTTGTAAGGCCGGACTATGAGAATTGAATGTGGCCTACAACACATATTTTTATGCACTTTGTGGTAATGGCGTTTAATAAAATGTGAACAATGTAGGATGTTGTACAGATTTCCCGAGACCTTCTCGTTCATGTTAGGCTATATTGCATAGGACAAAGAATAACCCATAGTTGATTTATTTCAAATTCAGAAACAGCACGTTCTGCTAGTACTACTCTAGAATTTTTAGTTTTTCCTTATGTCTCTGTAGCCTATATGGACTTGTAGGATGGATTTATAGGATAAATATAGGAATTTTATGTAGGTTGCAGTGGTTTTTGGTTGTTAGTTGTTAGTTGTGGTTTTACATTTCAACTTAATGTCATTCGACTTGAGTAAAGGAAATAAATATAATGAGAGCAAAAATTATCCCGAATACTTAAATATGCCCCACCCCCTGGAATAACAATATTACTACAGATGATGATGGTTCCTAAATCATTTCCCACATCAATAAAAAAATGATCTCAAAAGGACAAATTACGATTTATTTATTAGATGTTCATTTTTCATAACTGTTTAACATTAAAATTTAAAACAACGACCTGTTGTACCACATAACTTACACTTTTATATATTTCCTATAGAGTATTTTGAATTATACGTAGTTGATAGGGATGGGGAATTATTTCGGGGGTTATTATTTAGAGCTGCAAGGACCAAAACAGCTTATAATGGAGTGATTTAAAGCTTAAAGGGATTTCCAAAATATATCGGCTTATTGCCTTGTTGTCCCGTTTTAACTTAAGGGTCACAGGTCAAATCCAGCTCATTTTTATTGAGTATCTTATCCATATAGTGATCTATAAATAGCACCGGATTATTTCAGAAGATAAATCCTATTACAAAATGACAAACATCTTCCTTATGTATAGAATAAAACGTAAATTATTTACAATTTCTGAGTTATCCTTAAACTATCCAATCCAGGAACAACGAGAGGATTCCTCAGGCTATTTTCAGTTGTTTATTTTATTATTACTTTTAATATACAAGTCCGTAAGTACGAGGATTAAAAGATTACGGGATGAAGAAATGGGGCCATTAACTTTCAAAACTGAGGAGAAAGCAACTTTCTGGATCCGACAACTGGGAATGTTTTCGGGAGAGTCGGCTTATAAATTCTGGAACCTCCATCAGAAATTCATAATAAATGGGAATCACTGGAAAAATAAGTACACTCGAGTTAGAGCAGAAGTGTACTGTGAATACCTGAGATCTAACACTAACTATGTACCGTAAAACTTGGTATAAGTCCCCCCGGAATAAGTCCCCAGCTTTAAATTCAATTTGAGAAGGGAGGTTTTTCTGGGTGAACTACGGGATACAAAAATAACTATACCAATTGAATAATTGGTGGCTCTAATTGATGTTGATTGTGTTGAAGAAAAAACAGTATTGGTCAGATTTTCAAAACATTTCAAGTTTTTAAGTGTATTGTCAAAAAACGAGAAAAATTAATTTTTTCAAGCACTTCAGAGAGTTCAAAAGCTAAAAATTATGTTTTTTAAAAATTTAAAACCCTTTGTGAGACTACAGAGATTTCGAGGTTTGAAAAAAAATAACTCCCCGGGGGACTTATTTCCGTAATTCCGGAACTACTCCCTGACCCTCTCCCTTTAAAAAAGTACACTGTATGCATATCTTAGTAAGTCTGCGGAGTTGCTGATCTCTGAAGAGCAACCTAACTGAAGAAGTTACAGTTCCTCGCCAGAGAAGAGCTAGTAAAGTAGCATTTATAAGCTTAAGTGGTTTTTGGCAAAGGGCAAAAATGCTGACAAAATCCCAAATCCAATCTGTTCCATCCATTAAAGTAAAGTAGATGGTCTTGAATTTAGATTCTAGAATTTCCAGGTAATCTAGAGAGGAGGATGGAGAACATCTCTCTACGGATTTCAACATCTTCCCATCATCTCTCCAGCAGATCTGAGGATCGGAGAGAGTCCTTCGAGATCCTCGTCATATCATCATCATCCTCGTCCTAGACGAGACGAGATGAGATGAGACTGAAATTGCTCTGAATCCCTGTTCCTCTCCCCTATATAACGTCCCTACAAAAATAAAGAACAGAGTAATCAAAATTCAATAAATAATTGACAAGTTAAAGTAAGTGAGGGAAGTTTTTTTGGAGTCGAACTTCTTTAAAAGCGAAGGGGTGGGTGTTGCAATTGCAACTGTCATTTGTTCATCTATCCTATAGACTGATTTTTTTCGTGTTTTATGTCCTATGTCGAAGTTTACTCTCCAACTGGCTATTTCCGTTTAGACTAACTTATCTGCTAAGAACAATGTGTGTCGTTTAGACTTGGATAGAGTGTATGAGTTTGACATGGAGATATTGACCACGCCCCCTCGGTTAGTACTAACCGCATCTCTATAATCATCGTAACAAAAGCCTAAAAAAGCCAAAGGATCTGAGTATCAGCAGTATTGTTATTGTCACATACATTCAATCAAATGGAGTATTTATTCCCTTAATTGCAATAAAGCACTTGAATCGCGATTCCTCGTATATATTTTTATTTTATCCCGATCCCTAAAAAATCCCACTGTCAAGATAATCTCCCTTTCAAGATCACAACCATAACGAATAGTTTAATTTTAAGTAGCTACAGAGGTCAATTTTTTAGGCAGGGACATCAAAATGCTCAAACCCCCTAGTTCTTCATATCCCATGTAAAGCTGTCCATGTTCAACATGTCATAACATAACATCCAACTACAAACCATATCGAGCCAAAATAAACGAATTCTAGTGCCAACAGCTCCTGCCTTTAGACTCTAAAACAAGTTCCCGAACTTGAACAGTTTCTTACGGAGGAAGAGGTCCCTTCGGTACCTTTGGATCGGTACTTGGCCCCCTTTCGTATTCCGAGCCCAGACTCACGATACATCCTCATGTCAATTCGAATAAGTGATGATGGGAACATCTTCTCGATTCATGAATTATGCGTAAAGTAGGGAGGAAAGTAGCACTCAACACTCAAGGCTCCAGAGAGAGAGCCAAGTACCAGTTTACTTCATCATCATATTCGACTAGTCGAGAGAGGCTGTAGTTACAGCATATATTTATAACCGGTTGTGTTATACAAGTAATATGCATATAAATGTGCTTTCTCTTCACATAAGAGCATAAGAGGAGGAGGGATATGAAAATAGTTTGAATTCCCAGACCAGCAGATCAACTTCAAGACAGCCGACGCATCCTGCAGAGATGAACCTTTGAAGACTTTAATAGCTTTTCTTCATCTTCTTGACTTGAAAAATCTTGAGTTAACTTTAACTCTTGCAATGAGGCTGGCTTTCTCTACTGAGCCTATTTTTAGGAATTGCTATTTTAGAAGAAAAAAAATTTCCCGAAATAAAACTCCGCACGTTTTGAGAGTTTTCAAAATTCAAAAGAAATTTTAGAAAAAATGCCCCCGAAATAAAGCCTTGTCCAGTTAGAGGCTAAAAATTAGCCCAAATCTTGAGTTAAACCTTGTAATTTTCCTAAAACTAGACTTATTTTTGGAAGGGATTGAAATTTTAGAAAAATTGCCCCTGAAACAAGCACATTTAGAGTGTTTAAAAATTGACACCCCGAAACAAACTCCCACGGCCTGTTAAATGTATTAAAATAATATTTTACATGAGAAATTAACCTGGGTCTTGACTAGACTTGGCGTATGTTAAAGTAAATATCAAAACCTGATCTAAATGTTTATATTTGGATAGCAATTTGGCGGTTTACACCCGTTCCACTAAATAAATCCCCCATCCCCGAAATAAAGCCCCACCCAAAAATAGAACCCCAGGAGGAGTTCAATTTAATATACGTTAGGGTGCCTTATTTCCTAGCAGGACTTTAACAAAATTAGACAATAAAATCATCATTTTAGGCGAATCTCGCACAAAGACTAAAATTTTTTAAAAGCATCTCCAGCCTCCTTTCTCCTTCCAAAAGGGCAACCGCCTACTTACTTCACGTCACTTTCACTTACATCTAAAAAAACCGTCTATTTTAATATTTCGACAAGGCCAGCATGTACTAACAATTCTAACATGCTAACCTCATCTCAGAGAACAGAGAATCCGCCTCTCCAGACGTCACAAATTTCCAACCAATTCCCAAGATCCCTTATATAGTAATAGGGAATCGAAAAGCATGTGGATTTTTACATATTATTATATAGATCCGTTTATCCCATTGATTTCTATTTATAGAACTTATTCAGTTATACCTCCATTTTTCTAGCCTTTAGTTGGTTGCATAAACCCAACAAATTGAATTTCCATTCCAGATTCCACGACCTATCGATACTTCGATACGAACTTCAAAACTAATACATTAGAGATCCCTGTAACCCACGCAAAGTCCCACATCTTTTGCAAGAAATACAGGTCCTTGCAGTGTCTTCTACCTGAATTTAACCTAAATTTCCTCAGAATTTCGAATTTAAAATTAGAATTCGGGGTTTAAAGTCCTGCTCCGTGAAGTCTTACAACTTATGCACCTCCATAAGTTATTCAGGGAAGCCGGTCAAGCCTCAAGAGTCACTGAGTCCCAATCTTTAAACTTTCTCTCCTCTATCAAAGACGTTGGAAACTGGTCTGGAACTGCGGAAAAAGCATATAAAGTTCTGACGGAAAAGTAAAGACTTCAACTTTCCTTTTTAAACACATTCCATTTACTTTAGAGAATTAGGTTCAACGTTCAAGTCCTAAAAAACGTCGTAAAGTAGTCCGTCTGTCCAATGAAACTGAATTCACAATTCCCCGAGTGGTTCGAGACCTGGAAATTCCGTGGCTCTGGCAGTGGTGGTGGTTGGTCGTGGTGGCTGTTCGTCAGGAAGAGGGACACATCTTCCGGAAGTCTGACATCCCTAACATTACATTACATCTTCGGGAGGCATCAAAGACATTTCCAGGGATTAAGGTGTCATTAAATCAATTAAGGGGCAGTATTTCCATCCGCCAAATTGCTCTCCCCAAAATTCCGTACAAAGCAGATGAGGATCCAGACATGTTCGGACGTCCGAATCATTGCGATGTTAGATTGCTGACGAATTTTGGAATGAGTACAGCTTGAACAAGTGTACAGGGGACTGTCCATACATGTTTGCAGTTTGAGGGGATCATATACCGTATTTAGATCGATTGGGGATGTTATTGGGGGTGGGGATCAAATCCGGGGGTTAGTTCAGCTCTCATTAGAAAATTAACCCAGATGTTAAACGGGAAGATTGTAACTTATGGACAGTCCGTTGCCTTAACCCTTCTGCCAAATAGCCAAATGAGGCCCTTTACACGGTAGCTTGGGCGATTATGTAATTTGCCTTTAATAATGTAATTTAATCGTCGTGTCTGAGGATCCATGGATGGATTTGGGACATATATCGACTTGTTAGAGAGACGTCTCAAACTTCCCCGTGCCTCTGCTAAACCCCCAACAGTTCTAGCCCAAGTAGGATATAATATAATGATGTCGTAAGCACTGGAGGAAATTACCTTAAATTCTTGGCGTTAATTTAGTTAAAGTCACATTAGCTTGAATGGATCAATCCCTTTTAGAGGGGGAAAGGTATTAGAGTCTTAAGGCATTAAAGTCTTAAGACCTCATTCATTCACTCTAAACCCTTTTTAGATAAAAAGTAATCCTTTTTAAAGGACAGCGACTTGTCTCTCTCTCAGATAAACCCGATCTGTTACCTTTACTTAACCTACCCGAAGTTATGGAACTCAATTTCTGATGAGATTCCATCAAGTTTTTCATCACTTGATGTAAGACATGTTTTTGGAAATTCAAAATCCAACATTGCTAGGCCAAATTCAGCAGGTATGGATGTACTATGTGTTGTAGTCGTGTAGATGTACCAGATCTTAATAAAAAAAAATGGGGGCGAGATTGGTCGGGCCGAAATTTCTCGGGGCGAAATGCTGGGGGTGAGATGTTCGGGGGTAGATAGCCGGAAACCAGTCATCGCGGCCCTTCGAAATAAGGACCGGTATTTCTTCATGATTTCTTCGTTAGTGCATACTACTTTAATTTAAAAAAAATGGATTTAATGGGGTGTCTGAATCGAGAACGGCTTAGGGATAATTTTTGAGATAACCCCCAAAAACCGGGTAAAAATCGGATTTCCAGGATTTTACTGTTTAACCGTTCTTCAAGAGCTCTAGTAAGATACCCTAGATAAGATAAGATAGTTTGTTTGAAATGTTATCTAATATAATGTGATAAAAACTTCTTTCAGTCATTTTCGAGCTATGGCTAGAAAACGGTGTAAAAACATGGATTTCGAACAGGATTTGTAACTAATACTAGAACAGGTTGTTTTAAAATTGATCTCAAAGTAGTTCCTATAAACTGCTTATTGAGATTGACGGTAACATATAAACGTAACCCGAGCCAAAGGTCTTCTAGAAAATCGAGCTTATTTCCAAGATTTCCAGAAACTTTCCAAGTTTCCAAGCCAGGACTTTAAAATTCAGGGGGTTTTTCGCTCTCGCAGCAGATCTTCAATTCCTCGAGTATATCTCTGCCTGTCTCCCTGTCTTCAAAGGAACTGGCTTCCCTTTCAGCTAATGTTTATGGTATCTATTCTTTATCTTGAGTTTGAGCCAGTCCTGGATTTTGAATAAGAGGTAGGTAAGTCAGAGGAGGGCAAGTCGGGGCATTCAGCATGGGTAGGACGTAGGGTCGGGGAATTGGACGAGGAGACGGATCTAAGATTTAAGGATTGTAGGCTCTAGTGCTCGTTTTTAAAGGAGACGAGGACATCCATCCTTTTAGTAGAAGGAGGACGGGGTGAGATGGTCTTAGGAGTTGACAAATGTCGTATTGAATCCAAGGGAATGAAATCAAAATCGATAAACTTTACTTTTTTCTCCCTTCCAGTAAGTAAGGAATAAAAGTAAACCAAAAACTCCTTTCCCAGAGGTACTGTAGACTTAGACTCGGGGTTTTGGCCTTAGGATGGACCTTGACCAAGTGATCAGTGAAAAAAATTAGAGACATTAATTTCTCCAGACTAACAGTTCTGTAAATCTGCATTAATTTGGTTAAAATTAAGTAAAGGGTCAAACGCACAAAGGAGGTTAAACGGGTCTAAATTATCGATGTAAAATGCTCGGTAAGTCCCCCTGGGCGGTTATTTAGAGTTCAACTAGTATATAGTATAAAGAGCATTTTGATTTGTAGAGGGGGCTTATTCCGGGATATACGGTGCTTAAAAAAGCAAGGTCGGGGTCACCAATATGTGCATTTCGTATTTTGTAATCAACTCGGAAAAATTAATATTTTTGCAAATACCGTAGCAAGAACTACTGCTAAACCCAAAAAACTGGATAGGAAGTAGCAGTATTTATGCTTAAAGAATCTCAATGAACACTTGAGAAAGCTCCACTGTAATCCGAGTAGTATTGCATATTATTGGGGCACTGAGTGTTTTCTCCCTTCAAGTCGTTCCAATTCCAATGAATTCAAGTAATCTTGTCCTATGCTTTTGTATTATTTCATGTTATTATATATTCCCTATTGTATGTATTCTATGCTTTGTATAATAAAAAAATCTTTGTACTTAGGTGTACCATCCGTTTCCGATTTATTACCCTTCGACATCGACTTCGACAGTCTATTCTGTGTATATATAGCGCTAGACGGGACTGGAACAAGTTTAAGACGTCCGTTTACAACTGTTTCGGAAGAATGGAGTCCTTCAACGGCAGTACAAGAGTTCCAGAATCTGTGTCATCGACATGTGCCGTATATAATACCGCTTACTTTATATGATAAAAAATATCGAATATGTATTGCACATAAGGTCTAATGGTTAGCACTACTAACCCACTTCCCCCGGTTTCTTTGTATTTACTTTAGCTTCTGAAGTTTGTTTTTTAGAACTTGTTCCGGAAGGCCTTGTCTTTCTGCTCGACTGTAATAGTTTGGAGGATGATTCTGGAATTCGGGATCTGAAAATCGGTATATTTTCTATATCTCGATGTTTTAACATAAATTATAGATCCTGACTGAAGAGAAGAGGTGCTTTAATTCAAATTTCAAAAGCTCGGAGGAAATGATGCCAGGATTGTCGAAAGCTGTGAAGTTGCATTTGTAAGTAGGATTGAGAGTCGACTTTGAAGAAAGGGAACCTTTCATCCGAAATTGAGAAATGTCTCTTGATTTCTGGAGTATGAAAGGACTGGATCTTTGAGTTTCTTCTAATATGCATAGCATTATGATTTATTTTTGTTACATTTATCTAGGCATTTTATATGAATATGAATATGACATGGGATGGTTTGGAAATGGCAGAAAAATATGCATCAGTCCTTTGTAGTGAATTGGAAAGTGGATAAGTGAAACGGGACAGGATCTTAAGATTTTATTTTTAGGGCATTTAAAACATTAAAACTTGAAAATTGGGACGAGTTTTTGACAAAAAATCGAGACAGTTTAAATAGATCACATGATTTTCTGAGATTATGGGTCATTTTTTGGGTCAGAAATTCTCTAAAATAGAACACATTTTTAAAAAAAAAACAGTTATTTTGAAATCAGGAAGAATTTGCCATTAAAAAATCCTGAGCTAATTTTTAAAATCGGAATGTTCTGACCCTCAATCCCGTAACACACTCCCCGATTTTCAATTTCCACTCATTTTTCCCCAAAATCCCGTCAATGAATCTCGGGATTAGCCAAGCAAAGGTCCTCCTCTATCCTTATAAGAAACCATATAGTATCAAATATAATACATTTTTAAGCTAGTCTGAGGTCCCTCCTTTAAAGCTGCCTCTGGTGCAGTTGAACGGGTTTGAAAAGGTTAAAGGGACTTGATATTAGTTGGTATTTCCGGAAATGGATGATAAAGATCCCCTAAAGATTGAAAGGGACAACTTTGATCTGAAGATGAGAGAAAGTAATCCAATCTCCTTGAGAATAAGTACATCACTTTCACCACCACCACCACCGCCACATTATCCCCATTTCGACATCACACCAACTCACCCTCCACAGTCTCGTCAGTAAGACATATATTTCAGGGAGATGAAACCCACTTGCCAATTTCCAATACATTTTATATGAACTAAAGAATTCGAAACTCTGGCGTTCCGAGAACTTGAAATTGAAACGATTGTCGGAGTTTGGTCGGTCGAAATATAAATAAGCTTTTTTGAGTAAAGTGATGTAAACGCCGTGAATTGGTAAGTCAATTTAATATTCACCATTAACTTCACTTACTTTCGTGCATCAAAGGAATCTAAGATGACTATAAAAACTAAATCCCCAAATATTTAAACATTTGGTAGTGAAATGTGAAACAGAAATTTTGGACTAACTAAAATATAAGAAATCCGATGGATCGCGTGTATCAAAATTGTTTAACCAAAACCAATGTTAAATAAATACAACTCTTTATTCCTACTGTATAACTATGTTTAAGAAACTACACAAGAGCTCAATTTAAACCCCGAAATTATCCCCTACAAATTACAAAAACCTCCCCCCTAGGGACATTGTCCCGTTCAACCTATTCCAAGCTAAGAAGTTAAGATGACCCAGAATCATTGTCGATTGTCCTGCCCAGAATCACCGTCAATTTAATGGCCCGTGAATGTAATAATAGCCCACCGGCCAGTTTCACATTCCCACCAGTTCCGACAGATAAAATAGTAGGGACTGGAACTACAGGACAGAAGTGGCCGAGTAATAAAATTTGACAAATTGGAACCATTTTGGCCAAAAGTAAGGATGCAAATAAATCCAACCCATTCACAATCATTCAGAGAGAGGAGTTAAAGTGTTGACTCCTGCCGACTCCATTATTCTCCCTACAGGTTTCAAAATACCGTACAAAAATATGCTAAAATCCCTATTATTTACATTTCCAATGGGAAATAGGTAGACTTGGACTAGAGAAATACTAGACTATAAGCTATTAAATAGCAGCCACAACCGTCTGTAGTGTGTCCATGAAGTAGATGGATAGGGACTAGGTCAGGAGGTCGTGTACATTTCTGCAAAATAATAATACCCACAGCAAGGCCAACACTATCCGAGAATCAAACTATTAAAACTACTATAAGGTTGGGAATCATTTCCACGAAAAGTAAAGCAAGAAATGTATGCTCGTCACAACTCACAAATGTGACTACGACACATTGTAATGCACAATAAAACTATGACTGTGATATACAACACGTATTCAACGTCTGAGTTTGAATAGTATTGTGTCATCATCGACAGGAAATATACCCCAGGAACACTAGGACGTGTTATGCAACAACTTAAAAAAGAGTATGTTTATCCAAATATTTCGACAGTTGATACTACAGTAAATCACAATTTAAGTCCCCCCTTAGGAGATAATCTGGAAAGTTTAAGATCATGGGAAGTGGGGAATTATTTCGGGGTGCGTTTATTAACGTTTATTAATTTTAGTGACCAAGCTCGTTGTAATCTGGATTAAACTAGTACTAAATTTAATTTACCACTAAAATGATTAATGCCGCTGGGAAATAAAATCCAAGTGATATTTGCGATTTCGAAGAATTTTCAAAAACCCGTCATCTTTGTCATTTTTTGTAATTTTCTCGATTTAGACACTTTTAATGTCTTAAATTCGTCCCAGGCCCATTTTGCAGGGTATATTTGTCCCGTCCCTCTCGTAAACTATTATTTGTTTATCTTGGCATAATAATATGGCAACAGTTTACATTAAATCCTTGCTCCACTCCAGAACGCGGACAATGGAGAAGGATCTGATGATAGGGGCTGGAACAAAGGGAGATCGGGAGGCATAAATCAGGAAACTTTTCCTTCGGGAATCACAAATCAAGTGGCTCGTGCTACCCAACTTTCTCCAGTCGTTTTTGGCACATAACCTTCCAACTGCTGCACTTCTGCACTTTACTTGACTCAAATAAAAACGCTATTTTTACACATCATGGCATATATTTTACTATGAAATGAACCCCTAAATATAAGCCCACCCTTTTTAAAGAGTTTAAACTAAAATAAATCGTAATAAAACCCGTAATACAGACCCACTCTAAAAAAATAATTCTTTAATTTCTCGCTTTTAAATTCTGAGAAAATGTATGGTTATTAGCATTTTTTAGATGCAAATTGCATCAAATGGACAATATTCACAATTGTGGTTAGATTGTAAAACTATTTCGCATTGGAATACAAACCCACCCCGAAATAAACACCCCTATTTAAAGGGTTTGGAACAATAGAGCCCCCGGGATCTATTTTCAGAATTACGGCAAATAACCCACTATCCTAAGAACATCCCATCCAATCTTAAAAAGCATTCTCAGCTCGTGCGAGAAATCATCAAGATTCGGTGTTGAATCGCTGGAAAAACGCTGAAACTGCTTAAAATCTTTGGATAAAAAGCATATCCTCTCGACTTAAATTCTTCAATGTAAACTTCCCCTCAAGTTTTTCAAAGAAATGTTTCCCTATTAAAAGTAATCACACCTCGACCTCGACTTACTTATTATTGGCTCGGCTGATCGGAGACAAGGCCTTGAGGCCTATCTCTATCTCTAAAGGACCCATTACGTTTCCTGTAGGATATAACAGATTCTTGTCCTCTGTATAAAACTCTCTCGGATCAGATAAGCCAACTTGTTGAGTTTTGAAGTAAAATTAATGAGAAAAGTTTCATTGCGGACAGGGAGAGAGGGAAAGAATTGACTCTGGATTCTTATTCCTATCGTCCCTTATACTTTTGTAATGTAAGAGTCAGTCAATCTTAGAAAAAAGGGCACTTATTCTATGGATTTTGCAAGGACATGAAATGAAGTCACAATTTATTTTTAAGTGACTCAATCGAAGATAGGTCAACTTCTTGAGCCGAACACGAATTAGCAATTAGTATAAGTGGGACAATCGGAGGAAATTATGTTTCTGGGAAAATGTCGGGGTAATGGGGCTCAATTACCTCCTGGAATGAGTTATGCAATGCCCGAGGGGGTTGGTTTGCAGGACATTCGTTTCTTGGAAAGGATATGTGATCCTGACGACATTTTTTAGCTAAATTCTGCGAAATCTGGAAATTTGACCATTTTTGAAGAAAAAAAAAATAAACTGTCATTAAAAATGGCCTAATTTTTCTGATTTCCTGGAAACTAAGTTACTGGGCTTTTGTACCGGTGGGTGAGGATTTATTTCGTCTGGGGTGTGGGGTGGGCATGTCAATGTGATAGTCAGAAAAATTATATTTTGAGATTTAAAAGACATTAATCTTCCACAGAATTATCATGTCTACAAAAATGTGGAACAGGCCTTGACTCTATTAATTTCTTTAATTTCCGGAATAAAATGTTGCAAGACCTTTATCTTCCATCAATACTAAAACGGGGGCCACGGCCACGAGGCATTGGACAGAGGCTCCAAATATTTTAGGAAATGCAACATTCTACTCTGCCAACATATTCCGTTAGAAATCAGTCAAAACCCCTCATTTTATTCCCGTTTGTTTTAAGTATTTCAAAATCAGACACGATTTCTAAAGATAACTTAAAGCCTAAACCATAAGCATAAACCCGGCTTTAAACCCCAGAAAGCTGAGTTTTACCCCGATATATCAAAAAAGACCTTTGGTTCCGCCGTTTCGTTGCAAATTTTTGATCTGTCTAGATTATATAAGAAAAAAAATGCATCGGAATTAAAAAACCTGACTTGTATGCATGTCATGAAGTAGTGTACACCTTTTTACTACCCGATTCCGTTTCCTCTTTTAAATGTCTAAAATTCAACTTTCAAAGTCATTTCCAATCGAAAACACAATCCCATATACACGGGAAATGTGGAATTCGACATTCCACTGTCTTATTTGACACTGCTTTGAACTCTTCAGGAAGTGTTGGAACTGCAACTGATATTAAAAGCTATATTAGAAGAAGAAGTGCAGATTTCCGGGGTAAAAATCGATCAAATGACAATTTTGACTCGAAATGAATGCAGATTTGCATTCCAAATTCCATCTCTCTGTGACAAGACATCAAAGCTAGAATCCGGGCTTTAAAGTCGTGATTTACCCTGTGTAGTTTTGAGGCTGAAAAATATTTGGTCGAAGTAACTCTTCGACATTTCAATGAGATTTGATTTCTGGAGTAAAAAGCATCTGTCCGTTGTGGATTCAACTCATCGACACATCGATGAAAACAGAATTTCTGGCCGGTCCACTTTCTCACAGATTGCACAAGCCTGTAGGAAATTTGTTCTAAAATAAAGAGCCCTGACCACCACCACCACCAGCAGCAGGTCCCGGGATCCTGGACCTAGAGAATCCCCGAATGTTCGGGCATCTGGGATGGTCCGTAGGAATTATTGCCGGAGGAGTGATCTCTAGTCTCAAAAGCCTTGACTGAGTTATCCTTACTTTTACGAGGACTTCTACTATCTACTACGAAATAGAATCCACAATCCACTGCCTACGTTTTAATATATTGGAGATAGAGACTAGAGAGTGGGGAAAGTGATAGTAAAAAGGGCCATTGGCCATCTCCTTACTACGTAATATTTCACAATCGACCAGGATACCGACTTCCTTCCTCTTCTTGCAAAATATGATCGAAAGGCATTATTATTATATACCTACCTTAAAATAATATTGTTTTTATGGGCCGATTAAACAAGGTATTGCAAGGGATCGTATGTAGGGCGGTTCGAATTTTAATTCAGATTCAAGCTAGAAACCCGGGCAGAAATAGACAATTTTAAAGCTTGTTTTAATATATTCTGGCTTTAAATGTTACTTTGTTTTGAGATAAACCCCGAAAAATGGGTAGAAATAGATAGTTTGCGGATTTCAGAGCTTATTTTCATATTAAGTCTTTAAATTTTACTTAGTTTTGAGATAACCCCCGAAAAGTGGGTACGGTACAAATAGATATTTTGACGATTTTATGATTTATATTTTTTAAACATCATTTTTTCGTCAATTTTATAGCAAAGTCTAATACTTGGTTTTTAGCATTTTGGAACATTTTCAAATTCAAAGGAAACCCTGAAATTAATATTTTCAATGCAATCAATCTATTTTGCAAGAACAAAGAATGCAAAAACATATTTCCATTCGTACTCCAATTTGTCATGATGGGTAGCTGGAAAATACGGGTTTCAGATCCCGTCACATTCGGGGTTTAGATCAAATACCTGCCCGTATGTATGTGGTGCATGTATAGATTTGCATTTCCACATACCATATTAGCAGTCCAGAAACAGATCCTCCGGGTGAATAGCGACCATGATACCATGAAACCTGTTCCTGTTCCATACTAAAATACTTACGAATTAAACCCGGACCGGTAGTCGTGGTTTTAGTCTACAGAGAACCAGAGTTACTCTAGTATCTCTATACCTGAATAACATTGCCACTGGGCTTTTATTTCAGTTAGTCCGAACAAATGCGGAATTATAGCCAACCAAGGGCCTATAAAGCGTATAATAATATAGACTTTGATTATTTCCTGGATATAGATATCTCTCATGAAATAGAGTGCCTAGCTATGCTTTAAATACTAGAATAGAGATGACCACAAAAAGTCAGTCACTCATTTATTCAGTCACCCGAGGGGAATTGAATCAAATTCCTTTTGATCAAAATCAACTGGTCTTTTAGGATATGACATATAAACCTATTATCTGTGCAGAGTGGCTGAATATGATACTTGAAGATGAACCCAACATGTTACAGGTTAGAAGAGGAGCTTTAGTTATATAAATGTATACAAATACCGTAATTACCGGAATAAGACCCCCAGGGGATCTTATTCTTTAAAATCCTAATATCTCATTGAAATGATAGGAAGAGTGGGGAGTTATTTCGGTGGATGATTTATTTCAGTATTTACGCCATGTATATAGGGCATCGATATCGATCAGTTGAGGCTTATGAGAGTCGGCGAGTAATCGAGAAGTTGGACGTTGGAATAGAGACGACTCAGCGAGTTCCATAAATGCAGAATTATATTTATCGACTTATCGATGAGTCTTGGAGGCAGGGACTGGGTCATTTCATCCTTGATTTACTGTTATGGTATTTCAAGATTTGAGTGGTTATCATCATTCGATTTTTGCGTGGATTTTTACCCGATTTTTTATTCGTATTTTGAGGTATAAAAGGAGCAGAAACATCAAATTGTTCAAGGAACATTCAATTAAAGCTTGTAATGAGTTAAAATTTCTTTGAATAAATCAGTTCCAATTAGATGTACATTTTATTTTCATATTTTAAGCAAAAAAACGATTAATTGTGTAGTTTTTTGATGGTTGCTTATACAAATGTTTAATATTTTAATGTACAAATGAAGGAAATTAAATTAGTTATGTAGATATGTTTCGCAGAAGTTTTATATTCCGCCGTAAAATATCCGTATCCAGAATACAGAATTCCGAATTTTTACAAAAAAAATCAGTTTTACGGGAAACCAAGGAATACATTTGCCGACAAAGCTTTCAAAATCCAACCATAACATCGGGCTAAAAAGTTTTAATAAAATCAAGACCGTGTTTGAGCTAGAGATTTTTCACTCTAGTTATCTCGAAATTAGATTGTTTTGCAAAGTATAACATATTATTATATTATGATCATGTCTGGGAAAGGCTGGACTACATCCGGGAAGCTACAGAACAGAGACCACCAAGACGAGAAATGTAATATCGGCACATTGAAAGTATTCAAATTCAAAAGCCAAACTTGATTAAAATTCATGTCTAGAAGATTAAAAACTCAAACTTCAATTTACCAAGAATCTCTTGCAGAACCAAGTCGGTTTTTTTTACATCGTAAAGCTTGTAACAATGATAGGGAATAGGAATGAGGATATGATGACAAGGCATGGGTTAGTTGTATAGGAGCGTTCATAACCAAACCAAAAAAAACGTACAAAAACGGCTTGTTTTTCGAGTTTTTAGCGATTCCCTCGGAATAGAACCCCACCCCTAAATGCATCCCCATTCAATCATATTTTGATCGTTTTTAGCTGTATTTTTTATTGTCCCTAGTCATAAGGTGTAATTCAACGGATCTAACCATTAACCACCTAAAACCAGGTTTCTGAACCGTCCCTGCAGAACTAATACAATTACATTTACATGGACATTTCACATATAAAATATAGCTCACGTTTGATATTTAAATTCTGAACCTCTTGGATGTTGAATCCCGACTAATAATTGAGGAATGCAGAGGGATGATATAGACTTTCTCCACAGTGTGATAATATTTGGGATCTACCGAGCCGATTCCATCGAGGAATTATTTTTAAGAGTCCTAAGACTATGAATAATGTCTGGAGCTTTTAGACGAGTTATACACACATTGTATATACATAGGGGAAAAATCATGATAGTGTTTTAGAGTCTGTAGGATCCAGATTCAAGAAAAATAATAAAATAAAAAGTCCGTGCTGATGGGGAAAGTTTTTTCCAGATTCACATTTCTTCAAAGCCACAGCCACACAATCCCAAATTCTAGAGAGTCAGTCAAAGAGAAGATGATGTGGAGTTGTTTAATTACTTTGTGGGCTTTTTATTACAAGAAAAAAGGGAATAAAATTAGGCCAGGGCTATTTTTCCTTGAATTTGAAGCGACTGTCGTAGTCAAGTGAAATGGTGAAAGTGACAGGAGATAAATGTGGTTGGAGACCGTAATTGGAATCAGGATTTGAGAGATCATTTTTTCAGGTTTTTGAAAATCTAAAATTTTATAAAAATTTCTAGACTTTAATGCAGGTATGAATCTGGAGTAATTGTAGTAAATTTAACGCGCGATCTATTTTACTATCGGCAGCACAACTACAATCCTTTTGGGTAACATTAATGCAATCCAATCAATTCAAGGAAAAGTTTCCTGCAGATCCTTCTCTAAATAAGTCCCCACCTTTCAAGTATGAAAATAATCCCACCTTTTTCGGACTTGGTTAGTACAATAGTTATATACAATTTTAAAATCTGCAGAAATTCTCAATTCTATACTTGAGCTTTTTAAAAACCGCCCGACCTCCAACAGGTTAAGCAGATCCATGTCACCAGACATAACCTCCCAAAAACGGTAGCAATCATTCCAATTAGAATACAAAACTCACAGACTAACCCTCAGGTGGAAATTAAAATAGCCTTAGTATAGAATCCTTCTTTAAAAATTTGCAAAATTTTGCAACTTCGCAAATTTCTTCCAAGAGAGTCTACGCCCAAATACAATAAATTATGAAGTACCCAAGAGCTCTAAATTCCAAATCCCAACTGATCCGAATACACATTCTAAAATGAAATAAAACCCACTACAATATACTAGGATGATAATAATCGTCGAGAGAAAGTAAAAAAACTAAAAAAAAAATTAAAGAACGTAATATAAATTTCCATCCGTTTGGATAATCTCGTATTTCGTATCACATTTGAGGAGAAAGTAGGAAAGGGGATGTAACTCCTCTACAAAGGGTTCCAGATAAATGATTATCATCATTACTTTTTTAATAATGCCTTTGGCTCATCTCACATATTATATTACTTCATTCATCCCTCTGGCTAACATCTATTTCTTCACTACTACACATTCAACCTCAACCAAGGAACTAACTTATTCCTTATATGGAGGGACATAATACAGTGGTTATTTCATATATTTTTAATATCTAGGTATATGGCCCTATGTGGACAAAGTTAAAGAAAGTACAGTCAAGTCCCTTTAGTTTGCCTCGGTATAAGCGCCCACCCCGGAATAAATTCCTAATCATGTTCATAACGTGACTTTGGTTAAATCATGTGCTCACGCCAGTATGGAATCCTTGGCTGGAAATTAATAACTGAGAGGCTACAGATTCGTAGCTATTCATTTTCATGGTCCTGTAAAATCAGAATAAGTGCCTATGGTGTTTTATTTACATAGAGGCCTTGTTGACGGAGATGTTTTATTTTTTGCGATTTGGAGCATTATAAGCAGTATTTATTCCCGCTTGGCCACTATTACAAGGTAAAACATACCTAAAGTAAAATACACCCCGAATTATAATTAGTTACCGCAATTAGTAATTAGCTAAAGTAATTCCCTCCGATGATAACAGTAACGCAGTTGGACTTTGCTCGTGATGTGTTAAATGGAAGAGTGGGTGGGGAATTAATTAAGAGGTAGGATTATTTCGGGACTAATACCGATCAACCCACATATATACTATGCATATCCGGCTCGGCCTTGAGCATAAGCAGATTGAACTGTACCTATGTGCATTTCACTTCTGCCACCACCACCACTGGCCTTATTACGGTTATCATGACATGGAGATCGAGTTTCTCTCCTCTTTATATCTGGATATACACACTGACTACGGACTAATATATGTATTTGAATGGATCGGGTGGTATTAAACGATGGACGGAATGTCTCTATTAAACTTTCCCTATTCTCTTTCAAAGGAATTTGCAATTTTAAATTAATGCTCCTGCGAGTTACAAAACTTCCCTCATTTCCTCCGACTCTAATTAAACTAATTTGATTTTATGTAACTTTAACTTACCGTTTTTATTAGACGATTCCCCATTTCCTTATGAATGAAAGCTCCGAATATCCCTTTGATTCCGCTTTCAGAAGTAGGTTCCAAAAACCAACCACAGTCCAATGCCAGAGTGGAAACCGCGTCGGAGGGGATCCATTAGAGAGATATCTTGATGTCGAATCGCTCACATAAATTAAACCTCCTTCAGGCCAGGATAATAGAATGTAGAGGGAATCGGGTACAAAAATTGGCAAAAAAAGTTATTAAGTCATTAAGGATAGGAGGAGGATGTAGAGGAGCTCATGGACTGGAATGTGGAATGATATACGAGATCCTGAGGATTTCCTTCGTTGAATCGCTGCCATTTTGTCTCCTGAAAAAATAGAAAAAATTCAAGTTTTTTAATTTGGGTGGATTACAATAAGTAAGAATTTAAAGTGGGAGGGGATTTTTTTTGTAGTTTAGGAGGTGGTTTAATTAAAAAAATATAATAGGTTTCTCATGACCTGTGACCTGACCTTGTGAGATATACACAAGAGTTGAGGCAGGGTCGGCGTTAGCGATGTGGCAGGTGTAGTTCCCAGAGTCGGAAACTTGAGCGTGGTCAATGATCAGTCTCGAATGCGTTTTGCTCCCCGTTTCCGTCTGGATCCGAAGATTCCGGTCTTTGTCGTAGTTTATCATCCGATCGTTTTGGTACCAGAAGATGTAGTCGGGGGGTTTGGGACTCTGAAATCATAGGAAAGTAAACCAATAAATAAACATAAGTCACAGGCAATCTCACTAGGTTTGTTAACACGCGGAGAAAATAGCACTCGATTTCTAGGAAGATTTTGAAATAGCCATTTATCTATGTTCAATTCTATTATTGAGTCTGCTATGTTAGTTTAGGACATGGATGCGATCGAAGAAGGTTTCCAAAATTTTTTTAATTTTACGGCAAATCAGGAAATCTGGAAAATTGGAGCCATTTTTTATAACATTTCCCGTTTTTGGGCTGAAATGGTCAAATTCTTCTATTTTTTTCGCTTAAAATTCCCATTTTTTTTCAGTTTACCGGAAGAAAATCAGAAAATTGAAAGGATTGAAACATTCCGAATCTGCTGGGTCGTGAGATTCAAATTTGGTTTTTTTAAGTTTTTTTTTGCCAGCGACGATTTAAGCGTTGATGTCATTAGTTTTAGATATTAACGGCTCACGTTCTAGGAGAAAGCATATACATTTAGCAACATCATGAAACCCCTCAGAAACTGAGCGCTATATCCCCTCTGAGCATTTTTTGTCCCAACTAAAATCCCAAGCCCAATACATCAAATCAGTAACCTACCTTCTCAACAATACAGACAAGGTTCAAAGTACTCCCCTCCTGTATATGGTACTCCCCATTTCCCAAGATGAAGGCTTCAGGTACGGCAACGAAGAGGTGCACGGCATAAGAGACCATCCCCTTCCCCGTCGAGACCTGAAATGTTCCAAAAAACTTTCAAATTAATAACTGGAGAGACAAGTACAAAATAATTACAGCTTCAGTTACGGAGGCGGAAAACGGAGCTTAAAAACCCCTTAAGATACACACAAAACCGGGATTTTTACCCCGTTCCCCGCTAATATAATAAAAATATCATGAGCTGATATGCCCTAATCTTCAATCTAAATTGTTTAAACATTTACAGAACCAAGATTCATTAGGCTGTTCCAGACCCTTGGGACCGAACTTCTCTGCAAAATAAAATCTTTCAACTTTCCAAACTACTTCGTATTTTAGCATTTTAACATTCACTAACAATATAGCATATAAAAACACCCTCCTCTGGTCCTACTATTATTACAAATTAGATGGAATTTCCTCCTAATCTTTCCCCGCTAACAGATTTACGAAACCTTGCTCTTGGAGTCAAATGCAAAGAGATTCAAGATTCCATGTAGCTTTCTCCATTTAGGAGAGGACAATGTTGAACAGTTGAATGTGGGCATGCCCACACTGCCCCGTTCTTGTTACAAAGAGTTACAAAGATCTCATTAAAGATATCGCCGAGAGATTCTTCGCCTAATTCGCTCAGATAATATCTTACGGAAACAATATGTACTGGAAGCTGGAGGATGAGACCACACAACCTCATCAAAAACCCACACCGCAAAATGATCTCTCAATCCTATTCAAAGACAGGAAGGGGAAAATAGAGATACAATTTAGACGGAAAATACAATTTACCAGGCTGGCTAGAAAGACGATCTCTGGTGGATGGGAAGGTTCTATATACCGTGAGAACCGATTTAAAAGCCCCCCGAAATAAGATGTCCTTTTCAAAGAGGCCTCTTTCATTAGTAAATTACAGGATGAGAAACAAAAAGGGTAAAATTTTGAACCCCGAATTAAATCCCCATCCCTATATAACTACCCCAGTTCACAATTTACCTTAAATGATAATTTGAAGACATGAACTTGGAAATTCATAATCTACGCTTGTTAGGGCAGCGTTTTTGGGAAATACCATAAGACAGGTAAAATAACAACCCCCTTAAATACAGCCCCACAAGCCCTTTTTTAATAAGTCCCCATAGGGTTCTAAATAGAGTTCTAAACTGTTTTTAGGTTCTTTTGTTTGAGAATAAAAGAGAAAGCGGACTTTCTCCAATGGATATTCAAAAGCTAAAGTCCTACTGTGTCAGTATAGGAGATGAAACGCTGTTTTAATTTCAGCTAACGGAATTAGAGCTTTTATCTTGCCACAAGACAGAGGAGGAATGAAAGGCCAAAAATCCTCTGGAAATCTCTGAATTAATCAGATACCCACCTTCCATTCTGTGTGTGCACAGGGCTGTGCGTATCATCAAAGACGACCATGCATAATACATCTCATACAAGTTAAAGCAAATACTGAATAATAGAAATCTCAAGTGGAGCTATAACTTTATAAATACACACCACAGACAGGGATACTCTCCTATCACCAGGTAGCAACCGCTTACGTGGGTTCTCAGATTTTGTGCAGCTAAGGATATAGAGCCTCTGACTTTAGTTTGGGACGTTTAAAACTGAATCCGTGTTCCGATTTCCCTAAATAGATCCCAGGGGTATGTATTTTTAAAATAGGGTGGGGACTTATTCCGGGGGTAAAAGTGAGTATCCTTTCATGACTTCATCAATTCCAAGCCTCTGACTTTAGTTTGGGATGTTTAAAACTGAATTCTTGTTCAAATTTCCTTAAATAGATCCCAGGCAGGCTCCCAGGGGTATGTATTTTTAAAATAGGGTGGGGACTTATTCCGGAGGTAAAAGTGAGTATCCTTTCATGACTTCATCAATTCTAATAGGCCTCTGACTTTAGTTTGGGACGTTTAAAACTGAATTCTTGTACAGATTTCCCTAAATAGATCCCAGGGGTACGTATTTTTTAAAAATAGAATGGGGACTTATTCCGGGGTTAAAAGTGAGAACCTTCCATGGTTCTTCTAGCAATGCTTATATGGGGATTTTATTTAGAGATATATGTAAAATTGGCCCTCTCTCTCTCTGACGTAACCGCCTTCTCGAGCCAAATTCATTCAACCAATCAACTTTGTCCATTATTATCCAAAAATAAATTCAGTAGCTCTATACCGAAATCGCGATAGAAAGGGTTGGAGCTATCGAAAGGCTATAAATACACGACTTTAAGGTATAAGTTGGGACAAAGGGCCTTTGTTTGTATCTATTTGCCCTCCACAACTCGACACAAATCCAATTTGGGTTGAAATAACAACTTAATTTGTCTTATCTCCTTGTTTTCCTTGACTGGAGAAACCAAAATCCTTTGACTAACTCCTTTCCCTTTCACCAGTATCCACTTGCAAAACCGTGGATAGAGTTAGAGATAGCTTCATAGAGATACATAGAGATAGCTTCGTGTAAGAACATACACGTTCAACGTTGAGCCAGGGTAAGAGTAGCCTATACATTCATTACAATCAGAGGAGAGTGAAAGCGATCGAAGCTTTTGATCTTATGTTACAGATTTGCACGCTAATTAAATGACTTCCTTTTGCTGCTCCAGAGTAAAGCAAGGGATCGTGATTTCGTGACGATCGGGAACGAAGGACTCAAGGTGACTTGGAATTTACAAAATACAGACTAGACGACTTGGGTTATTTCGCCTTGGTTCCTGATCACAGAGACTTGATCTTGCTTGCGTTGGTTAGGATTTAGGAAATACATTTGCTTTCTTATGATGCAAAATCCAAGGTTGGGGTTTAGATACAAAGGAGTATGGTTTAGTGACAGACATTCCGGAAATTATTATTTTGGATTTCCAGTCCCTTCGACTGGTTATTATGTTCCGTCATTCCTTTGATGGAACACGTTGATCCAGACTGTTACTGGTTTTTAGTCCTTCGGGATTGGCGTAATCTTATAGGAGATAAGGCGAATAAAATGAATTTGTGTTAAAACCTGGGAAAGTATGTCGTTTGACATGTCGAACTGTAGGATTTTACAGAAGCTTAACTAGGCTAATTTATAGGGTAAATTCGGGGTTTGAATTATTACTTTTAATTTAGGTTCTTAATTCCAATTATTCGATTCGTAATTAAATTAATAAAAATATATAAAACAGATCGAACCTTTGCCAAGTTGAAATATGTCGAACAAACAATGTCTTAAAAATTCCGAACATTTCTAACAACTAAAAGCATAATTTCTGTCCTTTAATTACTAATTAGTGCCCTGCACAATTCTCCCTATATTATATCCAATACAAAAATCCAGTCATCCAGACTGTCTATGTCTATATACTACCCTTTGACTTGATGAGTAAGTTTCTAGGATTGGCTGGTTTTAATATATAATATCCCTTGTTGTCCACATTCTTCAGTCCCTGTTCCAACACAATACAACAACAGCCGAAAAAAACTAGGACATTTAATAACAATATTAGAGAAGGGACTCGCAGACAAAAGACGTAGATTCGATAATAATGACGAAGATAATGATAGGAAGAATGAGGAATGTGAGCTGGTTATAGAAACTCATTTGATCATTATTTGTTAGCTAATTCTTAGGATTGAATGAAGGGTTCCTCAAGGCGTATTCTCTTATTTGGTGATCATTAGGGAGACAAGATTCTACAACTCCAGCAAAATCCCTACTCCTCGATTCCGTAGGAAATTCGGGAGTTAGTGTACAGGGTATGTTTCTATTTTCTACATGAGCTAGAATTGCCTATAAAATCAGAACTTTAGGGCCTAAAACTAACCTAAGAGTTTACAATGTCTAGCCCAGCATAGAGCTGGGATCTGAAGCCCTCAAGTCCAACCTTATGCTAAAAGTTGCTTTCTCTTCTTAACTACAGGCTCCCCTCGACTACTAACTATTTCACTAATAACTAGACACAGAGGTAGACTATATAAACCTATAAACTTCAACTCAGGCACCAGACTGCCTTTCTCCTGAAGGGTTCTTTGGAACATAACAAGCTGTTTGTAGAAAATCCCGAAATAAGTCCCCAGGGGGAGTTATTCTTAAAAAAAACACTTAGTCTGTTGGATGGGCGTTTAAAAGTGAAGGGGGGGAGGCGGTTATTTGGACTGAGGTCTTATTTAAGTATTTGAGCACTTCAACGGATGTTCAGAGAAAACCTGAACTTAAGGATCGAATAATTTATTGAGATGAATAGTTGAGCATTGGCTCTGTAGTAATAAATAGTATAGAAACAGTTGAGCAGTCCATGTCGGGGGTAATGAAATTGCATGATTCTGATTTCGCACTAACAATTATGAGAAAAACATTCCTCAGACGATAAAAACAAGTTTCGGAAATTCTAAAACAAAGGGATTTTTTCAACTTTTTGTTTCGTAAAAATTGTAAAATTAATGAAGAGTTGCTAAGTCTGGAAACTTTCCATTCTTGTTACTGTTTCAGCTGCAGTACTATATCAAAACAATATATTGTCATTTTTCAGTCGATTTCAGCCTCAAAGCCTCTGCGTTTTAAGGAAACGATTGCCCTTGTAAGTTCATAATAATATCTAAATATTAAGTTGAATTGCTACTCTAATGCAGTAGACTACAGTAACGACCTCATTGTTTGGGTATTTTTTTGAACCTCTGAAACAGGGTTGTTTTATTGTTGTTGTTGGCCTATTTCGGGAAATTTTTTTACCGTTATTTCGATCACTGTGTTGCCGGTTTACAATTTGATGGTGTTAAAAAAAACTTAAAATTTTGTAGATGATTGGATAATCTAATGCTGAAGTTAATTCATGGGTTATTTTTTGGTATGTTTATCGGTAAATTGTGTATTATTTGTATTCGGTAAAATCAGTCCCAAAAACCTACTCGGAGGTGGATGCTGATCCTTAGAAGATTTGAATCTTGGTTAATGAACCAAGCTCTATTATGCTTCTATATTTATGAGATAATATTATTATTCCCAACTTTTTGTCCTCCCTCCCCCCGAGTTGCAAAAGTTAAATCAGTTGGTAATTCAGGAGGAGAGAGGGTCTTTAGTCTTTAGTCGTCTCTCTATAGATTATTTGTACATTTCCTCAGTCTATTTTCCATATAATGTTATGCCATATTCAGGAGTAAAATATTATTCCGTAGATTTATAAATTGTAGCATGATATCTTGATATCCAGCTCCAAATTTCTAAATATGGAGTAAAATGTAGGACAAAATGGATGGGGAAACTTTGCCACTTTCTCCCGTCTTTTTCCCTCCCGAGAGAAAGTTAAGTTAAACTTTGTTCCTAAATATTCCGCAACTCGTTAGTCGTTAGTGTTAATCATTTTATACTTGCATTCGGATTTGCATTTCTTTACTAGTAGTTTCTACTACTGATCATGTCTTTTCGGCTGATTTTATGACTTCCTAGGCCAAGGCTTATGAATAACTACTGTCCAGACATTGGAGTCTGGAGTTGCAAGTCGGGATTATTTTTTTGCATGGTATTTCAGGTAGATTTCAAGCGAAGAGGGTCTGGGGGATGGGCGGTTATTTGGGGGGGGGGGGGCAGTTAAATTAACCTTACGTTTTCAGTATATATGTGTTTATATTTTTAACTCTTATTTCTTTCCGTTGGGTGGGGCACTTATTCCGGGGACTTTTTCACGATTTATGCCCATATTTAATGTGTCAAAAAATAATTGGCTAATTTTACCTGACATTCGTAAGTCCCGTTATCCCTCTTCTGGACGTATTTGATCTGGAGGACCCAGTCATCGGACCCTTCCGTGTTTAGGACGTGGAACCTCTCGTCGTTTGTATAAGGGGCCTTACCCACGGATATGATATGCATGTCCCTTCTTCTGATCCATGACACCTACAACAAAAATATGGAGATTCAAATCATCTACTAGTACTGATTTTAATTTAATCGCTATTCATTCCATGAATTGGCATATTTATATAATAACTGATAGCTCTAAAATTGTTTTAAATCTTTCCTGCCGTTTGTCACCTAAACATATAGAGTCCCTTTAAACGTGAAAAATCCGGAAAACCGAATTTTACCCGGTTTTAGAATCACATTTTCCTGTTAGCTTAGGGCATACTAGAATGAGAGACATTGTACGTCTGATCATTATAGTGTAAAAACACCCAAAAACCCCGAATTTAACCCAGATCTAAATGTACTGTTAGTTTATGATGGAGTTTTATTACACACATAAACTCCCCATGCAATTTTTTTTTAACATTTCTATGTAGGTATTGAAAAAGTTATCAAAATCATCAAACTTCTTAATTAATATCTAATTAAAAAATCACTAATTAGCCAAAAAAACCTACCGATCTTTCCCCCAGGTTCCTTATAGTACACTTGAGGAAGGCCGTATCTCCAATCGGGACAGTAGTATTGGAGTAGGTGTTATTCTCGAAGGGATTATCATCTCCCAAGGCATCCGGTCCTCCAGTAATATTCATTACATTATTTAAAACCCCAGTCCCGTTCCTACTCACATTTGTTAAGGACTCTCCTAAAATCCTGCTGCTGTTGTTGATGCTAATGTTGCTCGAATTCGAAGCCTCTTTCACCAGCAGATTTACCCCAACCGTCGGGGGGACTTGTTGTTGTTGACTCCCTGAAAAGGATTAGAAACAAAAGTTGCTTGATTAGTCAATTTTGTGAAACATTCTCAAGTCCCAATGTTTACTGTCAATATTGGAGAGAAAGCAGAAGCATATTCGACACATTTTAAGAGCTCTTGAAGAATGTGACAGTTGACGCTTTTCGACATATTTCCAGGACTAATCGTTGTAGCTTGTAATAAGCTAGGTACGTATGACAAGGACGGGATTAGGATCCTTAAGTAATGTGATTATGCAAAACAGCTTGGAGTTTACAGTCACCCTGTCATCATAATTCATCAAGGGCCAATAGATAGCTTTTGGTCTTGAGAAGTTTCGAGAGCAAAGAAGCTCGAGAAGTGATTACATCCGCAATTTTTTTTATATATTCGTGTACTAAAATTTAGTCGAAACTTAATGTAAAATGGCTGTAGTAGACCATGATCTTTTGTAATCTTATTAGCTGTTCATATCAGATTTTTTAGTGTTGTACAATTGATGATATGTGGTGCTTTTTGGCTTGTGTTCACTGAATTCCGAGAGTTTGACCCGTATTTTTTCTTGTTAAACTTACAACAAAAGCCTATATCTATCAAGATATTCTCCCGTTTTTAACCTACACAGAAATAAGGCAGTTATCAAATCATGCTGAAGTCCATTGTCTTAAAACTAACAAATAAATAAGAAAGCTGAAGGGAGGCATAATCATAATCCGCTCTAATTGAAGTATTTAGCACTGAATCAGTAGCAACAACAACGTGTCACTTCCCATTCAAGTGTGAGGAAGCACTTAAAGAGACTCAATTCCAGAGTATTACGCAGTTTATTGTGTTTCATATGCAAGTTTCTCTATACCGAAATATTAATACATCAAAGTATATCAAAGTACACATCAAGACATATTAGGTTATTAAAATATATTGAAGACAAGGGCCTCGTCCATTCTTAAGTCTTACATCTTACATCCTACTTACAAATACTTGCCTTCCTTCAACATCGTCTTTACTCGGCTCGCATGAATGATTTTGCATAAAGCCTCCCTCACTGTTCTTGTCAAAAGATTGATGTCAAAATTGATCCTGTGCCAAAAAAACTTCGTCTCAATTTGTACCTTCTTTGAGCCCTATATTTGTTATGGGATATAATTTTAACGGAGATCTTTGAATAAGAACCCCCTCGAAATAAGCCCCCAACCCTAAATCAAAGAGCTAGAGTATCTAAACTATCCCCCGAAATAACATCCTTCATGAGGACTTATTAGGAGGTTTACAAGGCTTGTACTCTCTTCTTTTCAGGTGTCTAAAATAAAGCTACCCATGGGGACTTATTGCGGGAGCTACTTGATTTTATTACCTTGCTTTATAATCTGTATAACAATTGATGGAAATTAATTGAGCAAGGTTTTAGGCATATGGAGCTAAACAATGAGAAAATCCACGATACTACACCTTAAAATAAGTCCCCACCCCTAAATACAGGAGTCAGAGTATCACCCGAAATAACATCCTCCATGCCCAGGAGGACTTATTTGGAGGTCTACAAGACTGGCACCTCTCCACATTTTTATAGGCCAATAATAAACCCACACATGGGGACTTATTTCGGTAGCTTTTTCTGCAACAATGACTTGAGCTGTATAACAATTGCTAGAAAGTAGTTGAGGAAGTATAGTGGCATGTGTAGCCAAAAAATGAGAGAATCCACTATATTAAAGCTAAAGCTTTCTCTGAAGAATAAACCGTGAAGTAATCTCTCTCTCTCTCGTTCTTCATACATTTATGAGCTAAGAGCTTCGTCTTTTTTTGAAGTGTGAATGGCTATAGAATATTATAACTTATAATATTTATAGTATAGAGAACATGTGAATAATATGGATGTGGGAAGGAGTTTTCATAAAAATGGAACACGATATTTTTGAGAACAATGGAGGATTTGAACATGCATTAAGCGAATGGATAAGTTTTAAAGTAAAGTAATCTGGAGGAAAGTAATCGAAGGCTTATTGTTGCCTCGCTGGGTTCATCCAGAAATGGCTTCACTAAATACTTAAAATAACTTTAGATTTTTTGGCACCTGAATCCCAAAATATAAATTATTTTGACGGCTACTTGAGCGAAAATTACATGAAAAGGCAGTATATTTGGGAAGATTTGTATTTTAACTTGTATTAAGATATCAAAATTGTATATATTGATTAAAAATTCAAAAATTTCTGCAGTTAAAAACGACATATTTGTCGAAATTTCCACTAGGTTCAGTTGAATATAATTACTTCTAACTTCGAGGTTTTTGTTGGAATTTGAATGTAGAGATAATTTGGAGTATTTATTAGATAGTTCGCAGCTTCAGCATAGCTCTGAGTAGAAAAATTTAAAAAAAAACCACGCCCCTACGTCATCCTAATTACAAGCCTTATATAAGGCCCTTCTCATCCCAAAACCCAACAACTAAAACCCGAAAAAATAGGGCCAAAACCCCCACTGTTCCATTATTTATGACCACCCCTGCAAAATTCGCAAGACTAAAATTGCGTGCAAATGCAACAATTCCCATCTCCACATGAAGTAACTTTAGATCGGATTTCCCCAGAAGATCCGGCTTCTACTGAAAACACGTTAGGAGCTACATTCACCATTTACCTCTCCTTACGATTTACAATTTACAATTTAGAGAATGTACTAGCTTTTAGCATATGCCTTTTAGGCATCATTTCCAAAACTGTTCCTCTCTCTCAATGTTGGTTTAACCATGTCCAAATCCGCCTGACTCGAAGTGAAAGCTGGGGAAAAGACCACTTCAATTACGGATTTCACGGTTGACTAAAGTGCATTTGACCATACGAGTTTGCAAGTTCATTTCCATATTAGCCCCGGCCTGGGCCTATGAATGACGACTCCGTTCCATTTCCTCGGGGGACAACCATGTATTAAATTCCCGATTTTTCTGCGAATTTCTTTAAAATTTACATCGTTTTAAAGGAACTGTGAATGCACCTTTTCGGGATTTGGCTTCCTTTTAGAAATTATGCATAATGCATAAGGTGATGTATGTGATGTGCTATGTCGTAATGTAGTATGTAGTAGCTGGGGGAAGTGGGAAGATTGATATTGCATAAAATATATGTACATCTCCTAGGTTTTTTTAGGTTGGATTCGTTGGAAAGGAGCACTTTGAGTGGAAACTTTTCCACCGTTTCCTTGTACATAAAAAACCTTTTGGAAAATAAAATTTTGCCCATTTTCCATCGTGAAAGGTAGTTTTTGCCTTTAGTTGTTAGTTTTGTAATAGGGGAGGATCTGTGATATGGGAGATTTGAGTGTGGGAATGTATAGAGAGAGTAAGGCAGTAATCCAAGCTAAAACCGATCTCTATGCTTCGGTTTAAACGGATTTACGGTAAGGAGGGTTATGAGGATTTGAGGTAGGTTGGATGTTGGATAAATTGAATAGGACCCGTTTTCGGTAGTCGTGGAAGATGGGTTGGAATTTTGGTAACTGCATCGGGTTTGGTTGGGATGGAATGTAGGTTACTGAGGAGGGTTTAGTACAGGGTGTTTGGGTTATTAAAGAATTATTGGGAAGGAAAAAAGTAGTCGTGTTTTGTAGTTTTTGTTTCGCTTCGAATGAATTAAAATGATGAGAGTTGATGCTCATGTAATAAATCTGAGCTTAATTATTTATTTCAAAGTTTGTTAGGTGTCGTTTATGCCATTAAAAAATTGATTGCAAATTATCCGACTCCATCAAAAAAGGTCACGTTTTGATAGTGGTGAAAGAAGGGTTTTAATGGATTTTAAAGGTAGGAATGCTTAAAATGTGAGGAACTTAGAATCTTTAGAGAAAAAGCAACTGAAAGCTCCGGATTTGAGGTCTCAAGTCCAATAACTATTAAATGGTTTTAGGAAAATCGCATAAAAAATGGGAATTTTTTCGCCAGACACCCGAAGAAATAGGAAATAGGTTACCGTCCATGATTGTGATGTATGGGAACTATTTTGGGAACCTTTGGAAATTTGAATACTTGAGGGAAACAGGTGGGGGAGACTGTCTAGTGTTAATGCCTCTCAGACTGTCATGTTCGGATGTCACACGTAATAGAATATATTTTATATGGCCAATCAAATCCTCTTTAAGAGTACCCCGTCTGAGTCAGAGCAGCTCTACTGTAGAAATCGAGTCTCGAGAAGGTAGCTTCTTAATTTAAATGTTAAATCTAGCTCTAAGGCCTTATTTAATTCTCCTTAGGCTCTGGAGCTAAACTGAAATTACGGAACTGCTCTTGTCATTCGCAATAAACTGTTTTTAATGGGGAAAGTTAGGGAACTTTTATTAACTGACACTTGCCAATCCGGCTGGAAATTAATTAACCTGGAGGCCCCTTCCGACGGATGGGAATAAACAGGGAGGTTAATAAAAGTGTGTGTATGTCGGCAGACTGTGTGTCATGTCTTGTAATTGGTAATCACCCCCTAAATAAATCCCCAGCTATTATATTTTGTTCAAAGATACATAGATAGGTTTGAAGTTCAACCGGAGTTGAAATAATTTTGTCTTCTCATGGGGAATTATTTAGGGATCTCTAAAGTAATGTACAGGACTGTATTTTTTATGTTGAAACTGTAACCCTATGGACATTTAAAATCCAAAGTTTAATTGCATGGACATGTACCGTTTATTCCCCGACGGACCTTCGAATCCAAAAACACCGGGAGCGTTCTGACTTTGACAGAAACAATAATTGCATTGACAGGGTGAAATGCACTGATGCTGAGGGTAGGAGTGGCACAGTTAATTTTTAATCTAATTACTTTGTGCAGTTTTTGAAGAGCGGATCGTCTGCTGATTTGTCAAACATAAATTAAACTGTAAATTTGTATTTTCTACTGAAATTGTAGATTCTGAAGAAACTTTAGTTAAGTAAATGCCGAATAAAAGGAAGCTTTGCTTTAGATGGATGCTAAAATCTTGTATTAACTAAAACTAAACTTAAGTTTCCTTTAACTGACTAACAAAACGTATTTCAGTAGCTAAATACTAGAAGACCAGAAATGACCAGCATAAGACGAAACAAGTCGTTATTGTTGGCAAAATAAATTTCACAATTTACAAGCAAGCAGTCTCATATTTCAAGGTTTTCGATATCCCAAAAATTAGCAAGTTAATAAAAATTCACTTTTACATACAAAAGCTATAAGGTCAATAATCCTTCAACTTTCCCCGACTTTCTCCACAAAAATTCCACAAATTCCACCATTTCAAAGCTATTACTTGATTTTATTACCAAACTAGGCCATTAAATAGGCTATTAAAACTACTTCGTTTCCCAGCACTTCAAGAACCAGTTCCCTACTCCAGGTAAGAACATACCAACTTTCCAGCAAAAATCAATCGTATAAAACTCCCTGACTATAATAACTACCCACAGATACTACCAACAATTCTTGCGAAAAAATATCCCATCAAATCACAACTTACTCCCATTATTTACGCATAATCCTTTCCATCTTCAAAGCCATACTAGGGTATATTTATGACCTTCGACCTCGTCAAATTTGACCTTCATTCCAAAAATTTTAGAAAAAAACGCTATAATTTTAAAAATTCCTTAATTGCCAACCTTTCAATATTAGAAGCCGAATTTTTCGTATTTTTGAAGAGTAGCAGTTCTTCTAGTTATTTTGAAAATTCAGCCCCGGCATAGAGCCCCACCCTTGATCGCCTATTCAACGGTTTAAAAACCTCTAATCCCTTTGAAAATGCCCCCGGAATAGAGCCCCACCTTCCACCGCCTATTTGACGGCTTAAAAAGCTCCAATCCGTTTGAAAATGGCCCCCGGAATAGAGCCCCACCCTCCACCTCCGATTTCCATCGTTCGAAACAGGGAATATCTATTTAAAGAAATCCACTACATAATTTCCCATCGTAAACTGGCTCTTTTCAATCCTCACTCCTCCTTTTGAGTGCATAGGACTTACAAGTCTGAGACAAAAGCTCGGATTTTCCCCAGATTTTTTAATACTTATATTTTTGTTGTCTCCAATTCCACTTCATCTTGGTCCTTCTGACTTTAACTTTTTCCCAGAAAAGTAGCCTAAAAAGCAGAGCTCTTCTGCAGCAGTTCCACTATTTATACCAAATATTGCTCGTGGAAATAAAAGGAAAGTGACAGAGTCACATTCCCATCTCCCATAAGTGAAGTGAGTAGTAACTCATCACTCCTCAGGATTTTACAACCGCCCCTATTCTTCTTACGAATTTATTACACTCTTCACATCTCCAATCTACAATCTACTACTACCTCTCTTTGATATAGCGAAAAATCCCATGAAACTGTCCCTATTTTTCTAAATTCCATATCTGCCTCCTTTCACTTTACTTTCACTTTCAGGACCACAAAAAAACCCCGAGTCATGATGATGACATGAACCAATTCTTAAAGAGATGGAGAGGAATTGAAAAATTTCGGAATGGTAGGTCGGAGTTTGGAGGGTTGTAACTTTCCCAGGCTGTTGATAACCCTCTAAAACCCTAACCTAGTACCTATTTTTGAGGAGGAAAAATAAATAAAGTGGAGAATGTAGTCAAGGACATTTATTATTTCGTATGGGGACGAGCTTGGATCTCTTTTGCTAAAAGTAGAATGGAACTGTGTCAGTAATTTTTTTTTTTTTATATATGAGGAAATGAGAGGAATAAGTTGGTTCGTATTGTGCTCCGGCCAACCAATACGGAACAAATACAGGACGATCTTTGTATAAGAAATTTTTTTAGTTTTAAGCTGTACTATCCATTTGTTAAAGATTAACTGTAGCTTTTTTTATTGAGGAAATGGTGATGTATTCTCAGTATTTAACAGTTTAATTGTAACCGAACTAATAGCTAATTAACAATACTTGACAAGATCATCTGACAACCGAACTATTTTAACCAACGGCTTGCAAGAGAAAGTACAGCTTAATGTGGAGCATTTGTAGATATTCGCATTTAGTTGTAGGAATTTTTTTATTTCTGGTTTCCTTCTCAGCTCATTATGCAAATAATATGTCCCTGCCCTGAGAGTACTCCATAATTTCCATTAGTTTCACTAAGATAACTGTCATACTTTAAAATTATAAAATAAAATAAAATAAATAATAATGTAAGATTAAAATAACATCAAACATTTAAAAAAAATATTCGAGAAATATGTCAATTGTCGATTACTGATAAAATTATGACATGATCCAAATCCACTAAAATCCTTGCGAGATCCATATAAAATGAGTCCCATCCAATTGTCAGTAGAAAAAAATCCCAGAACTAAATACGAACCCCTATAATCCGATTTCTCGACCCATTCCAGCTCCTTATATCGAGATTTGACTCTCCCCATGCAGTAATAAGATATGTCGGTACGATGCAGTCCTTGATTTGCTTCGTCTTCGACGGAGGACTTGTATTTAAAGTGTCAGTCTGGTCTCTCGTCTCTAGATAACCCATATCCTAACGTATATATCATACACACACGCTATTATACTATTACACCCGAGGAGATAAGACGGTGGTGGTGGTGGTGGTCATAGGACTCGAGCTATGGTTTATAGGTTACATTCTCAGACATGTTCCATTGTTGTGGAGAGCTGGTTGAGGAAACTTTATTACCATTGCAAATTGAGCTCACTTTAGTACCCTCTCCACTTTTCACTACAGATTTCCACAACTCAGGCTGCAGTATGTCGGTTTGCACTATATTCCAACCGAATATGTTGAAATATATATGATACATAAAGAATATAGAGAAAAAACGGCTCTAAAAGGTCCGATTTTTATACCCGAGTCCTCCATATCAAGTGTCCCCTTGGGGAACTGGATAAGGGGACTTTTGCCAAATTTTAAATTGAATTCAATTTAACAAAATTACCCAACTTTCGGAGCCAAAGCCAAATTATTTACTTCCGGAGAGAGGAGCATTCTTTCCTTGGGATTAACTATGGTTGGGTTTTATAACTCGGGGTTTTCGCCGTAAATTATAAGCCCGATTTTACAGGTTAGCATCCAGGTTTGGTCGTTCTTCTTCTCAGACGAGAGGAGCTCATGAAATATCGCTTGAATGTGTCCTCGGCTTGAGGCCGGAGAATTTAGGCTGAAGGGATTAATTGGTGAAGAAGTTCGTAATTATATTATGCATACTGTTTTACAGCCTAAAACAAATCCACACGGCCAATAAACCTGGGGAGATTAAGGTCGGGAATCCAAGGTACTTTTTCTCTAAGCTGTTTTAATTGCTTTGAGTGTTAGGCTCTGTGAATAAGAGTAAGTACTGGCAGTGTTTGAAAAGATCCCCCCTAAATAGAACCCCACCCTAAAAAATGACGAATTTGAAATTATAGAAATTGATTTCAAAACGAGCGAATTTGAGTTACTGAAAACACTGACACCTCTGGAATACAAGCCCACCCCGAAATAAGGAACCCCACCCATAAAATTCATTTATTAAGATTAAGGTCGGAAAATCCACGGTAGTTTTTCTGTAAGCTGTTTTAATTGCTTTGACTATTAGTCGATATTAATAAGAGAAAGTACAGCCAGTCTTTGAAAAGATCCTCCGAAATAGAACCCCACCCTTGAAAATGAAAAGTGCCGAAAATACAGCAAAATCGGACGAATCGGAGTCACGTGCAAAACATAACCTCCGAAATAGAACCCCACCCCATCCAATATATCTACAGGGATTCTAATTTACATATGGACAGTTGTTAATTAACCTGGATAAATTGGCTAATTTAAACAAGTTCCAAGGAAGGACAGAACCATCACCTAATATTCGGAGAGAGTAAGGTCAACCGGGTTCATTTCCCGGACATCTCCGGCCCATTTCATCTCTATATATTTTTTCGCAAACTGACGGGGAAAGTTACCCGAATTCGGGAGAAAGTGGAGTCAGGTAGCTCCGTCCCGGTTAGGTTAAGATTGTTTGGAATTCGGGAGGAAGTGTTCGCATTACGCGTAGCTAATGTCCTCTTTGTACGTGATATTATGGCTCATCTATTATTATTATTGTTATTTTATTTTCTATAGTGTATACTACATATACATTTGGTATCTCGCGGAAGTGTTTAGGACCCTACTGTCTTTGTGTCTCAGAAACTGCCACCCAGACGGACGATAAGTAACAACTAACGAGATGCAATAAGTTATAGCTTAGGTGATATAAATTCCCTTATATACGTATGACTGTTCAGTTTCTTGGTGACTCTGGAACCGGGTCATTTTGGCAAAAACCAGTTTGTCAAATCAAAATGAGATGAAATGAATAATTTTGGCAAAACCTTCTCCGATTTCGAGGTTTTAAAAAACAACTCTGAGGACTTACGCCAAGATATGCAGTAGTTTTTTTTTTTTGCTAAAACTGATTTTGCCAATCTACTCTTTGCAGGTACGCCTGGAAAAGGGTCTGAAAGAACTGGAGGTGGTGGTGGTGGATATTTTCTAAGGAGAAAGGTCGTGGCGAAGAGAGAAATTCTAACTTATTATGTCTGACTGTCTCCATTTATTTCAAAGTAACCAAAGCTGTCACTTACACGGCCTCTCATTACTTCATGTCAGAGGGACCATTTCGGAGTCCGCGTTTCCAAGAAATGCTCATGTCCTGCTTGGGGTCATTTTATTTTGACGATTTGATTTCCCTTTGCTTAAACTTCTATAAATGCAATCTTCGACAATAGATCTGCAAATTACTTAAAATTTGCATCGACTCGCTATTCTAACAATGGCACTTGGCTTTTAGGATAACTTTTGATTTATATCGAGTTCTAATAACTTTTTCTAATCATTCATAATCATAAGTGAGCTTTTAAGGTTTCCTGCCACGATTAACCATTAATGGCTTTGGATGGTAGTTGCATTTTTTAAGAAGATCTTTTCAGGTATAGAATTGTGTACTCGAACTTTACATTAAAAACAGCATTTTTTTATAACGATTTATACGTAACATAGCGCTTTATATGGACTACTACATGGAAGTATCGTCTTGCGTGTCAAAATTTTTGTCATTTTCGACAAATTGAATATGTCGACTTAATTTGTCACCAACAGTCAATTCTGGAATAAACGTCCAGAGTTGAACTCTAGTTTTATAGTTTTACCGAACATTCAATTCGAGTATAAAAATTAGCTAAAAACCCTTTAGTTTCCACTCTTCAACTGCGATTCCCCGTAAGTAAGTCAAGAACCAGGCCTAGGAATTGCTAATTAAATCAATAAAGGATTTAATTAATAATTAATTAGGTTAGCTTGTTTGCCACGTGCATAAAAAGCATTTTTAAACAATTTAAGAATAAGGGTATGTGGGAATTGGACAAAAGTAACCCTATGAGAAGTGAAAGTACTCCGCCAGAGTTTGTTGACAAGGGTTCTTAATTAGGCTAATTGCATTGGCATATTTAGAAAATACGTGTCCTCTAGTACATGGTACGACTCGGAATAATAATATATGTCAATCTTATTACCAATATATTTGTACCTAGAATCGTAGAATGCGTGGCTTGTCAAACAAAGTGAGCTATTTCCAAACATTCTGGATGTGCTTTTTGATCTTCGTATATAAATGAGGCCTGCAATTATACTGTCTTCTGCCAACTTGTTTAGTAACGGTTCCCTGGCCGCTTGTACTAATTAACCACGCCAAAACAAAGGAAATCCACAGTCATCGTTCTAGAACATACTACTGACATTATTTATACGAGTCAGGCATTGTCGAAACTGCCTAAACACAGGACCGTAATACCGTAAATTACTCCGAAATAAATGCCCTTTCTTTTCCAGAAAAATTCCAACGATTTTTAGGGACTTTGAAGTAATAAAAAGAACATAAGTAATCCCCTCCTGAAATAAAACCCCACCCCCTGAAAAAATGGAATACACGATAAATCCACGAGAAAAAAAACACTTTTTTCTAGTTCGTCTCATAATTTGATTAATTTTGCATCATATACACGCTATTCTTTTAGATTTACTACAATTTTTTACAATTTTTCATGTTTTAGGTAATATTGTTTGGACTGATTTAAAAAATATTTGATTCCTGAAATAGCAAATACTGAATAATAGAAATATAGATATGCTTTACGGTAAAACTCTGTAAAACTGTCAGAACTTCCCGAAACATTCATGTGCTAAAATCCATACCCATAGACAATTCCGTAATGAACACTCGAGATTTCTCGAAATTCCAATGACGACTGTGAAATACTCCCAGACTTCAAAAGCACCAGGTCCTAACTCCTTCAATAACAATATCATCGTTATCCTGGGTTCAATATTATTAATGATCATCGTCTCCTCATTAATAATAAGAGGCTCGTTTGTTTAATACCCATTCGTACTGTAATTTAAAATTAAACCCCATCAAATAATCAGGTTACCAAAAGCAAATAAGTTATTATACCAGAGACTCTTGATGGGAATATCAAATTAGGGGAAATACGGATATCTAATATCAAATCCCTAACTAATAACTTCAGGTTTCAAACGGGAGGTTTTTGGAACCTGATTATAATTACAAAACAAGGACGGATCAACTGTCACCTCTACCCTTTGACACGTTAAATCATCATTAAAATGCAACAAGATTTATTTTTGTTACTGTTTTTCTTATAAGTCCGAACGGTTTGATTTATCTTATTATTACAATTAGCCACCAAGTCTTTGATCTCCTTCGGTGTCCAAATTCCAACGTTCTTGTATTGCAATTTATAATCCTGTAATTTTAGAGGGTGAGGGAATGGGAATCTTAATCTATTGTATTCGAAGTAGTTGGTTAAATCTGACTAATGAGGAACTCCTCTGACACTAGGATTCCTGCAGATTATCAAAGGAATATCCCGGTTTTTGGAATCCGGATCTCTGAAATTCCAAACCAGATTTGGAGTAAGGCTATAGACGGTAGGCATTTGGTTGTATAGTGGCAAACTGAGGTGCTACCACATATTTTACCGATCACTGAAGACCGACAACCATGTCGCTGACACGTTTGTCGCTGACAACATGGTGTCCTGACACCCTTGTCGCTGACAACGCTGTCGTTACAATCAGACGATGTCTAGTTGCGGACAGTTCTCGGATTTTTTGCCTCTTAGAACTCATAAGTTTCTTGGATCATTGATCAGTACAAGTCTATGAAATTCGAAATTTAAGACATGGAAGACGACGATACAAAAATTCTCCGATTTTTCGCACCCTGTGTATCACTGAATTTCCTAGAAATATCCAGCCTGTTCCAGATCCACCCAAGATAACAACGTAAGTTATGGACAGCCCGAAATAATAAAGCTAACGTTTCCTCCGGTATACAGAGGTATAAATTGTGCAGACAACGGCTCTCATCAGTATTATCAGTAAAATGGAACCCGGGTGATATCTCACTTTCACCCGGGAGAATAAAGGGCCCTATCTTTGGCCTATATATCCTTAATAATATCTTTTATAATGACATTATTAAATTACATAAATTACATTAGGCCTTTGGAGCTCAAGCTTAGTTTTCCTAGCCTCTGCTCCGTCTAAAATACGGTTCTCATATATTTCTGGAGTAATACATTTAGGTATATAATATGTAATAGATTCATTACAAGTAGGGATACGCTTAGTGCTTATACATACCTATAAATATATAGGCATACGGACTAATCTTTGCAATATAACCGATATATACCGTTTGTTATGTGAGATATGAGATAATAATTCATGATTATGGATTTTGCTGAACCCATTGTTTGGGCCACTTCATTAATTTCCTTGTCTCTACTTTTGCCAACGTTTAGCGGGGTGACTGAGAATAGAAATCTGAAATCCCCTTGGTAAGTTTGGATCTTGGTGCTTTAAATCCGGAAATATTTCCTACCGAAATAAGTCCCCACCCCTAAATAGATTTTTAAATAGTTCCCTGATCCATGAATGTTTTGTTTCCAATGATTGCCTTGATATTGAAATAGATCCCCGTGTCACCTACTTCGGGATTTACGGCATGAGACACTAAGGGAGTGACCATATGACGCAAGTTTGGACCATAGGGACATTTTCCGTCACAAGACATGAGATATCTTAGAGCTTAACCTCAATGCATATTTAAGGTTTTAGAAATTAAGAACAAAGGGATAAAGAGCAGAAGGAACGGCTCGTAACTTATAGACAAGGGCACGCACTTTCTCCCAATAAGTTTGGTGGAACTTGCGGATTATACGGATCATTTTTTTTAGACCTGACTCTGGGTTATAGATAAAAGATGTGATCTACAACCTGCAATATGTGTGTCAAAGAAAGTTTATTGGATCGAAGTTGGTGGTGGTGGTTGGGTTCCATAAGTTCAAGGGTTATTTGAATGACTCTTGGACAGTTGGCCAAATCTTATAAAAAATCAATGATTATTTTCGGAATCCTGAGAGTTTTCAGGAAATTAGAAAAAACGTAGTTTTGAAAAAAAATCCAGAAATTTTGCTCTACCAACCGGAACTTCAACTTTAAACCCGTTCCATACTTAACAAGCATAAATCCCCAAATGACCCCGTCTGCCATGAACTAAATTATAAAACCAACTCATCCTAAACTCTCCTTAAACCATTACCTCAATTTACTAAACCATTTACTAAATTACAGCTTCGTCGTAAATAAAATAACTTAATTACTCCCCTAACTTACAATTTATTCCTCTCATACTTTCTCCACTTCCGAGACGAGCCTCCCCGTATGTGTTAGCCAACACCAGGAAATTACAAAGTGGAACGAGGCCGTTTATCTTCAATTACATATTCTAACTAACCAAACCATCGTGCTAAGCTGTCTGGGCATCTTTTAATTTAAAATTAACTAGTATAACTTGTAGTAAATCTAAATAAGTCCCCATGCCTAGGGACATTAAGGGAGGGAACTTATTTCGAAGGTGTCAAAGGTTTACAGTTAAAAAAAAGCAAATCCGTCCAAAACTTTCTCTTTGTTCCCTTAGTTCTATGATGGGGATTTATAAATTCTAAATAAGTCCCCATGTACTAAGGGAGGGGACTTATTACGAAGTTCCGAGCTGGAGTTTTCTCATATTCGTGCTATGGGGGCTTATTTAGAGAGATCCTTCAAGTCCAAACGTCCTAACAACCACCACCATCTCTAACACAATCGCCCGAGGAAAGCTCACATATAGAACCCAACCCACTAGACAATGTCCGTATAACATCCCGCCTCCATAATTCCATAACTCATAATCAGTGTTCAACCCCACACCAAGAAATCACTTAAGCCAAGTTCCTCATGTCCTCAAGTGGGGAAAGTCAAGGAGATTGGAGCAACATTCGGGAGCAGAGAATATCACAAGAATCCCGAATCTTGGCCTGTCCTCGTCGTAGGGGAAAGTAAGTTTAAATGATATTCAGCCCTAATTCAAATTATAAATGTCTCTTAGTGCCCATTAGGGCCGAGATCTTAGATCAAACTTGAGCAAGTCGGAGGCAGGGGACTTTCTCCGGGACTCTTATATTTTATATTTACTTCTCCGTCCCTGCCATTCCTCCGCCAATCAACAGATCAAGACGTTCAACTACGGCCTTTTCCCCGCTCCTATACCAGTTTTATAATAGATCATGCTGAGAGAATCTGGTCTCGTCTCCTAGTTGACTTGCTAGGATGTATTTCATGTCGGGTGGATGTGGATGGAGAGTGGAACGGGCCTAAGTATTTTATAGGGGATTTCTGCCAGGAACAAAATGTCATTTTCATGAAGATTTATTACATTATTCTACAGTCCCAGTACCACCACCACCGACCACCCCCACTACTCCAGAATAGGGAATATATATTACTACTATTTACAAAAAATTTAGCTTCGGAGGAGAGGCAGAGAACGTGTCTTATTATAAAATTTGAGTCCTCGAGAGGAGAGGAGAAAATAATAATATTATAAGATGTCAGTTTGACTTTCTCCAGGATTTCCTCCGTCTTTTGGGATGGGAGAGACGGGATATTTAAATCTTAATTCCATAAACCTCTAACTTGAGGAGTTATATTCGAGGATGATTGCACTTATTTTGTTATGCCTGTAACTACTAAGAACATGAGTCCATAAATTTTTCGAATGGGTAATTGCACATATTGTGTCATTTTTTAAATTTGTCGTTCAGGTTTTGATTAAAAGTCCTTTGACCATGAGCATATGGTTATAATACTAAAGCTAAAGTAACACCTAATTGCGCACACATTACACAAATTAAATCCAGAAGACCTAACAATAGCTCTCTGTCAATAAAATTTATTGCATATCCCGATAAACAATCCTGTAGTCGTACGAATAAATAAAAACAATTGTATGTGCATTAAATGTTGTTGGCTGTCCTCACTAATTTTTCTGACTTTCTGGATTTTGTTTTTAATTTTGCTTTGTAGGAAATTATGTGACCAAGAATAAGATGTAAAATTGTCAGAGATTTGACTTTTACATACAATTCTGCATTATGTGGACAGTCCCTTTACGTAAGTGATATTAAATGATTTTTTACACGAGAGCCTCCTAGGTTTACATGTTTTTGGGGGTTATCCAGGCCTGAGAGCCTGAGAACTTGGAGAGGAATCGTTTGAAGATTTATGATTATGAATATTATGAATATTATGAATGGATTCCCCGAAATCATCTCCTTCAGAGGAGTTTAGTAATATATTACTCCCTTTGATTTCCGAACTTTCTACTTACGGATTTTTAGATATCATCACATAGACCAGACTTGATCTTGCATATATTCTTATAGTGGACAGGATATTATAAGGCTTAGTTTTTTTATATAGAAAATATATTACCTACTACTCACTATACGGTTGTCCCTTATAGTTTATTTATAGTTGCTCTTACAGAATTATTCTGTTGGCATTTATAGGAACGATGGAAATGATTAGCCATTGGAAGTGGAATAACTTATCATGGACTGTTGAGCTTAGGATTTATCTACAAGCTTGTCCTTTTTATTTCTTATATTCTTGATTTGACCAATGGTAAATAAAATTGGTAAAGACCTACCCCGAGTAACCCTAAATAAATCCCCATCCTTAAACGGACTGGAATAATTTTATGTACGTGGGTTGATTGGAATCTTATTATTGTTGGGCGAGTTTTATGAAGGTCTTCTCAGTTTAAGTAGAACTATCTCATTTTGCAAAGGATTCTTCTATTAAGTAAGCAACTAATGCTTCGAAATAACTCCCCATCCCTTAAATAACTTCCCTGAAAACAACTCTTTAAGGGAACAATAAGCTACTCGCTTAATTGACTCTGCTATTTTAATATTAAATATAGACAGGTAAACAATTATACTATGTGTGCTATTATATTGAGTTGGATTTATTTCCGTATCTACAGTTGTGGGTCAGTTTAATTGAATCTGATATTAATATTATAGTCTGGTAAACAAGTATTTATTGTTTGTTGTTCGCCTGTTATTGTTTTGTCGGAGGAAGTGCTTTGGTTTTCGGTATTTCCGTCGAATTTGCTCTTAATTGGAGATGGTATTATTGTCGGTTTCCTGGACCAATCCTAGTTGAGCCTGTACTTGACAAGTAATAATATCGTGTGGCTATTGATTATGTTTTGATAGCCGACTGATGTCAATGTAATCTATGCTTTTCCAGTCATTTATTAATGGTTTGATGACACAATAATATGGGATTCCGTTACAGAGAGTGGGCCAGGCTATTACGAGATTGTTTTTCATCCATTAACAAATTCTTAAGAAACGATGTCTAACGAGTTATTTGTTCATTTTGGAAATATTGCACGATCTCAGTTCCCAAATCTAGGATACTGAAGTCAAATTGCCATTGTGTATATTTAACACAACGGTATTCCGATATAATATCTTGAATTTGGACTACAGGATTTAAGCAAACAGATTAGTTTGCGGATTTCAAAGGTCCTCTGTTTCCTATAAATGTTTATTTTTTAATCGTTGGTCATTAAATCCCAATAAATCTAAATCCGTAAAAATACGATAATATTCTTCATATTTCGAAACCGCTCCAAAATGCCCCAAAAAAGCCAAATCCGACATTATATTTCCAGCCCGATTCCTAAATTCCTATAGACATAAGACACTTGCACAGTTCCAAGAGTAACAAGTTCTTTTTATCGAAGGGTGATTAGTGACATGTCACATTGATTTTATTTTTATTGTTCCCCATTACATCTGTCTTATTCTTTATAGGGGGCCACAGGACCCAGGATCTTAACATCTTAATGTTCCACATTCTCCCCATATAACATCATCTCTGTCAGCCTATAGCCTCTTATACCCTTGGCATTAATCTCGTATATCCTCATCTCTTACAAGCGTATAGTCAAGCATATTGTTCCTAGTCAAAGTCTAAACTATAGCACTAACAATAAGAACCTCGAGACTTCTGTAAAAAAAGATAAAAAAAATTGAGAAGAAAGCAGTAAGACTGGCTCTGGCTTTGGCATGTTCACCCAGAACTTAGAGCCATCTCCTCTGTTTTTGTGGATTTCTTCATTGATTGCTGGTCAAGATGCCTTTTGTGCAATAAAAAGAAAAGAAATGATCATTTACCACTTTATTTCCCCCTCTCTATAAGAAGAGCAATTGGATGTGAATGAATGGTCTTCTATATTCTAACTAAACTGTGTCCCATCCCAATAGGAGGAGAGTAGCAAAGGGTTATCATGATCGGGATGATAACCTTTTGTTACGAGGTGTCAGTTTTACCAGTTTCCAGCCATTAGTTGTTTAGGAGTTGGAGAATTTAGGGGATTTTAGGCTATTTATTGTAAGACCCCCTCATACCCTAACGGGGCTGGGGACATTTTTATGCCTTTGACAGTTATTCCGTGACAAATTTATGCATTTTGATGAGTATTTCAGCGGGTTTTGGAATCTTTGCGACCTATTTGGCTTGTCGACCAGGAATATCGGTTTCTCAAAGTTAATTGACTTCTTTGTCTTTAACTAGGTCGTTTTAGGGCACCGAGCTATATAACAAGTCGAGATGGAGTTAGAGTACCGACTCGGTATCTATGTATGTGGACTTATTTCGGTGATTTTTGGGGGCTCTATGAATAAATTTTTACAGTAATATACTTTTAGGTAATGTTTGGGACTATTGTATGGGGAATTAATTTGGGAATCTACGTATGAGGACTTATTTCGGTTGAATAAGCTACTATCCTTGATTCTATTTATGACCATTTTAATGATATTTCCGTGCATTGCAAAATAAATAAATAACAACAATTTTAAATAGGACTAGAACTACATAACTAGAACTAAAGCGATCCAGAACTAGAACTACCAGAACAAGATTATAGTACCCATCACTATATAGTACCAACCTACGCGAGTTTATACCAACATTCCTGGTCCCCGAAATAAACGCCCCTCCCCAACTTTTAATAACCTTCTCCCCTGACAAACCCTCAATGACATTGTCAATTTAAACGTCCGAAACGAAACAAACAGACACGAACTCCGTTAAAATTGCTATGGACAATAAATTCGATAGCATCAAGTAGCATAAAACCCACAACACATGAAAAAACACAGAGAGAGAAGTGAAGCACCTTTTAAGGGAGAAAGGCACCGAGACTTTGAACAAAACGTGACAAATCCCTTGGATCCTTTTCGGAATTTAGAACTCGTCATTACCATCATCCTACAACTTCTTTACTTTTATTATGCAATACATGTTCTACTTACTCTAATGTAATACCAGTTTTGGAAGCCAAATCTCTGTAATTTCTAAACGGAGATCAGGCTCAAAGGCTCTCCCTTCACCAGGAGCTCTCGGGAAGTGGAGGCCTAAGAGGGATCTGTTCAAAACTAACTTCTCTATCTGTTTAAGCCAGAAGGGAAGTTGCCAAAATTTGGGGGTATATTTCTAGACGATATCAACAGCCCAAACAAGGAAGGAGGAAGCGGAAAAGTTTATAGCCGATCTATTTGTATTGTATAGAGAAAATACCGAAACTATGAAGTGGAAATTCCTTGTCTTGAGTCCCACTTTAATATCCACTACTACAGATATAATAAGTGCTGCCGAGAAATCACCACCATCCAACTATCCAAGGCAGCAGTGTCCCTTGGACGAACAGTGGACCTGCAGGGGGTGCTGCTTCCGGTTTTAAGAGTGTTGTTACTGCATAGTAGCACGAAGACTAAGCATTAATCGTACAATGTACCACGTCAAGTGCAAAGACAAATGACAATGACACATTCGATAAGGTAACTTGAAGTCAACGAACAACCAAGCTTTATACTTTTAAACCAGACGTTAAATCAAAGATAGGATGGTTGAAATGTCAAAGTTTCTCAGATCATCAAAGCCATATGATTTTAGGCATTAGAAACCGTATAAAAATCAGACTTATTTTTCGTCAAATTATAATTTCCTCATGGTTGGCTGATCAAATTGCAGAACATGACCTTAAAAGCCGCTTTTCCTGAACCGCATTGCTTGAATCTCCACTATACAGCTAGTACCCCAGGAAATTCTAATTTTTCTCGGGCAGAAAATCACCCTTTTTCCCCCAAGACCTCCAAATAGAGGCTAAACACCCCATGCAGCTCCATTGTACTCCAAGTCCCAGGACCAGTTCCAGGCCCACTTTCACCAGCACTACTGCCAGGAGCCGAGCCTGGACGTCGTAAGTGCTCAATCTTTGAGGAGAGAAGAGAAGAAATCTGGTGAAGAGAAGACAACAAGCTTGTCGGGCAGTTTGCCAAAGGAAGGGAGACGGGGACGAAGACGGGAACGAGGTCTCTCCAAAACTGCTTTCTCTCTCCAATTGTCCAGGAAAACGGAGTAGTTCCAGTCTATGAAATTCCATTCCAGTCAACCAACCATTTCCATTCACGATTCAACTCCAATGATATCACCAAATCCGGTCCCACACCCACCCACCACCACCAGCCCTTACAAAACAAATCCAAGCCTTAGATTTGGATTTCGAACCAGGACTTAAGAGTACAGTACTATAGACAGAAGATTGTAGTTTAATGGTGGTGGTGGTGGTTGTTCCTGGGAAATCCTAGAATTCTGAAATTCCAGACAACCTGGGAAAATCTACTGGAAGATGGGGAATTATCAGAATCCCTTTGCAACTTGCAATTTTCGAATGATCCCAGAACTCTCTTATTCTGCTCTACTTCTTATCTCCTGACACTTCGTTTTGAGTTCCGGATTTTCAGATCCCTTTGACTAAATTCATAACATATATATATAGCTCTAGATTTAGACATAATAGATAAATAAAGAAGATGCTATACGTGTATATCGTAAATCTGGATGTAAATGCCCGGGGACTTTCCGTGTGGCTTCTATTAAGAGGAATAAGAGTAAGAACTAAAACAGCAGAATTGTCCTCGCCATATTTGATCTACGGTTAAATTTATTAGAGTTGGACACGGGTAAAAAAATAAGGTTTACTTAAACCCTCCAAAGGAAAACCTTATATTTAAAAACCACTAGGTTCGTTTCTCCAAAAGGGGTGGGGTTTTATTTCGGGGAGAAAGACCCAAACAACTATATGTACCAGAAATGGTATTCTAAAAACTTTTTTTTGCGACTGGATTCCAAAAAAACTTAAAAACACTAGCTATAGTCAAGATGTTCAAAAGGGTGGGCTTCTATTTCGAGGGGCTCTTATATCAATCCCATCTCTCTATAAAAGTGAAAGTGACCCAAGGAGAAATACACAAAAACTAGGCTCTTTTTGTCGGGGAAACTTATTTAGGAAATCGGAAATTTTTCCAAGGTTATACGTCCGTCTCCCTCTCCCTTAAAAGAAGTCTTCAAATTTCACTTTAGAAATGTCGGGCTTTGGGCTCTTCTATTATTACTTTCTTGACTTGTGGGTGGTGTGGCAGTGTTATAAGTTATATAATCAATTCTGGATACAAAGTCTGTCCTAGGAATGACTTCTCCAACGTTAAATGCGGAACGAGAGAGAGAAAGCTAAGAGTCAACACTAAGGATTGTAAATCGTGGCTGTCTGGCCTACGGAGCTTGGTTAAGCCCTTGGTTACTCCGAGAGTAGGAACAATTTTTCTGGAAATATCAGAGAAATCCTCCACAAAAGGCAGTGGGACTCGTATTTTTCAGCCTTTCTGTCAAAACGTGATATCCGCAAAATCCGTCACTGTTGACGACTGTCGAATATTATAATCTCTGTCGGATTTCAGTCCACCACCAGCAGAGGAACCGTGTCAGCCTCTTATTCGAATGAACTCATAACCGGAATGCAAATATTATATAGGTTGCGGGACACTCGTAGAGTCATTGTCAATCCCTTATTATTTGCCGGTTGTCGATGTGAAGTCAGCATTATAAACATGTTGTTATCCTTAAAGATAAATATTTGAAAGAGAAGTACTAAAGGAGCGGAGATTCTATAGTATAGGGACTCTGAGGAGTATCGTGATTTTTAAGTATTTTAAAGTGTTTTTAAATTGAAATTATACAATTTTGGTTTTAACTTGGATACTGAAATAACCTTCTAGGAGGAGTTACATCTATGAGTGATGGAGATATGTTTGATTTTTTTTAGTTTTGAATGCTTACACATTGAAAATGTTCCATATCCATAGATGTAGTTTTTTTTTCAATTTTAAAACAAGCTGAATTAGCTCTGCCTTCTAAAGAAAAAAGAAACCACAGTTGATAAATATGCTGTGTTTTATTTTGGTGGTTTATGTCAGATTATGTTCTGCTGATGAGAAGTCGAAAAATAAGGGAATTAATCGAAAGCTCTATAGAACATCAGTGAAAGTTCTCTCGTCGAAGTAAGATCGGACTCAGGACAGACATACACCCGCACATTCACATAATGCACCCGTAGTACAATGCATAAACTCTTAAAAACGCCTTCATTTTTCAGAAAAGTCTTAGAACTTTTATTAACCCCGACATAAAGGCCTTATCAAAGAACTCGTTTAAAAGCCATGTTGTCTCTGCCTTGCGTGGCAGAGAGAAATAACTTTTCGGATGAGTATTCACATGTCAATATGACAGATACAAAAAAATTGCACAGAAAAATCCCAAAAAAATCCCAGTCATCATCTTCATCAACCCAGATCCAACCGAAACGGACTCAAAGCCCCAATTCCAAAGGCTCGAAAGTCTATTGTATCATTTAAAACACCGGGACCGGGTTTTTTTCTGGTCCCAATGTTTAGAAAAATTTGACAAGACACAAAACTCTGGGCTTTTAAATTGCATTTGTACCCAAGGTTTTTTTTTTCCTTCAGTAAAAATACAGTTTTTTAGCTCGAATTTCGAGATCCGGATTCTGGGTCCGAATAATAGAGTTTAATTTCAAAAGATAGGCTCATTTCCATGTGAAAGTTAACTACGAAACGGCTGCATTGTCTCCAATTTTCGGAGACCTTTCCACTAAACCGTATGCAGAGGTAGGAGGGAGATAACAATTATTTTAAGATCTCCTCTCCCTCCTACTCCTTACAAATGAATCCATTGGAAGTAAGTACCGTACTTTTCAACTTTAAATTTGAAATTATCTCTCAATTTCAGCATTTTAAGCCGACAGAGCTATTCAAGGGAAGTACGTGTCGTTGTCTCGACCGGATGGTTATTGTATTTCATTTATTTAGATATGGAGAAAAAAGGAGGTTCGTTTCAGAGTTTAATTAAAATTGCAGAGTAGTGCTGCTCTTCAACTAATTGAGACATTTCTGACATGAATACGAAACCAGGAAACGAGCCTTGTAGCGTTCTCTTTAAATGGGGCTTTGTCTCTGAACCCTATCTCAATTAAACGATCGAGGCTGTAGGTTGTGTAGTGACTGTATTTCACCATTTCGGTATTAACCAGGGGACCGTGGATGGAAGATTAAGGGGAGTTATTTGGGGTGGGGAGTTATTCCGGGGATTTACAGATAATGGTTTTAGAAACTGTGATCCAAAATTAACCTGAAAAACATTCCTTGAAACTTGCTAAATGTCTACATTTTATATGCCATTTCTTTTGTATTTTGTCAGAATTGTACTAAGAATCAAGAGTGTCCGTTTCTGACTCATTCGATCATTCTTGACGATATTCGATATCTTTGATGAGCCCTCTTTCTTGGGGAACTTATTTCGGTGGTTTTGTCCTTAATATGCTGGGGCTAATTCAAGGGGAACTTAAATCATAATTATATGGTACTCTTATTTTTACACACTCTCACTTAGAATTTATCCTATACAAGCAATCATTTTATTTATGATCCTACAAGATTCCAAAATTGTCCTGAACCGATATCTACTAGATAGAAAAAAAACTTGATAAGCCGCATAAAGAAAAACCGGCTCAACATTCAACACTAATTGTGTATGGATTATGGAATTAAATGGTCGAAATGAATCAAATGAAATCTTATTTTTACTTAAAAAGACTAAAAAAAACAAGACGTTCATGTTATTTCATGTTACCTGGACTTGGAAGAAGAACGAGAAGAAAGAGTAGCTGAATCCAAAGCCCCGATCTCGTCCAAAAGTCAAGAGCCCTCGATCCGACTGAATAAATACGGGCATTAGGATTCGTAGCTGAAGAACTGGATACAGTCCTACAACCACCACCACTGCCACTCGAGCCCTTCAAACGTCCAGGTCGAAGGGGATGCGGATAACAATAAAAATTCATTGCCCTTGTCCCAACCATATTAGAGTTTCCTTCTCTCTGTATATTTTAATAGCCCCTTCACACACTGAATCCTCAATTCCTACCGATCTCCGACACCGACAAGACCATGTTCCTTCTTCTCAATGTCGATGAGTTTGGAGTTCGAGGAGTTTCGTCGATATATAAAAATGTCACCATATATCCAAGTACACGCACTTCTCCTAAGAATAAGATTCTAGTCCGGGTAGAATGTCCTGTCTTTGAGCAGAAACTCCGGAATCACCCGGCCAAATGCCCACTTTCAGGCCCTAAATGTCTTCCTCTCCTTTTGACGGCTTTTTTTAACCCTTATGGGCCTTGTAGTTTCTCTATATTGTAATATTATGTTGTCTTTGACGATCAAGAGGGGTTTTTACAGAGCTGAATAGGTCCTGTTCCTACAAGACTAATATCCGCTCCGAATTTGCATAGAAAGGGGATATAGGGGATTCTTGGCCGAGATATCGTCCTATTCTTGGATTTTTTTAGCTCGAGATATGCAAGTTAATGGACGGGATTTCGAATCCGGTGTTTGTTAGTTTTTAGCTTTTGAGAGGAATTGTAAGTCTTAGTTATGGTTTATGGCTTGAAGGGCTGATAAGGAGGGTAGAACGGTCTATAAATCCTCTATTTTTTCAAGTCGGAATCCCGATTTTCGTCCTTGTCTGGGATTTGGAATTTTACATGGGGATAGAAGCCGGAAATGAGGAGTTGTACGGACGAACACTTCGTTTTAATACCAGTTAGGGGATAGGAATGTATTAGGATCGGAAAGAGAATAGGAAATGGGACGAGAGGGCTTCAACAAAAGAGGAAGAGATTCGAATTTTTTTCAGACGAGGAGGAAGATGTACAGAGGAAGAGATGTAGCCAGGCGGAGGAAGATTCCCGATTTTTTGTATGTATTTCCCGATTTTTTTTTTCGTCTTGATGGGTTTAGTAGAGGAGGAAATGAATTAGGATATTACGCAAATCCTTGTAAGAGTTAGAGAGGAAATCTGGGAGTTTTTCGAGCTATTTTTGGAGATGGAGGAATTTTATTAGAGTTTTATGATCTTGTGTTTTTAGTCGTTCGGAAATCATGGGTGGATGGCCAGTTTTTGTCTCTGGATTTGTCACGGGTTTTTAGAATGCTCGGGAATTTATTCCGGGGTACTTTACTGTCGGATTCTAATTACAAGTTGAAGGTATTTTTTTTTCAGCTCTGTAGGTTCTGTACTGATCTACTCTGCGTTTTTAAGCATGTGTAAGATATGAGTATTATGGAAGACTAGTTCTGTACTACGTAGTGTTTCAGCTTGTCAACGGTATTCAAAAGGTTAAAGGTCACAATTAAAAACAGCTCACTTGACAAAGTTGTTAAATGCACACTTTCACCGGTTAGAAATTAAACTTCCAGCGTCCAGAGATTCCAGCGTCTAGCCTGAAAAAAAGTTATTAATATTTCCTGGATTTCTCTGCATCCAAGCACATCATCATCCAAAACTACCAAACAGTCAAAGTGAAAGTAAAAGTACCAAACAACGAGCCGAAAAATACGACAAAAACTCTGTTATTTTTCTTCTCTCTTTAGAGTCATAGTTTTGCAAATACACTGCAATATATTCCTCTAACCACTTTCACTCGCCACCACCACAAACGAGCAGAGTATTTTGCAAATTTAACACTGTCTAAAAGATCCAACACAATTGTCCCGGTTCTACACACTATATATAGCAAATCCAAGTTAAGATATCCAGGAACGAAAGAACTTATGACAGACAATTCCCATCCCTGGATCAAGATCAACTTCACTCAAAAACCGTCCAGCCTTCAACCGGTTCCAAACCCGGACCGAAATTCGGGAAAAATGTCCAGAAACTCCAAAACCGGAGACTCGTCCTGCAAAAAAACCCCGAAAAAACCGGATTATTTTCCCTTCTTTATGTCCCGTCAAGCCTCTCTCTCTCTCTCTGAATGCTTTTTCATAACCTAAGGAGATTCTCAAGATTCCCAAGTCTAAATAAATCCGACAAACTCTGCACCAACAGTCAAAGAAGTTAGATACGTCTACTATAATATTACATATTTAAGTCCTTTCTAAGCCATATCACACACATACACATGTATACTTAGAGCCTGTGTTATTTATACGGGACTCGTAGGACTGGAAACTCAAAATCGGAGAAAGCACAATGGAGAATAGGCAAAAAACTCGGCTTGTTTTTTACTAAAATAAAAAGCGTCAGAATTTAGGAGCCCTATTCTTTTATATAATAATAGCGATATTGTAAATATTTTATAAATACTCGAGAAATAAGCCGGAGGAAATGTAGGGCAATAGTTTTGTAGTTTTGTTGTTGTTTTTTTCTGCTTTTACTGGATTGTGGATTGGGATATAGCATTATAAATAAATAAGAACGAATTCATCTGACGGGAGGAACTGGTCGTTGATTCCTCTGGATGTTCGAGTGTTTTTGTTTTTATACTCGGCTTTGGTTTGTCTTCGGCCTTGTTCTTTTATGACGGAGTTGTCATTGTTCTTTGGTGCCAGGGGGGTATAGTGCTATTCCGAAATAAATACCCCTTAATGACTACGCCTCAAGAATTAGAAGATTCCGATCAAATAGACACCATATGGGGACTTATTTCGAGAAAGCAATCTCTTCAAGAATTAGAAGATTCCAATCAAATAACCCCTCATCTGGGGATTTATTTCGAGAATGGAGAATGCATTCTCCTCCACAATTAAAGGATTGCAATCAAATATATTCTGATCTGGGGACTTATTTAGAGAAACCAATCCTCAGAATTAGAGGATTCCAAATCCAATCCAATAAACCCTCATCTGGGGACTTATTTCGAGCAAGCAATCTCCTCCAGAATTAGAGGATTCCAATCAAATAAACACCCCCATATGGGGATTTATTTAGGTAAAGCACTCTACCATAAAGGGTTTTAGAGCTTTTCCAGAGGTTCTGACAATTCATTCATTCAAACATCTTACTATAAGAAAGCCAGGATTCTCTAAATCGTAGCTCTGAATTCTGTAGATTCGCAAATCCAAAATTCCAACTCTTTTGATGACCGAATTGGGTGAAAAATACCCCAAAGAATTCCTAGCCTTTTGTTTTCTTCTATGAAGAGTAGAATTGCGTGTAGAATTAACAAAAAACGAGGTTGGAAGCTTAGATTTTAGGTTTTAGTTTTACTCGGTCGGTTTTACAAGTTCAGAACTTTCACTTCTTCTTGGAGTAGTTCTGCTTTGATTTTCAATAGGAGTTGGTTGGAAATAAATATTGTCCGGAGAGAGAGAGTGTATGAAATGGTAAGTAAAAGTAAGAACCGGATTGGCCGTTTTTTTTTACTTCACCACCCCGAAATTAATTAAACTCCACTCCCGACGAATTTGTTTTTGCCAAATTCTTGGGCCTATGTTTCTGAAAGATAAATGGAGGAAACGCCTGTCGAATCCCGAATTGGATCCGCAATTTTCTCTTTTTGCGAATCGGAAACAGATATTTCATCCATCCAGCCCGTATATAATATCTAGGCCATTCGATGCGAGATTTATGTTAGTTTCGGGCTGATTTTAAAGGTTCCAGGACCTTTTTATTATAAGATCATCTCTATAAAAATAGGCAAGTCCGTGTGGTCTTTGAGGTCTTAGTTTGGGAAAAAATACATCTTCATTTCAGGGATGAAGATAATCCATAATGCAAGTGGTTGGGTATTGGTTTTGTGCGTGGTGGGTGGGTGGTGGTGGTTTGGGAGATAAGGATCGTATAATAATAATACGGTTGACACAATGTGGCGGTGGTGGTGATGATGATGGTGTGACATGATGTGATATTGTGAATTGTGAGTCCTCCGACTCGGCTCTATGAAGATAAGTGGTAATATCTTGTGGGAACGGGACCATTTTCCGAGCCCTAATGCCTTCTAATGTGACCTTATTTCACTTGCTGCAGATCCTTAGTTAAAAAGTGTCATTACGGAGACAATAAGGATAAGGTGGCATCAGTTCAAGATGGAACGATGAGACGGGAATATCAGACAGCTCTTTTCCCAGTTGCCCATATCTCTCGCGTTGGGGTGGCGTTTAGAAAGAATGTCGACATTGGGAAATTGAAGCTTGTCGACATTGGGAAATTGAAGCTTGTCGACATTTCGACATGAGTTTTACGGGAAATAGCGTAAATCCCGATACCGCGCGTTTGTTAATAAACGCGCGGTAGCGCACTTGTATACAAAATCGGTTAAAGCCGCTCTACATATCGCGGCGTTGTTGAAACCGTTGTGGTCAGGATATCGCTTACAACGTCGACATCTTGTACTCGCAACTCGTCGACATTTCGATATAAGTCTAATTGTAATACCGAAAATCTCGATACCATGCGTTGGTTTAGATATTTAACGCGTTCTCGTTGATTAACCTCTCCAGTCCGGCTTTTGTTTTAACTATCATCAGAGTTCATGTAATAGCAGTAGAAAACGTAGGTTTACAGACGGCCCCCTACATCTATTTCTTGATCTTGTGTGGTTCCCTATCTGTTCTATATCGAACTCCCGAGTTCCGGTACGTTTGTTTTTAAGTAGGGGCATTTTGTAGGAGAGTATGAGCAGGAACGCCCGTATATAGGACGGCAATAATATGGTCGATGACTTTTTATTGAAATTGAAAGAGCTGTAGAGGAGTTGATAAGGATTTGTGCAAAAACTACAGGGGGCCCAGCAGTCTTTCAGTGTTATAGCCGAGAGTTGAACTTGAGGAATGCATGCAAATTTTGAGATCAAATCAAACAGGTTTTTTGCAAAAAAAAAATCAGAAATGGTTAAGATAAAAAATCGTGAAAAAGCCTTTGGACAAGTACTTCTCGTAGATTGTAGCCCTATTAGAAGGTCAAAGGTCATCAAGGGATTAAATTAGCGGATCTCTGACTCGCCCACTAAAAATAATTATTATGAGGTAACGGACTCAAAAATAACAAGCCACTAGACACCCACCGACAAATATTACAGCTTTCACTGACTTTCTCTTGATATCTACTAAGAACCCTCATCTTCTTGAAGACATTTTTTGAGACCACTTAAGACTGCAGAATAAAAAAATCTACAAGATCAAACACGACAGCTGTGGCTACAAATTTTTTCCCTGGACTCGATGTCATGTCGATGTCCTTCCTAACGGCTTAAAGATAACCACTGAATACATACCGTAAATCCTTCTATAAATGCCCCGGGGGAGTTATTTGGTCAAAACTTAAAATTCTTGTAACTTAACACCCAAGGGCAAATATATTGGGGGGGGTCTTATTATGGGATTTACGGTATATCCAGCTACAAGGCCGTGTCCTCTCTTCTTTGACGGACTTGAGCCTCTCTTCTGATGGCTTTTATGATCCTCACTACCAGATAATACCACTTCCATATTATATTACAACTGTAACTATAGATCAAAAATCGTGCCCTTATTGCAAGCCTTCTCTCATCATTTCATCATATCCCGTTCCTCTTGAATGTCCAATATATTAAAGAAATTCAGATGGTCAACGGGTGTCCGGGGAAATGTTGAAATTATTTCTTTTCAATTTCATGTTTCGAATTCCTTTGAACAGGAAGTTGAGAATAAAATGACAATTGTTTTTAAGCAGCGATTTTTTGCAGGATTTTGTGTAAATAGAGAGTGAGAATATCAGGGTCCGCAAATTTTAATTTCTTATCGGAAGAAAAAAACTATGCCTTTTTTTAAATTAAATATTTTTATGATGTTTAAATACTTCTAGCTGATATTCCATCAATATTAAAGTTAACCTGTGGACCATAATTATTTTGCTTAACCTTATGTTCAACTATATGGTATTTTAAGTTACTCGTTTTGAAATTCAAAAAATCATTTTTGGATTTTTTGGATTTTCAGAAAATTCTAAGATTTTCATTATGAACACAGAAAAACTTGTGATTAAATCATAAAATATCAGCTCATCCGGTCCAAAACTCAGTTATTATTATTTCGCTTGAACTTTCTTACATTCCTCGTCTCTCAAGACGGTCGAGTCAGTCTTACTGACGCTCTTATCTTTCTCCTCATTCCTAGACATAATGAATTCCTGAAGGTAGAGATAAATAGAGGAATAATCTTTGGACCGAAAGCCTAACGAGCACATCATCTGGTAAATCTGATGAGCCATGGCCCCCAACGGGGTCGCCGTCGACTCTCTCGACGCGGCCATTTGTGCCAGTCGCAAGTCCTTGGTCATCAACTCGGTCCGCAGTCCGCCCCTATACTTCTCTGAAGACGGGACTCCGGGCAAAACCCCGGGCACGGGGTTATTCAGCTCGCTCGACCAGCACCGCCCCGTCCCCGAGTTCAAAATCTCCGCGAGCAGTTTGGCGTCCAGGCCCATTTTGACCCCGAGGTTCATCGCCTCCGCAGTTCCCATCATGCTGATCCCCAGGAGCATATTGTTGCAGATTTGGGCCACTTGCCCTGACCCCACGGTTCCACAGTGTAGGGTTTTTGCCCCCATGTCCAACAGGATCGACTCGACTTCCTTAAGGTTGGGAAACGATAGAGGATGCTTTTAGTGGCTTTTGGGACAACGATGAGGTGTCAAAAATGGTCGGTTTTTGAGATTATGACAGTGTGTAGAGAATGTAATGTTAAAAAATTCTCTAAAATTTTGACCCAAAAGATCAACAAAGGTCAAAAATATTAATATAATGGTCATGTGTGTGGTCATTTGTTGATGTAACTTTTTTAGATCTCAGAAAACGTTCATTTTTGAAACGCATCGCAGTAGTGAGAATGCCCCCAAGGCTCCTATATATTCTCAACTGACCTTATACTCATCCTGATGTCCACCAACCATGAAAATGAGGGTGCCATCCCTAGCCGCCGTGACCCCACCGGACACGGGGCAGTCGAGATAAGTAGTGGCTTTAGCTTTGGCCAAATTCGACATTTCCTTCGATGTTTCGGGGTCAACGCTACTGCTGTCCATGAATATTGTACCAGGTTTCGAAGCTTTGAAAATACCTTCGCAACCGGAATAGATCTTCCGAACATCAGCGTCGGCTGGAAGCATCGTGATGACCCTGTCGGCCTGACTCGTTAGTTCTGCAGCGGACGCTGCGACCTTTGCCCCCAGTTTTCCTAAGTCTGCCGTCGCTTCAGGCTGAATGTCGTAGACGATTAGGGGGTAACTGTTGAGGATCAGGTTTTTGACCATGTGAGAGCCCATGTTTCCCGTCCCGATGAACCCTATTGTTGGCTTTACTGGAGGAGTTGTACAGTGTCGGGTTCCGAATATCGGGGGTTTAAATCGGCGTATTCGTACTAATATTGAGAATATCGATCGGCTTCCCATTGTCAAGTTTTAAATGTAGCCAATTTGGTAAAAATGTGACGTTACTTTTTTACTTTACAAAAAAACGAACGGTCTGAATTTTTATGTTTTCCGGAATTACACAGGCTTATGGAAAGGAAGATGAAGACACAGAAGATATTATTTGGTAATATATAGCTTATATAAAGTGAAATGTCACCAAGTTGCTAGGTAAGAAATGGTTTTATATAATAAGAATAAAATAGTGAAATACGATACAAAACCACGATATGCTGAGATTTGTTATGGAAAAAAATATCAGTCTTCCTAGAACAGGAGATCTCACATATAATCTTTTGAATTTATCCGTAACCTTAGCCTTGCTTGGTTATCCTAGTCAATGAAACTAGAACCATTCATATTCCGTCCGTACTTCGGAATTATCAGACCTCCAAAATCATATTTATATGAAACTAAATAGACCTTTCTTACAAATCTCGGACTATGGAACTTTAGCCATCTAGCTCTGAGGAATAAACATTCGAAATTGGCAAATACTAACAATACTACGAATTTCTAAAATATTTAGCCCCTCAAATCGGCGTTAGGCATGTTTTATTTGTTTTTTTACTATAAGGGGCTATGGGCATATTAGCATCAAAGTGAAACTCATATTCCATGTTAAATTAGCTAAATAATAGAACTGGCTGGGATCTGGGATGGGTGATAAAATTTCAAACAAAAACTCGTTGAAAAATGAAAAAAAACCTAAAGAATCCGAGGGAAATTGATATTAAGTTAGTATATTAATTACGTTACAATAAAAAACTGACAATAACAATATTTTTATGTCATATGTAAAGATAAACTCTTTGCTAGATATGTCAATAAGGCAGCCTTGATTTGATGACAACCTCAAATGCCTACAGAAACCCAATTAAATACTCGGAAATCCGCTTGCTACAACTGCAACTGGCATATATTTTCTCAATTTTTTTTATAGAAATCATCCCTACATCATCAATTCTAGTATGATTCATTCTTTCGCGTCCGTTTCGTTTTTTCAGAATTTCTGAACAAACCCTGTAGAAAATCGGAATGAGCCCTATACGACCTAAAGGTAAAGTTTGATTTCGTAGAGAGTGGTAAGAAAGTAACAAATGAAAACACTTGAAAGATTCTGCACACCTTGCAAATTCCCAAACTCGAGGGAAGAACAACACTTCGGAGGGAGAAAGTTGGGATGGAATATATCCCAAATCCCAGCCACTTGAACTCCTCAACTCCGAACCTAACTAAAAGAGTAACTAATCTGGCAGGATTGTTGTACAAACATATATAGAGATTCCGTCTTACAACAACCAAATCCGACCTTCAAGAAAGTTACAACCTTTGGAGCAGTTCTACATAAGGCCTGGAATAAGACTTGATCCTAGAGGCTCTAAAAACACAAGTGCTAACGGTTGTCGAATGTCGAAACCTCGACATTTTCTCCGGTAGAGAGATGTAAGTGTATAAGCTTGTCTTGTCGATGAACTGAGCGAATCTACTACAATAATATATCGAATCTAGAATATACAAGAGATGTAACCTCGGGCTAATGCTACAACCTACAACTGTTACCTTCATCAGTAGGTATATTAGTTTGTCCTTATTCCCCTTAGCTTTGGCTGGGAATCGACAGTCGGAGTTTTTGCAAAAAAATCCGCAATCTCTTGTCTACTCCGATTCGGATATTTCGGATTATTATTATGACTTCATCGACATTTGCTTGGATCATAGTGCAACTTTTCCATTGGGATCTTTCATAAATTCGCGAAATTGTCGAATGTCTGAGAAAAATCTTCGTACTTGCCCTTGATTTATTATACATTTATGAACTCTTCACTAATGATTTTTATACCTCTTCGTTGCAAAAAAATTAATTATCATTTTTCAAGCTTCCGAAGCCCAATGTCGATGACTCCTAACAATTCCAGAAATAGACTACTGCATTGACCCCAAACTTTCCAAAAAAACGCAGGAATCGGCAAACAAAACCCACTCCAACTTCCAAACCTGTAATCCACCTTGAATCTTGAATCCCCTAAAACCCTGTCGGGTTCGGAAAACGGGTAAAAGACCCGGTCTGGAAATCTGAAATTCTTCAACAATTCCCCAGAGACCAAAGGCACATATATAATAAAGTAGCAGTACATCAGTAGATGCTGCTCTATATTTTGATAGACACGTTGTCATTTGAGGAATCCTATAAAAAAAGGTTAAAGGAATTTCCCAATTTTTATTTGATCTCTCAAGAGAGAGTCTGAACCTTCAAGAATTTGACACTCTCTGTCGTCCCAATCACCACCAAAGCAACGCATCAGCACCAGTACCACAACATATACACCTAGTATGTTTTTTTTTTATATAAGTCTGTAATAAAAGTACCCTTGAAAGATCGGTAGGACATTGAAGGTTAAAGAGTTGGGTTTTTGGAACAAGACATGGATTCAAGTTGCAAGTTGGAAATAAAAGTCGGAACCCTCATGATCAAGAATAGAACCTACCTCACGGAAATTCAATTCCGTTTCGGGGAAATGACGGGACTATTTCCGGTAACTTTTGTTAGTTATTTTGAAACAAAGTTTGAGACAAAAGTTCGGTTGAACTGGCACTTGACCATTTTTGATCTTCATAAATTTTTTTGTTAAAAAACTCGTATATTTTAAAAATGTATAAAATTCAAAATTTGAAAAAAATTGATTTTAATTCCTCTGTAAATCAAGGACGTAATTGAATTTAACTTGAGGTTGATTTTTAGAAACTATTTACAGATGATGCTTCTCTATATGCTTAATGCTTTAAGTGTTTAATGCTGATAGAGTAGTAATGTTGGTTGAACAGAACTGGGCGAAAGTTTTTAATTGTAATACGGTCAAGAGCTTGCTTTAAAGAATGTTGAAAAGCTGATAGAAATTTTGCAAAAATAAACTTCACTACAACCAGAAATTGCTCCTTGCAAAAATACGGATTTTTTTATTAAATCCCCACTGGCTGGGGTTTCATTCAGATCGAAATCCAGAAAGCACAGAGTCATTGCGTTTGTTCGAATTATGTTTAGTAACGATTTCAACCTTTAGGACTCGCTTAAAACGTTAAAACATAAGACTGAATAAAACAAATATACTAATTTTTACCCCATTTCCATTTGCACACATTATAGTTGACAGCTTAAATCTACATTTTCAAAACTACCTAAATATCTCTCATCTTTGACTCGACATGAAATAAAACACTACATTACAATCTCATTTAATCGCTTTAAAAAACACCCATACTCACCAATTCAAAACAACTCCAAGCTCCAAATTTAGCGTTTCCTCACCCCAGCAGAACAACCCGTTTTTCTAGCCACAATATCTCCTAAAATCAACCACAAACCTTACATCTCCTCCCAAAAATTTCACATTTCCAGACCCAACAATAAAATATGAAACAGAACGCTCCCGAAAACTCTTCCACTCTTACAATTAGTTTTGGTACAAAGTCAGTTCCTCATCAGGGCTCTATATAGTAGAGTCTTGCACTCGCAATATTAAAACTACACATTTACCCCCTCCATATAATAAACTAGAGGAAAGCCGAAGAGCTGGAAACTTTTCCTGCTCTAAGAAACAAGACTGAAGAGAGAGAGTCTGTTAATTTGTAAGAATTGTTAGGGGATTTCCCTCAAGGGAATTGGGTGAAAGGATGAAGTGAGACAGATGAAAAAAAATTGACTTAGGACTTGGACTGATAGAGAACAACTTTCCTTTCGTCTCTAAATTTATAAATGGCAAAGCCTTCTTTATCCCCGATAAAATTCCGGCAAAAAAACGGGGTCGAACAGGGTTCTTTTTAGAGATGGAACGGACCTCGGCTTGATCTCGAGGAAATTAGAGTCAGGTAAGAGTGTTCCTATCACTTTCCCCTTGTGTAGACTCTGTAGAATTGTGTGGAATTGTGTAGACTTGTACTTGTAGTTAATTTGACTTCCTCTCTGGTTAATAGTGAGAGAAGATGTGCTTTTTTAGTTCTACTCGAGTCGAGATGAGATGTGACACTGAAGGAGACTCAGCACTTTCACTTGCCTTTTATCCCCGCGTTTTGAGGAGAAAGTAGAGCCTTTCATCTCCTCTCCGACTGCTAGGTTATTCTGCGGGGAAATACCCGGTTGGACTTTGATAGTTGGATTTGGACTTGGAAGGTTTGTAAGTAAGGAGAAGTCCGAAGAGTTGGGGAATTCGTGGAGGCTGGAGAATATTTGGGACTGGAGAAAATCCGGGTTTTTGGAAGCGTTTTGAGGGGTTTTTTATGAGAGGGGAAATTTTCGGGTCGTATGACCATAAGGGTTATGAAAAATTTGTCAGATAGCTTGTTTGTGTCGTGTTTTTGGACAGGGATTCGGCTTTTGACGATTTGAAGTATGTCTGGGTAGGGGGTATCATTGTGGTTAGTCAGGTGTATTTTTAGTTGTAATTTCCAATTGATACTCCAGTGACCTATTCAAAAGTTTTCAATTAAATTCATTGGAACAAAGAAAAAAGGTGTTAAAATAAAATTATTTTGGTTACAATTTTGAGATCTTGCAAACTATGGTTGGATTTTGTATTTGAAATGTTAAAAATCACACAAATATCTCTGTTCCACCAAAACTACTTGTTAACACTTTGTGTATTAATCATTAAATATAACAATAAAATGGTGGATGACCCATTTATCTATAGATTTTTAAAACCCTCGAAAACAGATTTTTATCAGATTTTCGGGGTTAATCTCCATGAAGGTTTCCAGGTTCCGTGATTCGTATTACAGATTTGAAATATTTGCAATGAGTTTGCTAGTATATAAATATGCACGGGGTTTGTGTGGATTTATTGACTGTTTTGATACTCGTCGAAAACATGGTTTATGAACCGCTCTGGATAATTATACATTTTTGTACTGGACTGTTATTGCAGAGTAATTACTTTCCCCCGAAACTGTAAAATGATTGTAATCGTGTGTGCTGCGGTTGTTTTTTCGGTTGTGTTGTTAAATTCGAGATATGGGATATTTAGCCATTTACGAACCTGTGTATAGAGGCTATTATTTTGATTTCAATAGCACTTACTCCTATTATGTACAACAGGCCACAACCCACCGGTTAATCAACCTGAATCCGTTATCATTTGGTTTCTAAATTTAGTATCTACACCTTACTCCGGTACGACTGGAAAACACGTACAACCTAGAACGCTACAACGTATATATGCAAAACCTTTCAAAAACCTCGTTCTCTCCCCTAAATCATAAAATCCTGGAATTCTGTCTGCAGTTCCATATTCCAAATGAATAATAGTTTGGCTGTAATTTCTCCAGACAAAAAACCTTTCTCTTATTATTTCGTTAAAAATCCAGACCTTCCGGCCGTTCCTGAGATGAGAAATGTCTATAAATAGAATAATAGAAATAGAGTTCTAGGAACCACCTCCCCAGAGTTGATCCTGCTTCTGGTGGGCATGGAATGATTATGTGTTGTAATTATTTCCAGATCTCTCAGGTAATTAAAATCAACTGACTGAGGTGAATGATAGTAAAAGGAACCGAGATGGGCTGCCCATCCTCCAGCTATTTGTTGCAGGCTTCATAGAGGTTGAGTACTCAAAATATCACTAGAATAAGTCCCCACCCCTAATTAAAAAGCAAAGAAAAAAGTTGCTGAATGGGCAGATTTTTTAATTTACTTAATTATGTCCACAACTCCATAAATATTAACCCTCAACTGAATTATCATTTAAAATCAACCGTCAAAATTTTAGACAAATTAACTCCGTATAAAAACCAACTTCGAATCATGGTGAAAAATGAGGAATCTACTACAGAATCTCCTAAAAATAGCAAAGAATTTGTCAGGAATTAATGCAAATTTCGAGTTTGTGCAATTCAAGCTTAATTCAGAAAAATAACCCCCCGAAATAGATCCCCACCTTGTCATACATTTCATGTAAAACAGTCCACTTCATATATTTTATTACTAAATAGATCGATGAACCTTTGTGATACATCATACCATGTATCTAGATTAAAGTTGCAAAATTCATCGAAATAAGCCTCCACTCCTGAAATAAGCCCTCACTCCTGAAATAAGCCCCCACCCCCGAAATAACTCTGCTATGTTAGCCCCCTCAGTTCTGTACTATCTTATGTCCCGTTTGTAATAAATCTGACATTTTCACAAACAAAATCTACCCTTTAAAGTTTATATAAAGGAGGCTAACTCGGATAAAAAAGCACACGCCGTTCAATCTTCCAGATTTTCGAACGTGTCCTGGCACCTGGAAGGTCAGAGGTCAATACACACTGCTTTTTGTAAGATGATGTGTTGGCAGAATTTGAAATCACAAGATCGTCACTGAATACACATGTACCTACCTATGTACTTAATGTATAAAAAAAGGAGGTCAATTCCCAGGAATCAGGAGCAACTATTTGTCCCATGAAATGAAGAGTGAAAGGGAAAACGTGGACAAAATACTTTCCCCATTTGAGCCTATATAAATATAGGACTTTCAGTTCCTTATAGACTAATATAGACTAATATTATGGAATAGAGGTAGTCTATAAATAGATTATAGTCTTGACTAGTAGAGTGTAGAAGGAAATCATCAGAACTATCGGATCGAATGGATAGATATATTATATGTGATAGACTCACTTCAAAAGATTTCTGACTAAAAGAAGTATAAGAAAGATAATGAGATTATTATCATAGGCCTTCCAACTTTGTACACATCCGTCCATTAATAAATTAGTGGAGTTAATATGGCCAGGGGGCCATCAAAACATATAAATAAATTGTTGATTGTCGGGAAAGCAATCTTTAAAACAGTATCAAAACAACAATTATTTAATTAACTGTCTCTGGCTCTAATTTGAAGGAAAGACGGCTATTTTCAAAATAAATTGTAACAGGATTTGTCAAGATGAAATATCAATTAACTAACTAAAAACACGCTGATTTAATTGGCTTGAATTTTTTTTTCAGAAATTACGTGTTAAATTCTTATCTAAATTATCATAAACAAAATTTTTCATTTACCAATTTATATTCAGTGGAATAAATCGTATGGAATTATTGGACAAGGTTTAAAATAAGGAAATTTCCATATCCAAATCCAAAATGAATCATTAAAAATTCCGTCTTAAATAAATAAAGCAAAAACAGAATAAAATATAAAATCCAAGACAATCTTTTACAGTAACGAACCCGAAACCAGCTCAGTAATTGTATACTTGAACATTGAGATAAACCCCAAAAACGGGGTAAAAATCCAGATCTCTCAATCTTACATTAGAACTAACAGATAATCCCTAACACTACCAGCTTTCCCTTTATCAGTCCTTCCAACTACAAATCTGACGATGCATCAAAAGCCTCCCTGAAATCATACTTCCTTGTAATGAGTCCAATCAAAAGATTTTACTTATATTGTACACAAAATAGGCTTTTCTTTCAATCCCAATAATCCGATGGCTGATATCCCAAACTAGATTGGATACGGACATACGGGCATCAAAGATGTAGTAAAAAAAACAGTTGGGATTATCGCTGAATTCGCTGCCGGAGGTGTTATCCCTCCCTATCTCTCTCAATGAAATACGTTGGAAAGCTAATAATCGGAAGGAGAAAGTTCCTGATTCCAACACCCAAGATCCTTGACTATTGGTCTGGAGTGCCTTTACAACAACTTAACTTCCCGTCCCATTTCTCAGTTGGAGAAACAAACCTCTTGAAACTACAAACTTAGTTACTTAGACCCTTGAGTTTAACTGGGACGGGAAGTTAGTTGGGGACTAGAGGCACAAGACACAGAACTAGAACCGACTTGAAACTCAGTTCACACTTCATGACTTCAAATGGGATCATTGAAGCGGAGGGGATCTTCTTCACTCCTTCCATCATCCTAACTTATGATTATACAGAGAGAGAGGCTTAAGTTCTAGTTCCCTAAATAGATGATATAAATCATTACGTCATAGAGATCCGGGAGGATGAATGAGGTGCCGATAGCCCACTTAATTTACAGCTTAGTCAACCAAGGAAATGGGATACAGCTTTGAGCTTGAAGGTTTTCGATGTCGAAGTTCGAAATTCGAGTGGGTGATGGAAGCTGTTGATGGATTTGCGAATTCGAAATTATGAGGAAGTTTATGGTTTTGTGAGTTTTACGGATTTTGTGGGAATCAATGAATAATAGTAGGTGATTGGGATTTGATAGTGGTTATTATGCTGTTTATTTAGCTGTTTTTTTAGAATGGTCATGTTAGGTTTGATTCGGGTTTTAGGGGATTAGGAGTGAATGGAAGAGAGGAGCAGGGCGCGTTTCGAGGTGGGGACTTATTTCGGAGTAGTGCTAATGGGAGTTTGACTGAAATTTGACTTGAGAAACAAAGGTTTGAAATGTGAGCTAAACATAAGGGACGATTAAATCTAGTTTTTATTTTTCACGTGATTTATTATTATCTGCGTTTTGGAGACATATTTTGTACATGTTCTTGTTCATTCGGATGACGTTAATCACTGGGTTTTTAATGAAATTACTTTTATTTAACTATTATTACGACTTTAAACGGTCGAAGAACATAATAGCATTTTTTTCAATTTGTTAGTCTACACGGACCTTTTCCAACTCGACCAAAGCCCTTAGAACCAACTCTTCTTGGAATGGTCTTGCAATTAGCTGGACTCCTATTGGCATTCCTTTTGATTCCCGAGTACACTGAAAAATACGTCAATTTTCGTAATGATAATAAACATAACTAACTATAACTAAATTGAGAATTGTAGCAAACCTCTTTAGCATATCGAAGCAATGGATCTCCTTCGTCATCATACGCATCGAGATGTTGCCCCGATTCTGTTCCAAACCGTACAGTTCCGGCAGGAAAGTCCACCAGGTTCCAGATCATCGTGTAGACGATACCAACTAAGTTTACAAGTACAATTAAGCATAAAAAATCAAGGGTTATCGATATGAAATTCCGAAAAATTCTCACTAAACAAATGAGGTGCATCCTCAATTCTAACAGCCGGAGTGGGTAACACAGGGCTTAAAATAAGGTCCAACCCAATCGTTTCCATTTTCTCGAGGATCTCATCCGTGATCCTCTCTTTCTCAAACAAAACATCCCACAAATCCTCAGAATTTCGAGCCCTGAGACTGGCCTTTCCAAGTAGAACGTCCCGTTTCGAAACACTTGATGACATAAAGGTCATAGCCAGTCGCTTCATCCACTCGGGAGTATTTGCAGCGTCGACGAGTTTCGTCAGCGATGGGGCGACGGGCTCGTTGTGAAACAAGTCCCGCAAGTTCTTGCCCCCATCCGCGTTTATAACCGCGCCGAGTACTTCCATGTAGTTGAAGTCGTCGGGCATTTGAAATGGGAGCAGTTGATGACCAAGACCTTCAAGGGCTGATTTGGCCGCTAGAACTGTGCCCGGGGTGTCACCGATGGACGGGAAGAATGGGAGGCTTGTGATATAGCCGATTTTTAACTTCCGGTTTGAGGCAAATGTCTGTTGGTACAACAGTGTTAATCTGAATTTAAATACAAACAATTTAATTTAATCGGTTGGTCACTACCGGCGTTTGGAACAATTTACATTTGGGAGGGTTTCGAAATTCGAAACCCTATTTTAACTTCCCGTACGTAACTTCATTTACTATCCTTAGATCCGACTATGAGAGATTGTTATGCTTCTTGGCTTCGTTTTAAATAGACGACCGGATTAATTCATTTAAAAAAAACTACAATGCCCAAATTGAATTAGTAGAGTTTAAATAAATTAATTCAATAAAAAGGTACATTTGCATTTTGCCTAATATTACAAGCGAACTAGGTTTGCTTTAAACATGGCCTTAAAGTAAGGTAATTAATATTTCCAAATGGTGCCATCAGGCAGGTAAGATAGGGGATACTCTACCTGGTTGTTCCAAAGAATTGGAACTGTTCTCGGATCGTAAAGATTTTGCTTATCGTCCCGCAGAATGGCACTATAAACTAATGCAAGTGTTTTAGCATTTTTTGTGATAATCCCTGGAACTCCAGTAACTGCATAAAAGACAACGTGTATTAATAAAACAACCAATTGTTTTAGGCCTATTCAATTTGGAAAATAATATACAACGATTAAAAATTCGACTCACAGCCAACAGCTTTTGGCATGAGCTGGAGAATCCCTTTGGAACTGATTCGTCGCAAGGTCGGCCTCAGTGTCGCGACCCGGTTGTAATGGGCTGGAATCCTCAGCGACCCACCCGTGTCCGTACCGGTTGCAAAGACAGCGGCATTTGCCCCACGATGCAACCTGACCCGCTGCTTGACCCCCCTAAGATTTTGGTTTTAAATTATGGATTTCGATTGTGTTACAGTTTATAAAGCAATATACTTGGTGAATCTATTCCAAAATTTTATTCGTACCGGGGGACAGCAGTGGGTTTTTGGAGTTTAGCGTCGTCCCGAAAATCGGGTTCTCGCTTCCCGTCGAAAAGAGAGATTGGGGAACGTTAGTTTTGGCAAACGGAACGGCTCCAAGGTCCAGTAAAACTTGGACGAGGACGGCGGATTTTTTCGCGGGATTGTAAAGGTTTTTGGCGTAGCCGAGGGTGGTATCGAGGCCTTCGATGTCGTGGTCATCTTTCACCGCGATTGGAAGCCCGTGGAGGGGACCCTTGACTTGGGGAAGATTGTCCAGCTCTTCTGCCCATTTCTTTTTAATATTCAATATTAAAACTTTGAAAAAAAAATTAAAAACCATATAATATTGTCGTAATTCTCAAGATAACTCTCTCCAAAACTAATTAATCCCTACCCTTTGAAGGTTTTTTTTAGATACACCCCGGAAACAGAAGATAAGGTATTTATTTAGTGGCATAATACATGTGGGGGGACTTATAACATGATTAACAGTTGAATTACACAACATTTTATGGCTCTATTCATTTGTCACAAAAAATTACTCGGGCTTGCGGGATAAACTCCGTGACACAGTTGACCCTTTGGGTGACCTCGAGGGCCTTAGCTATGTAAGCCCTAAGGACTTCAGAGGCCTTAAGTGACCTGTCTTGTAACTTTGAAATTAAGTCGTCATCTCCGAGGTCCAGAATTCCTACCGCTTTATCGTCAAGCTCGTACTCTTCATTTAATTTAGCAATGGACGCCTTCCGTTCTGATTGCTTCCGCAATATGAGTTGATTCAACTCTAATTTCGACTAAAATATCAATTGAGGATAGCCGTTTATAAGTAATTGCTTAATTAATTAGTACTTTAAATGACTATGTTGTGAGTTGTGTACCAACCTTCTTGTTCATTGTCTGACGGTATTACACAAAATCACTTACAAATGACCGGAAGAAATAAATACAGCCAATGATTGCAAGAACTATGCAGATTTTATTTGTCATTAAACTATGATGCAGATACAAGGAGCCTGTCTTCTGTCTAAAGGAAGTATTAGTAACTAATTATCCAGCAACTAGAGATCAGATCGAGACAACATGATCTCCTAAAGTCAAGGTTAACAGCTTCGTTAGTAAATCTAAGCTCACACATTTCAGTGCAAATTCCGGTTTCCAATAGTTTTATTTGATCCTGTTGACTATATTTCTATTATTATAATGCATTCGTATAAAGTTGGGCATCCCAGATTTTTAGGCTAATTTAATTTAATTTTAATAAATGCTCATTTATCTTTGTCATAAGATATGTTCGTGGGGGACGAATACAGTTCTGACATGTAGGATGTAGATATTGTAGATTTAAAGCAAAGCTCGAAATATTTTCGGCTTAAAAAACTGAATGAAATGGTTTGTTAACTCGAATTATCCATGTTGACTTCATATTTTTCGAATGCAATCAAAAGTCGGTATAGTATGGTTTCAGTTGTTTCAAGATTTTGAGCCCAATCCGATTTCTTTAAACCAAATTCCTATACGTTTTTCGTAGTTCTGTTTCTGGATCTGTAGCAAAAAAAAAATATCGAAATATATTAATCCTGAAACCCGAACAAGGAAGAAATATGAACTCCTTCCCGAAAAAGTTGCGAGTGATTAAGAACACCGAGAAAAGTTACTAACGACTAACTGGCTCAATTAATATTCTAGACAGCCACTCGGTACCACAAGACTTTCACCAACTCAAGCTATAGGCTCCAGGCCCGAAATCATCGTAAATGGCTAAATAAATTCACCACAAATAATTTTCCGATAAATAACCGAAATTTTCGAAAACTAAACAGGTCGTCAATTTAATAAGTTGTAAATAAGGAGTTGAGTTTAAGATTTCCAGCTTACATTAAGGTAACTTGGGTTTAAATACCTTTTCATAGCAATTAATTTTAAGATTTTCCTAATTTTCTTATGTGGTTTTTATTAACAGCATTTCAAACCATGAAAATGAAGGCTTTATTCCGGGGGGATAATTAATTACACAACTACAGCCTCTTTGATGTTCAGAGTGCAGAATTCTTACGATTCTATAACCACATCATCAACTCAATCCTAACTTTCCAAAAATAATATTTATATAAGCCCTGACAATGACAACTCAGGATATAAATGAATTAATAATAAAAGCCGAAATTACTCATCCGAATTAACGGGGAAGATTCGGGATTTTAAATGAAGTATTTATTACTCTGACAGAATATGAATCCCGACCATTCACAAGAATAACCACATTAACTCACGTAAAAGTAAATGTCAAGACAGATTCGTGTCACGAAGTTTGTCTTGAAAATGATGCCTAAGAAATGTTTGCAATCTGAAGTAAATGTCACAAGTATTGACTCTTTCTAGCTTGAAATCGCAACATTCTAAAACATTAAAAAATTCGGATAATTATTAAATTGATTACCACAATCTCTACAAAATTATTCCTAAAAATCATTGCAATCTAAAGCAAATAGCCAATTCGCAATTATTGGCTCTCTCTCTTGAAATCACAATAATCTACGACAATTAAAAACACTACAATTGAAAAAAATTAACTTCGTCGTCGGATGTTATTACTATTTCCATTACTTCCACTTCCACCCGGTATATTACACCTCGTATTTTTCAGACAATTAGCAAACTGGACATCACAGAGGCAGACACGCCTGGAACAGGGACTCCCGGTTCTGGAACAGTAGGGCTCCCCACTCCTCGTGATCGTTCCGAAACTGTAGAAATCGGCATAAGGGAAGCATTTCCGGGTCATCTCAGCTTGCCTCCTGTACCTTTGACTTGATCCCTGGTAATTTCCGGTGATCCCCATCGAATTCAGCGTCTCAAAAATGACGCTTCGGAACCCCCGCACGGAATCCGAGATCGGTTCCGTCGTCGAGTAGAGGAGGTCAGAGTAGCAATTGTCATGGGTCCGGCAGCAAGCGTCGCAAGCGTCGATTACGGAACCGTCGCCAGAGCGGTCGCTTCCCAGCCCGCACCAATTCCCGTAGTTGAGAAGTTGGTCGGAGGTGTATGGCGTGTAGTTGTCGACCAATTGCCCGAGTTGAACTAGATTTCGTTTCCACCTCGAAACAGTTGGGGAATTTTGCGAATTTTGAGGAATTATTGAAATCTTTGAAATTTCAGAATCCGATCCTTCGGTTTCGAAAACTACAGCGATTAGGACGAGGATGGCTAGTGGGCTTTTAAAAATCATGGTTGATCTATAAAATGCCTTGACTGGATTTCTGGATAACTTGAACTTGATTTCTGAGAAAAATGAGATTCAAGAACCCGTTCTGTCTCAACTAACCTCACCTCCGTCGCAAGTAGATTCAGATTGACTGGAAACCTGGAGTTGTCCATGACTTTTCCAGCTCCAGGATACTTAACTCTAACTCTGTTGGATTAGGTTATTTGATAAGCCATTTTCCGCCTAGCTAGAATACTACTACTTCTGGTTCTAACATTCCGACATGCTATATTTTCTTTTGTCTTTGATATTCCATCAGATTATATATCATTAATCATTATGGAATCATGATTTGTAGATTATAGCTTAGCGTAGTCAATAATAGATTAAAAAAGAGCTGGATTAATTCCAAAGCTTATTTGATGGATGGAGGCAAATGCAATCTTAAACTTGGAGTCTTGGAACAGTAAACAGGATAATATTAGCTTAGTCAATCTATGTTTAAAGGATTGGTTTTATTTAAATATAGAGTCAATCAGGCATTAGAATATCGAGTGTAGTTGTTTATCATTCCTTCGTGCAGTTCCCAAGAGCCTAAAAAACTTTGCTTGCAATTCACAATTGATTGTTCATGATATAACGTATAAACATCAATTAGAATTAATGATTTGCAGTCTGACACACCCAAATACTGTATTTTGTTCTCACTGCTCACTGCTTATTAGGGGTTCCAATGCGGCTAGAAATAAATTCCCACCTAAATAAATCCCCACCCTATATACTCAAATATTTTAACCAAGGCACGAGGACGAATCGGAAGAATTGTCGGGAAAAATTTTGAAATAAAAATGGGCCCCCGAAATAGATCCCCACCCCGAAAAAAATGCTTAAGTCTCTTTGGAATGTTTGAATTTGAAACACGTCTCGAAGGGATTTATTTCACTATTACGGCATAAAGAATTGTGTACATTTCAAGTAATTGGTCAAATACATGGATGTTGTAACTAAAAATACCATTAGTTGTTGTCCTACCTTCAAGTGCATCTCAAGTTGTCATTCATACAAATATACCTCATATAACAAATGCATCTCTAAATTAACCAATAGTCCACAAGATCTTTATTTCAAGGAGTTCTTCATTACCAAAGAGGATCATACTCTTTTATAAAACACAGGCCGTGGTTATTAATAGAGGTCAAGAACAACTAACATGGACAAGGAAGCATTTGTTTATCTTTAGCACATGTTTTCCTGTGCTTTAAGCATTCAGGTTTCATATGGTGATGATAACTAAACTTTATATGGATCCGTGTGTTAGCTATGCCAATACCTTCCCTTTAATCTTGAACGAACCCGAGCTGTTATCCATCCATCGACATTCATGAGAATTTATGAAGTCTATTTTTTTTTACTGGAAACAGGGAGCAATTACAGACTATTATACAATCGAAAATAACGTCTTGGAATTGTTGTTTACTATATTTAGGAACAAAAGACTCAAAAAATATAAAAACAAAAACAAGAGTAGCTGGAACAAAAATCCCCGAAAATAATGACTACGCCTGAAACAACAACTTTGTTTCTTGAATAATTTTAAATCTCTACCCACGAATGAAACATACATAATCGTTAGAAACCCCGAATTGTATCCGATTTCAGGGTTTATCTTAAAAACGCTGATAGGTCCGGCGATTTTTTTGATACAGCTTTTAAATGTTTTAAATCTACGCAAAATTAGCAAAAAATTGTGCACAATACAATATAAAGCGACTTATTCATATGAGCAAGTAGTAGTGCAAACTACAAAATGCCGAGAAATAGTGAAACGATTCTTACGAATGCGGATGTAAATATTTCCATATTGCTGTTTTAATAGCCAATTTAGAAAATCACGATTAACCGAATCTTCATTGTTTTACCACCTATATTTTCCAGCAATTACAGCAACTGATTTAACAACGAAGAGGTACTACTGAAACATTCCCTATTATCAAGACGAAAGAGACCAAGAATACCTGTTGGATGTTGACGTAATAATCGGTACAGTTTTACCTGAAAAAAGCTATTTTCTCAATTTAATTAAACATGAATTAAACTACAGCAAAAAAATGAGGAAAATAACAAAGATTGTCTGAACCCAGAAGTCGAGAACTAGGATAAGTAAATTCCAGAACTATTGTTGATTCATTGTATTAACCTAATCTTAAGACCTACCTAACAATTAAACGAGGAACCGACTTGCCGACTTGTATTCACAGGCTTTATAGCATTTCTCACGTGTCGGACCATCATCCTCGAGTGAGTAGTAAGAAACCTGCTCCGTAGCGTCTAAACCAGTTTCTTAATGTCGTTTAAGTCTTAAAGTTAATAGAGGATAGGATTGGCAATTAAATCATGAACATCCCTGTTTTGCCATTTTTTGCTCCGAATACTCAACATTTCCATATTCTAGTACAAAGGACAATGCCTGTAATAATGCGATTTTTTCGTTTTTAATAAAGTTGCAATTAAATCTAAAGATTCGGCTGTTTCGTGACAGCAAACATCAACTACTTAATTATCGAGTAGATGAAGTCGTGAATCTTGCAGATTAAAAATGACATCATGATTTCGGTGAGTTTTTAAACAAACCAATAATTCGTAGGCTGTAATGATGGATTTGCTTTGATTTAAGATTTTTCAGTCTGTTCAATCAAATAACTCATAAAAATCGGTATAATATTCTAAAATACTAAAATTTGGAAAAGCTTCGCATCTGTTTATTTTAACATATTATTAGGTCATGTTAACTAATTAGAGGACGAGTTTGTATGCCAATTTAATTTATGTTTTCAGTAATAAGGGAGTTACATTTTTCGTTCATATTCGGAAATATTAAAGTTAGGTTCACCAGGGTAAGAACCAATAACCACCTCGTTTCTGAACCTTTTCAGGGGGACAGGGCTCTGTTTTGAGGCACATGATGAACTCGACGTCACCTGAAATTTAAAAAAATTCAATTCTAAAACACGAAGGGTTACGGTGATTCCAAAACACCATTTAAATGTTCACAATTCGCAGCGTTTCAACAGGTGGGGAGTTATTCCGGGCTGATGCATTATTAAAAAAGCAAATTTTGTGTCCTAGTCCGATTTCGAAATAGTTAAGGATGGCTTGTTTTCACTTTAAATTTTAATTGTAACATCTTCATGCACCAAAACTGGAATTTGTCCCTCAACTAAATCATAGGCTCTATAAACAATAAAGTTTCCTTACATTGACAAGTGGACTCTTTGCAGGACGGGGCATCGTTCCCCAAAGCATCACAAGCCGGTAACTTCCGCTTAGCAATCAATTCATTTTCCGCTGATTCTGTTAACCGAACATCGTCTTCCTCTCGGATATTCGGGTTCGATTCCCCGTGTCGGTATTCGTAAATAGTAAGGAGGGGTACACAGTCCCGAAACCCGTGTCTCGTCCGATTGTAACAATTGTCGTGTTTTTTACAACAAAGGTCACAGCCATCGACAAAGGAACCATCCCCCATCATGTCGCCCCCCTTCCCGCACCAATTCCCGTAGTTTGCAAGCTTCATGAACTTGTAACTCGTCTCTTTGTAAATTAGGGCTATCAACTGGCCCAGGTTCCCCTCCGAGGTCTCGATTTGAATCGACAGGAAAAGGCAGAATAAAGCTGTTTTTGGCAACAGTTTCAGGCAATTTGATATCGACAGTGATGCCTTCATTTTTGTGATAGCTTCTCTGAAAATTAAAATTAAAAAAATAATTTTTATTAAAAAACTTGGGGATTGCCGGATACCTACGAAATACAACCCCATGTCTTTGAGAGGGTTCAAAGAATAAATTCCCCACCGAAATAGATCCCCATCCTATCTAAAGGCCGCACATTAATATATTAATTAGTTAATTAGTTTTCAGTACATTTAACTCATACTTTCATATGAAATACCACTAAAACAAACAAAAAATCGAAAGTTTATGCAAATAGAAATGTGTTGCAGTATACAAAGATTTGAGATTTTTACACTGAGTTTGATGGTTAGTTAATACATCTCCACCCCGGAATAAATCCCCAACCCTTAATTTTCAGTACATTAAACTCTACTGGAATAAACACAAAATATAGACTTCTTCAAATAGACTGTCTGTTCCAGTATACAAACACTAGATTTTTACACCGATTTTAGAGGTTAATACATCTCCACCCCGAAATAAATCCCCAGCCCTTAAACGGTTTAACTCAAAACATCCCCAAGTGATCAATTTAAACATTTACGGTGGATATCGATAACCATTTCTAAATAGATACGGACTTACCTGATTATTCTACTGTTTTTAAACTTGTTGACTGATTGACTTTATCTCGCAATAAATTAGGTAACTTTCAATCCAATAAATTCAGTTATAAATCGGTCCTAATTTGTAGTACTGGGTACAACACCCTAATGATAAATCAGGCATTTGCTAACCTAGTTGTTGACTTATGGAAATGATATTGACAATTAGAAGCCAAAACATTGGACTTGATGCTTTGACTGCTTGTAATAAAAACTTGCAAAATGAAATGCATTATTGTTTCATATTGCAAATTAATGGATGCACATTATTATAGCTCTGCGAACTCATTTTCTCTCAATTAGTCATTAAAAAAAGTGTAACTGAAACTTGAACGCTGGCCAGTTCAATGGAAATCACAACAAACGGCTTGAACAATGCAATTTCAGTTAAAACAAACTATCAGTAATCTTGTTTAACCAGTTACATTCGAATTAACTTTTCCTTCGATATCAACCAATAGCATCAATACGTATACAATCAATAAATGCTCAAAGTCTTGTGACTTGGCATTCGTATATGTAATTATCAACTGCAACTAATGCAAACTATATCATTTAGATTCAATTTATTTTCATCAATTAACGTTCAATGGATTGGGATAGAGAAAGGAGCTAGAATATCATATAAAATTTAAGAATTTTTCCAATAATTTGCGGAATTTTCAATGCTGTATATGACAAAACCTATGCAATCATGAGATTCTCACGCCTCGAATCACACCTTGACAATTCCAAGTCGACATTGGTCGACAATCGACCGATGCCAAATCGACATAGGTCGGCAAAAACATGACAAAACCGGTCATGTCAATTTTTGTCTCTTTAGCAACGTACGTTTATTATCTGAGTTTCCGAGTCAACAAATTCTAAAAAATGAGTATTCATCTTTTGGAGCTTGACCAACGTAAAGGTCATGCTCTCAAACACCTACAATCGAAATGGACAATAATTGATGCAGATATTTCCAAACCCGTTTAACTTGAATTCTGCGATTCTTCCAGTTTTCATACAATAACTTGTACGTCATGGAAAAACAAAATCCAAAAAGCAATAAGCCATCGGCCGTTCGCTTGCCGCCCTCGACCCCTCACTTACCGGCCTCAGTCCGACACTTACCGCCCCCCGCTGTCAACCCGGAAGTCAGGATCCTGGGAACAATCGATGACGACACGGACTTCGGAATCCCTAGAGCATGGACCGAGGATGACAGTGACCCCCCGCCATCCCGGATAGTCTCTTCGAATCCGGCTGGAAATTCTGGGAGCAGGAAATCAGTCAAGAGTCTTAACCCTGCCAAATCCGGTTCTGGAGTAGCTAAAAAGAAGAGCCTTATTCCTGAACGGACAGAAGTATTACCCGCAGTATATATACAGATGACATATTTTAGTATTGCCAAAAAATCCGGTTTTCATAGACGCCTAATCATTGATTTTAAATTAAGGTTCATTCTTCTGCGGCCAGCAAGAACACAATCGCTGTCCCATCGATTTCCGGCCGGAAGAGCACAGCGTCGACTAGCGCAACCGCTCGGAAGAGCGCAGCGTCGAATATTGCGATGCCTCGGAAAAGCGCTGTGTCCAATATGGCAACCACAGCGTCGACTAGTACAACGGGTCGCAAAAGTACCAACATTCCTCAGCAGAATTCTCAGCATAACGAAGCCATAATTGACATTGAACAGATTGAACTGCAGGACGAGGTCCACATCGACTTTCACCAGGATGAGATCTTAAGGCATTTGAAGGTCTTAGATAATACACCGAGACTGTTCTTCCGGAAGCATGAGTCCAACCGTAATTCTACATAAATTAATCTCTCCATGTTCTGACAAATGCGAAATTCATGCCATATTTTGAAACGTATATAGCGAAGCGTTTGGACACCTTGGATGAGAAGGGAGACTTGGTTTTCCAGCTCATCGATTTTTCCAGTGACCCCGAGTTGAACGCAGGGAACGACATCAACTTCTGCCTCATGTTACCCGATGGGGTTAAACAGCTATTATTAATCCAGGGAAGCTCTTCCTTTTTGTGTTTACGTGGGGTAAGTTTTTAAAGTTGTTACACGGGTCGAAGGGTCAAAGCTGTATATTATGAAATAGATCCCTGGGGGTTGTAATTTCTTACGGGATTTAAGCGGATCTGTTTGTATGCTGGGGGTTTATTTCAGAGAATGGGGGTTGGGGTATGCCCCGGGGCTCTAATTTTCGGTGTCTGGGGCATCTATTTTAAAACCTTGTCACTTTCATCGCACAGGAGCTGACTGTAAGTTATCCAGGTAGTTTACCAGGGGACAAAGAGCTAATCCTCGGGTACATCAGTCAAGAAACCAACTTTCTGATGACGAAGACCAAATACCTGATAAAAGACTCAAATAAGGAGGTTGTTTACGAGCTCGTGGACCAGAACAAGGGCTGGCTTTTGTCACCCCTTCGAAAACGACAGCCGAGTTTGTTTCACTTGATGAAGCCAAAGGGAGTTCCAACGGTTTATGGACTGATCGAGGAACGGTCACTATCGACGGAACCTGGGCGGCCATCGACAGAATTCGAGAAATCCTTTGAGAAACGGAAGTCAATAGCTTCGGCTTCTGGAAGCAGGAGGGGCTCGATTTTAAACAAGGGCAGGGCTTCTATGTCGAGACGAGGCAGCGTGTATGATAAGCCCGTGAGGATGTCGAAACCCACCCACAAGGACTTTTGCATCGGGTTCAAGAAAAGATTGGACTCCAAGACAAGGACCCTTTTAATTCCTGCTCATTACCTCACGGTGAGTAAAATGGTTAAGTATGCTGGGAATCCCTAAATAAGTCCCCATAGGAGTTTATTTCAGGAAAGGATATCTTCTCGATAGTATGAGGGGAATTATTTAGGGGATTTGCGGCATTAGTTTTCATTTTCCAAAACTGACAATGATTTAACAAAAGTTTTTTCTTTCTTTTTACAGAATTATGATTATTTTGGGATAAAAAAATGCACACGGTTTTGTGTAGGAGTGAGTGTGAGTTTAATAGTGATTTTCATTATATTATGTATTGGTGGTATTGTTTTAGCTTTTAAATTGACTTAAAGACACTAAATAGTTATCTCTTAAATAAAAATATAGGAGTAGAAACGTTGAAACCAACATTCATAATTTCATACGCTATCTATTAATTATATATCCGAATAAATAGTAAATTCATTCAGCATGTGAAAATCTGCTTCACGACAGAACGGGGATATGAAAACCTACTCTAAGCAGCCAATCAAGCCCAGTCAATACAAAGTAAAGCTTCAACTTTACCAGCAAGGCAAAATTATATTTTGTCCCCATAAGAATACATTGGAAAAGTGGTTTGGGTAGAATGACCAGAAAGGGTCATTTTTGAAATATACGCATATATGAAACTTTTACAGGTTAATCATTATGACCTAATAAATGCATGTGTGAAGTTGCATCGGAATCCGAGTGTGCAAACTATATTTTTATGGAAGTTGAAAATTTCAAAAATTGAACGTTGTCCCCATAAGAATACATTGGAAAAGTGGTTTGGGTAGAATGACCAGAAAGGGTCATTTTTGAAATATACGCATATATGAAACTTTTACAGGTTAATCATTATGACCTAATAAATGCATGTGTGAAGTTGCATCGGAATCCGAGTGTGCAAACTATATTTTTATGGAAGTTGAAAATTTCAAAAATTGAACGTTGTCCCCATAAGAATACATTGGAAAAGTGGTTTGGGTAGAATGACCAGAAAGGGTCATTTTTGAAATATACGCATATATGAAACTTTTACAGGTTAATCATTATGACCTAATAAATGCATGTGTGAAGTTGCATCGGAATCCGAGTGTGCAAACTATATTTTTATGGAAGTTGAAAATTTCAAAAATTGTATGTTGTCCCCATAAGAATACAATGTAAATCATTTTTGGGGGACAAAAACCATCTAGTTACCATAGACCCGAAGGGGTTTTTGGGTTATAACTTTTGAACGGGTAGAATATCATAGTTGACTTTGTTTCGGTTTCATCTACAAGGTGGGTTGCAAATTTGTGCGAAATTTCAGAATTTTAGCGTGGTTCCATCCAAAGATAATGCGTGCACAAGGATTAGGAGGACACACGGCCTGCGCGATGATATAAGCCCAATTGACTGGGCTAAAACTAGACGATGGACTAGGACTACTGGATACTAACTACAATTGAAATTTCTTAGGACGCAGCTAATGATAACTGAATAACGACAATTGCACAAACGTCACACATTTCTCGGACTCTTTCCGATAACTTCGCCCAACTTGCTGGATGATTTAGTACATAATTATCAATACTGTAAGTTTCCGGCTTTTCGTTTAGCGTTAGGAATTGTCGGACTAACATTTTGGAAAAATTCACCTCCGAATCGTCCAGAGGGTTGACATCTTCTAGAACGGTCGGCGGACTTGGGGATGGGTCGCTTTCGATCTGAAACTGAAACAAGACCAATTAAATACCACATTTAAGTTTAGCTCCATAAAATTATGTATCATAACGATAGAATCATTTACCTCCCCTGATAAGTCGTCAATTTCCTTATACTTCTCTACAAGTTTAACGTAGAATTTGAAAGCATCAATGACATTTTGTTCGCTCTTGCTTTTAATGTCAACTGCACATTCTTGACATTTTTTGGCGATTGTCGGGATTGGGATCGGATGCATTTGCTTCAAAGCAGCCAAAACAAGAGCCGCTGCCTTTCGCTTCGCCTTCTTCTCGATGGCGTGAATTCCTTCACGTGCGACATCGCCAACTTCACAGGTAGATCTGTAAAGGTAGCGTAACTTCCCTTTGTTACGACCGGAAATGGGCCAATCGGGCACATCGGTGCGGAACACCTATAGATATAAACATGGCGAATTGAAATAATTTTAAAATTCAACTAGTTACAACTCTAAACAAAGAAGAGTAACCTGAAATTTGGGTTTCGGGAGGCGGTGACTCGTACAAAAGTGGGTTAAATAGGCGAGAGCATTTTTAACTGGCGAAGGCATTTTGAGACGTATTTCTTTCATCTGGACCGGTCCCGTGGTCACCCAACTGTGTTGTGGATTTACATTCACATACAATGTTCTGTCTGCAGAGATATGGACAATTGAACTCAGCCCTGGCTTGATAAGTATGAAATCATGTAGATGTCTGTTTATCATTGACTTTGCTGCTAGATTCTGAGCCAGATTTTTATTTCCGCCTGATCCTGACACTACAACGGGTAGAAACAAAGGTGTTTAGGTTATCGCATAGATCTAGTTTCAGACTTATATTCCACCAACACCAACAATTAAGTAGAATATATACAGGCTATTAATGCACTTTAGCTAATTAATTTTAATTACCTTCAAAATTTTGTCCGTGAAAGTTCAAAATTTCAATCCTGGCTTGATGGCGAGGGAAACCTTTCGTACGAGTTTGGGTCGAAATAATAGGGACGGTCTTCATTTGTGCACAGAGGCGAGTTAAAAACCACATTGGCGATACGGTTTCTACCTCGAAAATAATGTCGTCGCTGTCGTCCATTTTTGCTCTCGAAAGTGCTTGGATTCCGATACTGGATGCCTCTTACAAGTTGGTGTTTATGCAAGCTTGTTATCTAAAATCTAAACGACAATGAAATTAAAAATATACCTCTTCTTGAGTGGGAGATTTTTTAGGGAGTTTGAAATGTGAAATGGTACTTATATAATAACAACCTAATAATTTTTAATTTCTAACACTATAAATTCTTGGATTTAAATATGACATATTCATATGAGGGACAGTAAATATCCTATTTACAAAATAAACCCCGAACACCAGGGGTTTACTTAAAAAAACTAATTAATGAACTTATGGAAAATGCTTTTATTTCATATTTGATATTATAGACTTTTACAACACTTTTGCTTGTTTTACCCCTGCTTCCTTGATCGTATGGCTGCCAGCGTCAGCGCCAAAATTTAGCGTTCAGCGTCTCAACTTCACGCACTTTATCCTTCTGCCTTCAAATGACGATGATGAATATGACGATAGATCTTTGTTGGCAATAAATTAAAATAAGACTGAACAAAGAGACGCACAAGAGTTCAGACTCCCAATCCCAATGGTCCAACTATGAAACTACTGGTTCGTTTGACAAAAATCAACCTACAAGCAAAACCAAATCTGCATGTACTTAGTATTACTAATGCTAAAAGAAAGGTCAGAAGCAGAAAGATCGGTCAACGAACCTGACAGTACCAAACCACCAAACCAGACGTTACGCTCTGGATTATATAATTTTAGAATATACTACATACATATTACATAATTACATTCCCGTTCCTTACAATCATCCATAAGACTGACTGATGATGGTAATGGTTTTGTCGTTGAGTTTTCGTAGTCCGTTTATTCATGCAAAATTCAGTATAAACAAAGGAATTGGCATTTTTTCGCATATGTAAAATAAGCTTCTAGTCTCGAAAAAATTAGATTTTATTACATTTACATAGTCCCACGGGGGGTGTTCTTTTTCCAAACTCTAAAATATCTGTAGTTTAAGTTAGCAGAGTTTCATATTGTAACGTCCGGGTTATTCCGGGGAGGGGGGGGGGGGGGACTTATTTCAGTATTTACGGTAGCATATCCTTCATGCCATAGAAAGGGAAAGCGGGACATGTGCCGAGCTCAAATATTCTTTTGCTCGTGTAGTCGATTTTGTACAACTCTTTTGATTGTGAGTTTTAAAATTTTTGGAATTTGTCGTATTTTGCTCCGAATTTTTTTAAATTGTCAGTTCAATATAAATATATAGAGAAGGTAGTAGTAGACAATAGTAAGTTCAGTCAGTTCACAGTCGGGAATCAGCGAAATAGGAGGAAAAAAGAAAAAATGGGGAACGATCCTTCAAGAATCTTTCGATCCGAGGATCCCGACGCTCCAAGGAAGGTTGACTATGACAACGTTCATGTCCGACGTATTTTGAAGGCCAAGGAGGAGATGACGGGGATGGATAGGGTCCGGATGATCTTTAGTAAAAAGTAAGGCTGATTTTGTTGTTATTATTGATTGTGTATTGCATATTGTGTATTGTGTATTGTGGTTGTGTGTTGTGTAAAGATGAAAGTGTAATGCATTGATTGTGCATTCCACTTCACACTTCCACATCACACATCGTTTGTCTTCATGCAGATTGTGTATTTTTAGCATTCGCAAGTATTGCAGATTGTGTATTGTGTATTCAAGGCAGCATCGTATGATCGTACATCGTATCTCGCTCGATAGGATGTAGGACCATTTTCTGTACTCGTACTTTGTACTTGATAACTTGATACTATGTGTACTAGTTTTCAATAAGTTTTCAACACACCATTTCAACCATTATTTGTTGTTTTTTACTTTCAGCGAATTTGGAGAAATCGCCCCAGAACTTCAAAGATGTATAGATGCAACGCTAATTTCTATGTTTGTTGGAGCCGGTTTGGGAGGCATTGGTCGTTCCCGGATTGCGTATATGGACTTTTTTAGACAGAATACTCACACGGCCTTTGAAACTCCTTTACAAGCTAAGGTAGTTCATAGTTCGTTACGGTGTACATTGGATTTTGAAAGCTGTTTAATTATGTTGATGAAATTGAAATACGAAGATAATCACACATCCTTGGTTTCCCTTAGAGAGTTCTTCAAGATAAGGTGGTCCTGGGAATGGGGTCTGGAGCATTTAGAATCGGCTGGAGATTGTCCGCCTTTACGTGTATGTATATGTGAGTGAATTTATTTTTTAATTTTCGATTTCTACCAATAGTTTGAAATAATATGCGTTTACTTGTAAACTATTAATTGTTTCTAATTTTCAGGACGTCGGCTACAGCCATAGCCGCATATAGAGGTAAAGTAGGAATTGTAGATCAAGTCGGAGGGGCTGGCATTGCTGGCTTTTTATACAAGTTTCGTGATGGTCCCAAGGCCGCGGTTTCTGGCACCGTTTTTGGTAAGTTGTTCCAAGATTATTATTTCAAGATTCGAAACGAATTGAACGTATTTTTCTATCTTTTTCTTAACAATATTTCAATGTGACAATATAATGTTTCCAGGATGCATGCTGGGACTTGTAGCGGGATCAATGACTTGTTTAGCAATGAAGTTGTTTGGAATGAATATGGAATCAGGGAACTTGTATTACTATCACCGATTAGCAATGCAACAAGAAAAGAAGCGTGAGCAAATGCTTAATTTGAGAGAATCTACTGGTACTGACTCTAATCGTTTAACCAAATTCCATGAGAAATTGTTTGGTGCAACGCAATGTGAAGAAAAGGATAATAACACCGATGTAGTTCCCGTTGTTTCTGCTGTTGCTCCAATTGAAGGCCCAATTTCGTCGAAAAATAGTCCTAACAACTCAATTCCAGTTCAAGAGAATTCTTTGAAACAGATGACATAAAGCAGGAGTTTTAGGAAGGTTCGTTTTTTAAATTGGTTTATTTAGTAAACTGTGTTAAACATGCAGTTTGGTTAATTGTTAATGATAAAGTAAATGTTAATAATTAAAGCATAGAACAATTATTAGATAGTTTATAAATTAATGATTGATTAAGTCTATAATTCTATTAATCAGTGAGATGCTGATTCATGGAAGTACACTAATTTGCTGGGGTTTTGGAGAATCCTTAAATATCCTTTAGATTGTGTAGTAGAGTTATTTTCTAGTCAAATTAAGATGCTAACAAAAACGCAGAATGGAAAAGACGTAATAAACGATGAGAACGGTAATGGCATTAATACTAGATTTGGCATAAATAACGGTGAATATTATCCAATTTAAACTACTTATTGCCTATTTCATAAAAACAATTAACAGTATTACTTCAAATACTATACATATTTTATTTACCTAATAATTGCTTGAGGGGCTTGAGCCTACTGTCTCTGTGAGACAGTTAAATGTTGATTTAACGTAGACGAGGATGATTAACATTTTTTGCAACTGTTTTTTCTATATATAGAGAATACAGACTGCCGAAGATAGTACTATCACGAATCACGACTATCGCCTACTCTTCAATCTTCTTCGTCACCAGCTCCGATTGAACTATTTGGCTTTGTAATCCTTTTGGCTCCCCTGTTTGGAGGGCCTTTGGGTTTGGCAAATTTAGGTCTATTTAGGCTCTTGCTTGGGTGTAGTTCTTCCTTGAGAAACTCCTCGGTTAGTTCATTCCCAGAGTCTATTTCCAGCTAAGAATAGAAATCCAAAAAGAATGCTACAATTTACTACGCACATTTAAAATAAAATATGCCAGTAAATGTATCATTTAATTTTTCATACCCGTTTCTCTACGGAAAGACCTAACTGCGATTCCATCGCCGCAATAAGGGGTCCCTTACAACTGGAGTAGAGCATTCGCTCCTTGATGCTGCAGTTGTAACCGGGCATTGAGTATATGAATACTGTATTTTAAGTACAACAGTTAGTATTTAGTATGAATGATCATTTAATGCATCCATTTCAATTTTTTAATTTTAAATGCCTAACTTGAGCTTTCCAAGTAGTCTCCTTCATGCGTATGTGGAAACCAAAATATGTGGTAACGGGCACTGGATTCCGGTACTCGAGTTTTTAGATTATTTACGTTAGTGTCGGCTGTACTTGCAAGTTCGATAACTTCCTGATCCATTTCTGTTGGTTTGTTAGTTGGAAATTATTTTCTTTCTATCCATTAAGATTTACAACTTAATCGGGTATTGAGAGTAAGTTTTCCTTACCAATTTTAAGTTGGACGTACGTGATTTCCTTATCCCTGAACTTTCCTAAGGCTGCATAGGCCTTGGCAGTTAGGGGAAATAGGACCCCTTTAAGGGTTTCGAACCGAGTGTCAATCCCAATGTCGGAGTTAACCTCAGTTCTCTTTATTTCTGCCAACTCTTCCTCAGCTCTTGTCAAGGGGACAGCAGCGTCCTTGTTCTTTTTAAATTTCAAGTACCCGTCCCATGTGGCTTCTTCCTGTAATTTTGTTACATGTACAATATAGTGCTGTTATAGTATTGCTTTTGCTTCGATAGGTCGTATCGTAAGTCATAATCAATTCGTTCAGCGTACCATCGACGTTGCGAAAACCTCTTCTTTGATTTGGCTAGCTCCGAATTCGGTTTTCAAGGTGGCCTTTGTTGAAGCGTACAACATTTTTTGACGCACGGGACTGTTGTCCGGAGACCAAGTGAATAACAGCCAGTTATATCCTGCATTGTCTTTCGAGTCCAATCTGTCATTTAAGATGACTAAAATAGTTACTACATTCGAGAAGTATGATTTATTAATGCTTTATTTAGAAACAAACCTAAAGAGAATATAGCAGGGTTGACTTTCTTCGAGTAATGAAGTAATTAAAGGTTCGTAGTCTTTTTCCCATTTATCACTCCTTGGCTCTGCATATTCAGCTAATGTTAGTTTTTCTGGAAAGAAATTGTACATTTTATGCATAGTTCATAAATTCATATAACTGTCATAATCTTATAATATACCGTTGATGAATTTGTTAGTTTACCTTCAATTATACTAATTTTGACAAGGCGTATATTTTCGTTCCTACATTTTCCAAAAAATGAGCGGAGATCTTCATTAGCTAGAAATGAGCATAAAAGGTGTAACCTTATTAAATTAATTTTATTATTAAGATGGATTTCGTAGATAGATTACATTCGAATTTCGAATTTATATAGGGAAGTTATAAAAAAATATATGCGAGTTGTTTTTTATAACTTTTACCTAGTATCCCAGTTTGATGAGACATGTTTTGGATGTAATTAAGTTAATAAATGTTATTTTTTTTTGGTTTCAGAAAATAATAGCACAATATCACCACAATCAAGACTAAATACCCAACCCCATCGCTATCAGTTCCAGTAAAGTACAGTTAGTTAATGGATAATGGGATGATAACAAGTTGAAGGTGACTCAGGATTGACAGATTGATTTAAAACACAGAAGAAAAACCTGAGTGAGAATCTAACTATTATGAGATGCCTGTTCTGTGATCTAAAAATTACACAAAATATACACAACTGGGTGTTGTTTGAACATATAGCGGTTTTGCACGGGCTAATGACCACGAATTCAAGGAATTGAAGCAAAAACTGAGCTGTGCCCTGTGCTATGATTCTAATACAACTACTTGAAACGGGATAGGAAATATGGTATTTTGTAAGTTGAAGTTTGGATGAATATACTCGGGGATAATTAGGACTAGTATGACTGGGTTACACTTAAAATTGTATGGTTCATTGCTTTAGATTTATGCTTGTGGTTTTTACAATTTTTAGGCTTATAAGACAAAGGAACCGGAAGCTTGAGCTATGCATATTGCTTTACAGAAAGGATTTTATGGATCATTATCTGCAATTCAAGTCAAGCCCGTCGCTATGGACAAGTTTGGTCAATAACGTGATACGAGACGAGAATTTGATAATTTGGAATCGGATATCAAAGATTGTCTATTTACGTAGATTTCTATGTTCACCAATTTATGAGATTGCTACAGTTTTGCGCCTTTACGAGGTGAAATGGCTCATTTTACACCGTTAGTGTTAGAGGACTATCATCAGACGTTCCAAACTCTCGTTGAAGGAATTCGGGATGGTCTCGAGGGACGAGAAATAGCTGGTTCCGATGAATTCATCATGATGATGGTTTGAAATAGTGAAATAACACAGTATGAATATCTGGATAATTAATGAATTTTATTTACATTCTATTTTTTATACGACGGATTATAGGTGAAGTTGGCTTCGCTTGATCCTGCCAACAAGTTTTTGATCAAGCAACAAATGGTACAATCTGAATTGGATCGAATGCAAAAGATCGTGATTGAGAAAATTATGGGAATGTCATCTTTGAGTCGAAATATTATCGCAATGCAGTTGCACCATCGGATTTATTACTACAACAGAGGTTTGTTTTAGTATTACTCAAACGCAATACGTATATAACGTAGATTTAAAAAATATTTCTATTTGTAGATGATTCTATTGAAGCACATAGAGAATTTCAAGAAATGAGTATCCGTTCGTTGATGAACGAAATGAAAACTGGGATACCCAAGCATGTTAGACATTACGACTTGTGGTACGCGAAACTTATCGGGGCCACTATAATTGAAGCGGATATGGGTCCAGCAACGGAATCGTCCGTTGTAAGAGAAACTGAAGGTATTGTATTAATAAATTAAACTCGTAAAGGAAACTGGAGTTAGCAATTCAGTAAAATTAAATGTTCTCATTACTCTAGCTGCACTGACAAAAGTATTTCCGAAAGACGACATAAACCTTTTGCAAACCATGACTGAGAAGGATCGCTCTGTACAATTGTATCATTTGATGCATATTACCATTGGAATTCGGCTGCAAATGAAAAGCAAAGACCCAGAGGGGTATGGAGCCTTCATTGAAGAATGTAATTTCTATAACTAGTAGGATTAGTTTTGATATTTGTCGATATGCAATATTTCCAATTCATATGTATAACAAATATGCTTTAGTGCCCAAAGTACTGCCTGATAAAATTCAAGATGGGTTGGCACTTTTGTCGGAAATGAGAAACCAAAACATTCAGCGTCTTATTAGATACACAACTCTGATCCAACCATACTTTATCCGAAACGCATCATTCAAAATGGGTCGAAGGACTGTAAGCAGTGATATGGTGAAGATTCGACAAGGGCTTGTTATGGTTCATCAAATCCTGATTTACCTCAAGTAATATTCTAAAAGAGTTGGAAAGTACGTTTTGATAGCATCTTTAAGTTTTATTAACTGCTGAAATTTTTACTGGTAAAGGGAACTCTCTGACGATTTAAATCGTGAACAGGAAATCAGTCAACATTTGATCACAAACTACGAAGAGATTTTAAAAGAATTGCATAAAATGATCCACAAAAGCAAATCGGCTCAAACGTCTATGGTTTTTGTATGTTACTCTCAGATTAAAATTATCAACGAATTTTTCTTAGTATTTTGTATTTTATTTTTCTTGTAGCCGAAGTACGTGTCCTTATACGAGTCTTGGAGAGACCTTCAAGATGCTGCCGTTTTCATTGACTCGGTTCAGGGACTGACTAACGACATAATTAACTTCACAGACTCTGATTTCAAAGAAATGGATGAACTTGTTGCTGAGCTATTGGGTCCAAAAACGCGAATACCCAGCCCTAACGAATTCTTTAATTTCCCCAACGTTAAGTTGCCGGAAGACAAGTACGCTTTGGCCAAACGAATTGATTTTCGGGACGACCTTAGTCCTTTGCAAATGACTGTAATACTACATTACTTGTTATTGTTTACGGTTCATTTAATCCAACAACACATATTCGCTTCGTTTAATTAAATGTTGATTAATTTTGATTTAGTATTGTGGGTTTTGCATCCACTCACTGGTAAAGGGAGTTGGTCTGGCAGTTCTTTCGAATCCCCAGATTGGAATCTTTAGTTGGAAAAACCAGAACTTTCTTGTGTCCTCTGCTAAAGGAGCTATTGAATTTCGACGTGATCCAGACTCGTGAGTTTCATTCCCTTGATTGTTAACATACACATAAATTATAACCTAAATTACACGGAATGGTAGATAAATTGGCATACATATTTTCGTTTCAGTTTCATTCAGAAGTCGCTAGCGATTGCTCGACGTTGGCCTGAACTTATATATCTTCTGAACATTGATAAAGAAGCTTTTGATCCTGGAACGGTATCTGAGTAAGTTTTTAATGTTTATTAGGATTAAAACTTAAGCTGAAGTACAAGTTAATTGATATATGAAATCTTACTTTTCTAGTGCTGACCGTTCCAAAAAGACTACAAATGTCTTAATCTCAACAGACATGGATTCGCAAACGGAGATCCATCCAATTCCAACTCGAATTGTGGAGCATTACACTTGGAATGAGTGGGAACTGAGGAAACGTGGTTTGATATTGGTAATTCAAAATTATAGCAAAAATTATAATGAGTTGATGAGTTATTTTACAATTTTATTGTATTTATAGTCTAAAATACACAACTGCAAGACACACTCAACACAAACGCACACGCAAGCCTTGAAAGTAAACTCAGACGTTCAGACCTTTTCGACAAAATCAAGCTTTGTTCAAACGAATAGGAACGTTTACAGCGAAGCTCCGCTTAACCAGTTCTACCTGTACGGTTTACGTGGATTGAATTGCGATGTTCCTCCCCACGTTGTGGAATTGACTCGTGAAAATCCAACCGATATGAAATGCATTACTTCCACGATGAAGGAACCGGAACTTGAAATCGAGGGCGGTAACCCGACCCACCCCCCTGATACTCCTGAACCTGATGTGTAGGAATTTGATTGTCGAATCCCGTCAGTGAAACTCAATCATGCAATAATTATCATTGTCATTCATTTGTCATATCTTAAAAACGCCTTCCTCAGCCTTGCAAAAAATAAAAGTTACTATTGGTCACAAGTTTTAGAAGTGAGAACGAAATAATTGATATTTTTGTATCCGCAACTTCTTGCAAAGTTACTTTCAAGTTACAATCCAATTAAATCCACCTTCCGCACGCACAAGTCGCACAACTCGAGCCTATACTGTAGTAGATAGAGAGTCGCACGTCACCCCAGTCCTCCTCACGCACGCACAAGTCCATCCTATACTCAAAAGAGAAGGAGTCGCAGGTCACCCCAGTCCTCCTCCTGTACCCACAACTCCATCCTAGATAGAATGCCGCAGATAGGAAGTCGCGCGTCACCCCAGTCCTCCTCACGCACGCACAAGTCCATCCTATACTCAAAAGAGAAGGAGTCGCAGGTCACCCCAGTCCTCCTCCTGTACCCACAACTCCATCCTAGATAGAATGCCGCAGATAGGGAGTCGCGCGTCACCCCAGTCCTCCTGTACGCACAACTCGAGCATATACTGCAGTAAATAGGGAGTCGCAAGTCCCCCAGCCAAGCCACCCAGCCGCAGCCCTCCTCACTTCCGTTATATCTTCAAGTCGAAATATTAAAACTAAAGTCGACATTCGACGATTTCGACAACAAAATCAACATCCTCATCGGCGACTTTTTTAACATTGAAGGGGATAATTACGGGGCAACTTGAGAAAGGAAGGTAGAGGCAGAGGGACGAAGGGAAGCGGAGGTGTCAACAGCCTTTCCGCTTTCCCCCGGAACTTTTGAATTTAGTATTATTTATTTGGGAACGGGAACTGAAAATATTTTTCTTGACAAATAATGAAATAAATCACTTCAAAAAAATGTGAAATTTGTGTGAATATCGTATTTGTTATTTCAAAATTTGCAATTGGAAGGACGACTTAATTCCCGTCGCATTCGTTAGTATGGTAGTAACGTTGAACTGATTGAGTAAGTACAAATGTACAAAATACAAAATACAAATTTTTTAAATTTTTTTTTTGTATTTCGTGTTTGTATTCCATCATCCATTCCATATTATTCCATATTCAGTATTTCATTGTTTTTCATCATCTGCTGAGTGCAGAGTGTGCAGACTGCACTGCATTGCACATTGCATGGCACACTGTCATTCTTAATTCTTGATCTTGATTGCATCGCGATCACCCAATTTTGAATTTCAAATTTTGAATGTCAAATTATGAATTGGTAGGGGTTGGTTTTGGGTTGGAGTAAGGGAAAGGGGACCATTTCTTCAGAGTCCTTTGTTGCCACCATTGTTGCCACCAAATGTTGCCACCAGTGATTTGTAGCCACCAAAACGTTGCCACCATCAATTTTGTAGCCACCAAAACGTTGCCACCGTCAATTTTGTAGCCACCAATTGTTGCCACCATCGATTTTGTAGCCACCAAATGTTGCCACCATGGGACTTAGAAAAATAAATGTGTTGCCACCATTGTTGCCACCATCGATTTTGTAGCCACCAAATGTTGCCACCATGGGACTTAGAAAAATAAATGTGTTGCCACCGTATATTTTGTAGCCACCAAATGTTGCCACCATGGGACTTAGAAAAATAAATGTGTTGCCACCATTGTTGCCACCATCGATTTTGTAGCCACCAAATGTTGCCACCATGGGACTTAGAAAAATAAATGTGTTGCCACCGTATATTTTGTAGCCACCAAATGTTGCCACCATGGGACTTAGAAAAATAAATGTGTTGCCACCATTGTTGCCACCAAATGTTGCCACCATCGATTTTGTAGCCACCAAATGTTGCCACCATCAATTTTGTAGCCACCAAATGTTGCCACCATCGATTTTGTAGCCACCAAATGTTACCACCATGACATATGTGTTGCCACCACCGGATTTCGAAAAAATAAATGTCATTATCGTACAGACCATCTCAAGGGTCACACGCATAGAGGAGGGGCAATTGATTAGTGTGTAACATAACGTCTGTCTGCTGGACTCTGCAGATAACACCATCGCACCAATCAATCAATGTAGTCTAGATGCATATGACCCTTGATCTGTACTGTAATGACAACACATTTATTTTTTCGAAATCCGGTGGTGGCACAATGGTGGCGACACATATCTCATGGTGGCAACATTTGGTGGCTACAAAATATACGGTGGCAACAATGGTGGCAACACATTTATTTTTCTAAGTCCCATGGTGGCAACATGTGGTGGCTACAAAATTGATGGTGGCAACATTTGGTGGCTACAAAATTGATGGTGGCAACATTTGGTGGCAACACATTTATTTTTCTAAGTCCCATGGTGGCAACATTTGGTGGCTACAAAATTGATGGTGGCAACATTTGGTGGCAACACATTTATTTTTCTAAGTCCCATGGTGGCAACATTTGGTGGCTACAAAATCGATGGTGGCAACATTTGGTGGCTACAAAATAGATGGTGGCAACGTTTTGGTGGCTACAAATCACTGGTGGCAACATTTGGTGGCAACAATGGTGGCAACAAAGGACTCTGAAAAAATGGTCCCCTTTCCCTTACTCCAACCGAATTTTCTTTTCAAGTTCAAAGTTTCTAATCCACAACAAAACAATCATAATTCATAATTGCACTATTTGCACTATTCCTACATCCTATTGCATATTGCACAGTGTGTGGAATGCAAATGAGAAATGTGAATTAATTGAATGAATGATGATTGTGGATTGTGCTTATATCTATGTTAATTCATAATTAATCTTGAATGTTGTCTATTTGCTATTGTCCAGGTCACTCACATCACAGGTCACAGGTAGCGGTCGCTGATATTAAAAGCAAGGAGGAGAAGACTCGTGACTCGTGACTCAGCGTCAAACGCACAAAACGGAGTGGATCATCAACATTAAATCACCAATCACGCTACATTTAGTTGACAGTTAATTAGTACAAATATGCAGCAATATTGGAATTATTTATTGACCGATTAAATATCAAATTACGAATGATGGAAGGGGATCATGTCATGACGCTGTCCGCAGCCGACGGAACCGAAGTTCAAATGACGGCATCGGCTGTAAACGAACTGCATCAAGCCCAACAGCAACAAATGTTATCAGCCGCTGGAGGGTTGATTACACAAACGGCTTCAACAGACCAACAACAGCAACAAGCGATGATGACATTCACCGATAGCAACAAGGGCTGGGATATGCTAGAATTCCATAGAAAAGCAAGGGATCATGAGAAATATTGCGATGCGGTCCTTCATGTTCACGGCCGCCAGTTTCTGTGTCATCGTCTAATCCTGGCAGCCAATTCTCCTTATTTTGATTCCATATTTCAATCTCGCATAGCTACTGCTGCATCTGCGGGGATGAAGAGCAAGAATTCTCAATACTACAGCCGGAGTTCATCAAATGTCACAAAATCTGTCTTAATGGAGAGTTTAATTATCAGTTGTACGGAGCCAGACCTATTCCAAACGTTTTTAAACTATATGTACACGGGTCAGGTTACGATTGACAAGAGCAATGTTGCTGAACTTTTGAGACTTTCCAATAATTTTATGATCTTTAAGCTAAAGGAGTATTGTGCTGAGTATTTGGAAAGGTTTCTAGATGCCGAGAATTGTCTTCAGGTGAAGGAGGTTGGGGAAAAATATTCTATGCCGAGTTTGGCAAAAAGTGCAACACATTTTGTTCAAAGCAATCTAGGCGAGGTTATAAATCATGAGATCATGATGGAACTGCTGCCGAAACAAGTGGAAACTTTTGTTACCGAAAAGGTCAGTTATTTATATAACAAGATATATTTAAGAACGAACGCTTATACTTGGACCGAAACTTGCCAAAACCATAGATGCATTACAAGTTTGAAGTTTATATATTTCTTTTAGGCTTGGTCAATTCCACCTGAAGCTGCTGTAAAGTTTATGAGTAGATGGGTTTGCCACGATCTTCAAAATCGGGAAAGGGACTTTAAACAGCTTTTAACAAATGTGGATTGGAACATGATTGATCCAAATGTTATTGTTGATTACATTGACCAAGAACCATTATACGGCTCTAGCGAACGATGTTTTTATTACGTTCTGCACAGTTTAGCAGAAAAGGGTATCCAGGTTCAGAAGTATGAGCAAATGTATCAAGCTTTGCAGCAGAGATTTGGCCAGGTTTGTTTTAAATACAAAATACTACTATATCACGATCAGTAATTTCAGCAAGGATAAAAAGGACAAGTAAAAATAACAATAATTTGTTATTTATATTTGTGATCCATACCTTACCTGTCTACGATTGTAGTTTTTTTCAATTATTTTATAAACATAGGAAGTGGACCAGCCTCTGGGATACGGTGAGAACCTGCTACAAATGGCATTTAATTCAGCAATGGAAGGACTACAAGTACCACCCGAGTCGTCATGGGCTGAGGACAGAGAAAACAAATGGGCTAATGAAAATGAACTAACGAACAGAAGGAAACCAAAGAGTAAAGACTTTCATTGCTCCCTTTTCACCAATTGCGGAATTAGTAGCACTCTAGCAGCATGATTTGTAAACGTATTTCTGATTTCTAATCAAACGTGTGATTTATTTGCTTTGCAGAAGATTTGACTCTTGAACAAAGGAGGAAGCGCATCTTAAGAAGGATTCAGCGAAATAGAGCTATAAAGAGATGGGTTGTTGTACGACTTGATAGACCGAAGAGCAAGAAATTGGGCGTCAATGAGATAGCGGCGGATTCTAGTGGTGATGAGGAGTGTGACCCTGTTCAAACTAGTGACGGCTATCACTGCCACTTGTGTCCATTTACATCAAAGAAAATATCTCGATTGGAAAGACATCTTGCATGTATCCATGCTCATGATGTGACATACCGTTGTTCGGAATGTGGATTCACTTGCAAATGGAATAGAGAGTATTTCCTTCATATGAAGAGTCATTTTGAAGGGCCACCTTATAAGTGTTCCAATTGTGAGTTCACAGCAAACAAAATTGGCTCTTTGATTGGTCACAGGTAAATTGCAAAGCTATTTTTACAATTTCATTGCAGACAATTTAGTACACTTCCCAATTACTGTTGATACTCACTTTATTACCTATATTTTTTAGAGTTACGCATTTGGACCTCAAACCCTATCATTGTACAGAATGCGATTTTAAATCAAGAACCAAAGCAAATCTTGCGGTCCACTTGAAGACTCATAATAATGAGAAACCTTACCGATGTCAGCAATTTACATTTTATTTTTATGAATGGAAATGTTACACCTACATCTACATCATGTAATTCTTACAAAAAATATATTTTAAATTTCAGGTGGGATCTGTGGTCGTAATTTTGCCTCTAAAAACTCCCTCGACCAACACGCTGTCGGTCACAATACAGATAAAACGTACTCGTGCACACAATGCCCATTTTCGACCAAATATTTGAATCATTTCACCAATCATAAAAAAACACATCACATCCAGACCGGGAAAAAAGGGAAAGGTAAAGGTATTATGTGGATCGTTATTTTTTATTTTGTTTTCCTTTTTTTTATCTTCTCTTAACTCCTCTTGAGACTTACTAAACTACTTACTTAATTGTGTCTTCTATATAGAATTGTACCGGTGCTCGGATACCCAATGTAAATACACAACCTCCAAGAAATCACAATTGGACTCACACATGAGATCCCATGCTGGTGTACGCCCACATGTTTGTGGAATATGTGGTCGCCGATTCCTTGAAAAATCTCATCTAGTTCGTCATGAACGAATTCATTTTAATGAAGTACAGTTTTTTTTTCATTGAAAGATAAGTGCCTATTATCAAGCACAATGAGATTAACCGAAACTTTTTTGTTTTTAGCGTCCTTTTAAATGCGAAGAGTGTGATTATGCATCAACTCGTCGGGATAAGCTGAAAGAACATAAAACACGGCACCATGGCGTGAATGCTTCTGCAAAATCACCGTATAAGCCTCGTCCCCACAAAGGTAAAGGTTCTTCGAGCTCTAGTGAAGCACAAGGCGTGGTGTATGCTAAGAAATCAAGTGCTCAGCCACAACCTACTCAGCAGGTAAAATATATATTATTTGTTTCTACCAACTATATGGATATGGCGGTGTTATTCGTTTGTTATTATTTATGCTCATGATGAAAATACTATAATTGAAATAGCAGCAATCTCAACAACAAGAAGAAAGCGTCGGAATTTCAGGAACTGGAGGAGAGCTGGAGTTCATTATTCCTCATAATAATCCTACAGGAACCTCCGAAACGGGAGGTCAACAAGGCTTTGGCCAATTGACACAGTCGAATTCTATCGACTTACAACAAATGGCAAATGCAGGAATTGTTCAATTGAGACAATTCCAACCGGTATGAATTTTTCGTTTATTTTATTGATGGATATTTTTACACCTCTTTCAAAAATTTCATTAGATAATGGGTTGAACCAATGTTGTAAGTGTTGTAACCTGATTTTGCATAGCATTAGAAACTTACAGCTCTATCACTCAACTCAATAATGGGATTAATCGGTTGTTTCTGTAGGTGGTAAACGCAGCTTCCTCTTCCTCCGCTTCCTTAATTGCTTCTTCTACTATTTCCTCGAGTTCTTCTACTGTTTCGATATCTCAAGCTGTAATGGGTGGTTCACCATTGAATGCCTCTATGATGACTATGCGACAAGCCACTCATCAACTTGTTCCTGCCTCTTCTTCAATTTCTATTAAGACCTCTCCATCCCTCCAAACTTCTACTGTTGACACGAGCGGAGGGAGAAAGTTAGCCAAATCTCGATTTATTCTGGTACAACAGGGCAAACCATCCGATACAATCCAAGTTGCGCAAACCCTTGCCTCTTTTCCGGGTACTATTTCTGCCCAGGAGCTACAGCGTACCCTTGGTATCAAACTGGAGGATCTACAAGCCCAAGGAATCATTGGGATTCAAGCTGGTGGATCTGGGAGAACGATTAAGTTAGAAGAACTGACTGGAGCTGTGCAAGTTTCGGGCCAGACTTTGAACGCACAGGTGATTTTGACAATTTCGATTAAGTTTACAGATTATAAGAATGAGTTCTGGGCAGAAATTAAAAAATTTAAAATTATCAGGGCCTTTCAACCGGGGCAAGAGTGCAAGGACAAACAGCGATGGTACTGGATGCATCTCAACTACAACAATTAGCTGCTGTAGCAGCGTCTGGAGGAGGTTTTGAGCGTGGAATTCCCATAACTATTGCCTCAGTTCCGTCATCTAACGCGACCAATCAAGTAGTGGTAAATAGCAACAATCAAAACACTCAAGGGAACCAACCCTCTAGTGGACAGCAAAGTGGCAATCAATCCAATGATTTTGCAGGGCTATCCAACCTCTTCTGTTGAGAGTAACTTGTGAGTAATCGTCAAATTCCTATCCATCGGATAAATCTACCGTTAATTTATTATTAATTATTTATTTTGCTGTATTCATTCAATAGTGAAAAGTTTCTCATCTTCATTGTTTAGGATTTTGATTTTATTTTGAAACAAACATTTCATAGGATGTATAATGTAGAAAGACCATGGTGAAGGGATCTTGTAACTCTAGCTATCGAATCAGTTTAGCTGTTATCTAGTTGGTATTTAACAACTTAAAACTTAATTTTACTCAATATTATTCATTTATTAATGACAAATTATGACAATTGCGACAATGTCCAATTCATTTTTATGTAACGAGCAAAGCTCACATGGTGAAAGTATATAAAAACGTTGTTGTATTAATAATAATAGGATGATGACAATCGGTTTTTGTTTAATTCGCCACGGTATCGGTAGTCTCATATTATGTTGGCAACTTTGATTATAATAATAATCACAAAGATTATAGTTAATAATATAACTCCGGTGATCAATAGAGACTTTTTCTGTGGATTAGGAAACATTGTATTTTAGTTGTCTGTTAAATGCTCTTGTACAATTATGCATACTCTAAATTACCTTTCGTATAGTCTTCGGCAACCGTACAGCGTTCTCTAATTCATCTTTCCCTTTGCGTACGTATTCTTGCGTGTCGATGATGTTTTTTTCAATATTGCTTACAACAGCTCCCTTCGTGATAAAAACAGACAAATCAATTATTGTTTCGATTCGATATAAGGATTCTTTGGACACTTGAACTTACCTGTTCTTCAACAGTTTGTGCCAGTTCTTGGAATAACTCGGCTAATTCCACTAGGGACTTTTCTAACTTCATTAGGTCATTATGTCTAGCATTTATGTCGTCGAGGTTCTTCTTTGCAACTTTTGTATCTATCATGATCTGCAATTATTATTTACAAAAATCAAAGGCCCTAAATCAACGCATATTGTAGTACATCTCTATTTCAGAGCCTTGGGTTGGTAGTAGTAGTTTAATTAAAATGCAAATTAACTTACGGACTTTGTAAAGACGGTCACATTACCCTTCTCGAGCATATCCTCCAAATCATTTTCAGAAAAAGATGAGTTTGCTAAGTAATGTAAGATATGCTAAAGATAATGGAAATGTTCGATTTCTGAACTATTTATACATTTTGAAAATTATTGCCCTTTGCCCTTACTTATTTCGAGCTGCCGTTTAAGACGAGATTTTATTTTATCTCGATAAACCGTTTGACTCAATTGGTAATTGGTCATCACATCTGTAAATTGATTGCGTAAAGCGGAATATTGGGTTCTTCGAATTCTCAAAGCGACGGGAATGTATCGTGTAGTTATTTCTTTACTCGGAAACGGTGTCGGCCTGTCATGATTTTCCATTTCAATTGTCGTATCCTTCGAATTTGATTTTTGTTCGGATTCCTGAATGCTTTTGCCAATAGCTGAAATCGTTTGAAATTAAAGTAGAATTAGCCAACTCGATAAGATAGTTAGAAACCTTGACATAGGTTGTTACCTTTGAGCTTTGCGTGGATTATTGACGAGGATCCCTTGACCTTTTCATACAAATTGTTCAGCTCTTGATTTCTGGCTAAAAGATTTTTAAAACAGTTTTGTTTGACATTAAGTGTCGAAAAAGTACGTAAAACGAAAGGCTTTATAAATACTTACTATCGTTAGGAATTGGTACAGCTAATATTTCCGTCTCCTTCCCTTGAACATCGTCGACAAGTTTCCTCAGTTCTTCGATAAGTTGACGAACATCTTCCGCCTATATAATATGAAAATGATATCAATATCTAGATCCATCTAATTATGATTTCGAATGAGAAATCAGTTCTTCTCACCGATGTGAAGAACTTTTCGATATCTGTATTCACTCTGCTTCGTTTCCGGAAACTTTGAATCATTTCCATTTGAAAGATGACTTGGTATGGATATGTATGTATGCTTTTATTGAATGGAAATTGGAGTGGAAGTTAAAATCAGAACTGAAACCGTATCTATTGTAAATGTTTAAGTCGTTTCGATTGAATTTGCTGGAACAATTACAATTAGACTCTAAACGTATTAAATAATAGAAATAACAAGAATAACAAAATTTTCCGCTAACGTCATCGTCTCTCCGTAGCTAGGATTTATCGTCAAAATATGCTCATGGCATTTGCATATTGCATTACAATAGTTTCCTCGTCCGGAGAAAACAGCAATTTACTACGAAGTCAAAGGATAATAATTACGATCGTGAATTGTGACACATTCCATGGAAAAGTAACCACAGAACCGGAAGAACAGAGCCATTATATTCATAAACCTATGATGGAATGAAATCGTGGTGGTATGGGAAACCGCAAATAGCCCTTGATTCAGTAAATACAAGGATAGCGTTCATCATCATGTGAAATATTTCGACAACTTTTAAAGTAACAGAAACACATTGATAAATGATAATACATTTGTTTTAGACTTGAGAAATAATCCAAGTGCAACTGATGAATGAAACATTCTTTTTTTAAAGAAGGTGCAACTTGGGATTGAACGGATAGACCTACTGATGTATGATAAATTAGAAGTCGAAGAGGTTTAGCGTTGGTTATCAATTCGTTAACATTTTATTCCGTTTCGCTGCAGGTACTACAGTTAGAAGTTAGAATAAGGCGTATCGCAATCTAATCAGTACAATTATAAAGACACTTGATTCCCGGAAATACTTTGGTGCAATTTCAGATTGTTAGCAGTTTAAATAGAACAAGGCATACTCGAATAATAACTCTTAAATCTCATTAATTAATGCTTAGCAAGTTGAAATCAACAACTCGTGTTTTCATATTGCGATCACGAGTTGACAGCTTGTCGATAGAAAATTAAATCTCTATAGTTCGTTTGTCTGATCTTGTGTACAATGTTATAAATAGGTTAAGGCTGTTCTGTTTTGGCTTTGGTATGGTATCCCCCTTGACAAGGGCATCAACAAATAATACTCCGTCCGTAAGGCTATTATTATTATTATTATTATTATTATTATTAAATTATGATAGTTTAAGTACAAACGCATAAAGGAACAGCATGCATAGGAGACCCACATTTGTCAACGGGTTAAATTAAATAACGGCAAAATAAATGCGTATTGTTCTAATTCTATTTAGGACAAGATACAGTTAGTTACATTTAAACGAAATCCTTCCCCCCATTATAACCATTAAAATAATAGGTACACATTTATATTAACTTTGTATAAGACGAAACTACATTCACTACCCGGACTGCATATTTGTAATTATTTGTTCGGGATTATTGGATATTGATATTAGCGTATTATTTGGGCAATATAGACACACGATTGGGAATGCTAAGACATCACCATTATCACCAATGTCGGTTTCGTAATTATCACACTCTCATTGTGTTGTTGATTGCGGAAAGGCAATTTGTTAAATTTTAAATTATTTATACATACATCCAAATCTAAACACAAATGGATCTAAATTCTAGAACGGAAATCTCAGACGCACTTCGTCTGTTAAATAACCAAGCAAATGCTAAATGGCATCCTAATTTCACACTGAAGAAGAATACAGTCACAAATTACACAATTCTCTGTATATTATTTAGAAGGCAACTGCATTCAAGCTAACTTATAATAACAGGACTTCTAACTGGAGTCGACGTTTTAGCCTATGGCAGTGAAAAGTAAATCACTAGGCCGAGAATCACCAAAATTATTATTACGATGATGATGATCCATATCTTTTTCTGAATAAAACAAAACAGTTATGGTTAGGTTATAATCAAATGTTTTCTATTATTAGCATCGTTATCATCGATTTCGTTTGATACCTTTCTGGCTTTGGTTTGGAGGACTTGGGCTTGAACAAGTTGCTCGGCTGCCTTTTCGGTGTAATCTCTCGTTGATGTAACTTGGTTTTCTATTCTATCTACAATTTCTCCCTAAATAAACAAATGAAGAAAACATATCACTAACATACACTTCACTTCTGTACATATATACATAGTTGCAGGAACAGGAAGAAATCAGATTGGAATTCGGTTTCATTATCATCATTAAAAAAAATAAAACCAACCTGACTTTCCACCAAGGTAGCCATCTCTAAAAATAGGTCATGTAGTTCTCTAAGTGACTTTTCTAACTTCAAAATATCGTTGTGACGAGCTTCAACATCAGCCAGCATCTGCCGAGCTTGTTCGGCTTCAACTAATATCTATAAACACCATTATAATTGCTTACATACTTCTTCTGACATAACAGATGGATAAATGAGCCAACATGATGTTTTGTGTTCTAGCTTACACCCTGAGTGAATACTGCGAAATTCCCTTCTTCAATCATACTCTCTACTTGTTCGTCCGAAAAGTCAGAGCCAGCTATAATTAACATAGACAATTCATTATCATTACTTATACTTACAATACAATACAAAATTGGACCTGATTAGCAGTAGTTAAGTAAACTAACTATAAAAGTACTTACTGATCTCTAATTGTCGCTTAATTCTGTTTTTACATCGATCACGATAGTCTATTTGGGCCTTTTGATAATCATTCATGACTTCAATAAAATCCCGTAGCACTGATGAATGTTGGGTTTTACGTATTCGTAAACTGGCAGGAGTTGTATCCTTTTCCGTTTCTTCTTCCTCTTGATGAATCCCTTTCTCCATGTCTACATATGGTAATATTGGTAATTAATATCGTGATTAACTATGACTTATGAACTAAATCTCTAAGCGCTTTAATACTTATTAGTTGAATCCTCACATACCTTTCAATTTTGCTCGAATAACCTGTGAGCTAGTCTTAACGGTGGACATAAGACTGTCCAATTCCTGTTTCTTTCCTAAAATGAAATAATAGTATAAGGTTTTTTGAACAAAGGTTTGGATTAAGAGGTCAACCTTGGAGCCGAGTACTTACGTTCATCTGGAATTGGAGTTGATAGAATCTGTCTGTGATGGATTTTTACGCTATCGACATCAGATTTTAATTCTTCGATTAGTCGTCTTAGGTCCTCCACCTGATCAGGATAAACATAACAATGCAAAACAACTTAAGATTACAAATATCAGAACTCGAAAATAAAAGTCAACCGAGTTCAGTTTTTCTTATCAAAAAGCCTTTAACCTGTTGAAAGAATCTATCCATTCCTCCATTAAGAGTTTCCATATGAATGACAACTGCCCCATCCCCATTGCTGTATTGGGCACTGTTCGGGGTCCTCGCCTGATCTCCGTCTCCATCCCCGTCCGAATCGGTAACACGGGCCTTGAAATGAATCAAATCAAACATTATGGTTTTACATTTTTATTTGTAGAGCCAATCCTAGCTCTCTTAAACAACAACAAAATTTAGACACGTTGAAATAGTATGGACTCACTTTCTGCCGCAACTCAGCCAACCGATCTCTAGTCATAATGGCTTCAATTCAAAGGTTTCAAATTCGAGATTTATTTAGTCTCCCTAGCCTTGGCTATTATTGCTGAGAAGCCAAATTGAAGGGACCAAGAAGACCAACGCGAAGTCTTACGATCGGTTGACTCCGTTTCCAAGTTGATGGAAGGTAGAGATTTAAAAAAAAAGACGAACGTCCAGGGCCAAATTAACATTTACAGAACCAGCTTCCCATTCTAGACAAATTCATTAAAAATTCCAAGTCATACTGTTTGCGAAACGATCTAGAATTGTTTGTTGACCATGAATGAGATAATTTTATGTCTTTAGAGTTTACACTTATTATTCTCTCTTACCATAACTTTAACTACCTGCTTCTGCTGCACATAATGTGTAACGGAGTTGAAATTCCGTTTAAAGGAACGTGAGATGATGACAAATGATGACTAAATTCACTAAACCTAACCAATTTCAACGAAACAAGTAATATTGTAGTAAACGAGACGAGATAATGATGTCACCGTCACTTCACACGGCAGAATATAGTACACTACAATGGTAGATGCACATTCATTCATACAATCAACAGTTGATGCAACAGGTAAATCTATATGTGCTTCCAGCACACAGCAATAAAAATATCATGTAGCTTCTGGTTCTGTTCTGTTACTCCTGCTGTAATAAAATCCACAATTTAAAGACTCAAATACCAAAAGAGGTTTGAAAGGTTGAAAGATTAGATGAGTTAAATGAGTTATCAAATATTACCTTGGCTGGTCAAGATAAGTATTCTATTACTAATAATATTTAATCTATTCACTTCAAATGAAGAGGACAAAATTAGGAACAATTTTGTTTACTGCCTCCTGCTTCAGTCAGACTTTCAGTTCGACCCTTCCCATCCCAGCAGATCCCATAGCACATACATAGTAGTTATTTTCTCATTCGATCATCAAATCAAATTGTACTTGGGTGGCTCTGTTCTGGCACAAGGATATGAATCGTTCCCGGTTAGCAGTTTCTCAATTCGCATCTCCTAGATTTGTGATTTATAATGAATTCATCAAAAAAAATTTCATCACCCATTCAGTATTATTGTCAGTTTCCAGTCCACACTCCCAGCGTCCCAGGGGCCAGTTTAGTCAAATGAATGATGTGTACTGTTGATTGAATCTGAATGTGGGAATGCATTAAAAATTATTAATGAATGATGTCATCATGTTATAATATGAAATAAATTATCACAAAGTATACACAAATCATGTATAATATTATTAATTGCCAATGTTGTACAATCAATAGTACAGGCTATTTTACACTTCGAACATAAACCCTACACCGTTCAACGATCTTCGTTTCTTCTTTGACCGCATTATAGCTTATAGCCCGGCGTCGTGTGTGTGTGAGAGAGGAGTGGACGGAGGAACGAAATGCCCCCTGCCCAAACTATAACATTGACGGATTAGGTGAGTGTGTGTAGCGGGGGGATGCTCGGGATGCCTCCTACCTACTACAACATGCATGGGATTGGTGAGTGTGTGAGAGAGGAGTGGACGGAGGAACGAAATGCCCCCTGCCCAAACTATAACATTGACGGATTAGGTGAGTGTGTGTAGCGGGGGGATGCTCGGGATGCCTCCTACCTACTACAACATGCATGGGATAGGTGAGTGTGTGAGAGAGGAGTGGACGGAGGAACGAAATGCCCCCTGCCCAAACTATAACATTGACGGATTAGGTGAGTGTGTGTAGCGGGAGGATGCTCGGGATGCTTCCTGCCTACTATAACATGCATGGGATAGGTGAGTGTGTGAGAGAGTAGCGGGCGGATGCTCGGGATGCCTCCTGCCTACTACAACATGCATGGGATTGGTGAGTGTGTGTGGTGTGGTGTGAGAGAGTAGCGGGCAGCGGGAGGATGCTCGGGATGCTTCCTGCCTACTATAACATGCATGGGATAGGTGAGTGTGTGAGAGAGTAGTGGACGGATACTCGGAATGCTTCGTTCATATTATAACATGCATGGGATAGGTGAGTGTGTGAGAGAGTAGCGGGCGGATGCCTCCTGCCTACTATAACATGCATGGGATAGGTGAGTGTGTGAGAGAGGAGTGGACGGACGACGGACCTACCTACTATAACATGCATGGGATAGGTGAGTGTGTGAGAGAGTAGCGGGCGGATGCTCGGGATGCTTCCTTCTTATTATAATATGCATGGGATAGGTGAGTGTGTAAGAGGAGTGGACGGTTAGGACGGATGCTCGGGATGCCTCCTGCTTACTATAACATTAACGGAATAGGAATAGGCGAGTGTGGAGTGTGTGAGAGCTGTGGACGGGTGGCCGCCTGCCTATGAATATAACATTGCAGGACGGAATAGTTTTTTTTTATCTTGATTTGATGGTCAAAGGTTATCGTTTTGTTATTCAAGGTATGAAGACAGACTAGTCAAAGGTCATAGAACAGAGAAAGATTGTTTGCACCTTTGCACTAACTTTCAATTCAACCATTTGCCGTTCAAACTTCTCTACACTCTAGACACTGTGCACTGCGACTGCGACCACTAACTGCGAGTGTCCCGCAACTCCCGCCATATTGCATGTCATGTCTGTCTCTGTGGTGCTTGCTGCCAGCAAGCTGCTGTGTCTTTTGTGTGTGATGTTGATAGTTGATGGATGAGGTAGATTTGGTAGAATCCAAATGTGAAATGGATTGGATTGTAACACTGATCATGCAATAAACAAATAAATAAAAAATAAGAATACACCATCCGCGATCATCCATTGCATGAATGAAAAGAACAAAGAAATAAGAAATTCAAAATCCCAAAAAAATTACAATATTTTTGAGGCGCATGGACATTGGTTTTTTCGAATAATTGAATTCAGCGCCATTTCACATTCCAAAGTCGCTTGTCCAACGTATTTCTGGCGGCAGAATCATATTCCACTTTCCAGCAACAATAACGACACGCTGAGCTGCCTCACTCACGTCGTCACGTCACGACGCCATTCACCATTCCGAAGTGTCGCACGTCGCACACACAACACACTCGTTCACGGACGCATTCTCTGCTCATTCCTGTTGCATCTGTCTGTATTTCAACTATTCAAGATGCTTGCTTATAGAATAGTAGCGTAACGACCGGATCTCATATCTCATTGCACATTGCACATTTGCATTGTCTTGTCAGTCATCCATCACACATCAGAACAGAACACACAGACAGTATTCTCAGCAGTCCTGCCCTTGCCTTGCTCGATGTCTTAGTTTCTAGCGCCCGCGCCCTGAGCTCCTAGCGCCCCGCCCGGCTAGGTTGGTCTTCTAGCGCCCACCGCCCAGCGCCCATGAGTGAGCTCCTAGCGCCCAGCAGCGCCGGCGCCCTGAGCTCCTAGCGCCCCGCCCCGCCCGGGCGGGGCGGGGCGCTAGGAGCTCAGGGCGTTAATTCAGGTGGGCGCTAGAAGCTCACGCCCGGGCGGGGCGGGGCGCTAGAAGCTCAGGGCGTTAATTCAGGTGGGCGCTAGAAGCTCAGGGCGCGGGCGCTGCTGGGCGCTAGGAGCTCACTCATGGGCGCTGGGCGGTGGGCGCTAGAAGACCACCTTGCCGGGCGGGGCGCTAGGAGCTCAGGGCGCGGGCGCTAGAAGCTAAGACATCCTTGCTCGGTCGGTCTGCCAGTCTCATCTTAGCAGGACACAGGAGATGACCAGATGACACAGCACACAAGCAAGACACAAGATAAAATAATTAAAAATTTATTTGCGATCGAATCGAACAGTTCACAGTTGCGTTAGGTGGATTTCTAACTACATCGTATCATCCATCCGTTAGTGGCCATCGCCGCCATCGGTCAAGGCGGCTGCCGGAAATGGGGAAGAGTACGAGAAAACTGAAAGCGAAACAGGAGAAAAAACGAGAAGACGCATCGCAGAAAAATGAAAAGGAGATGGTCAAGGTGTTGTATTAATTTCATTCATCATTCCACATTCAGATTTAAAACATTTCACATTTGCATTGATAATTGGAATTGATAATCATCGTCGATCTTATCGATGATTCATCGATCAGTTCACAGTTTGCAAAAATTACAAATTATCATATTAATTAATGATAATGGTTGCAAATTGTGCATTGATTGCTTCAATTGCATGACATGATGACATGTTTAGTTAGGGTAATACATAATATTATAAACTTTTGACTTTAGCATTCGATATTAATTATATTATGTCGGTCATCATCAGTTTTGCGGTACCCACCCGGTGACCCGGTGCCTCGTAACTTTGTTGCAATTTGCAATTTGCATTATTACTAATTTGCAGTCTTGCAATCTCAAATATCTAAAATTTATTTTTTGTTTCAATAATTTATATCTAGAAGACTGCCCTAAACTTCACGGGATTCGAGCATTTGCCAATGGATCCGACGGCGGACCTTCGCGTAACTCAACTTGAGCAATACCAGAGATGTCAGACTTGCGATCTCCTCACCCGATTCTGGTGCATCAAATGTGTCAAAGTAACTTACTGTACTGAGAAATGTCGTGAAAAGGATTCGGAGCGACACATAGGTCAAGAGGGCGAATGTATTCAGAAGGAAAATGTGGAAATTTGCCTTAAGCGAGTTGGAAACGCTCGTGTCGCCGAGCTTCGAACAACAAAGGCCGTCGAGTCTGGAGAACTTCTATTTACTCAGTTTGGGCTTTTTTGGTTTCCTGACCCTAGCGTAATGATGTCATGCCTGAATACTGAAAACTCTGAGAATAGTCAACAACATCAAAACATCGTTTGCTACGGATGTCACAATATACTAACAGGATTGCCAAACTTCAAATGCACAAAATGTGGATTGCCCGTCTGTGGAATTGATTGTTAGTCATTTGTCTACCTATATTTTTAATTTTTAAGACTTATATCATGATGGTACGTTTTATTTTTATAGGCGAGTCGATCGGGCTGCATCCGGACAATGAGTGTAAAGTAATCCAGGATCTTAAAAAGGTAAAACGTATCGTTCCAAACTAATTTATTAATATGAGCGTTCTGGTGCATTTGAATTAACCATATGATGATAATGATTATGTAGGAGGACGAAGTGAATGTGAAACGATTGATCGTCAACAATGATCCGACAATGCAATACATTGACATATGTATAATTAGAGTATTGGTTTATTTCCTCGACAAGAAGAAATTAAATACGTGGCTGAATTTCAATAAATTGCGCCTTACGTCCAGATTCAGTAACTTTGTCAGAGGCATGAAGGACACACTGACACCCGAGTCTTTCATTCAATCACAATTTGGATTGTCACTAAAATTCGCTAAAGGCAATCGGGATCTAGTCTGGAGAATTAATGAACTAATTTCATTTTTTTGGGACACAATTAGCTTTCGGAATTATCAGTATGTGCACAACTATGTAATTTGCGGGCAGAATGTTGTCTATATACACAAATCATTTTACCTTGTCCATTTTACAGACATGGGGTCGTTTACTTACACCAATCGGCCATGACTCAAAACTGTAGCCCGAACGCAGTCATTACGAGGGACGTTTACTTTTCCCCATTTGTTCAGGATCAGCCAATGCCAATGCGAGCCAAAGCTCTGAGTTGTATGAAGAAAGGCGAGATTATTACGTGCGATTTCAACGGTGCTACACCATTATTTGCTACGACACAACAGCGTTCTAAATTGATGCAGGAAAAGTACTGTACTTGTAACTGCTCAAGATGTACTGATCCAACAGAATGTTCAACTTATGTGGGTAGTATACGTTGCGAAATTTGCGAAAGTGGAATGTACGTATTAAAATCTGTTCCTAGAGGTAATACCGAAGAATCGGAATGCAAATCAAAACTGCAGAAAAATTTGATTTGCGATTTATGTAAAGACTCGATTTCACAAGACAAACACACCCTTATTGTTAAAGACATCGAAATGAAATATTTGATGGCGATTGAAGAAAATCTACTTGTCGATCCAGCATATTTGGAGAAATGTTTTATTGAGGCTCATCAAAATGGCCCTCTCCATTCCTATCATTCTCTGATTCTTGAATCAAAATACAAATATTTGAAATATTGTTATTCGCGAGATATGTGGCAGTTTAGGATCGAGGAGGATGTTTGTTTAGAATCCCTTCCAGAGGAAGTAACAGAATGGATTCAGAACACTGTCACTCCTTTTCCAAGAACGTGGGACGTGGATAAATTGGTGGAGATTTATAAGCGTTTGGAATATGCGCAAGATTGTTTAGATTACTTGACAACTGTCAATCAATTCAGCTATGCCTACAGTACGTAAATTTTCTAATTAAATTATCTATTGAGTTCAAACAAAGTTTAACCCCCGATTCATATCGTAATAATATATTGTATTCAAAGTTACGACAGAACTTTTAATAATAATGTATTTTTTTTTTTACTTTTAGTGTTTCTGAAAAGGGAAATTGCAATGGACATGCTTCTTATCCATTTCAATCAATTCGCAAACTTGGTCGAACTTAAAATTAAAGTTTCCTCTGCGAATTTGATTAATCTAATCTGTCATATATTCGCATATACTAACGATGCCTTGAGAGATTACGAGTTGTTTGTACTCCAGAAGGGAAACCCCGACCTACTCCACATACTTCTTCAACGACAGAAAGAAGCAATTGAAAATCTAGCCAAATTGAATATGACCAATGTCGAAGAAATCATCGAAGTTTTGGCTCGGTACTATTTACAAGTTCCATTGGAAAATTTTGCATTGAATCCAATACCTGCAATGTTTGGTACCGAAAAATTAATAGATTCGCCAATTTCTCAAGATTCTAATGTTGATTATAAAGCTGAGACCAAAAACTCCGAAACGGTTTGTCAAGCTCAAGAAAGAAATGGATTGATAGTAGTACCCTTCACCTTTAGCGGCAATGTTGACAGTCATGCAAAATCTTCCAAAACGCTCAAGCACTCCGTGGGGCACATTCACTATTTTAACATCGGCGAGGCTTATTAACAGTGTAAGATGTTGGCGAGACAAAAATCTCTTGGAAGATTTCCCATGCTTGAATGTTGACCCAGACACTAAACCTTTAAAGGTAGAACATTTAGTTGCTGCAATCCCATATTTTTTCTGGTAGTAGTTGATTAGTTAATTTCCTGCAATTAATACGAGAGAAGTTACTTATACTAGATATTTAATTGATCCTTTTAATAGGTTTTTATTTCCAATTATTGATTATTGTATGTACATATTTATATTTTTATTCGATATCTCATAATAATATTATGACGATGAATTTGAGTCAGTTTTGAAACTAAAATAATTCTGTCCATTTTGTCTCTAGACTTTTGAATAATTATTAATTTGAATATTGATGCTTGATGTTTTCTCTAAATTGCAAGTCATTAAAAAATTAGATTTAGATTTAGTTATTTACAAATGCACGAGCTGCGGAAGAATTGCGTAAGGCGTTTTAGTGGATGGTATCCCGTTCGTATGAGTTTTCTGTCTCTGTCCCGACCTAATGATTAAACGCCAAAAACATTAAAATTAAAGATATTTAGGTAACTCTGAAATTTAATTGTTTAAGTAATTAAGTTTGCGCTACCGTTGGACTTGGAACATGGCATTGGTGAAATCGATAGTTTTCTATTCAGCTCATCTACATAACATTGTTGAACGAGTCGATACTCCTGAAGTACTCGGATAGAGTTTCGTAAAACCTTGAGAAATTCTTGAATAAGTTGTTTTGAATCCTCAGCTCCTTCCATGTCTGTCTTTACAATGTCCTCGATTTCTGTCCTCGATTATTATGTCATATTGTATTTGTTAAGTTGTGACTATAAATAATTTATTATGATAATGGGAAACAACCTCTTAAAGAAGATTTAATAGAATCTGCCGTCGAATTGTTCATTGCCGTCAAGTAATTGGCTTGAACCCTCATTTCTATAATTTTATTTTAATAATATTAATATTATAAATAGGTAGAGTAACACTATAAATCCTTCCTTGAACTCGTAATAGTCTTAATGATATGTAATTTCATACCTTTTTTAGAAAACGGAGTTGTTAAAATCTCAAGTTGTTTGGCCTCCAACTCACAAACTCCATGATCCAATTGTTCCACCAAGAATGTTATGTCTCGAAGCTGTAAGTTAGCTCTGATTTATCTTTCCCAATAATTAGTTTTGAAATGTTTTTATTTTAGTACATTTTGTTGACTAATTAATGAACTACTCATTAATTGTACCTGTCTTAGTATTGAGGCACTCTTTTGCTTAGTCCATGATTTCTGCATCGTGCTCCACGAAAGGACGAAGTATAACAATTGTTACTAATATTTAAGAATTAAAGCTGGAGTCGAGACTGCTTGTAGATCGTAGGCATAAGGAGAGGGGACTCACTTGTAAATATATGTGATATTGTGATCTGCTTAGGTTTAAGGTTTAAAGATATGTCTAGTGTTTAAGTGCAAAGGTCTTTGTTAAACATTTGAAAGCCTGACTGAAGGTGGAATGATAACGATATCGTTTCTTTTCATGTATTGGCGTCATTGGATTTGGAATATTTGGATTCTATGTGATTATGAGATATTCTGATTCTGGATTTGGAATATATTTTTCTGGACTTAACTAGTAGAACAATATTTTTTTTATGTTTATTTGCTTAAGATATGGTTGAAAATAATTAGGCCTTGAGATATGAATGAACTTTCTAAGGAGTCCGAGGGTGTGTGTGTATGATTAAAATGTCAGCTCCTCTGCTCTGGCTTACGTTGTTCGTATAACAATATACTGTAAAAATTGTACAGGGATTTACGGTTAATAGTTAAGGCTTATTTGTGTAATTTTGATTCTTAAGGCTTGTCTTTTACTTTTGGTTATATCATATCCACGTGTGTTTACTTTACCAATTCCAGTTTTGTATCTATTGATTTGATATATTAACGTTTCATTATACCAGATGAAATTTTTGAAAGGCATTAAATGTACTTTGATATTTAAACTCGAAAATTCGTTAAATTCTTCCATGATTTTGTATTTGTTCGAGACTATGGCGTGCATGTCGATAGACTGATATTTCTAAATTGCCGATGTATCATTAAATTCATGAAGCATGGCAATATTGACAATTTAAGGGAAATCATGAATATATTGTGGCATTGATAAAGGCAAGAAATATCCGGTGTTATTAAATTACAATGGATCTTAAGTTCATTCGATCATTCCAGATTTGACACATAATTAACTTTGAAATACGATGTGAATTAATGCTCCCGAAATACATATCCTATTCTTAATTAAATACCCGCTAAATCCGATTGTCAAGAGGGATTTTTAATCAGTTTCATTAAAATCGTCTTAGTAATTAGCTTGGAAGTTATCGGGGAACATTGAGATATTTCCAAGGACTTTAAATTCTCGCGGGGTACATTGCATAACCGTAAAACCTAATTAAAATCCCCCCGGAATAACTAAAAATATTCTGTCGACTCGGTTTCAAAATACAAATGGCGGGAAATCTTTAGAAATAACAGAACTAATGGCATTTAACCTTCATACTTCATATCACTAATTTTGAACCCTTGTTTCTAATTAATTAGATAGATAGTCCTCAAATAAGTTACAAAAATATATTTAGTTACTTGTTAATTGACTGTTAAGACAATTCCTAGAATTTAAAGTGCTCTTTGACGCTTACATAATTCGATTGAATGTTAGGGGCGCATTGAGACAATTTACTTTTTCTGGACTTATTTTGACCTTATCTTTCTTGCCTAAATTAATGTCTGAGCTTGGCATATTTACCAATGCCATGCCTATACTTATCTCGCGTAACTCGGTCCTACAATCTTCCTGCTAACCTTAAATAAACATATGTCGAATGTACTGCAGGACCGATGCAATTAATCCATTGTGCAAAAATTCTAGTTCATAATTTATTGTTAGATTACACACAGAATGAAATATATATATTTGTTATACTATCTAGTTTCCTGGTCTATTTCCGCGGTCGAAGTATTCAAGGAACATTAGAAGTCGAGAAATAGTATTGGCCCCTTGTACTTCGCAATTCATAAAATTGAATTATTATCATAAAAAAAATAAACCGGATAAATAAACAATACCAATTGATGATTATTAGTAATTAAGCAGTTAGTTAATTACCTGGGAAGACAGGGTTCTCCAGCCAGAGTTGTAATTCTACAATTTCCAAGACATAGCTTGTTGAAAGGTAGCAGCTCATTCAGCAAATGGCTTTCACATTTACAGGCCGTGATATTCTTCCTTATCGATGCGGCAAAGATATCCACTACAAACATGTGGCTGCATGTTCCTATTTAAAATACTTTGTAAAATGAGCCATAAACCCGTTTTAGTCGAAGAGTGGTTTTTTAATAAATTTTTGTTTTAGAATACCTAAATTCAGTGGGTCTGAAAGATCAAAGTCATTGAGACAATCTGGCTGAACATGACCACCATTAACTAAAAGTAAAAAGATCTGATCAAAGGTCATTTCCTCGTGTCAGTATTAAATTTAATAACGCAAAGAGCTAAAAGAACCCCGCGGATTCTATTTGGAGAAATAGGGTACATTCTCTTTCGAAGGGGTTCAAAGAATAAATTATCCTCCAAAATAAGTCCTCAATCTATTATCTACGAAATAAACGCTTTTTTTTTTTTTACTAAGGGCAATATAGAACAGTTCGTATTTCCTAACGTATTTCTTTTAATAGATCCACTGGAGTTATCTTAGAACTCTTAAAATGGGTTGAAATTTGAAATATATTTCGATATGGGGATTTATTCCGAGGGTGGAATGTTTTTAAGGGAATCAAAAACAACAAGCTGCTTCAGAAAGAACTTTCAATTCTTGACCCTCATTTTTAAAAACTCGAATAAAGCTTGCTCATTCGAAAGACATATTTCAAAATTTTAATAATTCCACCACTCCAGTTTTGTATCTGGTTTCCAGCCAGCCCTGAAATATGGGCTCCTATACTGTGCCCTACTAAATGTATTAAGTCTAAGTCGTGTAACCGTACCGTTCTAACCACCAAATGAAGTTTGCTAGCCGTTTGGCAACGATTGGAACGCTTGCTAGCACGACTTCCGCATAAATCAAAGGATACGTAGGCCCCACTTCCGTTGATGGCAAATATCCCAAACGACCCCACTCGACCCCGATGTAGTTGTTTGTTTCAGCAGTTGGGGAGTCCAGATACGCTGAAGATGGCAATTAAAAATTGAAATAATTAAAATTAATTTTTGAATTGAACCCTTTGTAAATTACGATAAAAATCAGCGATCCTTTTATAAAACAAAGTCATAATAAACCCGAAGTTTAGCCCTCATTTTCTAAGGATTTAAAAGATTTTGAAGAAAATGTAATCAAATTCCGACTTTAATATTGCCTTACTTACCATTTTTAACTTTTACTGGAAACGGATCAGATGAATTTGCCCAGAATCCATGGACAAGGATTACAGTTTTAGCCCCAATCTTAAAGGATGCTTTATGGATAGAGCTCTCGTCCAAACCAGTTATTTCTTCCTTGATATCTTGTGTACTATTTAAAAATATTTAATGGATCTAAATTTAAAACTAATACTATAATTAATTAGCCTTTTGGTAAGATACTCTTAGAATAATTCCAAACCTTGACGAAGGATAGAGGTAAAAATTGATGTCATTAGAATCCCGAGACAATCCAAAACCTGAGACTGGTGGAATTAGATTTATATAAATACTATGTCCTGGCTCAATTAAATTACACAGAATTGTAATTAAAGTTATCGAAAATAAGTAACACTGTAGATTTGTCATATTTATGGTATTTTTGCTCATAAAATTCTGCAAGTAAGTAAATTGAAATGACTGTAAAGTCTTTTTGTTAGTGGAAATAAAATGTCATTGTAAGCTACTTTGATTAAATACGCATTGAATCAAGTCCTTCAGATTGACATGCGATTGAATTGAAATCAGTTGTCGAAATGTACGATGTATTTGGGCAACTGGGGTTGGAGGTTGGGTCACGGAAATAACACGGGCCATCAATTTTTAACACATTTGGCTATACATATTTTCTTACGCACAATTCACGCAATGACTTTGTTCGTTGAACCACAAAGTTTGTTTTATCAAGAAATACTGTATTTGAGTTAATATAATATCAATTGCTTTTAATTGACGATTTGAAATTGTAATGACAAAACTAAATACGAAATTAGGATATATTCACAGAAATTCTGTATGTATTTAGTTTCCTGGTAGAGCACGAGTAATGCCAATTACATATTCGACACAGATGTCACAAAATCAAGCACGATTTAAACTGTTTAAATCCCTACAATTAGACCGCATTAAGGTAAAAGGTAAACAAATTGTGGTATGCTACCTGCTAAGTCTTTGGTTGGTCCTGAAAAACGGTACTTTCCGATTGTAGAGTTTATAAATAGTTTCAAATGTGGCTTGAGCATTTTGAAGTTCATTTGGTGTTCCAGTTTTCTAGATCATTTACTTTACTTATAGACTTTTATACGGAGCCGTAAAAGGGACACGACAACTTTCAATTATCAATTTTGATAGTTAAAAGTTCAACTTTCATAGTTGACGTTCAACTATGATAATTAACTCTCAACTATCATAATTAACTCTCAACTATCATAATTAACTGTCAACTATGATAGTTGACGTTCAATTATGATAGTTGACATTCAATTATGATAATTAACGCTTAACTTTGATAGTTGACCTTCAATTATGATAATTAACGCTCAACTTTGATAGTTGACGTTCAATTATGATAATTAACTCTCAACTATGATAATTAACGCTCAACTATGATAATTAACTCTCAACTATGATAATTAACTCTCAACTATGATAATTAACGCTCAACTATGATAATTAACTCTCAACTATGATAAATAACTCTCAACTATGATAAATAACTCTCAACTATGATAAATAACTCTCAACTATCATAATTAACTCTCAACTATCATAATTAACTCTCAACTATGATAAATAACTCTCAACTATCATAATTAACTCTCAACTATGATAAATAACTCTCAACTATGATAATTAACTCTCAACTATCATAATTAACTCTCAACTATGATAAATAACTCTCAACTATGATAATTAACTCTCAACTATGATAAATAACTCTCAACTATGATAAATAACTCTCAACTATGATAAATAACTCTCAACTATGATAATTAACTCTCAACTATGATAAATAACTCTCAACTATGATAAATAACTCTCAACTATGATAATTAACTCTCAACTATGATAAAAAGCAAAAACGCCATCTTTGATGATGTTCAAGAAGTAAAAATAAATTATTGTCATACTAAACTTTGGCTCAAAAATTTGAATTGGATTACAAATGCAAATGACGCTAACAAAATGGTTCGAACAAAACACATAAATAAGAAGGTGATTAATTTTATTATTATATTTACTTTTGCAATTGATCTGGATTTGGTCTATTAAATTTTGTACATTAAATAGCTTATTTTCAAATACTGTTCAATTTGTAAATGATATAGCTTTTCGAACACAAGGGAGAGAAAATTGCAATGGGTCCAATGCAGATAGTTTTGGAGAAGAAATCGAAGGAACCAAGAATGCTTAAACCAAAACCGCCTGCTGCTCAGTGTAAAAAGCCCCACCGGTATCGCCCTGGAACGGTTGCACTTCGTGAGATCCGGAAATATCAAAAAACAACAAATCTTCTGATTCGTAAGGCCCCGTTTAACCGGATAGTAAGAGTAAGTCATTCATTAATTGGCAAATGTTTATCTTAATATTGAGATTTTAATAATTTGTATTTATATTTATTTGATAATTTTCAGGAAATAACTGATGAAATTGGACGATTTCGATACACCCAGAATTCCCTTCTAGCTCTTCAAGAGGCTGCTGAATTTTATTTGACGAACATGTTTGAAGATTCAAATCTCTGCGCAATCCACGCAAAGAGGGTTACCATCATGCCCCAAGACATTCGATTGGCGCTTAGGATTCGTGGGGACAAAAGTTCTTTCAATTAAAACTTATAAACAAACGGTTCTTTGTATGATTATGTATGTGGCTTATATTTGATTAATTGTTTTACTATTTACATTTTTAGAATTAGAAAGAGGTGTATTGCATTATTTGTGTGTGGCATATTACACTCCATGGTGCATGGTACATTACAATATTCGGTACGGGGTACATTACATTATTTAGAGCGGGGTACATTACATTATTTGGTGCGGGGTACATTACAATATTTAGTGCGGGGTACATAACATTTCTTAGTGCGGGGTATATTTAAGTACTTGGTATTTTAATAAACACATAAATTTGGGTAACGTTGTTTAAATCAATTTTAAGCCATTCGACTCTGCACATGCACACCAAGGTTTCAAGCCTTTTCGCCATCTAGTAATAATAAAGCGCTTTAAAAAAGCATTTAAGCGGGTTTAATCAATCTTAACCTAATTCTTTGTGTCTACATACCTACACTCACAATTCGTAGCTAGTATTGCATATTTGGTTATAACGCTAACAAAAATGGATAAGCGATTTCTTATTAGACTTGAACAGGAACGATCCAGGAGGGGAACTGCGTTTTTGGCTAATGTAAGTTGTCAGTTTTGTAAGATGTATTGATTGATAGTTAAATATATGCAGTGATTTTGAACTTCGTACTTTTAGCTAGCCAAGTTGGGTGAAGCGGATAAGAATTATGTGGAACCATTTCGAGATGATGTTATTGTCAGCGCCGTGTCACCTCGAAAAAACAATATCGCGACCGTAAGTTCAACGAATACTTCTGACTTACCAGATTTCGACAGCGTCAATTTTCAAGGAAATACACTCAAAAATTTGAAAAACGTCATGGGGAATAAAAAGCGAGACAAGAATGTTAAGCTCGTGTGTGACTGTGGTTAGTGAGTTTGTTTTGAAATGTTGATAAGATGTAGTGGATTCAAACAATATTTACGTATTGTATCGTACTTATTATACTTTTGTATTTCAGGAGTGAAACTTTCATCCAAATCAGCTTTCTGTCGACACAAAAGGGAAGTCCACAGCAAAAAACCAGAATGTCCACATTGCCATATCTCTGTCTCAGTTCGTCCAGAGCATCGGGCACGCCATTTGGCGTGTTGCTCGATGAAAAAGTGACTAAAAAAGTGTACTATTTTACATCTATTGTTTTGTATTCAATAAACTATTTGATGTAACTCATCACAAAGTACAAATTTTTTGCTCATTATTAAAATGCTAGACGTCTTGATCTAGCGTCAAATTGAAACATTTAAAAGTCTCCAAGCAGCTAAAGTAGAGTACTGTGCAAATAGTTAAAAGTAGTTTTAAATCAGTCTCTAAGCAATTATTGTAGTTTCAAAGTAGTCTCCAAATAGTTGAAAGTAGTCTCAAAAGCAGTCTTAAAGTAGTCTTAAAGTAGTCTCAAAAGTAGTCTTCAATTAATCGAAAAGTAGTCACAAAAGTCGTCACAAAAGATGTCTTTTAAGAAAAAAAAGTAGTCACAAAAGTAGTCACAAAAGTCGTCTTTTAAAAAAAAAGTAGTCACAAAAGTAGTCACAAAAGTCAGTCTTTTAAAAAAAAAAGTCGTCACAAAAGTCGTCACAAAAGATGTCTTAAGAAAAAAAGTAGTCACAAAAGTAGTCACAAAAGTCGTCACAAAAGATATTTAAGAAAAAAAGTAGTCACAAAAGTAGTCACAAAAGTCGTCTTTTAAGAAAAAAAGTAATCACAAAAGTAGTCACAAAAGTCGTCATTTTAGAAAAAAGTAGTCACAAAAGTCGTCATTTTAGAAAAAAGTAGTCACAAAAGTAGTCAAATACTACCCAAAAACTACTTTTTGCATTAAAGACTACTAAAAAGACTACTAAAAAGACTACTTTAGTCTTTTTAGTACGGAATGGCTTTGGTTTAAAGACTACTCAAAAGACTACTTTTTGTATTAAAGCTTAAAGATGAAGAGTTGCACAACCTTCTGTTCAATGACTAACGATGAAGTGACTCTTTTACTCCAGGGAGACACAGCGGCTTTTTTTGTGTGCGTAGGGAAGTTGTTCGCCATCTGGTGGCAGCAAAGTGTACTGAACATTAAAAAAATCTTAATTCGCAACTGGAACATTTATGGTACCGCTGTTTGATGGCGTTACTATCATTCGTCGGTTTCCATTCATTAATTCATTGAATTCGATTCACCGTTTTATTATTATTTGGGCCCTTTTATATATTTTTTATAGCAATGGACGACATTATTCGAGAATACTTTGAAAAAGGACACAGATACCTTGTAATATCGTTGCTTTTACTTAAATTTCACGGAATTCGTGCTAGCCAACGCAGTGTAAAACGGTGTTTAAAAAGACTGAATCTAAAACGAAATGGAATGGGGGTATCAAGCCATAGCCCTGTTCTTGTCGAGGCTATACAACAAATTCAAATAAATACAGGTTCGAAAAACGTAACACTAGCCCCAATGACATCGCGTAAGACATATTTTCATTTATTTATTATATCATCAGAAGGCCGAGCGGGTTATAGACGAACATGGCGACTGCTGAATCATCGTTTCAACATCCGCGCAACCCAGGCAAATACCAGTTTTATTTTATATTATATTCTATAAAATCAAAACTAAATGTAACGTAATATATAGGAGTCTGTTCGAATTCAACTCATGCGTATGAATCCAGAAGCAGTTCAGCAACGCATCTCAGTGTCGTTGGTCCGAAGGCGTTATATTGCTAGTGGACCAAATCATATTTGGCACTCCGATGGATATGATAAACTGAAGCCATACGGATTTGCCATTCACGGTTGTATAGATGGATTTTCTAGAAAAATACTTTGGCTGTCCTGTTCCGTTTCGAATAATGATCCAAGAGTAGTCTTGCACCACTATTTGGAAACTGTCCGAATAAATAAAGGGTGTCCAGTTTTGCTGAGAACCGATTGTGGTACGGAAACAGTTCTTCTTGCAGCAGCACAATGCACATTCAGAGAAAATAGAAGGTAAACCAAATATTTTATATTAGTAATTGAATTTCTATCAATTCCAATTATTCATTCGAATGTATCGACATAGTGCTCATCTGTATGGACCATCCTATCGCAATCAGCGTATTGAGGCTTGGTGGTCTGTGTTACGAAAGTCCTGGTCCCAAATATGGATTGACACCTTCGACGATTTAATGTCATTTGGGTCGTATAGACCTGACGATCCTGTGCATCGATCGATCGCGGAGTTTTGCTTCATGCCAATAATAAGAATGGAACTGGATGAGTTTGTTGAAGATTGGAACTCTCATCGAATTCGAAAAACACGAACAAGCGGTTGTCCGGGTGGAATTCCAAACGAATTGTTTTTAGTTCCAGAAATGAACGGGTTTACGGATCGCATACAGGACGTTGATTTTACAATCCTACCAATACTAATGACAAAAGCTAAACCTCCAGCCGCATCCAGCAACACTGAAATAGAACAATTATGTGATTCGTTGGTTCGTTTGAATGACTGGCAATCCCCCACCTGTCGGAGGGAAGCCGTTGCTATGTATCTCAAGTTTATAAACAAAATTGAAGCTTGAATATGTTCCGTTCCAGTTAATGCTATATACCCTGTTATAGTTAATACAATATACCCCGTTAGTTAGTACAATATACCCCGTTATAGCTAATGTAATGTACCCCGTTTTAGTTTAAACAATATACCCCGTTTTAGTTAATAAAATATACCCCGAGATAACAATGCACAAGTGCCGTCTTAAAAACGAATAATACGAATAATCTTTCTAAACTAAACTTTGCACCTTCTTAGAAAGACTAATAGCAACAAATAAATGTCAACAGTATATATTGCAACTTACAATAGTACATTTATTTGTTTTGAACATTTTTCTTTATGCATGACCAAAAAAATCTTTACCGAAGTTCACTGCAGTATTCATATACTTTTCAAATTCGTCAACATCTTTAAAACCTCGTGGCAATTCAATTGACAAATTACACGTAGAAATCCTAGGATATCTCGTTACGCCCGGCACCATATTAAACCACGTTACTGCAATTTTTTTTGCAAATCCAAAAACGGGTACTCGTCTACAACCGGTTAGAAATGCTAAGAAGTCTGATAAGTGAATTGCGTCTTCCTCAGCACTTTGAGCTATACAGAAAATCAAGTGTATGATAATTACAACCGGGTAAAGCACATTTGCAAATGAATCCTTGAAATTTGCGAACTTAATATACCTTCAAGCTTTAACAAATACATTGTAAGGGAAAATGCGGTGTCGCTTTCCAGTATTCTGTTGTTTGTGCCTTGGGCACTATACTCAAAGAGAAGCAACTCTTCAAATAAACATTGGTCCAATGTCGACGGAACGTTTCCTAGGAATTCCAATTGAGATTCTGCAAACGGTTCGATCAGATTCCACAAATTTCCAATGTCGTTCAAACCTGACTTGAAATCCATGAAGGCTTTGGCATTCCTTTTTGAAGTACTGGATTAGTTTTTGAGTGGATATGTTTTTTAAAACCTCTACATTCAAAGAGGTAGGTTCTAAATGATTGCTTACCTATAATAGAAATACTGAAGTAAAACTGATTCTAAATGTTCGCTTTTGTTTTCAAATTTCCAACTACTGACAGTTGGAAAACCACTTTCTTCAAGAACTGTCTGTGCGTCCGACAAAGCTTCGTTCCATGTTTCCAAACTGGCTGTAAAGAGCTGCAAGTATATTTTCAAATTTTGGCTGTTAGTAGTTGCAGTTATAAAGTAACATCATTTGATTTACTTTACATTTTTAACAATAGATTTAAATGTCGGTTCAACAATGCAATCGATTTTTCCAATCAGTTGGGGCCGTTCGTCTCGAAGAAATGCAAGCATTTCAGTGGGAAGCATGTGAAATCCTGGGCCTCCGTGCAATATGCTCCATGCAATAAGCTGACCAGCTTTTTGATATTTTCCACTTTCCAAAAGCATGACATTATTTGAAAAGTACATAAAATCTTCCCTCCCTTCAAATAAACCTCCCTTAGCGAGTTCTTGCATCAAAAGTCTAAAACCACAAATACATAATAACTAAATTGAGATTTCTGGTAGGAGTAGTTAAATTCAATATTTTTGACTCCTACGTAAAGAACTCCCTTCGTGGTCCACCGTCATCAACTGCAGACTCTCCAAAAAACACCATTTTGGGTGTTTTCAAAAAGGAGAAGTTTTGAAGCTTTAGATTTGCTTCTAACGATTTCATCAAATTATTTCGGTTCACAATAATTCGAATCTCTCCGTCACATATGTTTTCGTTCCTCCACTGTACCAAAGCTGCCTTACGTGGGTCACTATCAATGACGAAAGAATCATTTTCAGACAATTCAGTCGTAACCAAGTTGGAAATTTCTTGATTAAAATCATCTTCTAAATCGCTGAGTATGATTGAATCCGAATCATTTTCAGAACCAGCTCTTCTTAAAGGTATGTCGTTAGCTAAACCTGGATGTGGTATTGTCTGTTCAGGATCACTGCTTTCCAGATTATCTGCAAGTTATATTATTTGTATATGTGACAATAAAATAAATAAATTTGATTCTATTTTGTTACCTTCCAATATAAAAATTCTTATTTTATGGTAAGCTTTGTTCAAAACGTCATGAAGATCTTTAAGACTGGATTGTTCAGTGATTCCTTCGAAACTGGTTATTGGCAGCATATCATTTACCAACACGACTGAAAGGTCATAGGTGACTGATACTTCTTCAGTGCTAAATAGCGCTGCCGCTTTGTCCAGCAGTGCTCTGATGCTGTCAGTTGTTAGAACGGCCAAACTCTTTAGTGAGTTTCTTCGTTTTGTTACTCTACTTCCAACCTTATGAGCCATTCCAATTGATAGCTACGTGAAATATATAAGTAAGGAGGTTAGTTTTTAAGAACACTGATAACTGTTCGCCATTCACCATTCAATAAGTTATTAATAATTTAATAATGTGTCCTGAGCAGCTTAATCGTTCAATAACAATTCAATACACCAATGGTTGCTAGTCATTCACTTATGAAAGGGTATCGCTTCTACAAATATAAATAAATAAATAAATAAAATAAATAAATTCACAGTCCTAATAATAATATCATTTACATCACTTGATTGAAATATCAGATATATACCCCGCAATAATGACATATACCCCGTCGTAATTTACAAATATACCCCACTATAATGACATGTACCCCGTCGTAAGTTACAAATATACCCCACCATAAGACTATCATAGGTACCCCACCATAAGACTATCATAGGTACCCCACTATATTATGAACACGTACTTCGTAAATTATCCATGTACTCTACATACCATAATTGGCACTAAAGGATCAAACAAAGTCTGTCGGCGGCGTTTTCTTGAACTTTGACTCGTCCTCTCGATACGCATTACGCTGCGATGTTGAGTAAATCGCTGTAGGATAGATGACTCCGACTCAAGAGAGTGATTTGTGGATGACCCTCCTTGTCTAGTTATCGGACTGCCGCAGTGATGGCAGTAATTTAAGCACATGGATATGTCCGCTGAACATCTTAAATTAGAACAAGCCATCGAGAAAGTGTCCGCAAGAGACTACTAAAACCCAACCACTAAAGGATTTGAAACACGTGTTGCACCTTTAGAAACAAAAACATGGCGGCTATTCAATGTTGAACTAGACCCGCGGAAATTAAAATGCAACGCCATCTATGTTAAAAACAGAACTTTATTGAAAGCTATCATAGATGAAAGCTAAGAATCATAGTTGAGAGTTAATTATGATAGTTGAGAGTTAATTATCATAGTTGAGAGTTAATTATGATAGTTGAGAGTTAATTATCATAGTTGAGAGTTAATTATGATAGTTGAGAGTTAATTATCATATTTGAGAGTTATTTATCATATTTGAGAGTTATTTATCATAGTTGAGAGTTAATTATGATAGTTGAGAGTTAATTATGATAGTTGAGAGTTATTTATCATATTTGAGAGTTAATTATCATAGTTGAGAGTTAATTATCATAGTTGAGAGTTAATTATGATAGTTGAGAGTTAATTATCATATTTGAGAGTTATTTATCATAGTTGAGAGTTAATTATGATAGTTGAGGGTTAATTATGATAGTTGAGAGTTATTTATCATATTTGAGAGTTAATTATCATAGTTGAGAGTTAATTATCATAGTTGAGAGTTAATTATCATAGTTGAGAGTTAATTATCATAGTTGAGAGTTAATTATCATAGTTGAGAGTTAATTATCATAGTTGAGAGTTATTTATCATAATTGAACGTCAACTATCATAATTGAACGTCAACTATCATAATTGAACGTCAATTATCATAGTTGAGAGTTAATTATCATAGTTGAGAGTTAATTATCATAGTTGAGAGTTAATTATCATAGTTGAGCTGTAACTATCATACTTGATACTTAACTATGATAGTTGAACGTCAACTATGAAAGTTGAACGTCAACTATGAAAGTTGAACTTTCAACTATCATAATTGATAATTGAAAGTTGTCGTGTCCCTTTTACGGCTCCGTACTTTTAGCTAGTTCAAAGCATAATTAGGCATAATATCTGCTGGGATATCGAAGGATTGATATTATATAATAATTGAGTCAAATATGATCAAGAATTGCAACGAACAGATTAAGTCAAGACTATTTTTAGGGTTTATTAGGTTTATAGTCGGATTACAGATTGAAATAGAATGTTTGAATTATCATAATATTAGAGTACTCATACAGTAAAGTTTGGGCTGTATCAAGAATGCAATGTCATTTGTCACCTTTAAACATCGCATTTTATCTATTATATTCAAGGTAGTTTCTAGAAAATATTGTCGGCTTTTGTTATAGATTAGAAATTTCAATTTGTAGTACAATTTCCAGAAAATCATTGATTGAGAATAGTAGGTAAAATAGGCTATGGATTTTGGTCTTTGAATTGTGAATGTAGGAATTGCTGAAACTTTAATTAACAATATTAAACTACATGATTCAGACTTAAAACTAAAACTGCAGATTTTCCGGTCGGAAAATGAGGACCGAGTCTTCCTAAGTCAATCTATTAGAGTTGCAAAATAAGTTTATTATATTCATTTACAATAGAGAGTCAATAAAAAAATTCTCCTACAGTTGAACCATAGTATTTCATAAATAGTGTTAAGCCTTTATTAATGAAACATTTAAAATTAAACGCTTAAGTAATGAGCACTCAAAATGCACCAGAGAACATTAAAAATACAAACATGTAATATTCTATTGTCTTCAAACATTTAAGACATTTCGTTCAAAATTAATTTGTCTTCCGATTCCCAATCCAATCTTCTTAAGCTGTGAATGCAATTACATCAGTTATCGCTCTTGAGTCTTAGGTTCTTCAATATCAATTCCAGCACCGGGAATTACAGGTAGAAAAAGAATTATCATTCTAACTATATTCTATTCTTGTATAAACACTCGTGTAACTTATATTTTTAAGAAAATTCCCCTTAAACTTAGTATAAAACTTGAAACAAAAATTTTCCGATAACCAACTTGTCAACCACTTTATCAAGTTGGTAGAAACAGAATTATCATTCTGACTATATGGAAAAGCTCGAAATAACCAATCTGTCAATTTCATTATTCTTGTATATACACTCGTGTAACTTATATTTTTAAGAAAATTCCCCTTAAACTTAGTATAAAACTTGAAACAAAAATTTTCCGATAACCAACTTGTCAACCACTTTATCAAGTTGGTAGAAACAGAATTATCATTCTGACTATATGGAAAAGCTCGAAATAACCAATCTGTCAATTTCATTATTCTTGTATATACACTCGTGTAACTTATATTTTTAAGAAAATTCCCCTTAAACTTAGTATAAAACTTGAAACAAAAATTTTCCGATAACCAACTTGTCAACCACTTTATCAAGTTGGTAGAAACAGAATTATCATTCTGACTATATGGAAAAAATCGAAATAACCAATCTGTCAATTTTATTATTCTTGTATAAACACTCGTGTAACTTATATTTTTAAGAAAATTCCCCTTAAACTTAGTATAAAACTTGAAACAAAAATTTTCCGATAACCAACTTGTCAACCACTTTATCAAGTTGGTAGAAACAGAATTATCATTCTGACTATATGGAAAAGCTCGAAATAACCAATCTGTCAATTTCATTATTCTTGTATATACACTCGTGTAACTTATATTTTTAAGAAAATTCCCCTTAAACTTAGTATAAAACTTGAAACAAAAATTTTCCGATAACCAACTTGTCAACCACTTTATCAAGTTGGTAGAAACAGAATTATCATTCTGACTATATGGAAAAGCTCGAAATAACCAATCTGTCAATTTCATTATTCTTGTATATACACTCGTGTAACTTATATTTTTAAGAAAATTCCCCTTAAGCTTAGTATAAAACTTGGAACAAAAATTTTCCGATAACCAACTTGACAAATACTTTATCAAGTTGGTAGAAACAGAATTATCATTCTGACTATATGGAAAAGCTCGAAATAACCAATCTGTCAATTTCATTATTCTTGTATATACACTCGTGTAACTTATATTTTTAAGAAAATTCCCCTTAAACTTAGTATAAAACTTGAAACAAAAATTTTCCGATAACCAACTTGTCAACCACTTTATCAAGTTGGTAGAAACAGAATTATCATTCTGACTATATGGAAAAGCTCGAAATAACCAATCTGTCAATTTCATTATTCTTGTATATACACTCGTGTAACTTATATTTTTAAGAAAATTCCCCTTAAACTTAGTATAAAACTTGGAACAAAAATTTTCCGATAACCAACTTGACAAATACTTTATCAAGTTGGTAGAAACAGAATTATCATTCTGACTATATGGAAAAGCTCGAAATAACCAATCTGTCAATTTCATTATTCTTGTATATACACTCGTGTAACTTATATTTTTAAGAAAATTCCCCTTAAACTTAGTATAAAACTTGAAACAAAAATTTTCCGATAACCAACTTGTCAACCACTTTATCAAGTTGGTAGAAACAGAATTATCATTCTGACTATATGGAAAAGCTCGAAATAACCAATCTGTCAATTTCATTATTCTTGTATATACACTCGTGTAACTTATATTTTTAAGAAAATTCCCCTTAAACTTAGTATAAAACTTGAAACAAAAATTTTCCGATAACCAACTTGTCAACCACTTTATCAAGTTGGTAGAAACAGAATTATCATTCTGACTATATGGAAAAGCTCGAAGTAACCAATCTGTCAATTTCATTATTCTTGTATATACACTCGTGTAACTTATATTTTTAAGAAAATTCCCCTTAAACTTAGTATAAAACTTGGAACAAAAATTTTCCGATAACCAACTTGACAAATACTTTATCAAGTTGGTAGAAACAGAATTATCATTCTGACTATATGGAAAAGCTCGAAATAACCAATCTGTCAATTTCATTATTCTTGTATATACACTCGTGTAACTTATATTTTTAAGAAAATTCCCCTTAAACTTAGTATAAAACTTGAAACAAAAATTTTCCGATAACCAACTTGTCAACCACTTTATCAAGTTGGTAGAAACAGAATTATCATTCTGACTATATGGAAAAGCTCGAAATAACCAATCTGTCAATTTCATTATTCTTGTATATACACTCGTGTAACTTATATTTTTAAGAAAATTCCCCTTAAGCTTAGTATAAAACTTGGAACAAAAATTTTCCGATAACCAACTTGACAAATACTTTATCAAGTTGGTAGAAACAGAATTATCATTCTGACTATATGGAAAAGCTCGAAATAACCAATCTGTCAATTTCATTATTCTTGTACAAACACTCGTGTAACTTATATTTTTAAGAAAATTCCCCTTAAACTTAGTTTAAAACTTGAAACAAACATTTTCCGATAACCAACTTGTCAACCACTTTATCAAGTTGGTAGAAACAGAATTATCATTCTGACTATATGGAAAAGCTCGAAATAACCAATCTGTCAATTTCATTATTAGCTCGCCTATTGAAAATAGGGTTTAGAGCTAATGATGTCAACCAGTTTGTCTGTCCGTCTGTCCGTCCGTCCGTCCGTCTGTCCGTCCGGCCTTTTTGTCAATGTAAATCAAGACAAATTGCAAAGTGCCAGAAGCAGATGGAAGCAGACTTTTGAGGTTTGATATGAATTGTGTAACATGAAAATGGTTTTCGAGGAATTCGTATTGGTTTATATACCAAATCTACATATATGACCTGGATGCCCCTTGTGTAAATTTAAAACAATATAAGACATTTTGAGGTTTGATATGAATTGTGAAACATGAAAATGGTTTTCGAGGAAATCGTATTGGTTTATATACCAAATCTATATATATGACCTGGATGCCCCTTGTGTAAATTTAAAACAATATAAGACATTTTGAGGTTTGATATGAATTGTGAAACATGAAAATGGTTTTCGAGGAAATCGTATTGGTTCATATACCAAATCTATATATATGACCTGGATGCCCCTTGTGTAAATTTAAAACAATATAAGACATTTTGAGGTTTGATATAAATTGTGAAACATGAAAATGGTTTCGAGGAAATTGTATTGTTTAATATACCAAATGTTTTTTAAAGAATTAATTTGTCTTTAAATAGATAAACATATTTGGAAACAAATCAATACGATTTGAAACAATAATCTTTTAAAGGAAATTACATATTTTCTATACAGAACAACAATTTAGGGTTCGTAAAAGCCTTAATTGGGGCATTTCATAATATTGTTTCATGATCTGTTCAAATTGATCCAAAAATCGAATCTATCATTTAAAAACAGTAATTTGGATTTAAACAAATTGATAAAATTGATGTCAACTGCAATTGTGAAACAATAAAATAATTTTTAACGAAATTGTACAGGTTTAAATAGCACCATGGATTCACAGATTGGGAAACAGTAATATAGAATATAAGTCAATGTTTTTTGGAACAATTCTCAAATATTCAGTTTCTTCACGTATTTGTTTTGGAAACTATCTTTATCGACTTATAGCATATTCTTTTGGATGTAAATCAATTCATGATAGAACAATTACTAAACCTACGGGATTAACACGCAGTCGTCTAGGTGAACGTAAATTATGATATTTTGATTTTATACAATCGAGCAATACGATAAGTAATATTGAATGATAATCTGTATGAATTGTGCGAGCTGTCGTTAACGTTTACAACGTTTTATTCTTGTATAAACACTCGTGTAACTTATATAAGAAAATTCCCCTTAAACTTAGTATAAAACTTGAAACAAAAATTTTCCGATAACCAACTTGTCAACCACTTTATCAAGTTGGTAGAAACAGAATTATCATTCTGACTATATGGAAAAGCTCGAAATAACCAATCTGTCAATTTCATTATTCTTGTATATACACTCGTGTAACTTATATTTTTAAGAAAATTCCCCTTAAACTTAGTATAAAACTTGAAACAAAAATTTTCCGATAACCAACTTGTCAACCACTTTATCAAGTTGGTAGAAACAGAATTATCATTCTGACTATATGGAAAAGCTCGAAATAACCAATCTGTCAATTTCATTATTCTTGTATATACACTCGTGTAACTTATATTTTTCAGAAAATTCCCCATAAACTTAGTATAACACTTGAAACAAAAATTTTCCGATAACCAACTTGTCAACCACTTTATCAAGTTGGTAGAAACAGAATTATCATTCTGACTATATGGAAAAGCTCGAAATAACCAATCTGTCAATTTCATTATTAGCTCGCCTATTGAAAATAGGGTTTAGAGCTAATGATGTCAACCAGTGCGTCTGTCCGTCTGTCCGTCCGTCCGTCCGGCCTTTTTGTCAATGTAAATCAAGACAAATTGCAAAGTACCAGAAGCAGATGGAAGCAGACTTTTGAGGTTTGATATGAATTGTGTAACATGAAAATGGTTTTCGAGGAATTCGTATTGGTTTATATACCAAATCTACATATATGACCTGGATGCCCCTTGTGTAAATTTAAAACAATATAAGACATTTTGAGGTTTGATATGAATTGTGAAACATGAAAATGGTTTTCGAGGAAATCGTATTGGTTTATATACCAAATCTATATATATGACCTGGATGCCCCTTGTGTAAATTTAAAACAATATAAGACATTTTGAGGTTTGATATGAATTGTGAAACATGAAAATGGTTTTCGAGGAAATCGTATTGGTTTATATACCAAATCTATATATATGACCTGGATGCCCCTTGTGTAAATTTAAAACAATATAAGACATTTTGAGGTTTGATATAAATTGTGAAACATGAAAATGGTTTCGAGGAAATTGTATTGTTTAATATACCAAATGTTTTTTAAAGAATTAATTTGTCTTTAAATAGATAAACATATTTGGAAACAAATCAATACGATTTGAAACAATAATCTTTTAAAGGAAATTACATATTTTCTATACAGAACAACAATTTAGGGTTCGTAAAAGCCTTAATTGGGGCATTTCATAATATTGTTTCATGATCTGTTCAAATTGATCCAAAAATCGAATCTATCATTTAAAAACAGTAATTTGGATTTAAACAAATTGATAAAATTGATGTCAACTGCAATTGTGAAACAATAAAATAATTTTTAACGAAATTGTACAGGTTTAAATAGCACCATGGATTCACAGATTGGGAAACAGTAATATAGAATATAAGTCAATGTTTTTTGGAACAATTCTCAAATATTCAGTTTCTTCACGTATTTGTTTTGGAAACTATCTTTATCGACTTATAGCATATTCTTTTGGATGTAAATCAATTCATGATAGAACAATTACTAAACCTACGGGATTAACACGCAGTCGTCTAGGTGAACGTAAATTATGATATTTTGATTTTATACAATCGAGCAATACGATAAGTAATATTGAATGATAATCTGTATGAATTGTGCGAGCTGTCGTTAACGTTTACAACGTTTTATTCTTGTATAAACACTCGTGTAACTTATATAAGAAAATTCCCCTTAAACTTAGTATAAAACTTGAAACAAAAATTTTCCGATAACCAACTTGTCAACCACTTTATCAAGTTGGTAGAAACAGAATTATCATTCTGACTATATGGAAAAGCTCGAAATAACCAATCTGTCAATTTTATTATTCTTGTATAAACACTCGTGTAACTTATATTTTTAAGAAAATTCCCCTTAAACTTAGTATAAAACTTGAAACAAAAATTTTCCGATAACCAACTTGTCAACCACTTTATCAAGTTGGTAGAAACAGAATTATCATTCTGACTATATGGAAAAGCTCGAAATAACCAATCTGTCAATTTCATTATTCTTGTATATACACTCGTGTAACTTATATTTTTAAGAAAATTCCCCTTAAACTTAGTATAAAACTTGAAACAAAAATTTTCCGATAACCAACTTGTCAACCACTTTATCAAGTTGGTAGAAACAGAATTATCATTCTGACTATATGGAAAAGCTCGAAATAACCAATCTGTCAATTTCATTATTCTTGTATATACACTCGTGTAACTTATATTTTTAAGAAAATTCCCCTTAAACTTAGTATAAAACTTGAAACAAAAATTTTCCGATAACCAACTTGTCAACCACTTTATCAAGTTGGTAGAAACAGAATTATCATTCTGACTATATGGAAAAGCTCGAAATAACCAATCTGTCAATTTCATTATTCTTGTATATACACTCGTGTAACTTATATTTTTCAGAAAATTCCCCATAAACTTAGTATAACACTTGAAACAAAAATTTTCCGATAACCAACTTGTCAACCACTTTATCAAGTTGGTAGAAACAGAATTATCATTCTGACTATATGGAAAAGCTCGAAATAACCAATCTGTCAATTTCATTATTAGCTCGCCTATTGAAAATAGGGTTTAGAGCTAATGATGTCAACCAGTGCGTCTGTCCGTCTGTCCGTCCGTCCGTCCGGCCTTTTTGTCAATGTAAATCAAGACAAATTGCAAAGTACCAGAAGCAGATGGAAGCAGACTTTTGAGGTTTGATATGAATTGTGTAACATGAAAATGGTTTTCGAGGAATTCGTATTGGTTTATATACCAAATCTACATATATGACCTGGATGCCCCTTGTGTAAATTTAAAACAATATAAGACATTTTGAGGTTTGATATGAATTGTGAAACATGAAAATGGTTTTCGAGGAAATCGTATTGGTTTATATACCAAATCTATATATATGACCTGGATGCCCCTTGTGTAAATTTAAAACAATATAAGACATTTTGAGGTTTGATATGAATTGTGAAACATGAAAATGGTTTTCGAGGAAATCGTATTGGTTTATATACCAAATCTATATATATGACCTGGATGCCCCTTGTGTAAATTTAAAACAATATAAGACATTTTGAGGTTTGATATAAATTGTGAAACATGAAAATGGTTTCGAGGAAATTGTATTGTTTAATATACCAAATGTTTTTTAAAGAATTAATTTGTCTTTAAATAGATAAACATATTTGGAAACAAATCAATACGATTTGAAACAATAATCTTTTAAAGGAAATTACATATTTTCTATACAGAACAACAATTTAGGGTTCGTAAAAGCCTTAATTGGGGCATTTCATAATATTGTTTCATGATCTGTTCAAATTGATCCAAAAATCGAATCTATCATTTAAAAACAGTAATTTGGATTTAAACAAATTGATAAAATTGATGTCAACTGCAATTGTGAAACAATAAAATAATTTTTAACGAAATTGTACAGGTTTAAATAGCACCATGGATTCACAGATTGGGAAACAGTAATATAGAATATAAGTCAATGTTTTTTGGAACAATTCTCAAATATTCAGTTTCTTCACGTATTTGTTTTGGAAACTATCTTTATCGACTTATAGCATATTCTTTTGGATGTAAATCAATTCATGATAGAACAATTACTAAACCTACGGGATTAACACGCAGTCGTCTAGGTGAACGTAAATTATGATATTTTGATTTTATACAATCGAGCAATACGATAAGTAATATTGAATGATAATCTGTATGAATTGTGCGAGCTGTCGTTAACGTTTACAACGTTTTATTCTTGTATAAACACTCGTGTAACTTATATAAGAAAATTCCCCTTAAACTTAGTATAAAACTTGAAACAAAAATTTTCCGATAACCAACTTGTCAACCACTTTATCAAGTTGGTAGAAACAGAATTATCATTCTGACTATATGGAAAAGCTCGAAATAACCAATCTGTCAATTTTATTATTCTTGTATAAACACTCGTGTAACTTATATTTTTAAGAAAATTCCCCTTAAACTTAGTATAAAACTTGAAACAAAAATTTTCCGATAACCAACTTGTCAACCACTTTATCAAGTTGGTAGAAACAGAATTATCATTCTGACTATATGGAAAAGCTCGAAATAACCAATCTGTCAATTTCATTATTCTTGTATATACACTCGTGTAACTTATATTTTTCAGAAAATTCCCCATAAACTTAGTATAACACTTGAAACAAAAATTTTCCGATAACCAACTTGTCAACCACTTTATCAAGTTGGTAGAAACAGAATTATCATTCTGACTATATGGAAAAGCTCGAAATAACCAATCTGTCAATTTCATTATTAGCTCGCCTATTGAAAATAGGGTTTAGAGCTAATGATGTCAACCAGTGCGTCTGTCCGTCTGTCCGTCCGTCCGTCCGGCCTTTTTGTCAATGTAAATCAAGACAAATTGCAAAGTACCAGAAGCAGATGGAAGCAGACTTTTGAGGTTTGATATGAATTGTGTAACATGAAAATGGTTTTCGAGGAATTCGTATTGGTTTATATACCAAATCTACATATATGACCTGGATGCCCCTTGTGTAAATTTAAAACAATATAAGACATTTTGAGGTTTGATATGAATTGTGAAACATGAAAATGGTTTTCGAGGAAATCGTATTGGTTTATATACCAAATCTATATATATGACCTGGATGCCCCTTGTGTAAATTTAAAACAATATAAGACATTTTGAGGTTTGATATGAATTGTGAAACATGAAAATGGTTTTCGAGGAAATCGTATTGGTTTATATACCAAATCTATATATATGACCTGGATGCCCCTTGTGTAAATTTAAAACAATATAAGACATTTTGAGGTTTGATATAAATTGTGAAACATGAAAATGGTTTCGAGGAAATTGTATTGTTTAATATACCAAATGTTTTTTAAAGAATTAATTTGTCTTTAAATAGATAAACATATTTGGAAACAAATCAATACGATTTGAAACAATAATCTTTTAAAGGAAATTACATATTTTCTATACAGAACAACAATTTAGGGTTCGTAAAAGCCTTAATTGGGGCATTTCATAATATTGTTTCATGATCTGTTCAAATTGATCCAAAAATCGAATCTATCATTTAAAAACAGTAATTTGGATTTAAACAAATTGATAAAATTGATGTCAACTGCAATTGTGAAACAATAAAATAATTTTTAACGAAATTGTACAGGTTTAAATAGCACCATGGATTCACAGATTGGGAAACAGTAATATAGAATATAAGTCAATGTTTTTTGGAACAATTCTCAAATATTCAGTTTCTTCACGTATTTGTTTTGGAAACTATCTTTATCGACTTATAGCATATTCTTTTGGATGTAAATCAATTCATGATAGAACAATTACTAAACCTACGGGATTAACACGCAGTCGTCTAGGTGAACGTAAATTATGATATTTTGATTTTATACAATCGAGCAATACGATAAGTAATATTGAATGATAATCTGTATGAATTGTGCGAGCTGTCGTTAACGTTTACAACGTTTTATTCTTGTATAAACACTCGTGTAACTTATATAAGAAAATTCCCCTTAAACTTAGTATAAAACTTGAAACAAAAATTTTCCGATAACCAACTTGTCAACCACTTTATCAAGTTGGTAGAAACAGAATTATCATTCTGACTATATGGAAAAGCTCGAAATAACCAATCTGTCAATTTTATTATTCTTGTATAAACACTCGTGTAACTTATATTTTTAAGAAAATTCCCCTTAAACTTAGTATAAAACTTGAAACAAAAATTTTCCGATAACCAACTTGTCAACCACTTTATCAAGTTGGTAGAAACAGAATTATCATTCTGACTATATGGAAAAGCTCGAAATAACCAATCTGTCAATTTCATTATTCTTGTATATACACTCGTGTAACTTATATTTTTAAGAAAATTCCCCTTAAACTTAGTATAAAACTTGAAACAAAAATTTTCCGATAACCAACTTGTCAACCACTTTATCAAGTTGGTAGAAACAGAATTATCATTCTGACTATATGGAAAAGCTCGAAATAACCAATCTGTCAATTTCATTATTCTTGTATATACACTCGTGTAACTTATATTTTTAAGAAAATTCCCCTTAAACTTAGTATAAAACTTGAAACAAAAATTTTCCGATAACCAACTTGTCAACCACTTTATCAAGTTGGTAGAAACAGAATTATCATTCTGACTATATGGAAAAGCTCGAAATAACCAATCTGTCAATTTCATTATTCTTGTATATACACTCGTGTAACTTATATTTTTCAGAAAATTCCCCATAAACTTAGTATAACACTTGAAACAAAAATTTTCCGATAACCAACTTGTCAACCACTTTATCAAGTTGGTAGAAACAGAATTATCATTCTGACTATATGGAAAAGCTCGAAATAACCAATCTGTCAATTTCATTATTAGCTCGCCTATTGAAAATAGGGTTTAGAGCTAATGATGTCAACCAGTGCGTCTGTCCGTCTGTCCGTCCGTCCGTCCGGCCTTTTTGTCAATGTAAATCAAGACAAATTGCAAAGTACCAGAAGCAGATGGAAGCAGACTTTTGAGGTTTGATATGAATTGTGTAACATGAAAATGGTTTTCGAGGAATTCGTATTGGTTTATATACCAAATCTACATATATGACCTGGATGCCCCTTGTGTAAATTTAAAACAATATAAGACATTTTGAGGTTTGATATGAATTGTGAAACATGAAAATGGTTTTCGAGGAAATCGTATTGGTTTATATACCAAATCTATATATATGACCTGGATGCCCCTTGTGTAAATTTAAAACAATATAAGACATTTTGAGGTTTGATATGAATTGTGAAACATGAAAATGGTTTTCGAGGAAATCGTATTGGTTTATATACCAAATCTATATATATGACCTGGATGCCCCTTGTGTAAATTTAAAACAATATAAGACATTTTGAGGTTTGATATAAATTGTGAAACATGAAAATGGTTTCGAGGAAATTGTATTGTTTAATATACCAAATGTTTTTTAAAGAATTAATTTGTCTTTAAATAGATAAACATATTTGGAAACAAATCAATACGATTTGAAACAATAATCTTTTAAAGGAAATTACATATTTTCTATACAGAACAACAATTTAGGGTTCGTAAAAGCCTTAATTGGGGCATTTCATAATATTGTTTCATGATCTGTTCAAATTGATCCAAAAATCGAATCTATCATTTAAAAACAGTAATTTGGATTTAAACAAATTGATAAAATTGATGTCAACTGCAATTGTGAAACAATAAAATAATTTTTAACGAAATTGTACAGGTTTAAATAGCACCATGGATTCACAGATTGGGAAACAGTAATATAGAATATAAGTCAATGTTTTTTGGAACAATTCTCAAATATTCAGTTTCTTCACGTATTTGTTTTGGAAACTATCTTTATCGACTTATAGCATATTCTTTTGGATGTAAATCAATTCATGATAGAACAATTACTAAACCTACGGGATTAACACGCAGTCGTCTAGGTGAACGTAAATTATGATATTTTGATTTTATACAATCGAGCAATACGATAAGTAATATTGAATGATAATCTGTATGAATTGTGCGAGCTGTCGTTAACGTTTACAACGTTTTATTCTTGTATAAACACTCGTGTAACTTATATAAGAAAATTCCCCTTAAACTTAGTATAAAACTTGAAACAAAAATTTTCCGATAACCAACTTGTCAACCACTTTATCAAGTTGGTAGAAACAGAATTATCATTCTGACTATATGGAAAAGCTCGAAATAACCAATCTGTCAATTTTATTATTCTTGTATAAACACTCGTGTAACTTATATTTTTAAGAAAATTCCCCTTAAACTTAGTATAAAACTTGAAACAAAAATTTTCCGATAACCAACTTGTCAACCACTTTATCAAGTTGGTAGAAACAGAATTATCATTCTGACTATATGGAAAAGCTCGAAATAACCAATCTGTCAATTTCATTATTCTTGTATATACACTCGTGTAACTTATATTTTTAAGAAAATTCCCCTTAAACTTAGTATAAAACTTGAAACAAAAATTTTCCGATAACCAACTTGTCAACCACTTTATCAAGTTGGTAGAAACAGAATTATCATTCTGACTATATGGAAAAGCTCGAAATAACCAATCTGTCAATTTCATTATTCTTGTATATACACTCGTGTAACTTATATTTTTAAGAAAATTCCCCTTAAGCTTAGTATAAAACTTGGAACAAAAATTTTCCGATAACCAACTTGACAAATACTTTATCAAGTTGGTAGAAACAGAATTATCATTCTGACTATATGGAAAAGCTCGAAATAACCAATCTGTCAATTTCATTATTCTTGTACAAACACTCGTGTAACTTATATTTTTAAGAAAATTCCCCTTAAACTTAGTATAAAACTTGAAACAAAAATTTTCCGATAACCAACTTGTCAACCACTTTATCAAGTTGGTAGAAACAGAATTATCATTCTGACTATATGGAAAAGCTCGAAATAACCAATCTGTCAATTTCATTATTCTTGTATATACACTCGTGTAACTTATATTTTTAAGAAAATTCCCCTTAAACTTAGTATAAAACTTGAAACAAAAATTTTCCGATAACCAACTTGTCAACCACTTTATCAAGTTGGTAGAAACAGAATTATCATTCTGACTATATGGAAAAGCTCGAAATAACCAATCTGTCAATTTCATTATTAGCTCGCCTATTGAAAATAGGGTTTAGAGCTAATGATGTCAACCAGTGCGTCTGTCCGTCTGTCCGTCCGTCCGTCCGGCCTTTTTGTCAATGTAAATCAAGACAAATTGCAAAGTACCAGAAGCAGATGGAAGCAGACTTTTGAGGTTTGATATGAATTGTGTAACATGAAAATGGTTTTCGAGGAATTCGTATTGGTTTATATACCAAATCTACATATATGACCTGGATGCCCCTTGTGTAAATTTAAAACAATATAAGACATTTTGAGGTTTGATATGAATTGTGAAACATGAAAATGGTTTTCGAGGAAATCGTATTGGTTTATATACCAAATCTATATATATGACCTGGATGCCCCTTGTGTAAATTTAAAACAATATAAGACATTTTGAGGTTTGATATGAATTGTGAAACATGAAAATGGTTTTCGAGGAAATCGTATTGGTTTATATACCAAATCTATATATATGACCTGGATGCCCCTTGTGTAAATTTAAAACAATATAAGACATTTTGAGGTTTGATATAAATTGTGAAACATGAAAATGGTTTCGAGGAAATTGTATTGTTTAATATACCAAATGTTTTTTAAAGAATTAATTTGTCTTTAAATAGATAAACATATTTGGAAACAAATCAATACGATTTGAAACAATAATCTTTTAAAGGAAATTACATATTTTCTATACAGAACAACAATTTAGGGTTCGTAAAAGCCTTAATTGGGGCATTTCATAATATTGTTTCATGATCTGTTCAAATTGATCCAAAAATCGAATCTATCATTTAAAAACAGTAATTTGGATTTAAACAAATTGATAAAATTGATGTCAACTGCAATTGTGAAACAATAAAATAATTTTTAACGAAATTGTACAGGTTTAAATAGCACCATGGATTCACAGATTGGGAAACAGTAATATAGAATATAAGTCAATGTTTTTTGGAACAATTCTCAAATATTCAGTTTCTTCACGTATTTGTTTTGGAAACTATCTTTATCGACTTATAGCATATTCTTTTGGATGTAAATCAATTCATGATAGAACAATTACTAAACCTACGGGATTAACACGCAGTCGTCTAGGTGAACGTAAATTATGATATTTTGATTTTATACAATCGAGCAATACGATAAGTAATATTGAATGATAATCTGTATGAATTGTGCGAGCTGTCGTTAACGTTTACAACGTTTTATTCTTGTATAAACACTCGTGTAACTTATATAAGAAAATTCCCCTTAAACTTAGTATAAAACTTGAAACAAAAATTTTCCGATAACCAACTTGTCAACCACTTTATCAAGTTGGTAGAAACAGAATTATCATTCTGACTATATGGAAAAGCTCGAAATAACCAATCTGTCAATTTTATTATTCTTGTATAAACACTCGTGTAACTTATATTTTTAAGAAAATTCCCCTTAAACTTAGTATAAAACTTGAAACAAAAATTTTCCGATAACCAACTTGTCAACCACTTTATCAAGTTGGTAGAAACAGAATTATCATTCTGACTATATGGAAAAGCTCGAAATAACCAATCTGTCAATTTCATTATTCTTGTATATACACTCGTGTAACTTATATTTTTAAGAAAATTCCCCTTAAACTTAGTATAAAACTTGAAACAAAAATTTTCCGATAACCAACTTGTCAACCACTTTATCAAGTTGGTAGAAACAGAATTATCATTCTGACTATATGGAAAAGCTCGAAATAACCAATCTGTCAATTTCATTATTCTTGTATATACACTCGTGTAACTTATATTTTTAAGAAAATTCCCCTTAAGCTTAGTATAAAACTTGGAACAAAAATTTTCCGATAACCAACTTGACAAATACTTTATCAAGTTGGTAGAAACAGAATTATCATTCTGACTATATGGAAAAGCTCGAAATAACCAATCTGTCAATTTCATTATTCTTGTACAAACACTCGTGTAACTTATATTTTTAAGAAAATTCCCCTTAAACTTAGTTTAAAACTTGAAACAAAAATTTTCCGATAACCAACTTGTCAACCACTTTATCAAGTTGGTAGAAACAGAATTATCATTCTGACTATATGGAAAAGCTCGAAATAACCAATCTGTCAATTTCATTATTAGCTCGCCTATTGAAAATAGGGTTTAGAGCTAATGATGTCAACCAGTGCGTCTGTCCGTCTGTCCGTCCGTCCGTCCGGCCTTTTTGTCAATGTAAATCAAGACAAATTGCAAAGTACCAGAAGCAGATGGAAGCAGACTTTTGAGGTTTGATATGAATTGTGTAACATGAAAATGGTTTTCGAGGAATTCGTATTGGTTTATATACCAAATCTACATATATGACCTGGATGCCCCTTGTGTAAATTTAAAACAATATAAGACATTTTGAGGTTTGATATGAATTGTGAAACATGAAAATGGTTTTCGAGGAATTCGTATTGGTTTATATACCAAATCTATATATATGACCTGGATGCCCCTTGTGTAAATTTAAAACAATATAAGACATTTTGAGGTTTGATATGAATTGTGAAACATGAAAATGGTTTTCGAGGAAATCGTATTGGTTTATATACCAAATCTATATATATGACCTGGATGCCCCTTGTGTAAATTTAAAACAATATAAGACATTTTGAGGTTTGATATAAATTGTGAAACATGAAAATGGTTTCGAGGAAATTGTATTGTTTAATATACCAAATGTTTTTTAAAGAATTAATTTGTCTTTAAATAGATAAACATATTTGGAAACAAATCAATACGATTTGAAACAATAATCTTTTAAAGGAAATTACATATTTTCTATACAGAACAACAATTTAGGGTTCGTAAAAGCCTTAATTGGGGCATTTCATAATATTGTTTCATCATCTGTTCAAATTGATCCAAAAATCGAATCTATCATTTAAAAACAGTAATTTGGATTTAAACAAATTGATAAAATTGATGTCAACTGCAATTGTGAAACAATAAAATAATTTTTAACGAAATTGTACAGGTTTAAATAGCACCATGGATTCACAGATTGGGAAACAGTAATATAGAATATAAGTCAATGTTTTTTGGAACAATTCTCAAATATTCAGTTTCTTCACGTATTTGTTTTGGAAACTATCTTTATCGACTTATAGCATATTCTTTTGGATGTAAATCAATTCATGATAGAACAATTACTAAACCTACGGGATTAACACGCAGTCGTCTAGGTGAACGTAAATTATGATATTTTGATTTTATACAATCGAGCAATACGATAAGTAATATTGAATGATAATCTGTATGAATTGTGCGAGCTGTCGTTAACGTTTACAACGTTTTATTCTTGTATAAACACTCGTGTAACTTATATTTTTAAGAAAATTCCCCTTAAACTTAGTATAAAACTTGAAACAAAAATTTTCCGATAACCAACTTGTCAACCACTTTATCAAGTTGGTAGAAACAGAATTATCATTCTGACTATATGGAAAAGCTCGAAATAACCAATCTGTCAATTTTATTATTCTTGTATAAACACTCGTGTAACTTATATTTTTAAGAAAATTCCCCTTAAACTTAGTATAAAACTTGAAACAAAAATTTTCCGATAACCAACTTGTCAACCACTTTATCAAGTTGGTAGAAACAGAATTATCATTCTGACTATATGGAAAAGCTCGAAATAACCAATCTGTCAATTTCATTATTCTTGTATATACACTCGTGTAACTTATATTTTTCAGAAAATTCCCCATAAACTTAGTATAACACTTGAAACAAAAATTTTCCGATAACCAACTTGTCAACCACTTTATCAAGTTGGTAGAAACAGAATTATCATTCTGACTATATGGAAAAGCTCGAAATAACCAATCTGTCAATTTCATTATTAGCTCGCCTATTGAAAATAGGGTTTAGAGCTAATGATGTCAACCAGTGCGTCTGTCCGTCTGTCCGTCCGTCCGTCCGGCCTTTTTGTCAATGTAAATCAAGACAAATTGCAAAGTACCAGAAGCAGATGGAAGCAGACTTTTGAGGTTTGATATGAATTGTGTAACATGAAAATGGTTTTCGAGGAATTCGTATTGGTTTATATACCAAATCTACATATATGACCTGGATGCCCCTTGTGTAAATTTAAAACAATATAAGACATTTTGAGGTTTGATATGAATTGTGAAACATGAAAATGGTTTTCGAGGAAATCGTATTGGTTTATATACCAAATCTATATATATGACCTGGATGCCCCTTGTGTAAATTTAAAACAATATAAGACATTTTGAGGTTTGATATGAATTGTGAAACATGAAAATGGTTTTCGAGGAAATCGTATTGGTTTATATACCAAATCTATATATATGACCTGGATGCCCCTTGTGTAAATTTAAAACAATATAAGACATTTTGAGGTTTGATATAAATTGTGAAACATGAAAATGGTTTCGAGGAAATTGTATTGTTTAATATACCAAATGTTTTTTAAAGAATTAATTTGTCTTTAAATAGATAAACATATTTGGAAACAAATCAATACGATTTGAAACAATAATCTTTTAAAGGAAATTACATATTTTCTATACAGAACAACAATTTAGGGTTCGTAAAAGCCTTAATTGGGGCATTTCATAATATTGTTTCATGATCTGTTCAAATTGATCCAAAAATCGAATCTATCATTTAAAAACAGTAATTTGGATTTAAACAAATTGATAAAATTGATGTCAACTGCAATTGTGAAACAATAAAATAATTTTTAACGAAATTGTACAGGTTTAAATAGCACCATGGATTCACAGATTGGGAAACAGTAATATAGAATATAAGTCAATGTTTTTTGGAACAATTCTCAAATATTCAGTTTCTTCACGTATTTGTTTTGGAAACTATCTTTATCGACTTATAGCATATTCTTTTGGATGTAAATCAATTCATGATAGAACAATTACTAAACCTACGGGATTAACACGCAGTCGTCTAGGTGAACGTAAATTATGATATTTTGATTTTATACAATCGAGCAATACGATAAGTAATATTGAATGATAATCTGTATGAATTGTGCGAGCTGTCGTTAACGTTTACAACGTTTTATTCTTGTATAAACACTCGTGTAACTTATATAAGAAAATTCCCCTTAAACTTAGTATAAAACTTGAAACAAAAATTTTCCGATAACCAACTTGTCAACCACTTTATCAAGTTGGTAGAAACAGAATTATCATTCTGACTATATGGAAAAGCTCGAAATAACCAATCTGTCAATTTTATTATTCTTGTATAAACACTCGTGTAACTTATATTTTTAAGAAAATTCCCCTTAAACTTAGTATAAAACTTGAAACAAAAATTTTCCGATAACCAACTTGTCAACCACTTTATCAAGTTGGTAGAAACAGAATTATCATTCTGACTATATGGAAAAGCTCGAAATAACCAATCTGTCAATTTCATTATTCTTGTATATACACTCGTGTAACTTATATTTTTAAGAAAATTCCCCTTAAACTTAGTATAAAACTTGAAACAAAAATTTTCCGATAACCAACTTGTCAACCACTTTATCAAGTTGGTAGAAACAGAATTATCATTCTGACTATATGGAAAAGCTCGAAATAACCAATCTGTCAATTTCATTATTCTTGTATATACACTCGTGTAACTTATATTTTTAAGAAAATTCCCCTTAAACTTAGTATAAAACTTGAAACAAAAATTTTCCGATAACCAACTTGTCAACCACTTTATCAAGTTGGTAGAAACAGAATTATCATTCTGACTATATGGAAAAGCTCGAAATAACCAATCTGTCAATTTCATTATTCTTGTATATACACTCGTGTAACTTATATTTTTCAGAAAATTCCCCATAAACTTAGTATAACACTTGAAACAAAAATTTTCCGATAACCAACTTGTCAACCACTTTATCAAGTTGGTAGAAACAGAATTATCATTCTGACTATATGGAAAAGCTCGAAATAACCAATCTGTCAATTTCATTATTAGCTCGCCTATTGAAAATAGGGTTTAGAGCTAATGATGTCAACCAGTGCGTCTGTCCGTCTGTCCGTCCGTCCGTCCGGCCTTTTTGTCAATGTAAATCAAGACAAATTGCAAAGTACCAGAAGCAGATGGAAGCAGACTTTTGAGGTTTGATATGAATTGTGTAACATGAAAATGGTTTTCGAGGAATTCGTATTGGTTTATATACCAAATCTACATATATGACCTGGATGCCCCTTGTGTAAATTTAAAACAATATAAGACATTTTGAGGTTTGATATGAATTGTGAAACATGAAAATGGTTTTCGAGGAAATCGTATTGGTTTATATACCAAATCTATATATATGACCTGGATGCCCCTTGTGTAAATTTAAAACAATATAAGACATTTTGAGGTTTGATATGAATTGTGAAACATGAAAATGGTTTTCGAGGAAATCGTATTGGTTTATATACCAAATCTATATATATGACCTGGATGCCCCTTGTGTAAATTTAAAACAATATAAGACATTTTGAGGTTTGATATAAATTGTGAAACATGAAAATGGTTTCGAGGAAATTGTATTGTTTAATATACCAAATGTTTTTTAAAGAATTAATTTGTCTTTAAATAGATAAACATATTTGGAAACAAATCAATACGATTTGAAACAATAATCTTTTAAAGGAAATTACATATTTTCTATACAGAACAACAATTTAGGGTTCGTAAAAGCCTTAATTGGGGCATTTCATAATATTGTTTCATGATCTGTTCAAATTGATCCAAAAATCGAATCTATCATTTAAAAACAGTAATTTGGATTTAAACAAATTGATAAAATTGATGTCAACTGCAATTGTGAAACAATAAAATAATTTTTAACGAAATTGTACAGGTTTAAATAGCACCATGGATTCACAGATTGGGAAACAGTAATATAGAATATAAGTCAATGTTTTTTGGAACAATTCTCAAATATTCAGTTTCTTCACGTATTTGTTTTGGAAACTATCTTTATCGACTTATAGCATATTCTTTTGGATGTAAATCAATTCATGATAGAACAATTACTAAACCTACGGGATTAACACGCAGTCGTCTAGGTGAACGTAAATTATGATATTTTGATTTTATACAATCGAGCAATACGATAAGTAATATTGAATGATAATCTGTATGAATTGTGCGAGCTGTCGTTAACGTTTACAACGTTTTATTCTTGTATAAACACTCGTGTAACTTATATAAGAAAATTCCCCTTAAACTTAGTATAAAACTTGAAACAAAAATTTTCCGATAACCAACTTGTCAACCACTTTATCAAGTTGGTAGAAACAGAATTATCATTCTGACTATATGGAAAAGCTCGAAATAACCAATCTGTCAATTTTATTATTCTTGTATAAACACTCGTGTAACTTATATTTTTAAGAAAATTCCCCTTAAACTTAGTATAAAACTTGAAACAAAAATTTTCCGATAACCAACTTGTCAACCACTTTATCAAGTTGGTAGAAACAGAATTATCATTCTGACTATATGGAAAAGCTCGAAATAACCAATCTGTCAATTTCATTATTCTTGTATATACACTCGTGTAACTTATATTTTTAAGAAAATTCCCCTTAAACTTAGTATAAAACTTGAAACAAAAATTTTCCGATAACCAACTTGTCAACCACTTTATCAAGTTGGTAGAAACAGAATTATCATTCTGACTATATGGAAAAGCTCGAAATAACCAATCTGTCAATTTCATTATTCTTGTATATACACTCGTGTAACTTATATTTTTAAGAAAATTCCCCTTAAACTTAGTATAAAACTTGAAACAAAAATTTTCCGATAACCAACTTGTCAACCACTTTATCAAGTTGGTAGAAACAGAATTATCATTCTGACTATATGGAAAAGCTCGAAATAACCAATCTGTCAATTTCATTATTCTTGTATATACACTCGTGTAACTTATATTTTTCAGAAAATTCCCCATAAACTTAGTATAACACTTGAAACAAAAATTTTCCGATAACCAACTTGTCAACCACTTTATCAAGTTGGTAGAAACAGAATTATCATTCTGACTATATGGAAAAGCTCGAAATAACCAATCTGTCAATTTCATTATTAGCTCGCCTATTGAAAATAGGGTTTAGAGCTAATGATGTCAACCAGTGCGTCTGTCCGTCTGTCCGTCCGTCCGTCCGGCCTTTTTGTCAATGTAAATCAAGACAAATTGCAAAGTACCAGAAGCAGATGGAAGCAGACTTTTGAGGTTTGATATGAATTGTGTAACATGAAAATGGTTTTCGAGGAATTCGTATTGGTTTATATACCAAATCTACATATATGACCTGGATGCCCCTTGTGTAAATTTAAAACAATATAAGACATTTTGAGGTTTGATATGAATTGTGAAACATGAAAATGGTTTTCGAGGAAATCGTATTGGTTTATATACCAAATCTATATATATGACCTGGATGCCCCTTGTGTAAATTTAAAACAATATAAGACATTTTGAGGTTTGATATGAATTGTGAAACATGAAAATGGTTTTCGAGGAAATCGTATTGGTTTATATACCAAATCTATATATATGACCTGGATGCCCCTTGTGTAAATTTAAAACAATATAAGACATTTTGAGGTTTGATATAAATTGTGAAACATGAAAATGGTTTCGAGGAAATTGTATTGTTTAATATACCAAATGTTTTTTAAAGAATTAATTTGTCTTTAAATAGATAAACATATTTGGAAACAAATCAATACGATTTGAAACAATAATCTTTTAAAGGAAATTACATATTTTCTATACAGAACAACAATTTAGGGTTCGTAAAAGCCTTAATTGGGGCATTTCATAATATTGTTTCATGATCTGTTCAAATTGATCCAAAAATCGAATCTATCATTTAAAAACAGTAATTTGGATTTAAACAAATTGATAAAATTGATGTCAACTGCAATTGTGAAACAATAAAATAATTTTTAACGAAATTGTACAGGTTTAAATAGCACCATGGATTCACAGATTGGGAAACAGTAATATAGAATATAAGTCAATGTTTTTTGGAACAATTCTCAAATATTCAGTTTCTTCACGTATTTGTTTTGGAAACTATCTTTATCGACTTATAGCATATTCTTTTGGATGTAAATCAATTCATGATAGAACAATTACTAAACCTACGGGATTAACACGCAGTCGTCTAGGTGAACGTAAATTATGATATTTTGATTTTATACAATCGAGCAATACGATAAGTAATATTGAATGATAATCTGTATGAATTGTGCGAGCTGTCGTTAACGTTTACAACGTTTTATTCTTGTATAAACACTCGTGTAACTTATATAAGAAAATTCCCCTTAAACTTAGTATAAAACTTGAAACAAAAATTTTCCGATAACCAACTTGTCAACCACTTTATCAAGTTGGTAGAAACAGAATTATCATTCTGACTATATGGAAAAGCTCGAAATAACCAATCTGTCAATTTTATTATTCTTGTATAAACACTCGTGTAACTTATATTTTTAAGAAAATTCCCCTTAAACTTAGTATAAAACTTGAAACAAAAATTTTCCGATAACCAACTTGTCAACCACTTTATCAAGTTGGTAGAAACAGAATTATCATTCTGACTATATGGAAAAGCTCGAAATAACCAATCTGTCAATTTCATTATTCTTGTATATACACTCGTGTAACTTATATTTTTAAGAAAATTCCCCTTAAACTTAGTATAAAACTTGAAACAAAAATTTTCCGATAACCAACTTGTCAACCACTTTATCAAGTTGGTAGAAACAGAATTATCATTCTGACTATATGGAAAAGCTCGAAATAACCAATCTGTCAATTTCATTATTCTTGTATATACACTCGTGTAACTTATATTTTTAAGAAAATTCCCCTTAAGCTTAGTATAAAACTTGGAACAAAAATTTTCCGATAACCAACTTGACAAATACTTTATCAAGTTGGTAGAAACAGAATTATCATTCTGACTATATGGAAAAGCTCGAAATAACCAATCTGTCAATTTCATTATTCTTGTACAAACACTCGTGTAACTTATATTTTTAAGAAAATTCCCCTTAAACTTAGTATAAAACTTGAAACAAAAATTTTCCGATAACCAACTTGTCAACCACTTTATCAAGTTGGTAGAAACAGAATTATCATTCTGACTATATGGAAAAGCTCGAAATAACCAATCTGTCAATTTCATTATTCTTGTATATACACTCGTGTAACTTATATTTTTAAGAAAATTCCCCTTAAACTTAGTATAAAACTTGAAACAAAAATTTTCCGATAACCAACTTGTCAACCACTTTATCAAGTTGGTAGAAACAGAATTATCATTCTGACTATATGGAAAAGCTCGAAATAACCAATCTGTCAATTTCATTATTAGCTCGCCTATTGAAAATAGGGTTTAGAGCTAATGATGTCAACCAGTGCGTCTGTCCGTCTGTCCGTCCGTCCGTCCGGCCTTTTTGTCAATGTAAATCAAGACAAATTGCAAAGTACCAGAAGCAGATGGAAGCAGACTTTTGAGGTTTGATATGAATTGTGTAACATGAAAATGGTTTTCGAGGAATTCGTATTGGTTTATATACCAAATCTACATATATGACCTGGATGCCCCTTGTGTAAATTTAAAACAATATAAGACATTTTGAGGTTTGATATGAATTGTGAAACATGAAAATGGTTTTCGAGGAAATCGTATTGGTTTATATACCAAATCTATATATATGACCTGGATGCCCCTTGTGTAAATTTAAAACAATATAAGACATTTTGAGGTTTGATATGAATTGTGAAACATGAAAATGGTTTTCGAGGAAATCGTATTGGTTTATATACCAAATCTATATATATGACCTGGATGCCCCTTGTGTAAATTTAAAACAATATAAGACATTTTGAGGTTTGATATAAATTGTGAAACATGAAAATGGTTTCGAGGAAATTGTATTGTTTAATATACCAAATGTTTTTTAAAGAATTAATTTGTCTTTAAATAGATAAACATATTTGGAAACAAATCAATACGATTTGAAACAATAATCTTTTAAAGGAAATTACATATTTTCTATACAGAACAACAATTTAGGGTTCGTAAAAGCCTTAATTGGGGCATTTCATAATATTGTTTCATGATCTGTTCAAATTGATCCAAAAATCGAATCTATCATTTAAAAACAGTAATTTGGATTTAAACAAATTGATAAAATTGATGTCAACTGCAATTGTGAAACAATAAAATAATTTTTAACGAAATTGTACAGGTTTAAATAGCACCATGGATTCACAGATTGGGAAACAGTAATATAGAATATAAGTCAATGTTTTTTGGAACAATTCTCAAATATTCAGTTTCTTCACGTATTTGTTTTGGAAACTATCTTTATCGACTTATAGCATATTCTTTTGGATGTAAATCAATTCATGATAGAACAATTACTAAACCTACGGGATTAACACGCAGTCGTCTAGGTGAACGTAAATTATGATATTTTGATTTTATACAATCGAGCAATACGATAAGTAATATTGAATGATAATCTGTATGAATTGTGCGAGCTGTCGTTAACGTTTACAACGTTTTATTCTTGTATAAACACTCGTGTAACTTATATAAGAAAATTCCCCTTAAACTTAGTATAAAACTTGAAACAAAAATTTTCCGATAACCAACTTGTCAACCACTTTATCAAGTTGGTAGAAACAGAATTATCATTCTGACTATATGGAAAAGCTCGAAATAACCAATCTGTCAATTTTATTATTCTTGTATAAACACTCGTGTAACTTATATTTTTAAGAAAATTCCCCTTAAACTTAGTATAAAACTTGAAACAAAAATTTTCCGATAACCAACTTGTCAACCACTTTATCAAGTTGGTAGAAACAGAATTATCATTCTGACTATATGGAAAAGCTCGAAATAACCAATCTGTCAATTTCATTATTCTTGTATATACACTCGTGTAACTTATATTTTTAAGAAAATTCCCCTTAAACTTAGTATAAAACTTGAAACAAAAATTTTCCGATAACCAACTTGTCAACCACTTTATCAAGTTGGTAGAAACAGAATTATCATTCTGACTATATGGAAAAGCTCGAAATAACCAATCTGTCAATTTCATTATTCTTGTATATACACTCGTGTAACTTATATTTTTAAGAAAATTCCCCTTAAGCTTAGTATAAAACTTGGAACAAAAATTTTCCGATAACCAACTTGACAAATACTTTATCAAGTTGGTAGAAACAGAATTATCATTCTGACTATATGGAAAAGCTCGAAATAACCAATCTGTCAATTTCATTATTCTTGTACAAACACTCGTGTAACTTATATTTTTAAGAAAATTCCCCTTAAACTTAGTTTAAAACTTGAAACAAAAATTTTCCGATAACCAACTTGTCAACCACTTTATCAAGTTGGTAGAAACAGAATTATCATTCTGACTATATGGAAAAGCTCGAAATAACCAATCTGTCAATTTCATTATTAGCTCGCCTATTGAAAATAGGGTTTAGAGCTAATGATGTCAACCAGTGCGTCTGTCCGTCTGTCCGTCCGTCCGTCCGGCCTTTTTGTCAATGTAAATCAAGACAAATTGCAAAGTACCAGAAGCAGATGGAAGCAGACTTTTGAGGTTTGATATGAATTGTGTAACATGAAAATGGTTTTCGAGGAATTCGTATTGGTTTATATACCAAATCTACATATATGACCTGGATGCCCCTTGTGTAAATTTAAAACAATATAAGACATTTTGAGGTTTGATATGAATTGTGAAACATGAAAATGGTTTTCGAGGAATTCGTATTGGTTTATATACCAAATCTATATATATGACCTGGATGCCCCTTGTGTAAATTTAAAACAATATAAGACATTTTGAGGTTTGATATGAATTGTGAAACATGAAAATGGTTTTCGAGGAAATCGTATTGGTTTATATACCAAATCTATATATATGACCTGGATGCCCCTTGTGTAAATTTAAAACAATATAAGACATTTTGAGGTTTGATATAAATTGTGAAACATGAAAATGGTTTCGAGGAAATTGTATTGTTTAATATACCAAATGTTTTTTAAAGAATTAATTTGTCTTTAAATAGATAAACATATTTGGAAACAAATCAATACGATTTGAAACAATAATCTTTTAAAGGAAATTACATATTTTCTATACAGAACAACAATTTAGGGTTCGTAAAAGCCTTAATTGGGGCATTTCATAATATTGTTTCATCATCTGTTCAAATTGATCCAAAAATCGAATCTATCATTTAAAAACAGTAATTTGGATTTAAACAAATTGATAAAATTGATGTCAACTGCAATTGTGAAACAATAAAATAATTTTTAACGAAATTGTACAGGTTTAAATAGCACCATGGATTCACAGATTGGGAAACAGTAATATAGAATATAAGTCAATGTTTTTTGGAACAATTCTCAAATATTCAGTTTCTTCACGTATTTGTTTTGGAAACTATCTTTATCGACTTATAGCATATTCTTTTGGATGTAAATCAATTCATGATAGAACAATTACTAAACCTACGGGATTAACACGCAGTCGTCTAGGTGAACGTAAATTATGATATTTTGATTTTATACAATCGAGCAATACGATAAGTAATATTGAATGATAATCTGTATGAATTGTGCGAGCTGTCGTTAACGTTTACAACGTTTTATTCTTGTATAAACACTCGTGTAACTTATATTTTTAAGAAAATTCCCCTTAAACTTAGTATAAAACTTGAAACAAAAATTTTCCGATAACCAACTTGTCAACCACTTTATCAAGTTGGTAGAAACAGAATTATCATTCTGACTATATGGAAAAGCTCGAAATAACCAATCTGTCAATTTTATTATTCTTGTATAAACACTCGTGTAACTTATATTTTTAAGAAAATTCCCCTTAAACTTAGTATAAAACTTGAAACAAAAATTTTCCGATAACCAACTTGTCAACCACTTTATCAAGTTGGTAGAAACAGAATTATCATTCTGACTATATGGAAAAGCTCGAAATAACCAATCTGTCAATTTCATTATTAGCTCGCCTATTGAAAATAGGGTTTAGAGCTAATGATGTCAACCAGTGCGTCTGTCCGTCTGTCCGTCCGTCCGTCCGGCCTTTTTGTCAATGTAAATCAAGACAAATTGCAAAGTACCAGAAGCAGATGGAAGCAGACTTTTGAGGTTTGATATGAATTGTGTAACATGAAAATGGTTTTCGAGGAATTCGTATTGGTTTATATACCAAATCTACATATATGACCTGGATGCCCCTTGTGTAAATTTAAAACAATATAAGACATTTTGAGGTTTGATATGAATTGTGAAACATGAAAATGGTTTTCGAGGAAATCGTATTGGTTTATATACCAAATCTATATATATGACCTGGATGCCCCTTGTGTAAATTTAAAACAATATAAGACATTTTGAGGTTTGATATGAATTGTGAAACATGAAAATGGTTTTCGAGGAAATCGTATTGGTTTATATACCAAATCTATATATATGACCTGGATGCCCCTTGTGTAAATTTAAAACAATATAAGACATTTTGAGGTTTGATATAAATTGTGAAACATGAAAATGGTTTCGAGGAAATTGTATTGTTTAATATACCAAATGTTTTTTAAAGAATTAATTTGTCTTTAAATAGATAAACATATTTGGAAACAAATCAATACGATTTGAAACAATAATCTTTTAAAGGAAATTACATATTTTCTATACAGAACAACAATTTAGGGTTCGTAAAAGCCTTAATTGGGGCATTTCATAATATTGTTTCATGATCTGTTCAAATTGATCCAAAAATCGAATCTATCATTTAAAAACAGTAATTTGGATTTAAACAAATTGATAAAATTGATGTCAACTGCAATTGTGAAACAATAAAATAATTTTTAACGAAATTGTACAGGTTTAAATAGCACCATGGATTCACAGATTGGGAAACAGTAATATAGAATATAAGTCAATGTTTTTTGGAACAATTCTCAAATATTCAGTTTCTTCACGTATTTGTTTTGGAAACTATCTTTATCGACTTATAGCATATTCTTTTGGATGTAAATCAATTCATGATAGAACAATTACTAAACCTACGGGATTAACACGCAGTCGTCTAGGTGAACGTAAATTATGATATTTTGATTTTATACAATCGAGCAATACGATAAGTAATATTGAATGATAATCTGTATGAATTGTGCGAGCTGTCGTTAACGTTTACAACGTTTTATTCTTGTATAAACACTCGTGTAACTTATATAAGAAAATTCCCCTTAAACTTAGTATAAAACTTGAAACAAAAATTTTCCGATAACCAACTTGTCAACCACTTTATCAAGTTGGTAGAAACAGAATTATCATTCTGACTATATGGAAAAGCTCGAAATAACCAATCTGTCAATTTTATTATTCTTGTATAAACACTCGTGTAACTTATATTTTTAAGAAAATTCCCCTTAAACTTAGTATAAAACTTGAAACAAAAATTTTCCGATAACCAACTTGTCAACCACTTTATCAAGTTGGTAGAAACAGAATTATCATTCTGACTATATGGAAAAGCTCGAAATAACCAATCTGTCAATTTCATTATTCTTGTATATACACTCGTGTAACTTATATTTTTAAGAAAATTCCCCTTAAACTTAGTATAAAACTTGAAACAAAAATTTTCCGATAACCAACTTGTCAACCACTTTATCAAGTTGGTAGAAACAGAATTATCATTCTGACTATATGGAAAAGCTCGAAATAACCAATCTGTCAATTTCATTATTCTTGTATATACACTCGTGTAACTTATATTTTTAAGAAAATTCCCCTTAAGCTTAGTATAAAACTTGGAACAAAAATTTTCCGATAACCAACTTGACAAATACTTTATCAAGTTGGTAGAAACAGAATTATCATTCTGACTATATGGAAAAGCTCGAAATAACCAATCTGTCAATTTCATTATTCTTGTACAAACACTCGTGTAACTTATATTTTTAAGAAAATTCCCCTTAAACTTAGTTTAAAACTTGAAACAAAAATTTTCCGATAACCAACTTGTCAACCACTTTATCAAGTTGGTAGAAACAGAATTATCATTCTGACTATATGGAAAAGCTCGAAATAACCAATCTGTCAATTTCATTATTAGCTCGCCTATTGAAAATAGGGTTTAGAGCTAATGATGTCAACCAGTGCGTCTGTCCGTCTGTCCGTCCGTCCGTCCGGCCTTTTTGTCAATGTAAATCAAGACAAATTGCAAAGTACCAGAAGCAGATGGAAGCAGACTTTTGAGGTTTGATATGAATTGTGTAACATGAAAATGGTTTTCGAGGAATTCGTATTGGTTTATATACCAAATCTACATATATGACCTGGATGCCCCTTGTGTAAATTTAAAACAATATAAGACATTTTGAGGTTTGATATGAATTGTGAAACATGAAAATGGTTTTCGAGGAATTCGTATTGGTTTATATACCAAATCTATATATATGACCTGGATGCCCCTTGTGTAAATTTAAAACAATATAAGACATTTTGAGGTTTGATATGAATTGTGAAACATGAAAATGGTTTTCGAGGAAATCGTATTGGTTTATATACCAAATCTATATATATGACCTGGATGCCCCTTGTGTAAATTTAAAACAATATAAGACATTTTGAGGTTTGATATAAATTGTGAAACATGAAAATGGTTTCGAGGAAATTGTATTGTTTAATATACCAAATGTTTTTTAAAGAATTAATTTGTCTTTAAATAGATAAACATATTTGGAAACAAATCAATACGATTTGAAACAATAATCTTTTAAAGGAAATTACATATTTTCTATACAGAACAACAATTTAGGGTTCGTAAAAGCCTTAATTGGGGCATTTCATAATATTGTTTCATCATCTGTTCAAATTGATCCAAAAATCGAATCTATCATTTAAAAACAGTAATTTGGATTTAAACAAATTGATAAAATTGATGTCAACTGCAATTGTGAAACAATAAAATAATTTTTAACGAAATTGTACAGGTTTAAATAGCACCATGGATTCACAGATTGGGAAACAGTAATATAGAATATAAGTCAATGTTTTTTGGAACAATTCTCAAATATTCAGTTTCTTCACGTATTTGTTTTGGAAACTATCTTTATCGACTTATAGCATATTCTTTTGGATGTAAATCAATTCATGATAGAACAATTACTAAACCTACGGGATTAACACGCAGTCGTCTAGGTGAACGTAAATTATGATATTTTGATTTTATACAATCGAGCAATACGATAAGTAATATTGAATGATAATCTGTATGAATTGTGCGAGCTGTCGTTAACGTTTACAACGTTTTATTCTTGTATAAACACTCGTGTAACTTATATTTTTAAGAAAATTCCCCTTAAACTTAGTATAAAACTTGAAACAAAAATTTTCCGATAACCAACTTGTCAACCACTTTATCAAGTTGGTAGAAACAGAATTATCATTCTGACTATATGGAAAAGCTCGAAATAACCAATCTGTCAATTTTATTATTCTTGTATAAACACTCGTGTAACTTATATTTTTAAGAAAATTCCCCTTAAACTTAGTATAAAACTTGAAACAAAAATTTTCCGATAACCAACTTGTCAACCACTTTATCAAGTTGGTAGAAACAGAATTATCATTCTGACTATATGGAAAAGCTCGAAATAACCAATCTGTCAATTTCATTATTCTTGTATATACACTCGTGTAACTTATATTTTTAAGAAAATTCCCCTTAAACTTAGTATAAAACTTGAAACAAAAATTTTCCGATAACCAACTTGTCAACCACTTTATCAAGTTGGTAGAAACAGAATTATCATTCTGACTATATGGAAAAGCTCGAAATAACCAATCTGTCAATTTCATTATTCTTGTATATACACTCGTGTAACTTATATTTTTAAGAAAATTCCCCTTAAGCTTAGTATAAAACTTGGAACAAAAATTTTCCGATAACCAACTTGACAAATACTTTATCAAGTTGGTAGAAACAGAATTATCATTCTGACTATATGGAAAAGCTCGAAATAACCAATCTGTCAATTTCATTATTCTTGTACAAACACTCGTGTAACTTATATTTTTAAGAAAATTCCCCTTAAACTTAGTTTAAAACTTGAAACAAAAATTTTCCGATAACCAACTTGTCAACCACTTTATCAAGTTGGTAGAAACAGAATTATCATTCTGACTATATGGAAAAGCTCGAAATAACCAATCTGTCAATTTCATTATTAGCTCGCCTATTGAAAATAGGGTTTAGAGCTAATGATGTCAACCAGTGCGTCTGTCCGTCTGTCCGTCCGTCCGTCCGGCCTTTTTGTCAATGTAAATCAAGACAAATTGCAAAGTACCAGAAGCAGATGGAAGCAGACTTTTGAGGTTTGATATGAATTGTGTAACATGAAAATGGTTTTCGAGGAATTCGTATTGGTTTATATACCAAATCTACATATATGACCTGGATGCCCCTTGTGTAAATTTAAAACAATATAAGACATTTTGAGGTTTGATATGAATTGTGAAACATGAAAATGGTTTTCGAGGAAATCGTATTGGTTTATATACCAAATCTATATATATGACCTGGATGCCCCTTGTGTAAATTTAAAACAATATAAGACATTTTGAGGTTTGATATGAATTGTGAAACATGAAAATGGTTTTCGAGGAAATCGTATTGGTTTATATACCAAATCTATATATATGACCTGGATGCCCCTTGTGTAAATTTAAAACAATATAAGACATTTTGAGGTTTGATATAAATTGTGAAACATGAAAATGGTTTCGAGGAAATTGTATTGTTTAATATACCAAATGTTTTTTAAAGAATTAATTTGTCTTTAAATAGATTAACATATTTGGAAACAAATCAATACGATTTGAAACAATAATCTTTTAAAGGAAATTACATATTTTCTATACAGAACAACAATTTAGGGTTCGTAAAAGCCTTAATTGGGGCATTTCATAATATTGTTTCATGATCTGTTCAAATTGATCCAAAAATCGAATCTATCATTTAAAAACAGTAATTTGGATTTAAACAAATTGATAAAATTGATGTCAACTGCAATTGTGAAACAATAAAATAATTTTTAACGAAATTGTACAGGTTTAAATAGCACCATGGATTCACAGATTGGGAAACAGTAATATAGAATATAAGTCAATGTTTTTTGGAACAATTCTCAAATATTCAGTTTCTTCACGTATTTGTTTTGGAAACTATCTTTATCGACTTATAGCATATTCTTTTGGATGTAAATCAATTCATGATAGAACAATTACTAAACCTACGGGATTAACACGCAGTCGTCTAGGTGAACGTAAATTATGATATTTTGATTTTATACAATCGAGCAATACGATAAGTAATATTGAATGATAATCTGTATGAATTGTGCGAGCTGTCGTTAACGTTTACAACGTTTTATTCTTGTATAAACACTCGTGTAACTTATATTTTTAAGAAAATTCCCCTTAAACTTAGTATAAAACTTGAAACAAAAATTTTCCGATAACCAACTTGTCAACCACTTTATCAAGTTGGTAGAAACAGAATTATCATTCTGACTATATGGAAAAGCTCGAAATAACCAATCTGTCAATTTCATTATTCTTGTATATACACTCGTGTAACTTATATTTTTAAGAAAATTCCCCTTAAACTTAGTATAACACTTGAAACAAAAATTTTCCGATAACCAACTTGTCAACCACTTTATCAAGTTGGTAGAAACAGAATTATCATTCTGACTATATGGAAAAGCTCGAAGTAACCAATCTGTCAATTTCATTATTCTTGTATATACACTCGTGTAACTTATATTTTTAAGAAAATTCCCCGTAAACTTAGTATAAAACTTGGAACAAAAATTTTCCGATAACCAACTTGACAAATACTTTATCAAGTTGGTAGAAACAGAATTATCATTCTGACTAAATGGAAAAGCTCGAAATAACCAATCTGTCAATTTTATTATTCTTGTATAAACACTCGTGTAACTTATATTTTTAAGAAAATTCCCCTTAAACTTAGTTTAAAACTTGAAACAAAAATTTTCCGATAACCAACTTGTCAACCACTTTATCAAGTTGGTAGAAACAGAATTATCATTCTGACTATATGGAAAAGCTCGAAATAACCAATCTGTCAATTTCATTATTCTTGTATATACACTCGTGTAACTTATATTTTTAAGAAAATTCCCCTTAAGCTTAGTATAAAACTTGGAACAAAAATTTTCCGATAACCAACTTGACAAATACTTTATCAAGTTGGTAGAAACAGAATTATCATTCTGACTATATGGAAAAGCTCGAAATAACCAATCTGTCAATTTCATTATTCTTGTACAAACACTCGTGTAACTTATATTTTTAAGAAAATTCCCCTTAAACTTAGTTTAAAACTTGAAACAAAAATTTTCCGATAACCAACTTGTCAACCACTTTATCAAGTTGGTAGAAACAGAATTATCATTCTGACTATATGGAAAAGCTCGAAATAACCAATCTGTCAATTTCATTATTCTTGTATATACACTCGTGTAACTTATATTTTTAAGAAAATTCCCCTTAAACTTAGTATAAAACTTGAAACAAAAATTTTCCGATAACCAACTTGTCAACCACTTTATCAAGTTGGTAGAAACAGAATTATCATTCTGACTATATGGAAAAGCTCGAAATAACCAATCTGTCAATTTCATTATTCTTGTATATACACTCGTGTAACTTATATTTTTAAGAAAATTCCCCATAAACTTAGTATAACACTTGAAATAAAAATTTTCCGATAACCAACTTGTCAACCACTTTATCAAGTTGGTAGAAACAGAATTATCATTCTGACTATATGGAAAAGCTCGAAATAACCAATCTGTCAATTTCATTATTCTTGTATATACACTCGTGTAACTTATATTTTTAAGAAAATTCCCCTTAAACTTAGTATAAAACTTGGAACAAAAATTTTCCGATAACCAACTTGACAAATACTTTATCAAGTTGGTAGAAACAGAATTATCATTCTGACTATATGGAAAAGCTCGAAATAACCAATCTGTCAATTTTATTATTCTTGTATAAACACTCGTGTAACTTATATTTTTAAGAAAATTCCCCTTAAACTTAGTATGAAACTTGGAACAAAAATTTTCCGATAACCAAATTGACAAATACTTTATCAAGTTGGTAGAAACAGAATTATCATTCTGACTATATGGAAAAGCTCGAAATAACCAATCTGTCAATTTTATTATTCTTGTATAAACACTCGTGTAACTTATATTTTTAAGAAAATTCCCCTTAAGCTTAGATAAAACTTGAAACAAAAATTTTCCGATAACCAACTTGTCAACCACTTTATCAAGTTGGTAGAAACAGAATTATCATTCTGACTATATGGAAAAGCTCGAAATAACCAATCTGTCAATTTCATTATTCTTGTATATACACTCGTGTAACTTATATTTTTAAGAAAATTCCCCATAAACTTAGTATAACACTTGAAACAAAAATTTTCCGATAACCAACTTGACAGCCACTTTATCAAGTTGGTAGAAACAGAATTATCATTCTGACTATATGGAAAAGCTCGAAATAACCAATCTGTCAATTTCATTATTCTTGTATATACACTCGTGTAACTTATATTTTTAAGAAAATTCCCCTTAAACTTAGTTTAAAACTTGAAACAAAAATTTTCCGATAACCAACTTGTCAACCACTTTATCAAGTTGGTAGAAACAGAATTATCATTCTGACTATATGGAAAAGCTCGAAATAACCAATCTGTCAATTTCATTATTCTTGTATATACACTCGTGTAACTTATATTTTTAAGAAAATTCCCCTTAAGCTTAGTATAAAACTTGGAACAAAAATTTTCCGATAACCAACTTGACAAATACTTTATCAAGTTGGTAGAAACAGAATTATCATTCTGACTATATGGAAAAGCTCGAAATAACCAATTTGTCAATTTCATTATTCTTGTACAAACACTCGTGTAACTTATATTTTTAAGAAAATTCCCCTTAAACTTAGTTTAAAACTTGAAACAAAAATTTTCCGATAACCAACTTGTCAACCACTTTATCAAGTTGGTAGAAACAGAATTATCATTCTGACTATATGGAAAAGCTCGAAATAACCAATCTGTCAATTTCATTATTCTTGTATATACACTCGTGTAACTTATATTTTTAAGAAAATTCCCCTTAAACTTAGTATAAAACTTGAAACAAAAATTTTCCGATAACCAACTTGTCAACCACTTTATCAAGTTGGTAGAAACAGAATTATCATTCTGACTATATGGAAAAGCTCGAAATAACCAATCTGTCAATTTCATTATTCTTGTATATACACTCGTGTAACTTATATTTTTCAGAAAATTCCCCATAAACTTAGTATAACACTTGAAACAAAAATTTTCCGATAACCAACTTGTCAACCACTTTATCAAGTTGGTAGAAACAGAATTATCATTCTGACTATATGGAAAAGCTCGAAATAACCAATCTGTCAATTTCATTATTCTTGTATATACACTCGTGTAACTTATATTTTTAAGAAAATTCCCCTTAAACTTAGTATAAAACTTGGAACAAAAATTTTCCGATAACCAACTTGACAAATACTTTATCAAGTTGGTAGAAACAGAATTATCATTCTGACTATATGGAAAAGCTCGAAATAACCAATCTGTCAATTTTATTATTCTTGTATAAACACTCGTGTAACTTATATTTTTAAGAAAATTCCCCTTAAACTTAGTATGAAACTTGGAACAAAAATTTTCCGATAACCAAATTGACAAATACTTTATCAAGTTGGTAGAAACAGAATTATCATTCTGACTATATGGAAAAGCTCGAAATAACCAATCTGTCAATTTTATTATTCTTGTATAAACACTCGTGTAACTTATATTTTTAAGAAAATTCCCCTTAAGCTTAGATAAAACTTGAAACAAAAATTTTCCGATAACCAACTTGTCAACCACTTTATCAAGTTGGTAGAAACAGAATTATCATTCTGACTATATGGAAAAGCTCGAAATAACCAATCTGTCAATTTCATTATTCTTGTATATACACTCGTGTAACTTATATTTTTAAGAAAATTCCCCATAAACTTAGTATAACACTTGAAACAAAAATTTTCCGATAACCAACTTGTCAACCACTTTATCAAGTTGGTAGAAACAGAATTATCATTCTGACTATATGGAAAAGCTCGAAATAACCAATCTGTCAATTTCATTATTCTTGTATAAACACTCGTGTAACTTATATTTTTAAGAAAATTCCCCATAAACTTAGTATAACACTTGAAACAAAAATTTTCCGATAACCAACTTGTCAACCACTTTATCAAGTTGGTAGAAACAGAATTATCATTCTGACTATATGGAAAAGCTCGAAATAACCAATCTGTCAATTTCATTATTCTTGTATATACACTCGTGTAACTTATATTTTTAAGAAAATTCCCCTTAAGCTTAGATAAAACTTGAAACAAAAATTTTCCGATAACCAACCTGTCAACCACTTTATCAAGTTGGTAGAAACAGAATTATCATTCTGACTATATGGAAAAGCTCGAAATAACCAATCTGTCAATTTCATTATTCTTGTATATACACTCGTGTAACTTATATTTTTAAGAAAATTCCCCGTAAACTTAGTATAAAACTTGGAACAAAAATTTTCCGATAACCAACTTGACAACCACTTTATCAAGTTGGTAGAAACAGAATTATCATTCTGACTATATGGAAAAGCTCGAAATAACCAATCTGTCAATTTCATTATTCTTGTATATACACTCGTGTAACTTATATTTTTAAGAAAATTCCCCTTAAACTTAGTATAAAACTTGGAACAAAAATTTTCCGATAACCAACTTGACAAATACTTTATCAAGTTGGTAGAAACAGAATTATCATTCTGACTATATGGAAAAGCTCGAAATAACCAATCTGTCAATTTTATTATTCTTGTATAAACACTCGTGTAACTTATATTTTTAAGAAAATTCCCCTTAAACTTAGTATGAAACTTGGAACAAAAATTTTCCGATAACCAACTTGTCAACCACTTTATCAAGTTGGTAGAAACAGAATTATCATTCTGACTATATGGAAAAGCTCGAAATAACCAATCTGTCAATTTCATTATTCTTGTATTGACGTACATGTAAATAATCGCCATCTTGAAAATAAACGTGAATGTTCTTCTTACCCTTTTAAGACGTCACGAATATTAATAGGTGTTAATGCTTGATTTCATTCTTGTGGAAGTGGAGGTGTGTTGTTGCAGCAACTTCAACAAAGCTTCTGGATAATTTATTCAATAAATTAAAAAAAATAATAGTGTGAGAGCAAATTTGTATGCGAACACGACTGTTCTCTTGTAATTCTGCCGTTCATCTGAAAGAAACAATGAACGCCTGCAAATTTACATGTAAACAATATTTTTAAGAAAATTCTAAATTTAGTCTTTATAAAACTTGGCATAAATATTTTCCGACGACCAACCTCTCAACTGCTTTATCAAGTTGATAGAAAAAGAATTATGGTTCTGGCTATATGGAATAGCTAGAAATAACCAATCTGCCACTTTCATTATTCTTGTATTGGCGTACATGTAAATAATCGCCATCTTGAAAATAAACTTGAATGTTATTCTTACCCTTTTAAGATGACAGGCCTATCAAACGTTGTTAATTCTAGATTTCGTTCATGTGTACGTGGAGGTCTATTGGTTCACCACTATCGATAAAGTTTCTGGGCATTTTAATAGATTACTTTTAGATAAAATAACTAATTTTGAGCGAGCTACTTTGTATGCGACTGCTCTCTTGGAAGCCTTCCATTCATCTAAAGAAAAACCGATGAACGGAACACGGATATTTATAATTTCTAATATTTCCAAGACGGATCTTTTATCAAGCCATCATTTTTCATACTTTAATAATACCAATGCCGAATACAATGCCAGGTTGTTTTGAAACTTTTACCATATTATAACAACACACTAATATGAACATCGATGAAATAAACATTGCAAACCAGTGCCAAATCATCAATTTTGGTCCAATTTTGAAAAATGTTTCGTTTTTGTGATGCCACAGAGTTGTGTTTTTAATATAAATGTCTAAATTTTATGATTTTTATCAAGATTTTTTAAAATTGTTTATGTAACCGTCAGTCGGCGAAAAGACAAAAAACAGTAGAAATTGATACTTTTACATTCTCATGTATGATTTGAAGTAGCGGTTAATGTAATTATGTAATATGTATGTATTGTTGTAAAATTATACAATCCATAGCTTATTGAATGTTTTGTAATTTAGTTTCTAGGATCCATCTTTAGCATAACACTGCATGTACAACAAGATTTGGTTTATTTTTAGATTGATGTTTTAAAAGCTTACCTTTATTTTCTTCTCAGTTTGCAGTTGCAATGTTGGAACTATAAACTTTTGTTTGCTTCTTCGACAAGGACGAATCGTCATATTTGCCATCATAATTTGATGAATAAATTCCGTTTTCGATACGTTGAACGCTATAGATTGGAGATGAAGCTGGCAACCCTAAGATTATATAAAAATGTACACATGCACGTTGAACAATTTCGTAATGGATAGTCGGCTTGTCTGTCGGACCAACTCGCACTCAAACGAGCAAAACGTTTTGCTTTCTTTGTCTTGTTTTTTTAGAAGAGCAACCGGACCCAGACCACACGCACACAACAAAACTCCTCTTCATTCACTCTACTCGTCGAGGCATTGTCATTCGTCATACGAACCTTTCTACACAAATGTTATCCGTCAATTCTTTTATCTGGAAGTTTTTGGTCAAATTGAAAAGAAGGAATATATTAATCATCAAAGGTAACTCATTTAAATTTATTCATAACTATATAACAAAAAATTGATATGACATTTTTAATAATTTGTAAGGTTTTCTGTATTTAATATTTAATATTTTCCGAATTCTTGTAATACATAATTCATAATTCATAACACATAATATACTATATCAATCATTACTACGACAAACCTGATGATGATTGGAGCATTATATCGCATTATATGTCCAATGGTTAGAAAAAAACATACTGTAGATAATGGATATATTTTTTGACATGTACCCAGACTAAATTTGGGTAATGAAGGGTGTGAGGGGAGAAAGTGTTCATTAACATCAAAGTTACCGAGTTTCGAAACTCACAGTTAACATTACTGTCGTCAAGATGTAGCAGTCATAACTCCCATTCTTGATGACGTGTCAAGATACGGCACACTTTCTGCTCTAATAAAACGATGAATTGAATTCGATGAATATAACATTGAAGGCTTGCTTGAAGGTTCGAAAATTCAGTGCAGTAAATGGTTAGTTTGTCGATTCGCATAAAAAACATTACTATGTACTAGTAACTGGCGTTGTCCGTTTTTTTCAATTTTATTCATATTTTGTTCCTGTCCTCTCGGTGGTATGTGGTGTTAGTTAATCATTTTTATTCGTCATTTCATATTTGCTCTGAGAGGTGTTTCGAAATGAATTTGGTGACCTATCCTGTTTACTGATTCAGATCAAAACATGTCTTTCACTTCACACTTCAACCTTACCCGTAAGTGACGTTTGACGTTGTTCACTTTTGTACTATTGGTTTTTTGTTCCATTTGCCCTGTTGGCTTTGTTGAATTTGTGATTTGTCATGTTGCCTTTATTTCTTTTGTCTCGTTGGGTTTGTTTGTTCAGCTATTACCGTAGCATAGTTGGGTTGCAATTCTGGCTCATTAATGTGTGACTATTGTGCATTTGTTTGTTGTTTAAATTAAAATCAAGGTCATAAACGTGTCATAGGTGTCTTTCTTAATTTAGCGAATCCTATGTGATGATTAATTTACGGTAAATAAATTTGCGATTCCCATTTAATTTAGCATAATCAATTTAATTTGAGTCAGGCTAGAATTTAAGCCAACACGTGACAGTAACCCACGTAAGACAGCAAAATCAAAGGTCAACGAAAACAAAATCAACGTGGCAAATGCAATAACGCCAAGGGGGTAAACGGGATCAAAAAGCTACAGGCGCAAAATTGAGCAACGCCACTTACAAGTCAGCAGTACTAGTTGCTAGTGGGTGTTGTAAACACATTAACTCTTACACTTTACGACACTGAAGGCAACCATCGTATAGAGCACAAGAACAAAATACGAATAAAGTTTAAAAATTGACAACGACACTTAGTAGTAATGATTTTCGATGCGAATTGACAAAGTAACCCTTTAAGCAACTGATTTTTTGAACATTCACTATTAGATGGTGTTCCTGAATTCAATTCATCGTTTTATTAAGGCCCGCACACTTTACTTGCATAATTTATAATAATAATAACAATGAAACAACCTTGTTTTCTAAAAACACAAATTCACTATTACGACCAGTGAGTTGTGAGTTGCAAACAAAGAAAAACGAAATTTGTTGTTACATAATAAGAATAAGTTCAAGAAACCATGAGTCATTGATGTATTTATTTTTACTTGCATGATTGAATGATATGGTTTAGTTGGGTTTTTATTAAAAATTTCTATTATGTACATATTTGCTTTGTAGAATCTTTCCTGGAATCACAGCAGAACGAGTGAATCAGACAAGACAAAAATTTTACAAGAATGATAAACTGTTTCAAGACAATTATGACTTGTGAGTGAACCTGTTAACATACAATACGTTAAAATGTTTGAGTGTAAAGTGTGCCAAAAAAAATTTGCGCGAAAGGGTACTCTTAAGATACATAGCAGCAGTCACAGTGAGGAAAGACCATTCCAATGTACTACATGCAATAAAGACTATAAAACGAAACGCCACCTACAGAGACACGAAAAATATTCCCACGTCAGACACATTACAAGTACAAAGTGGAAGTGTTATTTCTGCGGAAAATTTTACCATGAATTTGGAATTCTGCGTGAGCACTTTTTGCAACATACAGGAGAAAAAGAATTTACTTGTTCCGTTTGCAATAAATCATTCTTTGCAAAAAGGTTACTCCGTGGTCACAAACTGGTACATAGTTACAAACGACCATTCCAGTGTACTACATGCAAGAAAGACTACAAAAGGAAAGGGCACCTACGGAGACACGAACAATTTTCCCACGCCGGACACAATACAGTTAAAAATTGGAAATGTTATTTCTGTGGAAAATGTTTTCGCGAAAATAATGAAATGCTTCGGCACTTGTTGGCGCATACAGGAGAAGAACATTTTGAATGTGAAATCTGCCATCGAACTTTAACGAGGAAACAAAGTTTGGATATTCACCGACAAAGGCACGAGAAAGGGCGTTCAAAAGTCCATAGATGTGATACGTGTGGTAAAGCATTTTTTACGCGAAAATATCTAATTCGCCACCTGAAACGTGTACATTGTATAGTAAAACAATTTCCTTGTTTGTTCTGTGACATGTTTTTTGCGAGCAATGAATACCTTCAATCTCACGTTCTAAGAGTACATTCCTTTGAATATAGCTGTGAAAGGTGTCAAACTATATTCAACAGTTACAAACAATTACAGATTCATTTACGGTCACATTTAGAAAATCCAAATACAATTGTGAAACCAGTTATCCTACCACAGCAGTTGCAGTGTTATTATTGCAAAAACAAATTTAAAACCGAGTCTGGTCTTATCATCCACTTGACATTGCATACGCTGGAGGAACAATATAAATGCTCACTTTGCAACAAATGGTTAAGGACGCGAAAACTATATAGAATCCACAAGAGACTTCACACTACAAAAACGCAGAACAAATGTGGAGAATGTGGGGAAATTGTATACTGCCCAGTAGCTTTTAAAATACATTTAAAAGTGCACGAGATCGTGAACAATAACGAAATCGAGATTGGAGAACCGAAAAACTCTTATAATAACAATCCCTATTTCTTAATACCATTGCGCAAGTTGACGAATAACAAGCAGTTGAAAATTCACAACAGAAATGTATTAGTAAGTTAAATGTAATTTTTAATCATTTCAAGTGTTGGGCGTTGTAGTGTTTATTATGAAATGTTATAACTGTATCTGAATTTCAGGATTATTTTACATATAAGCGAGACAATTGTATGAGAGACGGAGCTTTAGACGAAATAGGCCATACAGCTGAAGTTTACATGATCGGAGAAAATGAACAACCAGATGGGAATGACATACAACTTCGTGAAGGCGTAAACATAATCAACGAGAACGGGTATCTAGACCCAAGAATTCCAGCTCCTTTGGCATTGAATCCAAATGGTGTCCTGATTTTAAGAAATGTTGATGATTCTATTCAATTCAGAGACATTGAAATCGACGAAGACACATGTAAGCAAATAACTTTAATTTCCTTGTTTGGTTTGTGGTTGCATCTGTGACAGTTATAAATTTTATTTTCAGATGGGCTATATCAATTATATGCCACGTTTTGGGGACCGGCTGATGGACCAATCAAAGGAGTTGCAATTGGATATACGACTAGGTATGATGTGCGATTGGCTGCTAAGGAGATTTGGGCTGGTATTGGGTTAGATGATGGACCTATGGGGTGTTCTTATAGGTATAACAATTGTAATCGTATGATCAAATAAAATAAAAGCGTGTTTATACAAAAATGCTAACAAATTATTTTCAATTAGGAACTTCTTCTTTGAAAAGGGATGGACCCCTAGAATTGATCAAGCCGTACCCCTTGGTATCTACTCTACTAACTTACAGACTATAGTAGATCTTAAATGGTGGGTCAGAGAGAAGGTTTTGTCTATGGGTACATTGGCTCCACATGAACCCTTATTGCTTTACCACATGTACGCGCAGCGATTGGATGATATTGTCCAAACTCTAATCCCGGTTCTCCCAGTTGCTACTATTCGATGGTTGAATGTATCTGCGCCACAAATGAATCGATACATCAACGACGTACATGAAATTTTTCCATCCCTGGATAGACGGTTGTTTGCACAACACAACCTATGGGCGGAAGATAACGACTATGGGCATGGGGTTCCCGTCGACCCTTAGTTTTAGGACTATTTTTTTGTTGTTATAGTTGTGGTGTAAATTTGTTATAATTTTCGATATATGTAAAGGTTTTTTAAAATAATGAATTTTCTAAACCGTCGTCATTTTTTAAACGTGTATTTGTTGACATGTTTGTATATTCTATTAACTTTTCATAATTTTACCTTTAATGTGAAATATCGAAATTTTTTTTTGTACATAGATTGACATGAAATCACGCATTTATTCTACTGTTACTTGTACATGGGTCTGAGAAATTTTATTGCAATTTATTACTATAAAAGTAACTAAAGTTCTTGGACTATGAATTGTTTTGACGATGAAATATTAGTTAATGTAAATAATTATAAAGTTGAAAATCTCTAGTTGTGAATGTTTTTTTCAATTTCTCGTATTTTTAAGGCTCCAGAGTAGTTTTTAGGTAGAAATATTGGACCTCCACTTAGCAACCAGAGCTGAGGAATTCAATTCTACTTTACTCAAAGTCTATACCAATTTACTAGGCATTGCCATGACAACGCTTAAATCCTATGCAAAATCGGCTAAGTTCATCCCGTTGACAACCAACCCGGGCATCATGATTTTTTTGAACTTCGGTACACTTGTGTGCCCGATCGGGTCATGCTAGAGACTTGATTTGTTTTTCATCGTGTAGACAATTTTATAGTGGAGGTGTGATGGGGGGGGGGTAAAAAAACCTGCGTCCAACAGATTTAGCTTAAAATCTATAAAACCAAAACAATGCATGACAATTTTTGTTTAAAATCCATTTTTCGAAATGATCGCGTCAACTACGTTGATTTTACCCCCCCCCATCACACCTCCACTATAAAATTGTCTACACGATGAAAAACAAATCAAGTCTCTAGCATGACCCGATCGGGCACACAAGTGTACCGAAGTTCAAAAAACGTGATTTTTTTATACTTAAATTCTACGTTATTTATGACCAATAGGGTTTGAACAATGGTCTAATAATTATGAGCATTAAAAAGTCTTTGTAACATAATTTATTTGAGAATTTTGGATGCATTCGTTGATGAGAAGGAGGGGTTTAAAGAACCCCTTATGACACTTATTTTCCCTTGTTGATAATTACTCTGGTACCTTAAAGTGTAAGTAAATATAAATTTGTTACGGGGGGGGGGGGGGGTTTAAAAACTATGGAAATTTTGATTTCCCTATCTAAACCAATGTTAAAACCCGGTTTACTGGGTCAATCCCCCAGCCCCTACTGATCAACCGATGGAGCTGAAATTATTTTTAAAAAATTCCTCGATAAATTTCCGACTCAGTATGCCCTTTCGATTTTTGATTTTTTATCCTCGCTTCCAACTACAAGCTATACAACAGAAAACAACTGTTCAGGTTAGCAGATTTTATCATTTAGATGACTTTCTAACGACTTTAAAACAACAAAATCAAAAATCGAAAGGGCATACTGAGTCGGAAATTTATCGAGGAATTTTTTAAAAATAATTTCAGCTCCATCGGTTGATCAGTAGGGACTGGGGATTGACCCCGTAAACCGGTTTGGGCATTTTGTTTAATAGTTTTGAGAAAAGTATGGACATATGGCTAAATTGTCGTTGCTATGGGTAACTAAGACGATAACTATGGTAAATGTGACAATCACTATGGCAACAACCTATAAAATGCTTGCGTTGCCAAACAACTTTTATATTTTTAGATTTTCGGGGAAAATGCCCATTTTCATTTGGTTAAGATTGGTCGTTCTGTGTATCTATGGATGGTCATTTTAGGAGATAAAATATTTTTTAAACCCCCCCCTTAATACATGAATTATTTCTAGTTTGCCCTACTTATTAAAACTTACAGCATTGATAGTTTTAGCCCAGGCAAATGTGCTTATATGATCACCATTTCCGTGTGTCTCGTAATTCTTGCGGAGCCATTACATCCATCACTGATAGCACTAGTGCATAGTGCTCTGAAATTTTGCATTATATTGTATCACAAACGAACCATTGCACTGCAGAAAACTGGAATAAAATGGCCAACCCGTTCAATAGTTATAGTCCGAAAACCCCGCCGGGTCTATGAAAACGAACGAAATCTTATGTTTAAATGTATAGAAAGAATTAGGTAGAACCAAGGTTTATATACTCTTGGTTTCCTGGGTGTCTTTCTTTCAGGAGGTTGTGACAGTTCGTCGATTTCTTATTCGAAATCGGATCTTGGAGAAAACAATCTTTTTTAGTCGATTCCACGGCATTTTAGAGGCTAAAATCGAGATTTTTAATCCAAAGTGTAGTTAAAATTCAGACATCTTCACTACTTTCGGATTGGATTTCTACTATGTGCTATGATTGATTTTGAATCAGTATTTGATGATAATTTCCGATCACCTCGAATCATTATTTTTTTAAACCAGTCACGTTTCGTTTATTAAGTTAAACTGAAATAAGCCAATCCCGAAATCCTCCTCGCCAGAACTTCAGAAATAGATATAAAGTTCTTGATATTGTCAGAATCGTCACTACATTCGGATTTATAAAGATACAAAATCACATCCTTAATTCACACTTGGACGGCCAAAACTAAAATTTCGACAAGTCATTGCACCT